>JAEQBH010002760.1:0-600000 GCA_016808115.1 Tetrastigma voinierianum | reverse complement strand
TAGATGCCAAGCCCGGCTACTAAGGTTCAACAAACCTTGGGAGTCTACAAACACGAGGGATTTGGGACACGTAAATAAAGAGAGTTGCCTTCAAGCCCTAGTAAAAAAAAAAAAAGGCATAGAATAAGTGGGATCTTCGATCGGAATCCAGGAGCGCGATCCAGGGGCCTTTCAAAGCCCGATGCCACGACTGGCCCCGGCCGAGAGTCATTGACTTCATTGCGGATTACAGGGACGAGAAGATGGAATTTTCCCATGACTTGGGCCCTTAGGTTTAGTTGAGTGTTCGGGGGTGACATTCGAGGGAGCGAATGCTGGTGCCACTTAACCAAGCTGGTGGGGTCACTAACAATCTGCTACATGAACACTTAGCATAAATTTACGGGCACTAGTTTTGTTTTCTGTTATGAGTAGGTAGGTTCAGGAATGAAAACGGTGCGTTCCTATCCTTCCGTAGTTAGATTCTCTCAACTAGGTGAGTTGACCTAACGTTTGAGGGCGTCGGAACCTAGGTATATACTAGAGGTCATTTATTCAACGCACACTAGGGTCCTTAGGAAGGTTATTATTGAATACCTGGAGGTTGAGGCACTCGTCGAAGCTACCAGAGTTCAATCTAATTCTTCGAAAGTCGAACACCTTGCGAATCCCGGAAATTTGAACAAAGCGGCAAAAGTGTGAGTCGGTCCAATTTGATCCTCTGTCTATGAGCATGTGCATCACAATCCTAGTGTTAGGGTATAGTATGCAGGTTGTGTGTTCAGTTTAGAGTCAGTTCTTGCTTGGGGACAAGCAAGAAGCTAAGTTTGGGGGTATGATGAGTGCCTAAAGCACTCATGTCATACCCGCGACTGTCTTACGATTTTGGCTTCATTTTATATTTAAATGAGCATTTCTATAGAGATAGTAGAGGCAGGGGGAGACAAAGCCCTAGTAAGCACGATCACCCCGTCATCAATAAGTCGTGAATAAACTGAATAGTAATTTTCACAGAGTAATCCATGAAGTGGCGGGGGAGACAAAGCCCTAGTCTCCACAACACAGTAATTCACTAAGATCGATTAGTTTAGTTTAAATTCGGGCATTAATGTCATCACTCAAAGCTTACATCGGATAATATTCAAGGCCCAGACTACGTATTCAACACACTTGCATCCTGTGGATCGATATCAGGTACCACAGGTACACTATATATTACTTGTCTGACAGGCGTGCACTTGTGCATGGCGAGTATATATACACCACGCTTTGAGTATATCAAGTTTTGTACTTGGATTCTTGGGGTAGGTGTTATCGCCACGTCACGAATGTCAAGTACTTACGATCAAAGTCTTAGGGCGGGTGTTATCTGCCTCAGTGAGGTCCACTAAGAGTTACGAGTTCGCGGCCGTTGCAGTTACTGCTGCCGAGGTAAAAAGACCCTCGGGAGGGCCTGCGAGCAGTTGGAGGTCATGCCTATCACTGCTTGGAATCCCCCGGCGCATAGTGTCAAGCCATCTTCCTCGAGGGCGGAAGAGTTGAAGAAGAAGGGCTCCGAAACTGACGGAGATGGCGATTCCTTGCTCCTTAATGCCAAGCTTGTGGGGCGCGGGTAAATCCATCCTCAAGATTCGACTGAAGGGTCGGGCACCACGGTGAGGAAGCCTTAGCTCTCTCCCTTCAGGGGGTCGCCTTTGTAAGTTTCTGTATCTTGTCGTGTCTGATTTTAACTTGACTTAAGTACTGATCTTGTGTTGGGTGTGGGCAGGTGGCTACTCATTTGAAGAGTTTGACCAAAAAGGCCAATCTAAACAAAGGTCATGTGAAGCCACTTAGGTTTACAAAGGTGGTGGCTTCCATATACGAGGCGGGCTAGCTGAGACCGAGTCTCAGTATGATCGAGGAGGTGGTGACTTTTGCCGATTTGAGCACACCTTGTCGCCGAGCTCAATGGTGTGGTAAGATGAGGCTAGAAACAGCCTTAAGAGCGGCCGGGGCGAGCTCGAGGAGGTTAAGGATGGGCTTCTGCAGCTATACAAATGACTTGCCTGGAGGCACAAGGGATTCAAGCACGGTCACCCGCCAGCTTCGATGGTCAGGATGAGTTGTTTACGTCCCCGCAGCGAAACAAGCAGGGGTCTGTAGAGAAGAGCCACGGTGTGGCCAGGATAAGAGCTATGCAATAAACAAATACTATAGATGTAGCTCGTCACAGGCTTCCGAGGCTATAAGCTCAGGGAACGCCCGACCGAGGAGGCCAAGGCGAGGATCTTCATGGGCAAAGTTAGACTCGGGTCTTTCGCAGGGACGGTTATAGCGAGGTTGAGGGACGCAGGGCCCCGTACTAATGGGCTTCGGGTGGTTTCGCCGAGGAAGGTCGCAACGCCTATCCAAGCCTGGACTTCAACTTCGACATTCCTAGCGACAAGGAGCTAGAGGAGTCCCTCTCCGCAGACTATTCCTGAGAACCAGACACCCCGCCGAGGCCCACCACCTCTTCACCCTCCGTCCTCCTCCGATGTCCGATCTTCCGCACATATTCGCTTTTCGCTATTGTTGTCGTTTGTTGTTTTTTTTTCGGCTGGGCTCGGGACCCCTGACATATGTAGCCTTTCCTCAATGAATATTCATTTTTATTTCACCACTTCACTACTGTTCTTCGCTATTGTTCCGCAGATGAACCAAATTGACTTCTCGCTTCATGGCCCGAATTGAGCGCCTCGGGTCGGCGGCCGAGCCTTCAAAACAGGTCGAGGCCCGGGCTGAATGCCTGTTAATCGTCTCGGGCCGCCCGGGCTGGAGTTAAGCAAGCTTGAGCTCTTCAACCGGAAGCTCGGCGGCCCGTAATGAATGCCGAGTCGAACCGCCCTCGGTCGCCTGGCCCGAGCCGAGCAGTCAGCCAAACTGAGTCACAGTTTCGCGCCGAGGTCGGCAAACGGTTCGGAAGAACCGACTCGGTCGCATGGTCGCATGGCCCGAAATGAGTAGTCGAGCTCTTTCAACCGAAAGTCATTGGCCTCGGGCGCCGAGGCGATGGGCGGAAATTGCTCTGAAATTAACTGACTCGCTGCATGGTCGCACGGCCCGAGTTGGAGTAGCCTGAGCTCTTCAAACTGAGCTGCTGGGCTCTGGGCGCTGAGGCCTGATGGGCTAAATTGTTCAGCCGAACCGACTGGGCTACATGGCCGCATGGCCCGAAATGGTAGTCAGCTCTTCAACCGAGCGCCGCTGCTCCCGAAGCTGAGGCCTTACGGGTTAATTGCTTCGAGCCAACCGACTGTGTCGCATAGCTCCATGGCCTGAGCTGAGTAGCCGAAAGCTCTTCAAACCGAGTTGCTAGGCTCCCGAGCCGAGGCCTTATGGGCTAGGATTGCCCGAGCTGAATTACCTCGGGGTCACATCGTACGGCCCGAAATGGTAGTTTGAGCTCTTCAAACTGAGCCATCGCTCTAGCTGAGGCCTTACGGGCTAAATTGCCTGAGCTGAACCGACTCACGCATGGCCTGAAATGAGTCGAAGCTTAGCTCTTCAAACCGAAATGGCCGGGGCTCCCGGGCGCCGAGGCCTTACGGGCTAAATTGCCCGAAATAATCGAATTATCGGGTCGCATGGAGCCAGCGGAGTAGCCGAGCTTCAACCAAATTGGTTGGCCCCGGCGCCGAGGCCTTAGCGAGCTAAATTTGAGTCGAACGACTCTTACCGCATGGCTGCATGGTCTGAGCTGAGTAGTTATGTGCGGCCGTTTGACTTCCACTTCTTGGAAAGATGTGGGTGTCTTTAATACAGGTTTATGGAGAATTGGAAACGATCGTGCGACTTTCCGAGTGCTTTAGCCTTCTTATAAATGGTGGCTCCTTTGCTATGAAGCCCATACTCCGAATCTCCTTTCTTTTGGAGCCGCAACTGTAACTGAATTAATGAAGGCCACGCCTGGCCGCCTCTCGTAGGGATCCACCCGGGGATTTTGTTTACCCGATGGACCTTATGCCCGTGGAGTTATGTTTTTCCCCCCTAGTCTCCTTCACGGGAGTTGTGTTATCCCCAGCTTCGTGCTAGGATGCCCGAGAGGCGGTACATTTCTTGTATCGCTTTCTATTTTCCTCTTTCTTTCTCCCTCTTTCTTCTTCTCCTCTCCTTCTCTTTCATTCTTTCTTTCTTCCTCATCTCATTCTCCTTTTCCTTTCCTTTCGCCTTTCTCTTCCCTCTCTTCCTCTCTTTCTTTCTCTTCTTTCTCTTCTCCTCTCTTTCCATCTCTTTTCCTTCCTTTCTCCTCTCGAGGTTTTTTCTTTCTTTTTTCTTTTTTTTTTGAGGGAACTCGCTTGTACCGCTTTGTTTCGAGATGTATGAAGACGCTACCGATTGTAATCACTGTACCTTATTGTAATAAAGAAATATTTTATTATTTTTTCTGACTTTACGCATTCTGATGTATGTAACCTTTCAGACATTCCCCGATCGTGACGTCTTACCAACAACCAATAAACACACAATCACATCCGAAACTCATAATACTTTATTTAAGATTACAACTAGGGGCCTACCGATAAAAACGCTTACGTTCTCACCTTTTTTTTTTTTTTAAGTATGAGGTAGAATTTTTCCCTCTCTCCGTCTGGAGCTCAGAATTACCGTGTCCGATTACACGAGCCACAACATAGGGGCCTCCTTAACCGCCCAAGTTTTCCATGTGTCGGATTTTTCTCGCTAGCAGGAGCTTTAAGACTAGGTCTTCTAGCTTGTAACTCCCGGTTTGACTTTTCGTTGTAATACCCGCCGTCTTCCTTGCACTGCGGCGCCTTAGGACTCCGCTCACGCTTTTCATCTAGAGGTCTGGGGATTTAGGCTAGAGAGCCTTGTCATTGTTTTCCACGCTGCTAATTCGATCTCGGGATTTTAATCCGACTCGACAAAGCACTACTGCGCCAAAGGCTGGGTGGTTCTGGGTTTCCCGGGTCGCCGACTTGCTCAGAAGTCTCAGAGGCCCATAACACCCTGGGAGTGTATTCTACCCATTTTCCTTTAAGACTTCCACCCGTCTCACGCCGCTTAAGGGTCTCCATGGTGACTTATGCTCGCTTCAGCTAGATCGCGACAAATGTACTTTAGTATAATTCTGATCCCTGAGTTCGACAAAATCCTTTAACTTCACACACAAATTTGAGCTCATTGCCCGACACCGCAGCCTCGATAGCAACCCCGTGATATTATGGAACGCCACACAAAAATTGCATTCTTTATCTCCCGTGATAGTAGCTAAAGGTTCTACAAATTTCATTCGGGTGAAGTAATTCACCTGGTGACTACAATGAATTGCACCGCCCTTTCCAATGGCAAGAGGTCCCAAAGATCCAAACCTAATCGCTGGAAGCGGCTAAGGGGCCTGGATCGACCGTGGGCTCCTGATGGGAGGTGAGAGATTTCGCGTGCTCCCGAAAGATCTTGCATTTCCCCGACTAGGCCTGGGCCGTCTCGAGTATCGCGGCACAGTATCCCCGCTCTTAAAACTTTTCCCCGCTAATGCTCAGTCGATGTGGTTTCCGCATACGCCCATGTACTTCCGGTACGTAGTCGCCGTCTTCAATACACTTAAGGACGCGGGCGCCAAGAAACCTCGCTCAGAAAGACGCTCTTTATGAACAGAACTCGGGCCGACCTCGCTTCCGAGCTTACAGCCCCTTAGTCACGGTATGCGTCCTCCCACAAGAGTCCCAAATGGGGTCCATCCAACCTGCTCAATGCGGGACAGACACCTCGACGTCCGTGAGATCTTGCATGGAGGGTCTCCACGAGGTGCTCGATGTGCCCCATCCGCCGAGGTCTTCGAGGCTGTGGCCGCTTGCTAAAGCATTCGCTTCTGAGTTCTCCGCTCTGTGCATGTGTCTAACTCCGACCAACACGACCCTTCGCACTCCTGCACCTTGAGGTACAGACCATTTTTTCACCTTCGCCTCAGAGGTGTCTCTATTTGTCTTACTACCGCCTAGGAATCATCGCACTCCTGCCGGGTCAACTTCCATTGAATGGGCGAGGTCGAGACCGGCTATGACGACCTCATACTCGACTTCGTTGTTGGAGGCTTGGAATCCGGATCTGAGCGCGTACTCAATATCTATTCCTTCAGGGGAGGTCAGGATTAGCCCGGCTCCGCTTCCTTGAGCATTTACGACCCCGTCTACAAAGAGTCTCCAAATGGGGAGGTCACTTCATCGCTTGAGTATTCTCAAAGTGGCTCGCGAGGTGAATTCTGCATGACGGTCTCTCATATGACCTCGCCTCTTTATCGCGCATGGCCAGATTCGATGTCAAACTCACTTAGCTCTATGGCCCACTTCATCAACCTTCTTGAGGTCTCTGGTTTGTGTAGCATTTGCTTCATCGGGTATTATGTTGGAATTTCAATGGTATGAGATTGAAAGTAAGGGCGAAGCTTCTAGGCTGCGGTCACTAATGCTAGGATTAATTTCTCCATCCTTGGGTACCTCTCTTCCGCTCCTCTCAGAGCTCGACTGCAATAGTAGACTGGGTGCTGTACTCGATTTTTGTCTCTGAAGAAGACGACGCTGGTTGAGAAATCTGAAACTGCCAAGTACAGAGTAAGTAGTTCCTCTTCGTAGGCTTACCGTAATGGGGGGGAGAGCTCAACACGACTTCAACGCCGAGAATGCTTCGCACTCAGATCCTAACAAAGCTCAAACTTGGAAGAAGGGGTTGACATTTATCATTGGCTCGATACAACCCGCTTAAAGTCGCAATCCTTTCCGTTGACTGACCTCCTTTATGCTCGATGGTGGCGCATGTTCAAGACAAACTTTTATTTTGTCTGGATTTTCCCCAATTCCTACTGCTGACTATGAAACCTAAGAATTTTCCGGTTGACACTCCAAAGGCACATTTGGCTGGATTCAACTTCATATTGTATTCTCTCTGATCCGAATGCCTCTGATGTGATGAGCTACGCGGAGCTCCTACCGTGGTTGACTTCACTAACATGTCATCTATATAACTCTTAGCGGGCGTTCCATCATTTCGAACATCCTATTTACTAGCCTCGTAAGTAGTCTTCCCCGCTGGCTTCTTGAGCCCAAAGGGCATCACACTATAGCAATAAGTTCCTTGCCCTGTGACGAACGAGGTCTTTTCGTCATCCGATCCATGCTAACTGTTGTAAAATGAGAAAGCATCCATAAAATCAGGAGTTCATGGTCGGTCAGGGCGTCTATGATGACGCCAATTCGCAGCGAAACCATCTTTCGCATGCCATTTCGACGCTGAAGTCGATCCGCAGCCGCCACTTGTCGCTTCACGAGCATGACGTCACAACCATTCGTGATATTCCACCTCTCTGACACCGCCCGAGGTGAGCTCGCTGACCTTCCCGTTGGATCGCTTGCTCTCCGGCCCAAAGCTCCTTTTCATGACCGCTTGAAAATGGGCCGACGTTTAGCCTAAGGAGTGATTATTACGGGTCAATTCCTCCATATCTCGCTCTCGCCCATGCGGCATGTCTTTTGCTTTGTCTCAATAAATGGGTATGAGGCTTCTCGAGGTCTTCCGCAAGCTTGGAAACCATGCAGCGAGGTGTCTGTGGTTGTCGTCCAATCCGCACAGTTCCAGCTCTTCTGAGGGCTCGTGCCCGTGTTCACCTCGCCGCGCATCTCGAGCCTGCCCCGTATATGCGTTATCAACCACTTTTCGCCTATGGATGCCGAATAACATTCCCTAGCCACGCTACCGCTCTGAACCATCCCCACTCCGCCAGGTAGGAAACTTGATCATCATGTGGTAAGTGAGGGAATGGCCTTACGTATGCTCAGAGAGGTCCAGCGACAATATGTTATAAGCAGATAGTGAAGGCTCCATACTACGAAATCTTACTGGTCAGTTGCTGCTCGAGACGAGGGTCTCCCAAAGTGAGTACTAATTGGATTGAGCCTAACGGCAACACCTTCTCCCAAGAGAATCCTCGCAGGTGGGTGTTGACTGGTTCTAGCTTCTCTCTTCCGATGCCCATCTTATTGAAGGCCGAGGCGAAGATGATGTCAACTGAACTTCCATTGTCGACTAGGACCCGATGGATCGTTTTGTTAGCCACCACTGCCCTTATTACCAAAGGGTCATCATGAGGGTGTTGACATCCCTCCGTGTCCCGAATCCGGGAACGTTACGCTGTGTCTAGCCCAGGTTGCTCTGATACTCGGCTTGCACTTCCGTTATCTCCCGAACGATGTCGCGCAGGATGGCTTTCCTAGCGGAGCCAGACTCCCGCCTCCCGCAAACCTCCCGAGATCACGGCATTTCCTACAATAAGGCCAGCCGAAGTTGTTGCCCCGTTGGAGGCGGTGGTGGGTGCCGAGCCCGAGCTCGACTCGGGCCCGACCTTCGATGCTACGGCTTCTGAGATACTCGTCGAATTAAATATTCTATTTCTTTCTTGAGTTGTATGCAATTGTCCTTGCGATGTCCGTAGTCTCTATGGAACTCACAATATCTAGTGTTATCTCTTTCGCTGGGTCCGACCATCCGAGACTCCGCCACCGTAGAACTCCGCCGCCGCACTCGCAGACCCGTGAAACCGCTGCCGCTAGAGGTAAACCGCCGAGGTGAATAAATGTTCCGTTCAGGCTGAGGGAGGACTCAGGCGGTCTTTTCAGGCTTCCTCGTTCTTCTGTGGGACCGCTTCACTGCCTTTCTTGGGGACCTCTCCCCATCTCGCTGTTGGCTTCGTCCCCGCTGCTTATCACCTGTGCTTCTTTACGGGCTGGAAGAGCTTGCTTTCTTTGACATGAGTGCGCTTTTTTCGCTATCATGTATTTCTCCTCATGAAGGAAGTACTCACCATGCTCGCTCGAGGATTTTCGCATTTAACATCAAATCTTTTGACTGCGACTCCTAATCCTCGCGATGATACGAACTTCCTCATCGTATATCTACCTTAGAGACTCTGTGATTAAACCTTGGACATAAGACCTCAGGCTTCTTATACGAGCTCGCTTATGGTCATGATGATAGCCCTGGCTTCCTATATGTTCCGCTCCAATGTAGCAAACGTAATGCAATGAAAGCTCGAACGCAGGTGATCGACGATGGTGGAAGCCTGTTAAACCAAGACAACGTCGGGCCTTTTAGCGTGATAGCGAAAGCTCAAGACCGCATAGGGTCCCCGGGAGAATGCAGTTCCATTCGTTCTTATAAGGTTGAGACGGTCGCACTGATCTTTGGCACCATCGAACGCCCATTCGCATTCCGAACTTCTCGCGAAGAGGAAAGGAGCACCCCGCTTTAAACGGACTCGCTTTGTCGTACTCAGGTGTCCACGGAGTCGGCTCGCCTTCACAACTTCTTTCATGCGACCGAAGTTCTGTCGGAGGTCCTGAACCTCGTCCCATGACTGCTCTCTATTCCTCATGTGGGGTTTAGCTCCCGGTTTCCGACGTGCTCCCCTAGTTGCTTCTACCTTTCCTCTCCGTGGGTTAGGTATGGCTCCATGCCCCTGGCTCTACTGGATTCCCGTCTGCTTCGGGCCGCCGAGGGACCGCCAAGGTAGGGTCGCCTTTACGAGGGGTGATGTCAGGTCTTCTCGAAGCCTGGCCGCGCTCCCAGCGGCAGATCCGCCTCGGTGAGTTTCTGTCCCACCGGCTAGGCATCGGGTCAGGAGATTCGAGCGCCTCCTCCTCGTCTCGTCGGGCTTCGCGGTCGCCTCTAACGCGGCGGAGGCCTGCTGTCTAGCTCGCCTCTCGTTGGTCCTACATTCTCGGGGGATCGGGCGCTGTTCTGCCAGGTTCGGAAGTCGATACCATCGCGAATCGGTGAGATCGCCTTATTTGTAAAGGAAATGTCGCTCCTATGCACGCAATCGATGATGCTTTTTCAACCGACCGGGTCGAGAGTATCAGTCATTTCTGCCGAGATAGACTGGGCCGGGCTAGTCTCGCAGTGCCTCGATGGGCACTTCTGCAAAAACAAGAAAGAAGGTGGGTCTACGGGCCGCTCGTGGCCGCTCCGATGCTCTGCCGGCCAGAGAAATGATAGACCGGCGAGGGCTAATGTTTGGCAGACTTTCACCGAGGAGTGTGGCCTCGATATATATAGCCAGATGTTTTCCCAGAATATGGTAATAAGGATTTTCCTATTGATGGTATATCTGTCGATATCGGATTTAATAAGGGACATGGAAGGAGCAGTTTATTGAGAATTATCCTTCTTCCTTATTGCTGAGGATCCGCTTCTGATCTACGTGATGTCGCTTATCGCGGAATTATCCATTTTCCTCACGTGATTTAGCTTGGATTTACAGGATAAGATGCTATTAGGGATTATTCTACTTCCCTTATTGGCGTGATTTAGTCTGATTTACAGAATTTGGACCTTCCCACCACTCCATGTTATCTACTGGGGCGGTGCGGATCGGGCTTTCGCTGGTCGGCTCAGTGGCTCGTGTTTCATCGGGTCATTCTTCGTCATGAGTGGGCTCATACGCTATGTTTTAAAACCTCATCAGATTCATATATTTGAATTGACCGCGGATGAAAATGCGTGGTCGCGGCAAGGGAAGTCGGGAAATAGACAAGAGCTTACTTTACCCTTAGTCGTGACATAAATGAACTTATGGAACATTCCCTTGCTCATATTCCTTACAGTTTTTTACAAGGGGTTCTAATGCTTGAAATTGTGAAGTGTAATTTATGTTATTTTTCCCCTCTTCTTTGCATCAAGAAGATCATCCTCGATTAGACCATAAGAAGGGGTTTAAGTGCACATTCGAACGCGGCATCTTGCATGTTTATTTCAACTTCAAACGTTACCGCTACCGCAGGCGAGACCTGAGATCCGGTGGGTAGTTTTGAGAACCAAACTTGTAATTTTTCCCATGGAGGAGAGCTCAGAGCACAAAGCTTTCAAAAGTTCTTCCAAAGTCGTTTCAATCTAACTAGGAAGCTTCAGCCTTCTCGTCATTCTTTGATAGTTGGGCATTGTCTCTTTTGAAAAACAATAATACTCGCCTAGTTATACAGACTGGGCATTTAAAATTCTGAACGAGGTTTGTTATCCCGATTTTTGTCTAACTTCTATTCACTTTTTCATATTACGTTGTAGTACTTATGTTCTTTTTGTTATATGCTCCTTATTTAACTCCTTGGAACCTTCAATATTGACTCATATTGAATTATTCTCAAAACCTGTATGTATCACTTTATATCAGTTATGTCGCATTAATAATGTATGAATTTATTTAAATCAAAATGAAATAAAGCAAGGATGAGTTTAAAAGCATGAAGATGCAATGGTATGACTCGCATATCATTGGGCTTGGTGAATAAACCCACTAAGTGATCAACTAGCTGCAACTTCCACTTGTACTATTCTTTCTAGAGTTTAATCAAATCAGTATTAATGACATTGTATATATTCTTGTTTGAATTACTAAGAACTAATACAAACCTGCATAACAACAATGTTAACCTGAATCCTTATTTCGAATATACAAAGCTTACGAAAACCTTTATGTTCTTTGATGAGGGTTCAAATCAAATATGGATTTTCTTTGTGTCACTAAACTGGAAGATGGTGAAATGGCGTCATATCTTAATATTTTTTGAGTACAGTACATGAATATGGATGAACAAACTAAGTTCTTGTGTTCATAGATGATAAACCTCGCTTATCGGGATTTCCTAATGACTTTTCAAGACAACATTGGTACCAATAAATGGATTCACTTTAAGCTCGTGCAAAGCCTAATAAGACTGACGGCGAGTCAAGAGACCTTAAACCATTAAGAGCATGTCTAGGTTCTACCATGAAAGGATTGATAAAGCTTCTTTCTCTTATTTATTTATAAAATTAAAATTTTAATTTGCTGTGTTTTTCTATATATGTTTAGGTACTAATGATGCTATTGTTTTGGAAGAGGATAAATATTTGGTTAAAACAAATTAAATACCCTTAAATTTGTAAATATAATATCTCATGTTTTTTCTTGAAAAATAACCAATATTTATCAAATCACCCTCAATTATATTTAATTTAATATAATTATAATTTTCAAATAATAACCAAAAATACAAATAAGTAAATAGAGGAAGTAATTAGACAACAGGTTTATCGGATGCTACATGTTGGCTCACATGGTCCAGATTAGGAATACGAGGCCACTGCTGCTGATTTCTCGACGCATCGGTCACCCTTGGCGAATTATGTGGTCCCGTTTTTGGTGTATATATTTCTGTTTACTACTATCACAGATTCATCATGTCTACACAGACTGTGACACTTACTAGTTTAATTACTACATCCAACAATATTTACCTAAAACTGAACCTCAAAACTCGAAAAATCTTAAAACTCTAAGACCTCAAAACCCTGAAATTGCACGTCTCTAAAACCCAAAAATTCAAAAACCCCAAAACCCCTGTGTCTTATCACCCTAAAACCCTAAATTGATTTACAATCGAAAAATCCAAGCATTTAACATGTTTTGTTTTTGAAAACTCCGAGAATATAAAAATATTAAATTTAGAGAATTTAAAATTAAGTGCTTTTATGTTTTCAAAAACCGCTGTGAAATGGTAAATTTAGAGACCGCTAAAATTGTGTTTTTTTGTGTTTTTTTATATTCTTATTAATATTTGTTTGAAAAACTGGATTTCCCCTAATTCTAATTTTCTTGTTTTTTATTGCATGCATTGTAAAAAAATCCAAATTATAATATGTGCAATTTAGAATTATTTTTATAAAAAGCGGTACATGTATAAAAATAAAAACCCTAGATGGAGCCTCATGCATAATCATGCATAATCTTCAAAAAACATGGTATATACCAAATCATGCATATATCAAAACATTTAAATTTAATAAAACATTTTATAAAAATTTATACATAAAAATAATAACATATCAATGAAGTCCCACAAGATGGCTTTATAAAGTTCTCCTCTTAGGACGACGCCTAGAATAAAAACAAATTGTCGGGCAATAGGATCCAGGGTGTCTAAGACTGAAATGAGGAGCTGGATGGAACCATGGAGCCGATGGAGTCAAGTAACTGATGGATGAAGCAGTCGATGTACGTCGAGCAATGCAGTCGCCGGCTGGAAGCTCCACCCCACCTGTAAAAGGTCAAGGATGGTGTCATCCGATGGCCATGGGATGGTGTCTGGTGTGACGACAATGTGATATCTACTGGTATGGATGCTGGCTCTGGCGACAACGGATAAGGTACAAACGTGTAAGTGTGTGGGGGTATTGAAGGTGATGTGTAAGTGTGTGGGGGTAGGGAAGGTGATGTGTCAATGTGTGAGGGTATGGAAGGTGATGTGTAAGTGTGTGGGGGTAGGGAAGGTGATATGTCAGTGTGTGCGGGTATGGAAGGTGATGTGTAAGTGTGTAGGGTATAAACATCCCGGTGAGGGGTAAGTATGGGAGTGGTACTCGAAGCAGGCAAAGCCTACCAAGTTGTACCTATACCAATACACCTGTCTCCGCACCATGACCTAGCCCACCATCTCCAAAGATCGACCCCATGATCAACTCCCTCCGCTCCCTCTCCCTCTACATCAAATGGGCTGCATACGTGAAGGAATGGATGACACCGAAGGTTTAATCGATGGTCCATGTGATGTGGAAGCCTCCTGAGCGTACCCCGCAATGCGATGATCTTCTCTGATCTGGTGTAACACCGATCGAGCAATATGATGTATGTCGAACAACACACCAGCCAGCAGCAAACGAGAGCGACCAAGGCACACTATGGCGATCTGAGGAACCAAAGAAAGAATTATAATTACATAATCTATTGATTAAAAATTAGGTAAAAATATTTTAGAAAACATGAGTCTAACTTACCAAAATACATGCATTCACTATCGTAGGTATGGAACCTCATCATCCCTATGTAATGGTGGTGTCATAAACGCCGTGGTAATACGACGATACAACCGCATGTATGGATCATGGAAGTCCATCAAACCCACCAGGGGTGAAGTAATTGCATTCACGGCACCGCATATCTCATAATGCTATGCACGGCATGATACGCCGCCTAATCGCTCAGGTTACCCACGCATCCACCTTATGTAGCCGTCGCTTCGTAAAGCAAGTTGGAGGTATATCTTGATGCAGCCCAAACTGGCGCAAGACGCTCTCTGGACGATGCCACTCAACAATCTCGAAACATATGAACGGTGACATCGTGCACCAGATATCTTAATCAGCTAAGCAAATATCGGGAAGTTGGTCAACTAACTCTCCGATGTACGTCTGCCATAAGACCTACACATTAACCATTGACGTCAAAGACTTTGCGTCAACATCAATGATATTACTTATAGAACCATATACATTTGCTATAATTACCTCGATCGGAAGTGTGTGCGCTTCACTGATCTCGAGAGCAGAGGAGGACACCTGATGGGGCGTTACCCGTGTTAAAGGTACTCCACCTACACCCCAACTGCGAAAAGCCGGGTTCGGCTCTACCGGTCGCAGGGCTCTGGTCAACGCCATGCTCAACTAGTAATCCATCGCTCACACTCGCCACTTTACACCATCTACCGGCCATCATGTGTAATACGAGGTAATGGCGGTGGCCGGATACGGCGTTGATCGCCCAAAATCTGGCCTACGACGTAGTCTCTCCCAAGACTATAGCTGAATATAAATAAACATAAATAAAGCAATCTAATCACGTAAAGTTGAAAGTGTATACCATAAAAATAAAATTACATAATTGTATATAAGTGTAATACAAACGACTAATACCGCAGATCTACTATCCAAGCCGGGCACCGACATAACTCTCATATACGCAGGCATCGCACCACCCCAACTATAAGTCGATGTCTCGGTCAAATCTGAGTAGTGGAGAAAGCATTGTGTGAACATGGAGCCCCTTCTCGGTCTCGCAAACAAGAAGGATCCCATCGCTAAGATGAACTCCACGCACCACTCCAGACGACCCCACAAAGACGTCCCGGGTGGATAATCGGTGACATAACCACCTGATGGAGAAATCAACCTTTGAGAGCATCAATGGGTGGGTGACTCCGAGCGTACCACCATAATCCTGACAAGATTGAACACACATGTCCCTGGGCGACGCAAGTCCGTCGATACAAAGGCCAAGGATGATAGCAACATCTTGTAACGTGATCGTCATCTCTCCGACTGACATGAAATGTGTGTGTCTCGGGCCGCCATCTATCGACGAGACAGCAATAAGCGCTGCCAACGCATCGGGCGATGTGGCTCTGCTTATATATCGTGTAACCCTCGCGCGGACACGATGACAAATGCGTGGATCCATCCTCCACTGGCTGAGGAAGGCTCTCATCTACTGCCGAGGCCGGAGGACTTCCTGTAACTACAATTAATGAAAAAACCATGTTTATAATTGAATATATAACTACAATTAACTGGAATGTTAATTCATGAATAATAAAATACAAACCTGCTCAGTGTCAACAAAGTGGGACCTGTGTATGTCTTGCAATAGCAAGATAGATGGATCCAATGGATAAGCCGCTATAAAGCCCACAACGCCTATATATAAACTGGATGTCCGGAAGGCACTATACATATTAGTAAAAACACATTGAGAAATCGTATCACAATAATTAAGCGCACTAAGGTTTTTAGTAGTTTCAGCTGCTTCAATGTTTTAAGGTTTTATGGATTTCAGATTTTGGGTTTTGCGTGGCTTTTAGTTTTAAGGTTCTTTTAAATATCAAGTGGTTATAGGTTTCAAGGTTTATTTAATAGCTTAGGTCTCAAGGTTTTAGGGTTTTAGGTTGAAATGTCGTTGTTCTAAGGTTTTAGGTCTTCGGGTTCTTGTGGTCTTACAGTCAAGCTGGGTTTTAGATGCTTTCAAGGTTTCTGTTTAGGGTTTTAGGTTTTAGGGTTTTAGGGTTTAGCGCTTCAAGGTTTCAAGGTTTTAGGGCTTGTGTTTAGTGTTTTAAAGATTTACTGCTCTATGGTTTGGGGGTTTCAAGATTTTAAGGTTTTACGGTTTAAGGGTTTCAATGTTTTAGGGTTTTAGGGTTTTAAGGTTTTAGTGTTTCAAGATTTCAAGGTTTCAAGGTTTCGATGTTGTAGGGATTTAGGGTTTTAGGTTTTTTAAGGTTTTTCCGTTTTAGCGATTCAAGGTTTGAAGGTTTCAAGGTTTAATGATTTTTGTGGTTTAGGTTGTATGGTTTAGGTTTGAGGGGTTTGTGGCTCAAGGTATTAATGTCATGTGGTTTTAGGGTTTCCCAAGGTTATGGGGTTTTAGGTTTTAGGGTTCTAGGTTTTATGGTTTGTTTAAAGACTGATGTCATATGGCTTCTTAGTGGTTTCAAGATTTTAAGGTTTTACGGTTTTAGGGTATCAATGTTTTAGGGTTTTAGGGTTTTAGGGTTTTAGGGTTTCAAGATTTCAAGGTTTCAAGGTTTCAATGTTGTAGGGATTTAGGGTTTAAGGGTTTTAAGGTTTTTCCGTTTTGTAATATTCAAGGTTTCAAGGTTTCAAGGTTTAACGATTTGGGTTTTTTAGGTTGTATGGTTTTTAAGGTTTGGTGGTTTTTCTTAGGGTTTTAAGGGGCTTCTAAAGGTTTTAAGGTACAATGTCATGTGGTTTTAGGGTTTCAAGGTTATGGGTTTTACTATTTTGTTTGTGGTTTTAGTGTTCTGTGGTTTTGTTATTTCTTTAGGTTTTAAAGTATTTAATGTCATATGGTTTTAGGGTTTCAATGAAGCTAGGTTTACTGCTTGAGGCTGAATGTTTTTAGTGTTTTTGCTGCTCTGTTGTAGGGATTTCTAGGGTTTTAGGGGTTTAAGGTTTTGGCTGCTTTAGCGATTCAAGGTTTCAAGGTTTCAAGGTTTAACGGTTTTAGGGTTTTAGGGTTGTATGGTTTTAGGATTTTAGGGTTTTAGGGTATTAATGTCATGTGGTTTTAGGATTTAAAGGTTTTACGGTTTTAGGGTTTTAAAGATTTAATGTCATATGGTTTTAGGGTTTCAAGTTTTATGGTTTTACGGTTTGAGGGTTTCAATGTTTTAGGGTTTTAGCGTTTTAGTGTTTCAAGGTTTCAAGGTATCAAGGTTTTGTGGATTTAGGTTTTACAAGCTTAAGGTTTTGTCAAGTTTGCTTCATAGTTTCATGTGTCACTGATTTTAGGTTTTAGGATTGTATGGTTTTTTAGAGATTAAGGGTTTTAGGTTTTTTAGGTTTTAGGCTTTTGTGGTTTTGCTTTGGTTTAAACTTCAGGCATATCGTTAATCAAGTATGGGGATGGCATGGAATGTGGCATGAGTAAAGAACAAATAGTTGATGGTGGGCCCCACCAAATCAAGTTATGATGGGAAGATGAAGGATCAAGAAATTTCATCCTCGTACTTTGTTACATCAAATTTATATGTACCGCCACTCTTCATATGTTATTAACTCTTCAAGTTTATCATCAATTAATCCTTTTCGCTGGTTGAGTATCTTGCAATAGCAAATTAAAATGCATAGACGAGATAACTACTTCGAAATATATGGGCAATTAACTATTTTCTTGCATGGTCATGGAGCCGTATTTCTCATGAAATATTGCGTCTAGGAATGAAGACTGCTTAAATATCATGTTCCTAAGGGCATGTGAATCCGTGATGAAAGAACTCCTTTCTCTCTGGATTATCTATTAAAACGAAGGTATTCTATCCTCGAGAGATTGGGTACTTATAGGGTGCCTCAATTCCTTACTGGTTAATTATGTAACATTTGTTACAGGAAGAGAAAACTTTGTGGGTTTTGGGGTAGAAATTAAGGAAGCAAATTATTAGATAATATGGTTTTCCTAAAAGTTCGATAGAAGATCAATCGTACATGTCAAGACATGTTTCTGTAATGTATCATATAGTCTGATATTCAGATCTCATTCTAGATTGAGTTTGATCTAGAAACATCTATAAAGCAGAGGATTCGAAATGCATGTTGTTTGGTAACTATCTAGATAATGAAGGTTCACGACAAAGTGCACTTTATCTCAGATCAATCTATAAATGTATGAATGGAGGTAGTCAAAAGGGGAAAAAGGAAATGGTCGGGAGAAAAAGATGAGAACACTCGTAAGAATGAATAAGGAGTGAATGATTTATTTCAAGAAGGGACAAGAAGAAGAATCCACCTTCACGCACTAAGCAAAGGTGTGAGGTTAGTATCACCCTATATAATATTCAAACATGTTTAAGACAAGATTCAATCACAATGGTACCATGATCTCCCATGATACCACTGATCATCTGTCAAGAGGTCTGCTGCCCACTATGTCCCACAGGTCTGATCCTGTTCATGGTCCGGAACCCCAATGGCTAAACTGCCTTAATACAAGGTTTTCTAATTCGAAAGTATAGTTTGATGTCTAATATTTTTGCATACATTAATAATATATACCAAAGATTTGTTGGTCTTTATTGATTCTTTTTGTTTCGTAGACTTTGATGTCACGCAGCTTGGGGACATAGAATTGTCACCAATCGTACAAAGTTCGTGGATTATACTACCATATGTAGAGTCGTATAGTTGTGGCGCCCAATCAAATCAAACTCGAGCTACATTCGAGACTTTCACTCCATTGATGTGGGTCAGAATGGAAGAAGATTTTTCCTTATTATGGGAGAAGTTGAGTGGATTCTTGAACATCGAATAAATGATGAATTCAGGGGACCACCTAAGAAACAGATTGTCACAATGTTGTGGTGAGTACTTAACAATTTCATGGAACGTTATGAGGGCTTTACGACCGCCACTGGAGAGCTCATTTTGTGTTATGAAACTTTCATTACAAATTTGAAACTTTCGTTCTATGTTTCTAAATACTTCACACAGAGGCTTTAGTTAACAACACCCTCCCACAAAGACTCCGACCCCTACGCCTACTACTCCCTATAAAGAAATGAACCCACTTTATGGTAGAAATCATATCTATATTTTTTTCTCTTATAGCCAGGAAAAAAAAACTATTGATTAAAATTGATTCCTTCTAGGAGTAACCGTATTTTTTATTTAGCAACACATACATCCAAAGAGCCAAGTATGGTTCTCACTTCACCTCGACAGCTCTTTTGTAACTCATGTGCCTTTTATTTTTTCCAAAGCCTTCTTCTAAACTGCTTTTCTCCCACAAAGAAGGCAAATTAATGTATGCCAAATTATTGTACTAACTCGTTTCCTTCAAATTTTCAGAGAAAACACAAAGAAGCACACCCTAGAATGTGGTGCCGATCATCCGATTTTAGCTATGATAATCAATTCAAGCTACACCACAGCCTAGATCCGAAGTTCTGAAGTATCCTGATGGCATGATCTAAACAGCTTGGACAATACAGTGGAGCGAAAACATTTCTTAGGTCATCTATTCGCCTTTTTTTCAAAATATGATTGTTTCCTTAGAAAATTTATCCTAACCACCAACAAATATCACAAATCACAACATACAACTATAAATTCCACCAAAAACCGAAAAAAATACAAATCGTCTCCTAACATCATGCATTTCGCATAAAGACGCATAGAAACACATGAAAAAATTAAATAAAACGTTTCTTCGTGCCGCCGCATCTCCGGTTGGATGAACAGTAGGGACGAGAAGGAGGAGGAGGCGACCACCGGAAGGGATGAGAAGGAGGAGCAGATCGGAGCAGATTAACAGCTTCCTGGACGGAGCAATGTAAGGAGAAGAGGAGAAGGGCTGAGCGGAGAAGAAAAGCTCTTAACGCACAAATTTAATCCTCGCCACTGCCGCAGCTGTGGTCGGGCGTGATTTAAATGATAATGTCGCAGCTATGGCTCACAATTAAAAATTCTAATGTCAGCAGCTCGTCGACGCACTTGTCGCATTCAAAACCGCCATTGCCGCTGGGATACTTCCAAGAGGGAATCAATTGTCGCTGCTCATGACGGCCACAGACATTTCGTCAATACTTTCCCCTGCGAACTGATTTTATCTTTTTTATTTTCAAACGCATCATTTTTGTACAAAACTCACTGTTCACGCACTAGTTTGAGCATTAAATTATTTTAGTATTTTTTTTTCAAAAAAAGTAAATAGGTACAAAACTCCCAAAAAGTCAGGCCTAGTAAGCCTTGACTTGCCTGGGTCCTTACTCCAAAGGTCTTATCTTTCAATATTTTACATATATAACAGAATTTGCTCCACAGCCATTTTTATATGCCTATTACATGTTCGCGAATTTTTCGTGAGAGTATGTATTATCAGTGTGCTCGCCTTGATTTAAGAACAAAGATAGATGTTCTTATGTGTAATCGCGTACGTATTATTGGAATAACACTGCTTGGTTAAGAAAGGCGAAATTGCAAGGCTCACATCATAAATAAACTAAATTCCAATTGTCACCTGGGCCACCCGACGCAGAATTGAAGAGAGCTTATCGACCGAGGCTACTGTCTAGCTTCCGCCATCATCATTTATCAAGGTCACATACGCTACGTAATCCCGAAGGATCGAAAAGTGCGCGTCTCGACCGAAAAGACAAGGTCGATGTGGTCGACAGTGGGTTGAGATTGGCTGGGCACCGCTATCAGTCAAACAAGGAGATCCACTATATACCATCGCTGGGGTGCTGACTGGCCGAGCGGTGAGGAAGGACTTCAATTCAAGAAAGTAAGTCACGACACCTAAGTCCTCGAGTGAGAACCGACTGAAAGTAAGGTGATGAATTCTCGAACAAGATTTGATTGCTAAGAATGATGATGACATGTTAGTCAACATACACTAGCAGATAGATGGAAACACCAATGCTATGTAGAATGAACATAGAAGTATATGCAATGAGCCCGTAAAACCAAAGGCAAACTAAAAATTGCTCGGTTCACTGTACTGCACGAGGCTTCGCTTTTGAAGATAATCATAAATGGCTTTGCAACCGCAAGAATGGATCGGGTGATTAGTGTCCATGAAGCCTCGGTCGGGAGCTTTCAAGGAAACATCCTGAATGAGGGTGCTTTGTAAAATGCATTGTTGACATCTAGTTGACAAGAGGCACCACCCATGACTAGTAAAGTGGAGAGAGATAACCAAACTAATAAAGGGGTTGGTTTCACCAACAGGATTGGGAAGGTGCTCATGATAATCAAGGCCAGTCATCATGAAAACCTCTTGGCAAACTAATCGACCAGACCTATCCACAGAACCATCAGGTAAGCATTTGATTCGAAAGATCCACTTACAACCCACAATGTTCTGAACCGAATCTGGTGGAACCAATTCCCTAGTGTCGTTCCGAACAAGAGCATCAAGCTCTTCTGACATCATTGTGTGCCATTTGAGGTCTTTGATGCGTGGGTTAAAAGGCCTATCTGCCCTAGGCTAGTTTGGTAGAGAGAATGAGTTTATGGACTGGTTTGTGAATGTCAGGCCAGAACCGTGACAACCGAGGAGGTACGGGCACAGAATCCGTCGGAGGCCTGTGCTCGTGCACGAGGCTGGTCGGCTATGGCTGGAGGGCCCAAGAGGACTAGGTGCTCAAGGGTTGGATGCAGGATCCACAACCGGGGGTGTTGAAGGCGGGGCCAAGTCGACAAGAGTGACCGAAAACCATGTGGAAACAAATCTTAATTAATGTGGATCGTGAGGGAGAGGAGGCAGACAACAACAAACAAAGGAAATGTTGGACTAATAAAACGAATACATAAGAGTGATAGGTCTTGGTAGCGGAAGGTCAAAGCGTATGTATGCACTTTGAGTAAACGTAGCAGTCGAGGAAGATACGGGCCGATCCTCCTTCTCTTCAACAAATTCTAGCCGTTCCCGAATGATTTCACGGGACCATTTTTTCGTCAGAGGTTCACCCATGTCATCTTGGACAACAGTAGCCGAGATTTTGTTGCATTCAAAGGTTTATGAGTTGGTACTCTGCTGAAGGAATTACAGAAGCTCAAGTTTGATGGACAGTGGAGTATGCAGCAGCCTCTATGATTTCAGTTGGGTGAGATATTTCAAATAGCTGGTTTAACTATCTAATCTACAAATGAAAAAGTACTTAACCTCATATGAATTCATTTTCCAGGGTTTTTTGAGCCTGCATCTGTACTGATGTCTTAGCTCTCTTTCTCTGAAAACAACGGGTATGTTTCTTTGTGCACTGTCATAAGCTGACACATTGTGGACTTACAACATTTTCAACCCAGGATAGACCTAATACTGAATTCCACTGAAGCAGAAACAAAAATCTTACTGCCTGAGGTTCTGTCTTTCACGAATTTATTCACTATGTCTATATGGCCTCTCTTACCTCTCAAAATCTCAGGTCTTCCAAAACTCAGGTCCTTGGACGGTTTGAGGCTTCAACTGCTCACGTCTCTCCTAAAATACGAGATCTTTGACTGCCCAAAACTCTAATTCTTGACAGAAGAGCTGCAACCTACTTTCCTTACAGTTCCAGCAATCCAGAACCGCCCTTAGCTGAACGGTCATTGCAAGTTTTGGACAGGGGAAATTAAAATTACATGAGCTACAGATTCCAAACATTGCGATTGATGCACTAAATTTATAGTGAAGGTAGCATTCCACCAAGTGCATGCTCTCTCCTTAAGGTAATTTTCTCAGGAAAACTGATTTGCTTGAATAGCTTTCTTAATTTGATACATTATAATATGAAAGATATGATTTAAATTTTCTGTTTATTATAATAATTTCTTGTTTCCTTTAAGGTTTTCAGTAATTCTTCACTCTTGTAAATTGAAGCTTCATATGTTCATAAGGAATCTTCTTTTAATCCATAATGCCTTTCCGAATGCTTCAGTTTTAGATCACAACTAGAGTCATTTAATGCTTAAAAACCATGCAACTCACAGTTATGGTATGCTAGGCCCTTTGGACAAAAAAAAAAACAAAAATGGAAGACTGGCCTGGTTTTAAATGTAGCAGGACGGACAGTGTTTCAATGGAAGGAGGCACAAAAACTGAAAAGAAAATGGCTATTGACTATCGTTTTTTACCAAAACCCAGTACGTACGTTGTTTGAGTAGATGGGAGAAGCCTAGATGTGGCTGGTTTAAAATGAATGTAGATGCGGCAGTTTTTTCATGCAAAGGGCTGATTGGGTGTGGCTAGTAATTTTATTAGTGGTACAGCTGCACCAGTCCCATTCGGAGGCCATGAGTGTCCAGGAAGCTCTAACATGGCTAAAATATTTGAATTTTGCACGGGTGGTGGTGTGGTGGAGAAGGACTCGTAGGAGGCCTTTAATGCATTGCGCTCGTCAAGGGTAGCTTTTTCTCCTTTTGGGATGTTGATTACGGCCTATCAGATGTTGACACAATGTATGTTTTTAAATAAGGTTTTTTTTTTGTAAACCGATCTGTGAACTCCATTTCTTAGCTAGAGTTTTGGGTTCCTTGTCAACGTGACTTGTACCTTGTTTTCTGATATTTAATTGATTTTCATATTTTAAAATTTTCTTTTTGGTTGAAAATGGTGGAATCAACTTTAATTATGTTAGAAAGTTGTTCTTTCTTTCATTTTATATCTAAAACAAAATATAAAACAATGATATGAAAATTTAAAACCAGATTTTGGATCTGAAAAATAAAAACATATTTTTAAATCACACACTAACGAGATATTGCCCAATAATTGTTCTCCATCATCATTTTCTTCTCCCAAGCGTCCCACGCTTCTTTTTCTATATTATACCTTCTCTTCTCTGTAGTGGGCAATATTTAAAGGGAATCTTTCCAACATTTTGCAAGGATTTTTGTCAATATTAATGATATCATAGAACATTCAACATTTTTAAAATCAATATTTTAGTATTGGGAGTTTGGGGCTGAAAATTAAATATGTATAAAGTTGGTGCTCATTTTCTTAATAACTTAGAAGGCAGGGATCAAATTGCAACACTATAAGGTATGGCCGTATCTATATTGGTGGGTAGAAATGAGTTTTGGACAAATAGGTTTTTTCAAAAAAACAAAATAAAAATTAGTTTTAGTTTGAAAGCATTGATCAAAGTAATCCAGTTTGACTCACTTTGACACAAAGAAGATGCTTATCATCAGCTATGGACAGATTTAGCACTCTGAAAAAGTCACAGCTACACAGACAACGACGAAGTTTAATAAAATAACACGCTTGAAAAATGATTAAATTAATTTGGATGCCAAAATATTGATCAAAGTAAGTCGTAATGTCGTTGTCTATGGATTTCATAATCTGCCAAAAGCCGCTAACCATAGCAGCGATAATTGCCTTTAAAATTTTCAAATGTCGTTAACCATAACAGCGGGTATTGGAATGTTCAAATGTCGTTAATCATAATGTGCTAGCCTATTGATGTAAATTAAATGTTACTCACACTCTTCGACAAGTATAAATCGCTTCTAATTTCATTATTTTATATTTGATACCATTCTTCATACTTGGTTTAATAACCTATATATAAATTGTATTATGTATTTTGAGTACTAAATACACAAGTTGGGTATAATTTTATCAACTGTATCATTAGAAGTATTTGATGTAATATTAACTTATCGAATAAGTAAATAACGACCAAGATGTGATGAGGTCATAGGAGTTTCACATGATGATTATTTAATATTTCTTTTATAATTTTAAAGTGATTGACATAAATATCCACAATAATATTTAAAATCTTAGAGAAAGTCAGATAACCAAATTTTTGAATTTATAATATTAATAATTACTTTCAACTATATAATTCACAGCTTGTATGTTTTTGTTCAACTTAATCCTCTCTATTGCTTTCACACATTTTTGCAATACTGAACCCTAAAAAAAAAAGCCTCATTTTTATTTTGAAAGACTAGTCATTATGCATTTGCTAAAACAAAGACAACACAAATATGTGTTTAGAGTGGTGTCATATAGCTCATATTTGATTTGCTTTTTTACATACCCGATAAGCAAAGGAGCTCAATTAAATAGGGTTTGGGAAACAACTGAACAGAGTTAGTGGGATGTATACAACAAATTCCCAAGACCTATACAAAAGAAACAAAAACACAAGCACCATAAATCAAGATTCGCAAAGACACCAAATTTTCTGGATTATCAAAGAATCATGACAAACAACCACACTAGTCGAGGAACACTAGTCGATTAGGACCTCCATGCATAAACCAAATCATATAAATATATTAAAACATCATATACAAATATCAATATATAAAAATATCAACATATATCAATGAGTTCCACAAGATGGCGTCTTTATATTTCTCTTAGGATGACACCTAGAATACACAACTTGTTGATTAATAGGGTCCCGTGCAATCTCAAACAGAGCTGATGGAGCCGAGGGAGTTGAGGGAACCGAGGGAGCTGAGGGAACCGAGGGAGCTGATGGATGAAGTACACTATGTATACGTGGAGCACAAGGTTGCCTAGTTGGAAGTGGACCTAACTCTGATACAAGGTCAAGGATGGTGTCACCGATGTGAGGCAAATGTGTGATGATAAAGGGTGGCAGAAGGTGATATCTACTACTGAGGTCGGGCTCGCAACACCCGATATGGTAAAGATATAAGTGTCCGGGGGTATGAAGGTGATGTGTCAGCCATTTATGACATAAAAATCTCAAAGATGTGGGCATGGCATCAAGTAGGCAATGCCTACCAGGTACTATGATCGTCTCACCTTTCTCGACCATGACTAGCCCACCATCTCCACCACGACCTAGGCAATCAACTCTCCCTCTCCCTTTACCTTTAAATGGCCGTGATATGTAATCGGAGTGATGACACAGATAATTGAATGGATGGTCCATGTGATGTAGATGCCTCCTAATCATAGCCGGCGATGCGATGTTCTTCTCCAATCTAGTATAACACTGATTTAGTAATATGATGTAAGTCATACACCAAACTGGTTGTATCATAGCGCGAGCGACTAGCTATGTCAGCCATGGCAGAGATCTAAATGAATCAACAAAAGAATTATAAATACATAATCTATTAATTGAAATTTGGAAAACACTTTAGAAACACAGGACTCTAACTTACCAAAACTTGAGTAGTACCGGCTATAGTATGGAACCTCATATCATCCCTATGGAGTGGTGGTGTTACAAAACTAAAATACGACGATAACACCCCATATATGGGTCATGGTCCATCACACCACCATGCGGGTGTAGTGATGATCCTACCTGGCCACAGATAATTATAAGGCAATGGATGGAGCATGATATGTCGCCACCCTTTGGTGTCATCCACGCAGATCCACTCTGCGAAGTTGTTGCTCATAAAAGCAAGATAGAGGTATCTTCTGCTGTAGCCCAAACTGGCGCAAGACTGTGACCGGACGATGCCACTAATAGTCTCGAACATATAAGCTGACGCCATCCGCCGCATCTCCCGACCGCCTAAAGGTGAGATTTGCTCGGGTCAACCAACTCTCCGACGTACGACTGCCATAAGACCTACACATTTTTACACTTTATTGTCAAAACTTTTATGTGAATATGAATGAAATTACTATAGAACCATATACTTTTACATATATCATTACCTGATCAAGGGTTTGTGCATCCAATCGATTCTCGAGGCAGAGGAGTAATAATCGGATGGGTTATGCAATCGTTAAAGGTACTCACCACACCCCAATGGAAGAGTCGGCTCGCCTCGCTCAACTAGTAATCCATCGTTGAGGGTCCCAAATCCAGGTCTCTATCTAAGATCGTCATCATGTAAGTATAAGGGACTATAGCCGGATATCTGCCGACGCCCAAAATCGAGTCGCCCCACGTGAAGTCTCTCCCAAGACCATATATGAATATAAAATAAACAAAAAGTAAGCAACCTAATGATGTGTTATGTATATGAATGTGTATGTAATAAAAAAAAAAATTTAACATACCTGTATGAGTGTAATACAACCGCTAATACCGCGTCTACAATCCAAGCTAGCTCGGCATAACTCGCGATATGTATGTGCTAGTATTGCACCACCTCAACTATAAGTCATAGTATGTGTCAAATCTTGTAGTAGCGGGAGAAAGCACAAATGAAAATGCACTCCCTTCTTGTTCGCAAACAAGAAGGATCCCATCAGCACTAAGATGAAACCACGGGCACTCCGCTCTAAAGCCACCTCATCTGCATCAGGTGCTCAAGTGAATAACTGGTTACATAACCATCAGATGGAGATAGCGGATCCTCAGAGAGCATCAGCGGGTGGGGCGACACCGAGCAGCTCCCGCGACAATTCGCCTACACGATCACACATGTCTTAGTGATCACGGGGCTTGGTCGACACGAGGCCAAGGATGATAGCAACATCCCGTAACGCGATCATTATCACCTCGATGGCACATAAAACGCGGTGTCTCGTGCCGCCATCTCTCGATGAGACAGTGATGTTCACCAACTCGGATCATGATGTGGCCCAAGCGGTATACACCATAAAATCCCGCGCAGATCATGTAGGGACGAATCCGTATATCCATCCTCCACATACGCATGAAGGCTTTCATCTGTTGTCAAGGGTAGAGTACTTTCTGAAACTACAAGCAAACGAAGATTAATAAAATTTATAATTAATTATATATATATATATATATATATATATATATATATATATATATATATATATATATATATATATATATTATATGTTGCAACTGGAAATATTATTTGATAAGTAATAAAATACATACCTACTTTGTATCTACTAAGTGCGACTGCGGTCTATCTTTTAATAACACATGGATCCAAAGGATCTGCATCATGAAGCCCTCTGAACACCTTATCTATAACCTGGATGTCTGAAAGGTAGTATAAATATTAATAAAACATACTGCAGATCAGACAACATAATTAATGCAAGTATCGACATAAATGATAATAAATTATAATAGACACATACATGATTGATGTCTCATTTACTTAAATAAGGTACATTAAAATTTCATAATCCAAGAAATACACATAAATACATAAGTGTTATACAAAGCAACTAAATTCAGATAGCTGTGCATTTCATCAACTTGGATTTCTATTCTACAAGACTGCCGGGACAGACTTGTTTGCACAACCCACGTATGATAGTGATTTTCCCCTCCCTAACGTCCATTTCATTATGCAACCAGTTTATTAGACGTCTACTCGCCATGCGTTTACTGACCAGTGGTACAATCGTTGGACAATCATAAAGAGGCCACTCATCTCATCAATATTGGATGAAACAAGCTTGCTCACGTGATCATAAGACGACTGTGAAAGGTAGTAGCCTTGCACAAAAACCAAAAAATCAACACATCGATGCCGACATGTCGCAGATATGGCTACATGGAAATCCATATCGTTGTCTTTCCATTACGTGCAACTTTTTGTCATGTAAGTTATAATGATATGCTCAACCTCTCCTTGACTTGACATGAAATCAGTCATGTATGTGATCAGAAGAACAATTTCCATCGAACCAACCTTAACTATTTATTCTCGAACTGAAAGCATCAACATATGAAGTGAATCAGCCATCGATGTCAATCTATTAGCACCTAGTTCCTCTCAAAAGAACAAAGTAACTGCGAAGGCGTAAGCACGTCAACTGCACTAATGCAAAGGATTGGTAAGCTACGAGCTCCTTAAGAACACTGCAATTTCCCTCCGATGTTGGTTGTCATTATCCCATATCTTCAACCTCCATCATGTGAAAGTGCCCATAACTGAAAAGGGATTGCCTCTAACCATTGTTGTGCTTTAGAATTAATTCTCCAAATTGTTTTCATATGCTTATTGAATTTGTGTTCTCAGATTAGCTAAAGCCGCTTCCAGATACCAAATTCTTCAATGCTTATTCGAACCGGTCATAAAATTGCTTGCAAGATGACGCATGCAACCTGCGGATAGGTAGATGGTGCAATAACCAAGATGGGATCCGTTATCAAGTGCCATAATACCTGAATGTCTGTCAGATATAACACAAATCCCTGTCCGTTGAGTTACTCTATTTCTAATACATGCCAAGAACCATCCCCAACCATCAATATTTTCGCCTTCTGTAATAGAAAATGCCAATGGAAACAACTGATTATTTACGTCACACCCCATAGCAATCAATAACGTGCCTTTATACTTCCCATACAAATGTGTACCATCAATACTCACTACGAGACGACAATGTTCGAACCCTTCAATAGATGGCTTGAATGACCAAAACACGCATTGGAATATCTTAGTGTTTGGCATATTAATGTCACATGTTTTCCAAATTACAACAGATCTAAGATTTGCTTGCTCTATGGCTATGAACAAATGTGGCAGCTGTGTATATGACTGAGAAAAGTCACCAAATAACTGTCTAAGTGCTTTATGCTTTCTATCCAATGCCTTTTTGTATGATATTTCATATCCCCATTTCTCCATCACACTTGCTTGAATAGAAGTCGTAGTCAATGTGAATTGTGTCTTAATTATTGCCTTTATATGAGCAACAACCACATTTGAGTCCAATTGATGATGATCCCAATGCAAGCAAGGATTGACACAAGTATGCGACCCTTTATATTTGTTGATAACAAATAAGCAAGTATCTTTCACAACCATGGCACGAAGCTTCATAGACATTTTGATATCTCTCGGGCCTTCTTACATCTTAAACAATAAATTTTTTTGAGGGATGCAACAACAACAAACTCTTTGCGTGCTTAATTGAAAATCATCACAGTTTCTCGCAAATCATATTTAGAATTCAAAACTTGGCCAACCACAAATTCTCCACTCAAATAACCGGTACTATGTTGCACCCAAGGAGTCCACGCACTTGAAATAGTATTACCTAAGTTTTCAACATGTTCAAATTGAGGTGTTAGTGGTAAGTGATAATGAACAGGGGATGACTCATCTAATATCTCAGCATCTGGGTTATTTGATACATCACATGATGGTGCATGCGCAGAGACATATATCCCTTGCTCATTCTCCAAAACTTGGTTGAAAGTACGGAAGGATGATACATGTCATCAGCTTGAACATCTATGTCTCCATTAGATTCATCATCAACATCTTCATCACATTCATCATTAGCTTCATAAGCTGCTAGCCTTCATCATTCCACATACTTCCAATATTCTGCATTGATCGCTACTAGCCCACAACCATAGTTAAATTTCCGCAACATTATAATTCTCGCAAACCAATAAATCTATATGGGCACTCACAGAGTTGATTCTACCAGGCCTTAATTCGAACAACTTTAATAGTCTCATACAATTCAATTTCTCAATAGTAGCCAGCAACCATGTTCAACATTCTGACACACTATTGTCATCCCATGATTTTGGCAAATGTTGGAACCTATTTCCACTTTTAGGGGATACTACTAAGACTAATTTGAACCTTTTGTTTGTCAATGGTCAGTCTCAGTATATCATACGGCCAATTGTTCAAACTTGCATTCAACCTAACATCTAGCAATAATAACAGCTTTTGTTCTCCATATTTGACATCCTCTGCTTACCCCATTATTTTTCAATTGTAATAACATATTACGGGAATATTTGAAACAAACATAATTAACTTGTACAAAATGGTCCCAAATTAATAAAATAATATGAGAGGTCATTATCCTTACCATTTAAACTACATTCATGGATGTTATATTCAATCACTTTGTTTAGCCAATGTATTATTTCACAACATGTTGCTACCATCAACTTTATCACATAGCCAGTAATATGGTTTAATATTTAAGGTTTTATGGTTTTAGGGTTTTGGGTTTCAAGGTTTAGGGTTTTTAGGTTTGTGGTTTTAGGTTTGTGGGATTAGAGTTTAAGGTTTGTGGTTTGTGGTGTTAGGTTTTCGGGGTTTTGTGGGTTTAGGTTTAAGGTTTAGTGGTTTGTGGTCTAGGTTTAGGCTTAAGGTTTAGGGTTTAAGGTTTTAAGGTATTTGGGTTTTAGGGTTTGGAGTTTAGGTTTTAGGGTTTTAGGGTTTGGAGTTAAGTGTCAGTACTAGGTTTTAGTTTGTCAGGTTTTCCATTTAGGTTTAGGATTTTAGGTTTTAGGGTTTCATGACAGTAGTAGTTTTAGATTTGTGTGGTTTTCCATTTGTATTTATATTTAAGGTTTTAGGGTTTTAAGGTTTACGGTTTGGGGTTTGGGGTTTAAAGGTTTTAGGGTTTTAAGGTCTAGGGTTTTAGGTTTTAGGCTTCAGGTTTAGGTTTGCGGCCTGGGCTTAGGTTTTGTGGTTTGGCGGTTCGGGGATCGAGGTTAAGATCTTAAACCTCATAGATTCCTTAAGTAGTTCAAGGCTATACACAACAAAGTGTTCTTGAATTTACATAAGATAGAGAAAAGACTCTAGATATAGTTAAAAGGATTCTCAAGAACCAAGCATTGATTAACATGGTTTTCAAGATATATTTATGAATGTTTACAAATAAGAAAGAAACGACAAAAGAAAAGAACATATAAAGTTTATTTTTTCTTTTCTAATATAGCTATGCTTGTAATTGATTTCATTGATTCCTTGCTTCTTTTACTATGTATGCTGTATCTTTGCATCCATATCTAAATTTTGGATCCTTTAGGTAGCCCTTCAGGTCCTAAATCTGGAGTTAAGAAGAATCGACTCAAGATTTGCCTGGGCCACAAAGGAGTACTATAGAGAATGATCCGAAGACAAAATATCATCATACTTTAAAGAATTATGTGAGTTTTTTTAATTTTATATCGGAGGGCAAGAAAATTTATTAATTGCTTGAATTAATATTTTGAATGAAAACAGCTCTAGCTTTTAAATTCAATTATGTTCAATATTAGTTGCTACCCAAATATGTTTACATATGCACAAAGATTATTATGTTTTATAATAGCAAGCAATTTTCGAATGTATAAATAAATATTTTTCTTCCAGAAACTTACATTTGATTCCCATTAGTCTATTTCTACAAAAATGACACTATTTTAAATGAGGAAATAAAACATAAAATGAAAGAGATGTTATTCAAGAAAATTGCAAACAGGAGAAATGGTGGGGGACTAGGAAAGGTAACTCTTAGAACAAACATCCGAACCCGGTGACGCCCTTAAACTCGTGGGGCGCGACAACCACCTCAAGGAATACATGTGTAGCCATTGGGTGTTCCTAACTCACAAATGAGTGTCTCTACCAGACTCAAACATAAGTAAAAATGGTCACGTCGAGCCCATACATCCATACTTACCAAACTATAACCAACTATATTACAATAGTTTCAAGAGTTAATTACACTCCTATACAAACATGTATCAATCAGAGTGTTTCATACATGTTTTACAAAAATATATAATCAAAGCCACATGTCGGCTTTCTTCTCAAAAGCGGCCTATAGTGAGCGATGTCTTCCCGAATACTCTTTGTACTTGAAAGGGGGATCCCACGACGGGGTGAGCAATTCCCAGTAGTTGTATTTTCCTACATAGGCTACTCCCAACCTAAAATGCACATGCAATGGCCTGTCACAAACATCCACGCATCCAAGTAAAATGCCTACATGAATGTCATATGTCATGCATGAAATGTCATCATGCCCATTTCCCGAGTCACTCACCGACTCCCTCACACATGCCTATGCTGGGCGTGACAACCGCCACCGGCAAGCATTCAACGACACATAATCGAGCCCTTGTCGCTCACCAATACCCACCGCAAGTGTCAATGGGCAACCCATCCCCGAGTCAATCCTCGAATTCTATCACACAACTCAAGTCTGCGTCTTAATCGCGGTCTCATTTTGGCCAATGTAACTTTTCAGCCTTTACACCGCTGGTCTCTTACACCCATATAGAGCTTGCTCATACTACGGCCTCTTACACCCATGTTCCAGGCTTTTCACCTTAGGGGATTAACGGCCCCCTTCTTGCTCCGCCCAACACACATTAATTGTTATTGCACTTTATGTTTTGAACCTGAGTCATTTATTAGACGTCCAAAATACGAGCTCACCTCACATTCACCAAGAATGGTGAGCAACCATACCATGCACCCACACCCGATTCGACGCATAAACTGCAGGTAAACAATGCAATCATGCTGACCATATATTCAATTTGTTCATACACAATTATATTCCATATAATTCACACAATCATGTTAACACATCAATTTAGCATGTATCAACAATCCCATTCTCCACACATCAAACATGATATTCATATCATGCAATAACATGCAAGCAATTTCACATGGACAATTTAAGTCCATCAATCAGTTCCGGACTATTTTAAACAGTCCCAAATTAAGCCGTGAACTGTCTTAGACAAATTTCATCACATTCGGGCCTCCCATTTTGGGATCACCAAAGGTATGGTCGTTTCGCCTCACAACTCCCAAACCCATTTTTTCATGGCATTTTAAACAAGAATAACCGAGTAGGAGAAAACCCCTACCTCCCGGAGTTGTCGAAACTCCACAATCCCGGTACCTATGCGTAGCCCTAACAGTGGGATCAACTTTGCCTCTTGCCTCGCCTGGATTTGATGGACCGATTGCGGAAAAATCTAGAGATAAGGTAGAGTCTCTCTCTCTAACTCCTTCTTCTCTCTTTTCTCTCTCTTTTTCCCTCTCTCTTCTCCCAAACCGCCTGGGCTAAGAAATGCAAACAAGAGAGATGTCCTCCTACTCTGCCAAGTGTCGAGCCTAAGTGTCTCCTAGATTTCCCATCACCTTTATCCATTCACTTGATTTCCACCCAAACTCATGTGTTACGCGGCTGTCTCCATGGGTCCTAATTGAGCTCATTGTTTGACTATCCTACACTCTTTGACACATGGCACACCGTGAGCTACTCATCTTGTGCCAAGTGTCTCGCATCACCTCGGTGCCTCAATCCAACCAGAAATTCGATCGGCCTTGATTTCATGAGATGATTTAATGGTAAAGTCCATTTCGTCATCCGAGATCTAGAAAATTCTGATTTTGGACCGAAATTGATAATTACTTTTCGTAAATTAGAATTCTTCGGCTTTACATGAACCCTAAGAAAGACCCAACAAAACATAAAACAAAAGAAATCCCGTAAAAACTCTTCATACAAGGTGCAAGGTGCCTCTCCATTAGCCAAAATATTTGCTTCTTACTGAGTTTATAAGGACACAAAAGTGTCTTAGTTAAACTGTAATGCAAGGGAGCCAGCCAATCTTTCAAAAGAAACGACAAATATGGCATATCCATAATCACGTTTCTAAGATTATATACTACCTTGGGACATACGATAAAAAAAATTGTCACTGTGTCCTTCTCCACCAAAAAATTACCAATTCCTAAACCATTACAACTCAAGGAAATCCTAACGACAATACTTTTAGAGTCTTGAAACAAGCTCCTAGAACCAATCTTCCATGGTTTACTTAAGATTGTCAAGTTTAAGCTTAGGGAAACCTCTAGTTCATAGTAGGCTATTAACTTTTCCTAAAAGCTTAAGCTCTCAGGTATTGGACTAAGAATGTCTACCACAATAACAGACTCGCCTTTTATGTGAAACATTGTACAAATGTGAAAAAGGGACTTACAATTGATGACAAATAAATGGATAGAAGGAATGAATAAATGGAAAGACTTTAATTGAGCAAGGTTTTTTTTTTCTTTTTAGTAGTACCAACTTATCTAATCATGTATTCCATCCCACCATCATTTCATGCCCACACTAAACATATCAAACTTGACTGTCCCTTTGTATCTAAAAAAAAAAATCCTGCTACAAGAACATTACTCACTTTCTTGCCTACCGTCCTCCCCACAAACCATAGACAAACCAACCAAGCAACTGATCAAGTGATGAAGCTCAAGCATATACCACTAATCATGGAAAACCCTTTAGACACAAAAAAAAAGCCAAAAACTTGACAACTAATACAATACAATGCATGTCTTTGTCATAGGGATTATGCCCAAAGGAATCACTCACTACAATAAATCTTAAAACACAATTTCCTCTCTTAAGCAATCATGTTTCTTTTAGTACACCTATTATTCCTCTCTAGCTAAGGCATGTGTTTGTAGGAAGTCGGTTGTAAATTTAAATCTCAACAATTTTCTACATATTGATCCGTCCATATATTCTTATTCAATTCACTTTTATACTCCCGAGTACTACATTAGTTGGTTTTCTACTTTTAATTCCTTCTCGCAATTTTAGGTCTTGTCTTTATAAATAGGAATCGTGGACAAACTTGCTAGGGATCCTTAATTATCCAACTAATTAATGATCAAATTACTGCAATTTACTCAAACCAATCTAGTCTTTTTTTTTTTTGGTAGGTAAGAACATCTTGTTACTTGAAATTTAATGACCTAATTATAACTTGAGTCAATATGAGAAGCTCTTGTTTATGGAAAGCACTAAGGAAAGGAAAAAATACTAAAAAAATTATTTTCATATTTGTTCGCTTAATGAAAGATTTAAAAGAAATCAAATATAAAAAAAAATTACTTAAAATGTATATTTTTAAATTATTTAATTTTGGTATTATGAGTTACAATAAATAACATTGATTTGAGATAACAAATAAAAACAATATATTAGGTTCAACTCTATTTTTTTTTTCTTTCATTTTTTCGTTCGTTATGTTCCCCATCCCTACCCCTTTTTTTCCCTCAATTTTTTAGGAATCAAACATAACCTTAGATATCTAAGACTCCTTTTTGTGTGAACCCAACAACTAAGACAAGAATAAATAAATAATGCTATGCACCATAATTCAACAAAGAGAAGTCACTGAATTTCCTCGGTTTCATTTTCCATTTAAAACATTAATCAAGCTGCCAAGATGCATTCAAAGAAAAACAACAAACGCTTAAATTTATGTCCATATTCTTCTGCCAATATTCTTCAATCTAATCAAACAAATCACTAGGCATTCCAACACTAATAATGTGTATCCTTTGTGCACATGCTCACAATTAACATTTACTCATCCATCCCCTAACCAAGATCTTGTGAATTCAAATGTTAGGAAAAAATTAATTTAATGAAAAAACATGTTCACCCATATCCATTTATATTTGATGGACATAAATGTCCAAAGGGACAACGATAAAGATGCTGGTATGAGTGATCTTGCAATTTCCCTACAATTAAATTAATATTGGAATTGTCTTTTTTTTAAAAAAACCAGTAAACACCAAACCACAAACGATCGGACCATCGGGACCATCAGACCATCGACCACAACAATAAAATTACAACATCAATTACAAATCACAACATAAACACCAAATTTCACCACAAAAAAATCAAAACAAAAACACCAAACCATCGGTACCCCACAACAAATAACTACTTCGGCATGAATCAGGCTCACTACGATCTAATAAACCTGATTGGAAGAAACATATCTACCAAAGAAACTATAAAACATTATGTTGATGAAGAATCCAAGCAAGTATCAACTACAGAGTACGTATATGGCTAAATCGGAGTGGAGTAGAGAAGAAAAATAGGGAAAAGAATAAAACCCTAACTCAGCGAGGATAGGGTAATCGGCCACTGGCCATGGACAACTACATTTAAACATTTTAAAGGCACACCAATGTTATGGTTAACGGGGTATTTGAAAATTTTGTGGTAATTGTCGGCCATATATGAAGCGCTTTTGGCAGATTATGAACACTACCACCACTATGATGCGGGGTGAATACGACTTACTGGTCATTATTTACATCCATAAATTAATTCAATAATTTTTTTCAAACTATTGCATTCCCATCTAAAACTCGATTAAATAATTGACCTTCGCTGATTACCATTTACCATGGACAAACTATATTATCTTTATTGAATTCAATTGCTGCTATCATGGACAGAGGCATGTGATGTAATTTACCCAAAAATTATACTATTCTTTTGTACATCAACTTATTTAAAAATTATTAAAACGAAAACATTTACTATTAGATAAATTACATCAAGTAATGGATACATCAACTTATTTAAAAATTATTGAAATAAAAATATTTATTATTGGATAAATTCACATCAAGTAATGAATACATCAAACTTATTTGGTAATTATTGAAACGAAAATATTTACTATTGGATAAATTACATAAAGTAATGGATTTCTGAACATGTATTTGTACATTTTTAAATTTTCACAACAGACACATCCAAGGTAGCCTTAAATCCCAAATAAACCTACAAGTTTTATTTTAAAATCTTTGTAAGTTTTATTTTTTACACTAACAAGTTGTATCCAGTTGTGTATATTATCCTTTTAAAAATACAAATATATAAAAAATTGTATACAAATATCAATATGTACAAATATCAACATATATCAATAAGTCTCCACAAGATGAAGTCTTGATATTTTCTTAGACTGCATTTAATATACAACCCATTGATCTATAGGGTCTTAAAAGTAATCCAAACGGTCGATGGTTTGGTGGGAGGTGATGGATAAAGTACTGACGTGATACGCGGAAAAAAAGGTCAATTAGTTGGAACTGCACCTAACTATGATACAAGGTCAACCATGGTCTCATCGATGGGAGGCAATGTAGGGGATGATAAAGGGTGGGATGATAAAGTGATATATACTGCCATGGAGGCTGGCTCTAGCGATACCGGAGATGGTAAAGATGGGCAAGTGTCTCGGGGTATGGAAGGTGATGTGTAAGTTTATGGGGGTATAAAAGTATCGGGTGATGGGTAAGTATGGGGAAGTATGGAAGTATCGGGTGATAGGTAAGTATGGGGGGTATGGAAGTAGGCAATGTTGGCTTAGGTGTACCACGACCTCCCTCACCATCTTAACCACGACCTCGCCGATCAACTCCCCCTCTACTCCTACCTCGAATGGGCTGTATACAAACTTGAGTGGATGACACTGATGGTCCATGTGAAGTAGATGCCTCCTGATTATAGCTGGCGATGTGATGCTTCTCTTTGATCTGGTGTAACACTGATATTGCGATATGATGTAAGTCATACACCAAACCGGTGGTAGCCCCACACTAGCGACTAGCTATGTCATCCATGACAGAAGAGGGTGAGAACCAAATCCAAAAAATTATAACACATAATCTTTTCTATTGAAATTTGAAAACACTTTAGAAACATGTAACTCAGAACTCACCAAAACCTAAGTAGACAATGGTAGTATGGAACCTCACATCATCATATGAGAAGGGTGTCATAAACGTCAATACGACGATACCACCGCATATATGGATCATGAAAACCACACCTGTTCATATGTAGATGTGCGTTGATGATCCCGTCCTCAATACAGATCCCATAAGGCAATGTATGGAGCATGATACATCACCCAATCTCTTTGAGTTTGTCCATGTGCATCCACTTTGTAGCCGTTAGTTCGCGGCATACCGCATGGAAGTATCTCCCACGCTCCTAAACATATAAGCCGTTATATTTGTTCTCACGTGATCTCCCGATCGTATGTTAGATATCCGTAGTCGGTAAACCAAGTTTTCGACGATGGTTGCTATAAACCCACATATTTACATACTTGACGCCAATAACGTAGGGTCGACATGAATGAAAATTACCAGGAACCATATACTTTTACATATCATTACCTAGTCAAGATCTCAAGGTATCTAGCCGATCTCAGATGAGGAGTACATCGACGCTGGTTGGTGTACCTGTGGCTAAAGGTACTCTCCACCTACACCGAATGGAAGAGTCAATTCTAGTTGAGCTGGTGTCATCTGGATAGCCCTCTAACTACGCCCATCGATGATGGTCACGGCCGTGATCATGTAAGGCATGAGCGACTGGAGGTGCTGGATATGCTGCTGGTCGCCCAAAATCGGGTCGCTCCACGTGAAGTCTCTCCCAAGACCATAGTTGAATAAAAAAAAACCAAAAGTAAGCAAACTAATGATGTGTTATGTGTATGAATGTGTATGTAATAAAATAAAGTTATGGATACCCGTAACAGTGTAATACAACCGCTAATACCGCGTCGACGATCCAAGTTGCCTCGACATAATGACAGCTTTGTTCCCGACATATTTGACATCCATTTTATTTCTTAGTAGATTCCTATTGTAATAACATATCATAGGAATAGTGGAAACAAACATAATTGACCTATAAAAAATGGTCCTAATAAATTAAATAATATGAGAGATCATTATCCATATCATTTAAACTACATTCATGGATGCAAATAAATCAACATATAATATTTTATAATTAACCAAAATCGTGGAAAGCTTATATCCTAGAAAATCCAACTCCCCTTACTCAAAGATTCAAGACAAGGATCTTTCTCCGCTTATTAGCAAGATTCAATAAAAGATTTTAGGGATAATGACAAGAAAAGAAATAGGAGAACTATTTTCTTTGCTTCTCTATTTGAATAGAGGAATAACCATCCACCACCTTCCTATTAAAGATCAAACAATCACTTCTTAGTATGTCTTATCAACAACTAAGATATATCATACATGATGTATCAGGTGTACCCTTCAACATTCAAAGCAGCTTTAGGCAGCAAAGTAAAACCAATAGCAAGTTGGGTGTGGGGTATCTAGAGAAACTGCTAGGAACTTAGAGCAGACTAATATCACTTCACTTCCTACCTATCTAGTTTGTTTGCCAACAATACATGATTTGAGGGGTTTTTAGGTTGAAACCAATTTAGTTACATAGAACTTTTGAAAAAAACTCTATTATATATTCTCGAAAGAGCTGATCTCAAAGAAAATTTTAGAAATTGACAAAAAAAACCCATGCATAGAAAGGAAAGAGGAATTATCAATGTTTTTTTTATAGGCAAACAAGCAAAATATATTGATAGAAAAAAAGAGAACCCAAAGTACACAGGAAGTATACTAAAGCTCCAAAGAGCCCAAAAACAAAATATTACCATAATATAAATTTTAGAAGTATACTAAAGCACCTAAAAAATAGCTACCAAGCGCAGCCTTATGCACCTAAAAAACAGCTACCAAACAAGGCCTAATGCACCTAAATAACAGCTACCAAATAAGGCCTTATGCACTCCATGTTTGTTTCTCAATAACATACAAGTTTAATCCCCACATTATCAACAAAACACACTAATAAAACCAACAATTTACAAAATTTTCAACACAAAAACATTCAATGGTAGGAGGGTTACTTGCTGTGGAGTCGAATGGAGTTCTGTGGTTTTCAAATTATGAAGCAAAAGGAAACTTTAACTGGGCCAATCGACGGTGAGCGTGTTAATACCAGGAGAGCAAATGGGAGAGCGGAGAAACCCGGGGAGGCGAAAGGTCGGAGAGATTATTATACTGCGACAATGTCGTTGTCCATGACGCAAATAAACTGAATGATGAAGCCGTTTATCTATGAAGCAAGAATAAACAGTTGGTGAAGCCGTTTGTCCATGACAAGAAGAATTGAATCTTCAAAAATTGTTGCTTCATCACATATCCCCATGCTGCCCTCGACGCACCGCTTGAAAGCAATACTTTCAATTTTATTTTTTTTTTGAAAAACCCTATTTTAATCCAAATCTCTAGAAAATGGCTTGATTTGTCCAATTGGCACTGTTGATAGCCACAACCATTTCATCATTCTCAAAAGTGTCCACCCTCTTCCTCTCTATAATTCCTTGCCTGCATCTCTAGCTTTCTTTCGATTTCTTTGTTCCCAATATTGATTTCAAACCAAAAGACATGGTCACTTAAAGGCAGGAGGAGAGAGGAGTTTTCTCTGCTTTCTCAAAGCTTTGTTTGATCCTCGATGGCTTCCAGACGCCCCCACCTTTCTCTCGGGAACTCGTTGATACGCTTCAAGAAGCCAAAATAAAATTTCGGCAACTGGGCGGAGGTCGAAGATGCCGAGGCCAAGAAAATCACGGATTCATGTTACCACTGGTACAGCTGAAAGATGCTGTGGCGATGCGGAGGACCCGTCGATGATATCGCCACCAAGTTTGACGGCCAGGCAGTCCTGATTTCAGCACTCAGCACGTGAACATCAACTTTGCAGGATCAAGTCCAGGTAGAGGATACATCACCGACACTGAACGCTTGCACAAGAAAAGATGTTCTGCTTGAAAGAAGGCTATCGGTGGAGATAATTTGCCAAATGTGATGACGACTTACTTGCTTGGTAGATGAGTTCTGGGTGTACAAATGGATGATAATAGAGAGAGATTAACAGTTTACTGGGCCCTATAATGCAAGTGGGAATAAAATAGGCGATCGCCCGGGTGGGTGGAGGGAGAAGACTGCGCTTGCCACCGGGTCTATAAAGATCGAGAGTGGTGGATTGCTTGATCTCAGCAAGCATGGGTTTGTGTTTCAAAGGAATTTTATCTCTGGTCGATTACAAAACCATTCTTTAAGGCGATAACTTCCGGACTAGTACCGATGACAATGATTTAATCGTCAATGTAAATTGGAGGAGAGGCTACAGAGAACAGTTTTACTCACCGATGATGTTTGGAACGAAACCACAAATGATTCGAAAGCCTACAACTTCCTTCGCTAGCCCCATGGTAAGATTATTGTAACAACACGCAGCTGGTGAGGTGTTGCACGGCTGCGCGCTCTATCTCGCATTCATCATTTAGGACTCGTTTATCTCCCGAGGACTGTTGGCTGCTATTTGAAACATATTTAAAATGGAGATTCTGAACCACATTCAAAGCTGAATAAATTGCAAGAGATTGTAAAAGGTGTAAAGGATCATTGCCGCAAAGACCTCGGGAGTGCCTTAAAATTTAGTTATGCTGTAGAAGAATTGGAAATCTATTGAATGTTGAAATTTGGGATTTACCAAATGATCAAATTATCCCCGCTCGTGTGGTTAAGCTTATGCTTTTCTTCCTCCACATTAAAGTTGTTTTCAGATATCGTCGATTTTCCCCAAGGACTACGAATTTGAAAAGGAAAACTTGATTATGTTATGGATGGCAAAAGGGTTTTTGCAACAATCCGATGACAAGAAAACAATAGAAAAGGTAGGTGAAGGGTACTTTCATGGATTATTATCAAGGTCTTTTTTTCATAATTCTGGTAGTCACAAATCATATTTAATAATGCATGATCTTATCAACGACTTGGCTCAAGTCATATTTTTGAAGTGAATATGACTGTTCTGAGAGATTTGAGATGTTGGATGATGTTTGTGGCCTTCGAACCTTCTTACCATTGGATTTGAGGACTCTGGCTCAATTAGATAAGGTTTCCTGGAAGAATAGATAATCAAGTAACTCTGCACAGAGTTTCACATAATAGAGCCTGGAATGATTTATTACCTAGTTCAATATTTACGGGTATTGTCATTGTGTCATTATGAGATACCAGATTTTCTTGATTCAATTGGAAAATTCAAAGTTATTTGCTTATCTAATCTTACTAATTCACTTTATCAAATCTAAGTAATTGACTCAATTTGTAGTTTGTATAATTTACAAACATTGATATTATACTTTTGTCGGAAACTTGTTGAATTGCCTAAAATGATGTGCAAGATGATTAGCTTACGTCATCTTGATATCAGGCATAGCAAAGTGGAAGAGATTCCAAGTCAAATGGGTCTATTAAAAGCCTACAAAATCGAGCGAATTATATTGTGGGCAAAGAAAGTGGTCAGGGTCGAGAGTTATGAGCTCTCCTAAATCGGGTGGAGCCTTGTCATTCAAGGGCTGCAGAATGTGGTTGATTCTAAGGATGCCTTACAGGCCAATTTGGTGAAAAAGCAGTACCTTGATGAGTTACAGTTGGAATTGGATAGCCATGGAGGTGATGATCAAAATGGAGCAAATGCAATGCTCAACAACTTACAACCTCATTCAAACTTAAAGAGACTCACCATTTATAAATACGGTGGTTCAAGATTTCCAGATTGGTTGGGAGGTTCTTCAATTATCAATATGGTGTCGCTCCGTCTTTGAGACTGTGATAACGTGTCAGCGTTCCCACCGCTTGGGCAGCTACCATCTCTTACACATTTATATATAGTTGATCGGGAGGGGGTCAAAGATGGCGCTGGAGCTTTGGCGGGCCGAAATTCTCCTTGTATCCCTAAAAGCTCTGTCATTTAAGGGTATGAGTAAATGGAAGGAATGGTAGTGTTTGGGAGGCCATGGTGGAGAATTCCCTTGTCTCAAAGAGCTTTATATAGAGGATTGTCCCATGCTGACTGGGGACTTGCCAACTCACTTGCCTGTCTTAACGAAACTAGAGATTGAAGACTATGAGGAGCTTGTGGCTCCACTTCTGAGGGTTCCAACCATCAATGATATGAGGACGCGCAGCCGTGACATCTCACAGTGGAAGGAATTGCCACTACTACTGCAGATACTCTCAATTACAAATTCCAACTCTTTGGAGTCCTCATTGGAGGAGGGAATGTTGCAAAACAGCACTAGTGTTGACACTTTAGAAATTAGAAAACGTTCTTTTTCTAGACCTTTGTGCAGAGGTTGTTCATCCATTACATTGAAATATTTAACGGTCTGGCGGAGTAAGAAACTAGAGTTTCTCTTACCCGAGTTCTTCCAATGTCACCACCCTTCCCTTCGAAATTTGATAATTGTAGATGACACTTGCGATTCTTTCTTATCCACCACTTGGTAACTTTCCGAGGTGCCGCTTTCTCATGATCAACGGCCTCGAGGGGCTAAAGTTCCTTTTCGTTTCAACTTCAGACAGGGATCCTCCATCTTTTGGTATCTTGGACATCTCTAGGTGCTCAAATCTTGTGTTTATTTGTTGCAAGAATATGAAGGCTGCATGCTTTCAGTCACTACAACTATATAATTGTCCGAAATTAATATTCCCAATACAGGGTCTTCCCTCTAGCTTAACTTCACTTGAAATTATGAAATGCAATAAATTCACATCCCAGGTGGAGTTTGGTCTTCAAGGCTTGCCCTCTCTTACCTCGCTCAGCATCTCAGATCTTTCAAATCTCATTTCCTTGGATGGTATAGGGCTTCAATTGCTCACCTATCTTCAAAAATTAGAGATTCGTGACTGCCCCAGGCTCCAATCTTTGATTGAAGAGCGGCTACCCACTTCCCTTTCTTTACTAATAATCCACAACTGTCCACTGCTGAAAGATCGGTGCAAGTTTTGGACAGGGCAAGATTGGTCTCGTATAGCTCACATTCAAAGCATTGTGATCGATGACCAAGTTTTGTAATGAAGGTGGCATTACACCAATTTATAGTTAGGTACTTATTCTGTCCTATAAGTGATCGTCTCAGGAAAAACTCACATTCTTAAATGCCAATTTTGATTTCATCCATTATAAATAGGAAAAATATGCTTTCAATTTTCTAACTATTATAACAATTTCTTGTGTATCTTTTAGGTTAATTGTAATTCTTCACTCTGGCTCTGATCAGCATATCTTCATAAGGAACTCTTTAAGACGCCGTTTTTCACGCCTCGAAACCCAAATTTAGGGGGCATGATCACTTAATTCACCCTAAGCCTTCACCAAGGTTTGAAGTGTGAAATGACACTAACCTTCCTTGTAACTGGATTTTTGTCCAATTACCAAACACCTATTCAAAGAAAATGCGCAACTTTCTAAATTCATCAATTCTCCAAATTCAAAATTTATGCCGATAAAATTACTTTAAATATCCAAATCTCAATTATGAATGTCATATAAAGTTGTTCGTAATATAACAATATTTGAATCTCCCAAATCCAACTATAAAATTAATATAAAAAGAATGCTATTATCCAAGACTTTCTCAATTAACTTCAAAACCCAACATTTCACATAAACAAGAACTTATTAGTTCAACATGATCCAACATAAAGTTCTTAATCAAACCTAATGATGACGTATCCCTAACCTATAGCCATCACTCATCATGAGATTGGGTAGTACTTTATTAGTGCCCAAAAAAGTGCTATTTTCGAGCCCCATTTATTGTAGGTTTTGAGCACTTTTGTGTACTAATCAACCGAATTAACCCGACGGCACATTTAAGGTCCCTACATTCTAATGACGCATTTTGTGGCTAATTTTTGTGGTTTTGTGTTATTAATGCTAAGATTGTAGAGTCGGGTCCAAGCACGAAGAAATTGAGCTTGAACTCAACATCGCAAATCGTAATCAGATGAAAAGAAGGAGAGACAAAGAAAGAAGAGAAGGTAGAATTTCGCGACCGGTGCGAAATTGCCTTTCCCGTGCACCGTTCATGTTTCCTATTGACTTTTGACTCCTCAAGGGTCATCTTTGGCTTTCTTCCTAATTTCCAGTTCCCATTGTAATAGTATTTTCTTTTGGTTTTTGGTATTTCAGGCGAGTGGATCGTTATAAAAGCCCCCGTGCCAAGCACTGTGGATCTCATTCATTAATAAATTTTGACGGAAGCTGCCTCCCGCCGTTCTTTCCTTCATTTTCTTTTTCTTGCACTTTCCCTACGCAAACAACCCTTAAGGATGACAACTCAAGGATGTACTAGCTAGAAACCTTTCCTAAGTAGGGACACTAAGTGAGGATCCCGAGGCGTAGAGGGTTCCACGCTTTTCACTACTGTGTACTTAGTGTCATTTGTGTTCTCCTTTTAACTCTAGGTTTAGATCCCTTTCGATTCATGTTGAATGGTCAGTACTTGGTAATCTTTTAGTGCTCAATTGATGCTTATTACTAGATCTTGTGATGTCTTATTGGGCTACCATTTATTAAATTATCAACGCCAGTCATGGCACTGTTTCAGACTGGGATTGGTACATTAATGGCCGTGAATGCCATTTCGTGAGAGATTTAATACGGCGTGGGCTTTTATAATGAACGTAAGATCCGTTCGAGATGACTATAGGTCATCCTCCCTTAACGCGAGGAAAGGACCCCGAAACCCTCGCTTGCCCCAGAATCCAAACTCATGGACTCAACACTTCAAGGAGTTCTATTTTTATATTTTTACTTGTTTTACTTTCAGTTTCATCACAACAAAACCTCACTGTTTTTATGAAAACCCAAAATCCAAATCGAAATTCACCATTTTGAGCCAAATGCAAATCATTTACACGAAGAAAATCCATCCCTGTGTTCGACCTTGAGTTAATTATACTCAAGCAGTAGCTTTGCTACTACTAGTGAGGGAGGAATTTAGGGTTTATAAATATTGTTGATTCCGTGACCCTACTGTAAAATGAATCAAATACTTGAAAATATGTTAATGAATGGGGAGTGAGCTTAAAGCTCACAAGAAATATTAATACATTTTCATGGATCAAAGTTTTCAATCATATAACAAATAGGGAGATGTTTTTCATCAAAATTTATATTCAAAATAAGTTGGAACATTAACAAAATTTACTTCAAACATTCTCACATCCATTTCAAATCGCTTCATATCAAATGTGATCAAACAATTTCATATCAAATTTCGACCAAACACTTTCATATCAAGTCCAAAATCAAATACATTTAAATATATTTTTCTGGTCATCAAATATCACCTATGTCTATTCATGCTGACTTTCAAATGGGTAATAGCTGCAAATTGTTCATTTTAAGGTGATTTTAAAAACCAAACACTACTAAGATTAAGAATCTCGAACCTAAACCCCTGGGAGCCGGGTTCAAATCAATTACATTCGCTACTGAAGAATGAAATAACTATTATTCCCATTGACAAGGCCGAAATAACCAGAGTCAAATATTTCATTCAAAAGTTCAAATTACAAAACATCATATCTCCACATTTTCTTTCATAAACAAAACAAATCTCAAAAGTACAGTCATACAAAACTACTATTTGATCTATGGATAATCAAATAAATAAAAAGTAAAACTTTTCATAAACCAAGATTATATATAATTCAATTAAAAAAAAATTTCATCATCAAAATAAAGTAAAAACATACAATTCTCTTTTTAAATATCTGCATTAATATCCCTTACCTCAAAGGAGTACTCAAAATCTTTGAAAGAGCTAATCCCAAGTAATTTTCACCAATGAAATATTTATCCTAAAAATAATAAGGAAGAAACTATCATTACTTATTTATTCTTAAAACTTTCCTAATTTGATATTCTTAACAATTATATTATTTTTAATTTTTTTAATCCATACAATAAAGCAATGGGTTTCTAAATATTTTATAAAATTTGTGATTTATAAAGTTTATTCTATCAACATGATTTTTTTGTTCACCTCAAATATATTGACAACTTTTCAAATGCTAACTATTTGAATTATGTAGTTTTTCAAATTTTATAAAACTCATATTCTTTTCACATCTTATTTTAATAATTTATTTATTTATTTATTTTTATATTCTTAATCCGAACTAAATCTTTTACTAGGGAGAAAGGAAACTTTTAAGGCCTAAACTTGTGCAATTGACAGTTGAAAGTATTATTAACGGATCTTATTTATAGGAATATGTTAGATAAGGAATATTTTCAACTGTCAATTGCACAAGTTTAGGCCCTAAAAGTTTCCTTTCTCCTACATCATCCCAACAAACAGGAGATCGACATCTCCTACCACACATGTGAAGCCCCAAATCCGGGTCCGCTGACCACCACAACCCGCTGGAATACTTCGTGGAATGTCGGTAACCCGACACCCATTTAAAATCTAGCGTAGTCTCCTTTGTAAATGGGGAGTTTCTACCCAAGGTACAAACTCTGTCCTTAAAATTATAATGACCACACAGGTCCAAATGCGAGTAAAATAATATTACTTGGCCCTTTCATCAATACTCACAATATAAATATCCCAACCAAATATATATCATGGATCAAGAGTTATACATTACTCTTAATACAAATACATATTAAAATTATAAATTCTAATACATATTATCCCAAAATATCAAGCCACATCCGGCTTTCTTCAAAATCGGCCTCTAAGATGAGCCGTCTCCTCGAACGCTCCCGCATTCGAAACATATTCCTCGACAGTAGTGAGCTATCGCCCAATAGTGGAATCCATCCTAAATGTGGGTTACTTCCCACCTAAGTGCATATGCAATGATCCACATAAGCACAACACCCGCAAATACGTGATCCTACTTGAACGCCTACGACAACTCCATGTCCCAGTCCTCACCGACTTCACACTTGCCTAAGCTTATGCATGAGAAAACATCATTTTCAAAACAAAACTTCTCGCTCTTGAAAATACACTATCAAGGTCGTAACATTGACTACCCTTCTCGAGGCTTAATGTGTTGAGAACTCAAACAGTCATGGTCCTCATCCGAAATGATTTGTTGGACCGTCTCCCAACCCCATTCTCCGGAAAATCATCCTGTGAAAGTCCTTTCGCAACCATGTTCCTTTTTATTTTAACTCATTTCATGCACACACACACCTAATTTCTAGGTTATCCCGGTGCATATGAAATGCATTATGTCATTTCAACACAATATATATACCAATATATTAATTATGCAATATTCTCAAATTTGCAATCATAACACATATCATTCAATTGATCAACCATCACCCAAATTTGCTCACTTGAGCTAATCACTATTCCATCTCCAAATGTCTACACACACAATTATATTCCATATAATTGTGACATCAAGTTAACACATCAAGCTTCTGCATTAACCTATTAATTTCCATACAACACAACCATTCAATTCAAACACAATTTATACAACACATGCCAATACATCATCATGCATATATTGACATAACTTAAATCACAACAACATGTTATTTTAATTCTCAATCCATTACACCAAAAATTAGCTCACATGAGCTAATTAACAAATACGAGTAATTCAATTTGAATTACTTCTAACCAAACACATTTTCACAAAAATATTTCAGAACACTATTCACGTAAAATGAAGGAAACCATCTGAGCCATCGCTCACGGCCAATCACCTAACATCGGTTTCACTTTGTGAACCCGAATTTCATAGCCATTTTCGGCCTCATACACACTACAATACAATTTATAGCACAAATTATACCATTAACAACCCAAACAGTCCGTGGACAGTCACGGACTGTCCAAATGGGTTTCAAAAATTTCCACACCTCGGTTCTAAGATTTGGGACCGATCAAACGGCCGTTCAAGGCCTCAAACCAACCGAATCATCAACAAAACACTTAAATCAAGAGTAATCCAAGTAGGATAAAACCCCTACCTCACGGAGTTTGTCGAATCTCTTAAACCAGAGCCTTAGGTCTCACAAGCAGAAAGAACTTTCCTTTCTGCTTCCAAAGAACCGATGGCCTGACAAATTAAATCTGAGAAGTCCTACTTTCTCACTAAAATCAACAGCCTTTCATGCCCATCAGATCTCCGCCCCTTTCTCACGTTTTTGGCCTTTTGAATTAAAGGTAGAGGATGACACTATTGGCTATCTTGTCCTATCTTACTTAACTTTCAAAAATGCCAATCATGTCCCTAAGCTTGATTTATTTTGGCAATTATCTCGCCATCCATTCTTGGCCATCTCACTTCGCAACATGTGTCATAAGAGTATTACTGTGAATGCAAGACTTTATCACATCATACGTTGTTTTACTCAAGACCCCGATACCGGTGCCTCAAAAATGTGCAAATTCGACCGGCTCTCGTAATCTTTAAATTCGATGCAGAGCTTAGATTTTCACGGCATCGCATTCCTAACGCGAATCTGGTTTCGTCATCCGAGATCTACAAAAAATTCGGATTTTTTCCGAAATGACCATTTTACTCTTTTCCGAAAATTGGAATTTTCTCGGGTCTTACAACACAACCCCTCAAAAGGTGTCATCCCAATGCTAGTCAGCTATTATTATAACTTCTAAACTCACCAGAGGTAAAATAATCATCCCAATTACCTTTTAGGTCCAAAGCATAAGCTCTCAACAAATCTTCCAAACCTGAAATTTACCCTAATCTTGGCCATCGGCCATGGATGAAGAGCGCGATTTTAAACTCAACTTGGGGTACATAATGCTTTTGTAAACTATGTGCCAAATGTAGAAGTGAAACGAGGATCTCTGGCCGGATACTATGTGAAACAAAAATTTTACGCATTCTCACACCCCCAACATAAAGAGAAGCTAAACGGTCCATTGAAAAATTGACTTTTGTGGGCAAAAAGTGAGCAGACTTTGTCAACTGATCAACAATCACCCAAATCACATTATTACCATAAACCTTTTTGAAGAAATAATCTCATTGCTAACTTAAAACTATTTTACAAGAAAATTTAACCAAATGTAAGAACTCATTCTGATTATTTTTCAAGTTTAAAACAATATATCTCAACAAATATTTCCAACTTGCGATTACTTTCCTCAATTAGTCATTAGTTTAAGTATGAAAGCTACTATCAAAACTAACTTAGTACTTCATTTTTTTTTTTTTTTGACGAAGTCAAAATCTAAAAGTAAAATAAGAATTCTTATTACATACCATAGAATCAAATATTTCATACATTATCAAAATCTCCTTAATATCGAGAAGCTAGTATGATAGAAAAATTATTAGACTTTATCCATAAACAAACCATCATAATGAAACATTGTCATCAACTAAGGTTCTTAGTAACCCCATCACAAAATCCATGGTAATAAGTTTCCACACTCATTTAAAAATATAAAGTAGTTGCAAAGTACTATTAGGTCTTTGATGTAACCCTCCATATACAATCACACTAAACCCAGAGTCACAAATAATGTAATACCTACTCATATATGCCCACTAAAAATTAAGTGTCTTAAATATTTATACTTTTGCATCCTTTTTAGGGTAGATCGTAAGCTTAAAGTAATAAACCTCCCTCTCTCTCTCCCAAAGTTGTCTTTATGTCTCTATTATTTAAGACACAGTCTAATCCCAAATTTCAAGATCTTATCTTATTAAACACAATCAATTCTGTTCCAAAGTTCAACTAGTTTCAAATAATTCCTTGTAAGATCTTAATTCTCCAAACAAATTTAGTTGCACTATAATGCTCTAATATAAGAATTATAAATCCAAAGGTATGACATAGACTGTAAAACATCTCAAATCATACAATAATCGCTTATGGCAACCTTAAATGATTTCCAAGGAATCAATTTTTTTTCTTATTTAAGGTATAAATCACAAGATTCTCATTGTTTTATTAGTACTAAATAATGTCATCATAATCCTTAAGTAATTGTATCAATATCTTCTATTTCTTGCTTAAAAATCATTTTAAGAAGACAAAGACTTTAAACTCTCATAAACTATGAGTAGATCATAATAAAGAAAAATGTCTTCATATCTTAAGTGCAAAAATCATCTAACCTAACTTCAAATCATAATAAGGTAGTTTTCTTTATCTTAAATTTTCAAATGTTTATAAGTATATATCAATTTTTTCATGTTGCATAAGAACACAACATAAATCAAGACATCATTATGCAAAACAAATATTTTCAAACCCAATGAAATAATCAAAATAAGAGTTGCTACTAATTTGCTCTTCAACTCTACGAAGCTATCATCATAGTTATAAGACCAATCAAACTTAACTTCTTTCTACGCCACTTGAAAATATAAGATAATCTAGGATATCTCTTACTAATTTATTTGTAGTAATCACTAAACTCTAAGAAACTTCAAACTTCAATAACAATATTAGATCCTTTTCTAAATTTCAAATTGTTTTCTATCTACTATCACATTGACTTAAAAGACTTAACAACATTTCTAAGCAAATAACTACCTTGCAAGACTTAGCTTATGCGTAACAATTTATCCACATGTTTCCCTTCAACTAAACTTAAGATAACTAAGAATATGGAAAGACAATATTTTCCTAAAACAATCAACAAATAAAAGGTAGTAATCTCCTTAATTCATTCTCAAAATCAAACAAAAACGTTAATGTTTAAGGAGTATTAAGTCAATTCAATATTCTTCTTACCAATCATCATAAAATAACTTTAAACCACCATATTGTCCATAAAGACATGTCCCATAGAAGTGACAAATTCAAATCATAATTCATATTGATAAAAGTATATTCACTAAACCAACAAACAATACAAAGGCAAAAGAGTGTAGTGGACTTTAACTAGTCACCAAGAAATCAATTATCTAACATACATTTGTAAAGAATGCTAAGCATCACACAAAACGGATACGAACCATCAACTAACACGTAACTCACCATCCCCATAGACAAACTTAAAACAAGTTCTCATTAAGATCATAAACCATACCGATACCATTTGTAACGATTTGACCAACCATGTAGATATCGTTCGGGCCTTCACTAAGTACTCTACGCTTTAAACGCGGTCTGGCCAGTTGGAGAGTGAAATCGATACTTATATACACAGTGCGAAGCCCCCTATCCGATGTGGGATGTAACACCGCTGTTTAATTCATCACCTTCTAATGCCAGAATTCATTGAGAGGAATTGATGAGCTTAAAAGCCACAGCTCTGCAGGTCTGGTTTTGTAAATTGTTTTTCTTGTATAATTTTATGGACCTTCAAAATTTTTTTTCATTGGCTAATTTGCTGAAATCTGATGGCAGGCTTTGATCCCTTCCTTCTTAACAAATTCTAGCTGTCTTGCAATGATTTCTGAATGAATAATTTTTCCGCTGTAGGTTCAATTCCACTTTCTCATCTTGGACAACAGTAGCCGAGATTTACAGACCCAAAGACTTGGTGAGTTGGTAATTTTGCCAAGGAATTACAGAAGCCCAAGTCTGATGGAGAGTGGAGTATGCAGCAGCCTCTATGATTTCAGTTGGTGAGATATTTCAATTGCTTTGGTTTAACTATCTAATCTACAAATGAAAATATTCATAACCTCATATGAATTATTTTCCAGGGTTTTTTGAGCCTGCATCTGCATTGATGTCTTAGCTCTTCTCTGAAAACAGCAGGTATGTTTCTTTGTGCACTGTCACAAGCTCACACTTTGTGGACTTGCATCATTTTCAACCCACGATAGACCTAATACTGAATTCCACTGAAGCTGAAACAAAAATCTTACTGCCTGAGGTTCTGTCTTTCATGAATTTATTCACTATGTTTATATGGCTTCTAAACGAGCTAGACATTTACATTTTCAGTAGTCTACATATTTTTTTTCATTTCTTTCAGCTTTGATTAACCTGCAGATATTCTGTTTAGGCTCCTCAAACTCAAAATCTTCAGCTTCTGTCATGCCATCTACTTCTCATTTACATGGTTGTCATCCGCCTTTGAGCTTTACCTTGTTAATGGTAAGATAATCATAATAGTATTGCATTGGTTAAGCATGGATGCATTCATGGCCAACACTTCATGCTTTCAATCTTAACGTTACAAGGTGTCGTCCTGAATTTATATTGCCTATGCAGGGATCTTCCTCCAGCCTAAGTTCACTTTACAGTTACAAATTTCAGAGGAACTTGAATCCAAGATCGAGTAGGGCCTGCAAAGACTGGCCTCTCTTACCTCTCTCAAAATCTCAGGTCTTCCAAAACTCAGGTCCCTGGATAGTTTGGAGCTTCAACGGCTCACGTCTCTCCTAAAATACGAGATCTCTGACTGCCCAATGCTCTAATCCTTGACAGAAAAACTGCTGCCTACTTGATGACCAAATTTTATAGTGAAGGTAGCATTCCACCAATTTTTTTTATCAGTACTGGCTCTGTCCGTAAGGTAATTTTCTCAGGAAAACTGATTTGCTTAAATAGCAATTTTAATTTGTTACATTATATTAGGAAAGATATGATTTAAAATTTCTATTTATTACAATAATTTCTTGCTTCCTTTAAGGTTTTCAGTCATTCTTCACTTTTGTAAATTGATGTTTCATATATTCATAAGGAATCTTCTTTTAATCAATAATGTCTTTCTGAATGCTTCAGCAGTTCAGATCACAACAAGAGTCATTTGATGCTTAAAAGCCATGCAACTCACAGTTATGGTATGCTGGGCCCTTTGGACAAAAAATAAACAAAATGGAAGGCTGGCCAGGTTTTAAATGTAGCAGTACTGGACAGTGGTTCTGAATGAAGGATATACAAAACTGAAAAAAAAAAAAAAGAAGAAGAAAGACTATTTTCTGTTTTGTAAAACGATCTGCGAACTCAGTTGGTTACTCCTAGCAAGAGTTTCGGGTTTCTTGTCTGGTCCTGTTAGACTGTGTTTTGTTTCTGAAAAATACTAAAAAAAAAAAAGTAAGAAAAATGATTTTCTCTTGTTTAATTGTCTAGTAAAAAAAATTTAAGTGAGAATAAGGAAATGACCAGATTGAAGTCTCCATGAGAATAACATACTACAATATTGTAAATTGTAATTCTAAGTTAATAGATGTAAAAAAAATTATGTTTGGTTCTCAAAAAATATTAAAGAAAGAAAAATTGTCAAGGAAAATAATTTTATTATGTTTGTTTGTATTATAAATTTTTTTTAAAGAAAATTATATGTAAATAAAATACATTTAAAATTTTAAATATTTTAAAATAATTTTAATCTTTATATTGATGAGTTTTGAACAAATAAAATTGACTTGAGGTAGCAAATAAAATATTATATAGAATTTAATTCTATTTTATTTTCCTTCATATTTTCTTTTTTTTTTTAATTTTCCTCAATTTTTTCAAGATATAAACATATCTAAGAAAAAAATAAAATATAAATAAAATTACTTTAAAACTTATAAATTCATAACTAAAAATGAACATCATAAGCATTTTAACTTAATGGTATAAGATTTATGGTATTTGAGAGACATATTTTCCTTCTTACAATTGGATGCCTTAGAAACAAAGAAAGGCCTTTTCGGCGTCCTTGGGTCATGTAGTTTGGGATGTCGTAGCTCTAACTTTCTTTAATTCTCATGTTTTATGATATTCAATGAAACCAATTATCTTTATTCAAAAGGAAAACCTAAACTGATTTTGAATATTTACCTCACTTTATTCAAAATAAATTCTTTTGGTTTAAAAACGTGAAATCAACTTTAATTTGTTATAAAATGTCTTTCTTTTAATTTATATTCAAAAATTCAAAATATAAAACAATGAAATGAAAATTTAAAACCAAATTTTGGATCCCAAAAAAAAAAACCTATTTTTAAATCAAAATTTAACGAGATATTGCCCAATAATTCTTCTCCATCATCATTTTCTCCCAAGCCTCCAACGCTTTTTTAATAATATTATATTCTATCTTCTCTCTGTAGTGGCAATATTTGTGCGAATCTTTCCAACATTTTACAATGATTTTTTTGTCAATATCAATGATATCATAGAACATTCAACATTTTTAAAATCAATATTTTATTATAGGAGCTTGAAATTAAATATGTATAAAGTTGGTGCTCATTTTGTTACTTACTTAGAAGGGAGGGATCAAATTGCAACCCCATATGGTATGGCCGTATCAGTATGGGTAGGTAGAAAATGACTTGATTTGTCCATTTGGCAGTTGTTGATAGGCCACAACAGCCTTCGTCCACCTCGAAAAGGTCCACCCTCTTCCTCCTCCTAACTCCTTGCTCTGCATCTCTACTTTCTTTCGATTTCTCTCTCTTCCAGTATTCACTTCCCTTGCAAACCAACAGATATGGCCACGGCTGTAGCAGGAGGAGGAGGAGGAGCTCTTCTCTCGGCTTCTCTCCAAGCTCTATTTGATCGGATGGCTTCCCGCGACGTCCTCACCTTTCTCCGGGGACAGAAACTCAGTGATACGCTCCTGAAGAAGCCAGAAAATGAAATTTCTGGCAGTGAAGGGAGTGCTGAACGACGCCGAAGCCAAGCAACCTCACGGATTCAGATGTCGTGATTGGGTGGATGAGCTGAAAGTTGTTGCATGATGCGGAGGACTTTGCTTACGATATCGCCACCGAAGTTTACGCTGCAAGATAGAGTCTGATTCTCATACTCAGGTACGGAACATCAACTTTGTGAGGGACCAAGTCCAGGTTAGGAGGATATCACTGACACGAGAACGTCTTAGTGCAAGAAAGATGTTTTGGCTTGAAAGAAGGCAGCGTCGGAGACAATTTGTCAAAACAGATGGCCGACGACTTTTGTAGATGAGTCTGGGAGCATTGTAGATGGTAACCAAGAGGAGATTATTGAATTTCTGCTAATCCCATGATGCAAGTGGGAATAAGATAGGTGTGATCGCCCTGGTGGGTAAGGCGGGTTGTATTGGGAAGACCACTTGCTCAGCTGGTCTACATAAAAAAAATAAGGGTGATTGTTTGATCCAAAGCACAAGTTTGTGTTTCGGAGGAATTTATCTTAGTCAGGATTACAAAAACCATTCTAAGGCAATAACCTCCGGGACTACTGATGACAATGATTTGAATCATACTTTAAATGTAAATTGAGGAGAGCCTTAGAAGGAAGAAGTTCTTACTCGTCCTTGATGATGTTTGGAACGAAAACTACAAAGATTTGGAAAGCCTACAACTTCCTTTCAGTGCTGGTCTCCGAGGAAGTAAGATTATTGTAACAACACGCAGTGGTGAGGTTGCACGGGTCATGCGTTCTATTAGCATTCATCATTTGAGACAGTTATCCCCCGAGGATTGCTGGTCGTTGTTTGCAAAACATGCATTTGAAAATGGTGATTCTAGTCCACATCCAAAGTTAGAAGAAATTGGCAAGGAGATTGTAAAAAGGTGTAAAGGACTGCCTTTGGCTGCAAAGACCCTTGGGAGTGCCTTGTACTCAGAGTTGCGTGTAGAAGAATGGGAAAATCTATTGAACAGTGAAATTTGGGATTTACCAAATGATCAAATTATCCCTGCCGTGTGGTTAAGCTATGCTTTTCTTCCTCCACATTTAAAGCGGTGTTTTGCATATTGCTCCATTTTCCCAAAGACTACGAATTTGAAAAGGAAAACTTGATTCAAGTATGGATGGCGTATGGTTTTGCAACAACCATGGTAAGAAAACAATAGAAAAGGTAGGTGAAGGGTACTTTCACGGATTATTATCAAGGTCTTTTTTTCAGAATTCTAGTAGTCACAAATCATATTTTATAATGCATGATCTCATTAACGACTCGCCTGCTTATTTCTCGGAAAATTTTACGTTTCAATGAAGGATGGTAATATCAAAGAAATTCCTGAAAAGTTTTCGCCACTTACAAGTACTCTTCTTAGAAGTGAATATGACCATTATGAGAGATTTGAGATTAACCGGATGATGTTAGTAGTCTTCGAACCTTCTTACCATTGCATTTATGACTCTCACTTCGATTAAATAAGGTTTCAAAGAGTAGAGATCTAAGTAACTACTAAACAGAATTTTCTGCCATAATAGTCCTGAATGATTTATTACCGATACCAATATTTACTGGTATTGTCATTGTGTTATTATGATACCGGATTTGCTCCGATCTAATTGGTAATTTAAAGCATTTGCGCTTATCTAGACCTTTACTCGCACTCATCAAAAGGTTACCCGACTCAATTTGTAGTTTGTATAATTTATAAACATTGATATTATACTTTTGGTTGGAAACTTGTCGAATTGCCTTAAAATGATGTGCAAGATGATTAGCTTAAGTCATCTTGATATCAGGTATAGCAAAGTGAAAGAGATTCCAAGTCAAATGGGTCTATTAAAAAGCCTACAAAAATTGAGCGACTATATTGTGGGCAAGGAAAGTGGGACTAGTTGAAGAGTTATGAGTCAAATTGGTGGGAGCCTTGTCAACTAAGGGCTACACGGTTGGATAAGGGATGCCTTACAGCCAATTTGGTGAAAAGCAGCACTTGATGAGTTAGGAGTTGGAATGGATAGCCATGGAGGTGATGATCAAAATAGAGCAAACGCAGTTTCAACAACTTACAACCCATTCAAACTTAAAGTAGGATCACCATTTATAGATAATGATGGTTCAAGATTTCCGATTGGTTTGAGGTTCTTCAATTCCTCATTACATGGTGTCGTCCGTCTTTGGGACTGTGACAACGTGTCAACGTTCCCATCGCTTGGGCAGCTACCATCTCTTAAACATTTATATATAGCACGATTGATGGGTTTAAAGAGTGGCGCTGAGTTTTGCGGGGCTGAGCCTCCATCCCTAAAAGCTTTGTCATTTAAGGTATGAGTAAATGGAAGGAATGGTCGTTTGGGAAGCCAAGGCGGAGAATTCCCTGTCTCAAGGAGCTTTATACAGAGAATTTGTCCCATGTTGACTGGGGACTTGCCAATCCCCACTGCTCCTTTTGTTGACGAAAAACTAGATTGAAGACTGTGAGGAGCTTATGGCTCCACTTCCGAGGGTTCCTGCCATCCATGGTATGAGGACGTGCAGCCGTGACATCTCACGGTGGAAGGAACTGCCACCACTGCTGCAAATACCTCACTGACAAATTCCTGACTCTTATCCTTATTGGAGGAGTGGAATGTTGCAAAACAGCACTAGTGTTGACACTTTAAATATTGGAAAATGTTCTTTTCTAGAATTTTTTGCAGAGTTTGTTTACCCATTACATTGAAATCGTTAATGGATCTGGCAGTGTAAGAAACTAGAATTTCTCTTACCTGAGTTCTTCAAATGTCACCATCCTTCCCTTCGAAATTTGAAAATCTACCTTAGTACTTGCAATTCGTTCTTATCCATCCCACTTGGCAACTTCCCAAGGTGCCACTTTCTCCAAATCAGCCAACTCAAGGGGCTTGAGTCCCTTTCCATTTCAACTTCAGATGGGGATCCTCCATCTTCTTTTGGCCTGAGCATCATTCGGTGCCCTAATCTTGTGTCAATTTGTTGCAAGAATATGGAGGCTGCATGTTTTCGGTCATTAAAACTAGAGGGTTGTCCGGAATTGATATTCCCAATACAGGGTCTCCCCTCCACCTTAACTTCACTTTCTATTAAGAGCTGCAATAAATTCACATCCCAGGTGTAGTTTGGTCTGCAAGGTCTGCCCTCTCTTACCTCCCTCAAAATCTCAGGTCTTCCAAATCTCATTTCCCTGGATGGTATGGGGCTTCAATTGCTCACTTCTCTTCGAAAATTAGAGATTCGTGACTGCCCCAAGCTCCAATCTTTGACTGAAGAGCGGCTACCCACTTCCCTTTCTTTACTAATAATCCACAAATGTCCACTGCTGAAAGATAGGTAGGGTGTTTTGATGGGAAGATTGGCCTCGTATATCTCACATTCAAGGCAGTGTGATCGATGGCCTGGTTCTGTAATGGAGGTGGCATCACACCAATTTATAGTCAGGTACTTGTTCTATCCTAAAAGTGATTGTCTCAGGAAAAAAAACTAACATTCTTAAATAGCAATTCTGATTTGATCTATTTAAATAGGAAAATATTCTTCAATTTTCTAACTATTATAACAATTTCTTGCGTCTCTTTCAGGTTATCTGTAATGCTTTACTCTTGCTTCACTCTGGCTTTGATCAACATATCTTTGTAAGGAACACTTTAAGACGCCCTTGCTTAATTAATGCCTTGTTCAATGCTACAGAATTCATTGAGAGTGAATTGTTGCGTAAAAGCCAAGCAGCTCTGCAGGTCTGGTTGTAAATTGGTTTTTCTGTATAATTTTATGGACCTTGATTTTTTTTTCATTGGCTAATTTGCTGAAACTGATGGGCAGGTTGATCCTCCTTCTTCAACAAATCTCCATCTGTCTTGCAATGATTTCAATGGGACCACTGTAGTCTAATCCATGCCTCTCATCTCACAGTGTGTGCAGCTGAGATTTGATGCATTCAAAGACTTGTGAGTTGGTACTCTGCTGAAGGAATTACAGAAGCTCAAGTCTGATGGAGAGTGGAGTATGCAGCAGCCTCTATGATTTCAGTTGGTGAGATATTTCAATTGCTTTGGTTTAACTATCTAATCTACAAATGAAAATATTCATAACCTCATATGAATTATTTTCCAGGGTTTTTTGAGCCTGCATCTGCATTGATGACTTAGCTCTTCTCTGAAAAACAGAAGGTATGTTTCAGTAGCCTAAGGCTGTTTTCATTTCTTTCAGTTTGATTAACGTGGAGATATTCTGTTTAGGCACCTTAAACTCAAAATCTTCAGCTTCTGTCATGCCATCTCCTTCTCATTTACATGCTTGTCCGCCTTTGAGCTTTACCTTGTTAATGGTATGATAATCGTAATAGTATTGCATTGGTTAAGCATGGATGCATTCATGCACAACACTTCATGCTTTCCTCGCCTTAACGCTACAAGGTTGTCCTGAATTTATATTGCCTATGCAGGAGCTTCCCTCCAGCCTAAGTCTGAATACAGTTACAAATGTGAGGAACTTGAATCCAAGATCAAGTGGGGCCTGCAAGGACTGGCCTCTCTTACCCCTCTAAAAATCTCAGGTCTTCCAAAACTCAGGTCTCTGGACAGTTTGGGGCTTCAGCTGCTTACATCTCTCCTAAAATACGAGATCTCTGACTTCCCAAAGCTCTAATCCTTGACAGAAGAGCTGCTGCCTACTTTCCTTTCAGTTCCAGCAATCCAGAACCGCCCTTAGCTGAAAGGTCATTGCAAGTTTTGGACAGGGGAAGATTGGCATCATATAGCCACAGATTCCAAACATTACGATTGATGACCAAATTTTATAGTGAAGGTAGCATTCCACCAATTTTTTATCAAGTACTGGCTCTGTCCTTGAGAGTAATTTTCTCAGGAAGACTGATTTGCTTAAGTAGCAATTTTAATTTGATAAAATATAATAGGAAAGATATGATTTAAATTTTCTATTGATTATAATAATTTCTTGCTTCCTTTAAGGTTTTCAGTAATTCTTCACTCTTGTAAATTGATGCTTCATATATTCATAAGGAATCTTCTTTTAATCAATAATGTCTTTCAGAATGCTTCAGTTCAGATCACAACTAGAGTCATTTGATGCTTAAAAGCCATTCAGCTCTGCAGATCTGATTCCATAACTTGCACTGTGCGTATTCTTTTATGGGCCTTGAATTTGTTTTCGTGGGCTAATTCACTGAAACTCATGGAAGGCCTTTGATCCTGGTTTCCTCACTAAATTCAAGCTGTCCAGCAACAACCCTTCCAATGGGACCATTTTCGATTATGAGTTCGAAGACTCTTTCATGGAGGTATATTTAGCATCCAAGACTATGATTGGTACTCCCGACTTAAGGAACTAGAGAATGATGCACTAAATTTTACTTGATTTAAAAATTTTGTTAGAATATGATATTGTGAAGAACACGCGTATAAAAAATGATATTGTGAAGAAGAAAGATCACCTCAGTTGGAGAGCGGATTATGAAGCATGCTCTATGATTCCAATTAGTAAGAGATTTCAATTGCTTTGGTTTAACATTTTAAGCTACAATTTACAAAGATTTCGGATCCCATATGCATTATTTTTCATGTTTTCTGTGTTAACATCTTAGTTCTTCTCTAGAAAAAACAGGTATGTTTCTTCTGATTCATACTTTTCATAGGCTGATACATTGTGGAGTTCTATTATATGCAAGACAAGAGAAATCTAAAGTCAACTCAAGCTTTAAAGGAAAAAAAACAAAAAATTTCACTGCCTGAGGTCCTGTCATTAATAATTATATTACCCATGTTAATACGGCATTCCAGTGATGTAGATGTTAATATTTTCCTTTGTACAATAATTGTTTTCATCTCTTTCAGCCTACTAATCTGCAGATGTTTAGTTTAGACACCTCAAACTCAAAATCTCTAGCCTCTATCAGGCGACACCTCCTAGTTTATGCTCATCTCCTTCTCATTTACATTATTGTCATCCACCTCCAATTTTTTCTTATTTTTTTCCCTGTTTAGTAGTTAAAGAATCAGAACTGTACTTTATTAGTTCATCATGGATACTACATAATTTCCATATTGAAACTTTCTTGTGCTTACGAATGGTAGTATAAGCTCTGAATTTTCTTCTTTTAAATTTGTGATTCTTAGGCAGATACTTGGAAAAGAGAGAAGGCAAATCTCATTCAAAGTCATAGCACTGCAGCGTACGGTTTTTTCCAATCAAGGTCAGGTCAGTCAAGTGGAATCTTATTAAATAAGATCAATAACTCATCATCAAATCTGCAGGATTTTCAAAACATTATGGTACCTCCTCACCATGAACAACCTTTTTTTTCCCCTCTGTTATCAACCTTGGTTAACCAATTATAAACTAATTGATTTACTCATACCACCACTTCCATAGATGAATTTTTAAGAATTCAGTAGTTAGAGGCTACTCAAGTAGATTCTATTTATTAGCATTTGAGCCTTTCTTCCTTGTGCAGATATATGCGATGAAATTTAATTCGTCAAATCTTCTGCTGATTTACCGGTGCCCTGTTTATTTTCAGATGTTACCATTTTGAATCTTGAATTTGGAGACTTGGAATCATGGGGAGGAGGGGAAGTTTTGTCACTGCCTCCCTTTGGTTGAAAGTGAGATTTGAAGACTTCCAACTCCTTTTTCTGAGCTTTAAGCCTTGAGCTTTTACTTCAAAGTACGAACAAAGAAAAAAAGAAAAGAAAAGAAGGCAACAACAAACATTGATTCACTCAAGTTTTATATGGAGTGAAGAGCCATAAAAAATATTTGAAACCATTGGTTTGTTAGAATTGAAGGTTACAGTTTTGTTTCCCATTTTCTTCTTTGAGGAATATGTTTGTTGAATCATATATATATTTGAACTGCACTGATTTTGTGTGTATATACATACATACATATATATTATTTATGTATAATGATTTCAAAAGAAATACTAATACATAATGATTTTTAAAAGAAATACTATTTAGAAGTGATTTTTAGGACTTTAATTTTTAATATGGAAACAGTTGCAAATAATGAGAAAAGTTTGTATGAGTTTATTAACAAACAGTTCTAAGGTTTCTTTGTTTGGTCATGTTTTTTCAAACTAGTTTTCAGAAACTGTTTTGAATTTTTAGTATTTTTTGAAATTAAGGCTATATGGCAAGTTGCCTTTAAAAATAAAAATAAAAAACTTGTGTTGGATAAATTATTTTTAAATGATCCAATACCTTCATTATTTGAGTTTCAAATTATTTTTAAAAATTATTAAACTTATCAGTAATTTCAATATATGTAGTTTAATGATATTTTAGTAATAACTAAACTGGTTTTTGAGTTTTAATTTTTTTTTCAAAATTTAAAAAAACTTTATGTATTAATTATAGTTTAATTTTGAAAGTGATTTCCTCACTGAAAAATTTTAAAGAAGCTAAAAGAAATTTAGAAAAGTGCATGAAATGTAAAAGATAGACATATTAATCTATTACTTCTTTTTTTTAATGTTTTCACCACATCTTTAAAAATTGATTGGTGTTAAACAGCTCACTTAATCTCCAAAAACAAATTTTTTTTTTTTTCAAATGTGTTTTAAAACCGGACGGGTGGAAGCTGGACCAGGACCAAAAGGTGAGCTTGACGTATTTGCGCTTAAAAAATTTTAAATAGCTTTAACAAAATAACGTTTCAAACCAAGAAACAAATTTCTGCGGCTGAAATATCGCCAAATATCGGTTATCGGGCGGTCTTAAATAAATACCAACCGAGCAATCGGACGGGCCAAAAAATAGCGTAAAAAATCGAAAATTGCCGAAATATTCAAATTCCGATATTTCGCTAAATTGGCATTTTATCTCACGCCATTGATACACGACTACGAAAATACCTGTGAAATATCGATAAAATATCGGTAAATATCAATAAAATATCGGTAAAATATCGGTAAAATATCGGTAATGACTATTTTAACTCTAAAAATTTTTATAAATACCCCTAAAATCAAACAATCTCTTTACAAACTCATTCATACACATCCAAACTCCATTTAACTCTCAAATTATTTTCTTTTTGTGATTTATCTTAATATTTCAAGATTACGAATATTATTTTCTACTGGGCATTTTGATCCCTTCATCAAATAAAATGAATCGAGCCACACGGTCTTCATTTTGGTTTTAAATTACTATCAGAATGTAATTTCTCGATAAATTATAATGAATATTATTTTCAATAAGTGTATATTTGCTTATTTTATGTCTTTTATAGTTCAACAAAGTATTTCCATGAATTTCAAAATATTTTGTTAATTTTACTTAATGATATTTTTGTCAAAATATTCACCGATATTTACCGATATTTCCAATATATCCGTAAAACTAAAAGACTGGAGCATTCCAGACATCGATATTGCTCCTTAGTTTAAACTAATATGGAACAGAATTATTAATAAACAATAGTTTCAAAAAAATGTGTTATCCCACATGGAAAAAAAGACGAGTCTTTATTATGTTTATATATTAAAACTCAATTATGGGCTTGTACATGATTTGAGAAAGGGGAGTCCTCACACGCACAAGAAATGAGCCTGAAGCCCAATTTTAGTGCAAATCGATGGATTTACCTCACTATGCGTGAATAAATCTGGGACACATTCGATTTCAAGCCCAACCGCCTGCTTTCTTTATTCGCTCTAAATAAAACCTTCTTAGTTAATGTCGAAGTCAATGATCAGGATAAAATGTTGAATAATTTAAGCTAATATTTACTAACTATTTTATTACTGTTCACACCCTTTGAGTATTACTTTTATTTCTAAATTAGTTTAATAATTTAAAAAAAAAAAAAAACTAAATATGTACAAAACTCCCAAAAAGTCAAGGCCTAGTGAGGCTTGACTTGCCTGGGTCCTCGCTCCAAAGGTCTTATCTTTCAATATTTTACATATATAACACAATTTGTTCTGGAGCCATTTTTATATGCCTATTAATTGTTCGTTAAATTTTATGTGAGAGTATGCATTACTGTGTGCTCTGCCTCTCTTGATATAGCTGTCAAAGATAGATGTTCTTATGTGTAATTGCAGCCAGATTATTGTAATAACACTGTTCGGTTAAGAATGGCGAAATTGCAATGCGTCTCACATCATAAATAAACTAAATTCCAATTGTCACCGGTCGTCCGACGCAGAAATTGAGAGAGTTTATTGACCGTATAACCGCTCTTAGTCAAGCCATAGTCGATATTAAAGGTCGCTGACAATGCTACAAACTCGAAGGATCGGAAAGTGCAATGCCCGACCGAAGACAAGGTCGATGTGGGTCGATAAGGGGCGGAGATTGGCTGACATCCATCATCTCGCCCAAATGCGAGAATCCACTATATACCAATGCCGTAGGATCGTGCAGAAAGTGTGTGGGAGGAAGGACTTCAATTCCAAGAAAGTAAGTCAAGGCACCCAAGTCCTTGAGTGAGAATCGACGGGAAAGTAAGGTGATGAATTTCTGAATAGCAGATTGATTGTTGCCAGTGATGATGATGTCGCCAACATACACTAACAAATAGATGGAAACACTAGTGCTATGTAGAATGAATAGAGAAGTATCTATAGTGGAGTTCAGAAAACCAAAGGTAACTAAAGAGCTTGAGTTCATCAGACTATATGTGTAGGCTTGCTTGAGACTATAGATGCCTTTGTATGTTTCTACGTAAGATGTTATTGGGGTGATTAGTGTCTCCGTGAAGCCTGCGAGGAGCCATGAAACATCCTCACGAGGGTGTTTTGTAAAATGCATTGTTGACATTTGACCGACGTAGGCACCACCCATGACTAGTAGCGAGAGAAATAACCAAATGAATAGTGGTTGGTTTCACTATCGGATTAAAGGTGTCATGATAATCAAGGCCAGGTCATTGATGTAAACCCTTGGCAACCAACCGAGCTTTGTACCTATCCACAGAACCATCAGGTAAGCTTTTGATTCAAAAGATCCACTTACGACCCACAATGTTCTGAATCAAATCTGGCGAAACCAATTCCCAAGTGTTGTTCCAAACAAGGGCATCAAGCTCTCTAACACCACAGCGCCATCTGAGGTCTCTTGATGGCCCTGGGTTACAAAGGCCTGCTCAGTTCCAAGGCTAGTTTCATGTAGAGAATGAGTTTACTGACCCAAGCTTGTAAACGCTGCGCTAGAACGAGTGACAATCGAGGGAGGTACCCGCAGGACAAAGGGTGTTGAGGGCTCAGTACTGTGCAAAGGATCAACAGGTCAGGGGCCCGAGAGGGTGGTCGGGCTGAGGGAAGCATGTGGGCGCTTGAAGGATAGTGAGGGCTCTGGTGCTCCCAGCGAGTGTGTTTAATTATGGTCAGCCCGAAAGGGTGGTCGGCCGTGGGAAGGTGCATGAACAAAGGTGGATTCGGTCCCGTGAGGCTCGTGGTGCTCAAAATGAGGCAGGCTCCGCTTATGGTCGGAGGGCCCAAGAGGACTGGTGCTCAAGGGTTGGATGTCGATCTACTAACCGGGGCCAAGGGCGTACGAGTCAACAAAGTGTGACCTCAAAACCATGCTGAAACAACACTCCATCGACCAAGTGGAGAGAAGGATAACATCAAACAAATAAATGTTGACTCAATAAAACCAACATGACAAGAGTGATAGGCCCCGACAGTGTGGAAGGGTCAAAGGTATGTATGAAACTTTTGAGTAAGCTAGTAGCCGAGGAAGACAGGGATCGATCCTCCTTCTCTCAACAAATTCTAGCTTTCTGTCTTGGAATGATTTCATCACCGTGACCATTTTTTTTCCCTGTAGGTTCAATTCATGCTTCATCTTGACAACAGTAGCTGAGATTTTGTTGTATTCAAAGGTTAGTGAGTTGGTACTTGCTGAAGGAATTACAGAAGCTCAAGTCTGATGGAGAGGAGCATGCAGCAGCCTCTATGGGATTTCAGTTGGGTGAGATATTTCAAATGCTTTTGGTTTAATTCATTCATCTACAAATGAAAATAATTTAACCTCATATGAATTATTTTCCATGGTTTCGAGCTCTGCATCTGCATTGATGTCTTAGTTTTCTGAAAACAACAGGTATGTTTCTCAGCACTGTCATGAGGCTTCAACTGCTCACGTCTCCTAAAATACGAGACATCTTTTGATCGTCTAAACTCTAATTCTGACACACAAGAGATGAAACCTACTTTCCTTACAGTTCCAGTAATCCAGAAACTGCCCTCTTAGATGAACGGTTATTGGTGTTTTAAGTAGGAAAATTGGCATCATATAGCCACAGATCTCCAAACATTGCGATCGATGACCAAATTTACAGTGAAGGTAGCATTCCACCAAGTGCTGGCTCTGTCCTTAAGGTGTTTTTCAGGAAACTGGATTTGCTTAAATAGCAATTTTAATTTTGATATTATATTAGTAAGATATGATTTAAATTTCTATTTATTATAATTATTTTTAAGCTCCTTCCTTAGGTTTCTCAGTACTTCGTTTCAGGTAATTTGATGCTTCATATCTTCGTAAGGAATCTTCTTATAATCAATAATGTCTTTCTGAATGCTTCAGTTCACATCACAAGTAGAGTCATTTGATGCTTAAAAGCCATGCAACTCAAGAGCAGGGTATGGTATATGCTGGCCCTTTGACTAACCATGCAACAATATGCTGTGAAAAACAAAATGGAAGGCGCGGAGGTACAAAAACTGAAAAAAAAAAAAAAATGACTATTGTTCTTCTTGTAAATAGATATGAACTCGAAGCTGGTTATCTTCAGGAGAGTTTCGTTCCTTGTCAGGTCCCATTACACTGTGTTTTGTTTCGAAAGTACTACGAAAAAAAATGATGTTCAAAACGATTTTTCCACGTTGAATATTTAATAAAAAATTCTAGCGTTAATAAGAAAATGACCGTATTCGAAAAGATTCATGAAGATAACATACTATAACATCAGAAGCCGTAAATCCATGAAGAGTAAAAAGTTGCGTTATTTCTCAAAAATATATTAAATAAAAATATCATGAAATAATTTTATTATCTTTGATTATTATAAAAATTTAAATAAAATTATATGTAAATAAAATAACTTAAAATTTTAAATATTTTAAAATAATTTAATATTTATATTGATGAGTTTTAAACAAATAAATTGGATTTGAGTAACAAATAAAATATTATATAGAATTTAATTCATTTTATTTTCCTTCATAGTTTTCTTTTATTTTTCCTTCTTATTTTCTTTCATTTTGATTTTCCTTCAAAATTTTCTTTAAGAACCAAACATGACATTAAACATATCAAATATAAATAAATTTACTTTTAAAAACTTATAAATTCAAAACTAAAAATGAACATTAGAAGTACTTAACTCTAATGACATAGGATTTTATGGGATCTGGAGCATTTCCCTTCCTACAATTGATCCGTTAGAAACAAAGAAGCATTTTTCTGCGTCCCCAGAAGTCTGGGTCTCAGTAGTTTAGATATATCGTAGCTCCAACGTTTTTTAACTCCCATGTTTTCTGATATTCAATGAAATCAATTATCTTTATTAAAAACCAAACCTGATTTTTAAATATCACCAATTTCATATTTAAAAAATTTTTGTGGTTTAAAAACGTGTAGAAATCAATTTTAATTTGTTATAAAAATGTTCTTTTCTTTAATTTATATTCAAAATTTAAAATATAAAATAATGATATGAAAATTTAAAACCAAATTTTTGGTTCGAAAAATAAAAACCTATTTTTAAATCAAACATTAACGAGAGGTTGTCTAATAATTTGGAACTTTCCTCAAAATAATATATGATATTAAAAAATTTTGAAAACGAGTTTGAAAATAATCCTAAATATGATATAGTTTTTCAGGCCATCATCAAAATGTCATATTCAAGCTTGAAAATTTGGGTTTTTGGGTTTTGATTATAAAAAAACTGAGAGCAAACCCTAAACACTGATTTTGGTTTCTTCCCCCACAGTGCCAAACTCCGATTTTTGTGCCTGCGGGGCTTCTTTCTTTCTATTTCACCTATTACAAGTTCTTGTTTATATTTCTAGTTTGTTTTTTTGGAAAGGTTTGATCGGTGGAGTGGGGAACCATGGAGGGTCGGGTGGTCTTGTATTTTGATTTTTTCAGTACAGGAGGTGGTCCCAGGTTTTATTTTTTTGGGTTTTTGTTGGAGGAGAGAGGAGGGAAAAAGAGGTGATTTTGTTACTGTTGGAGATGGGGTCCTGTTGGTAGTGGTGAGGTTCCATATTGTCGGTATGAAAGATATATTGGGTCAAGCTTCCATTCTTGGAGGAATGACGCAGATGCTAAAAGTAAGGTGTTAAGGATGTGGTGTGAGATGTGTGTTAAAGTCTCCCGACAACTACACAAAAATCATAAGCAAATTGACATAGCTACCAAAACTCCGTGTTAAGTCCTCTACAATCCAGGTTAAAAACTTGTTAGCGATTTTCCTAGTTTAAAGTGTCGCAGGCAAGTAATATGCTGGGACAAACAAGTCAAAGATATCGGGATTCAATAAAGAAGGGAAGGAGCCTTAGCGAGATTAAGTACCCCCAAATATTGAAGCTGTTCACTATTTGAGTAAAAATTCTAAAGGGAACTGGCATAGCTACCAAAGACCATGGTTAAGTCCTCAAGAATTTATTACACCAAAACTTGTTAACGATTTTCAAAGAATGTACGAAGTCGCACAAGTAATACAATCAACAAATAAGTCTCGTGATATTGATCCCACAGTAGAAGGTGTGGGTTTTGGGTAGCACTCGAGTACCTTGGCCATTAAAGTCGTTTACTATCTCTGAGGACTGACATTTTGGGAGAATGTTTTCTAAACTAAAATAAGAAAAATGCTAAAACAAATCTAAAATTAATTTTCAAATATTCACAAGTAAATTGGGTTGATTTTTAAAGAAAAGCTATAGGAAAATGATGCTGGGTCGATTGTCTCTCACGCATGCAATTATGATTTATATTCATGAAGTGTCATGAGCTGGTAAAAACACATATCATGTTTGTCCAAGGAAACCGGTGGCTGAGAAGCCTACACTTCCGTGTCTCCCCTCAATTTCTCACAATCTACTCTATTCTCGCTTTCGTCCATTTAGGCTCATTTGCCAAGTGATACTTTAGGCAAGGCATCTTTTCCTCGGGAATCCTATTTGTCACCTCTCGGTCCATACAATAGGATCAAGCTGATCATGTCTCGACCCATTACCTCGATCCATACGATCCTCACATAATGCTAAGGTGGCGCTTCCCCTAATAGAATCCATTTAGTACTAGGCATTCCTAATTTCCCAAACTTCTTTGGCTAGGTTAGGTTGATTTTGTCAATTGAGACACATTTGGGGATAAAGGTTAAGGCCTAAGGGTATATTTCCAACTGTCACTTTGGAAACCCTTTGTGAACTAGGTCTTAAACTCACTTCCTAACAAAAATCAATTAGGCAAACCATAGTAACTAAGAATTACACCAACTCACACCAACATAAAAATAATTCACAAAATCACTCTTAAAAGTATATAAATCAACAACTTCAAGCAATCAACTCAGAGGATGTTTAACCACTACTAAAACAAGAAATCCAACAAAAACCATGCTTTAACATAAACATAATGATGAAAGATTAATAAAGAGAGTAGAGTTTAGAGATACAAAACAAATGAGAGATGAAATTGCCCAAACTATGCTCTACAATGTAAGATATTACCTTTAGTAGCCGGCTCTTCAAAATCAAACACAAAACAAAGTAAAAAAAGAATCAAAACCCTGGTGGATCAAGAAGAAGAGAGGAGAAACCCTAAGGATGGTGTTCTCCTTCCGAAAACCGAACCCTAACCAAGTCTATAACACATCTATTTATAGGTAAATGGAAAATGGGCCTTTAAAATGGGAAAAAAATGGCTTATTTTTGCAAGGCTCAACGTCCTTTGCCGAGGGCGGAAGGCTCTCAGCCACGAGGCAAACCAAAGAGCTATCTTGTTCGTGATGGCTCTAGTTCACACCCGAGAAGGCCTTCGCTACAAATGTAACAATGGCTTCGCCTACGGCGTGGCATTACATTTTGACTTTAAATGATCATAATTCTCTCATCCGACCTCCAAATGCAATTATTTTGGTCTCTACGGAAAGCTAAGAGAGATTAAAATCTATCTACATCAAGCTTGGAGTCATTGGAGGCCACTAGGTAGACTGAAAATTCACAAACGTTGAGGGGTGTTGTATGTTGTGTTTTGGAAAATCCTCCCTTGACTTCACGAGGCCGTATCTATTTTCGTTCAAACTCCGAATTGGGTGATCTTGGACTCATTGGAAAGCTTGGAAGGTGTAGAATCCATCCATATCATGCTTAAAGCCATGAGAGGTCATGGTACAACCTAGAAATTCATCTTTTTGGCCCTCATTATGCTCTCTTTGCTTTAAATTGTTCCTAGAGCCATATGATAATAAAACTAAGCATTTAAGCTGTTAAAAATACCATAAAAGCATATGATTTATAGGTGATTATTGGTATAAAAGAATGTATGAAAAGCACCTATCAATGTGGGAGGAGACATGGTTGTCGAGAACATGAGACGGTGCACGCTAGTCCCATAGAACCAATGGTCGACATGGACATCCAATGACGAAAGGAAGGCTCCTTCGTAGTGGTACTCATTGAGGATGTTACTACATTTGCCTTAGATTCGATATTGTTGGTTTTTGGAAGCTGGTACATGGAACGCATATTTTGATACTTTTACTTATAATCTATGTTTTGATATTATTGGTACTTTTGATGTTTATCAACATATTTGAAAGGTGCCGACTCTTGGCTGATTTGGTTTGATTGATATCGATAAAAACACCGATCATGATGTATAATATGATAAATTTATGATTTGTATTAGAGTATTTAAAGAACCGGCAAGAAATTCAAAAGCTTACCTTTCTTACCGAACATTTTTGCAGGTAATAACTGAAATTTTGTAGGTAATCTAAATTTTTACCTTACTCGATTTTCTATAGAACATAGTTGTACATATCTATGTTTCAAATTATTTCACACGTATTTTTATTTATATTCATATTCATGTAAAAGTTTATAAATTTTCTAACTTAGTTTTGTAGGACATTTTATGAAAAGCAAGTGATTTGAAAAGAAATGAACAACATGTTTTTAAAAGGAAAGTCAACCAGGTGTCACACAGGGTGTCATTAGGAAGGTGAATTTTTATGTACAATCTGGAAGATTAAATAGTTCATCTCACTCCATGGTTTACCTACATCGTGTTATTTTCATCGAAACACCACACGCCTGGGGTCCAAGCAAAACGAAAAGTTACGCACCTCGCACAGCCGGTAAGAAAAACAAAAGCTGCCAAATATAACTCACTGTCGCAACCAAAGTCTCGACACACTCATTGTCCAGACATAACTTCTTCATTTTAACCTCAATTTAGCTGTTGTCAAGCCAAAGCCTCTTTGAAACGCAGTAATGCAACCATGGATGGAGTCAACCATTCGGGATCTTCCAATGGTACAGAAAAATTTTTATATTCTTTCAATGACTCACCATGACACACCCAATTGACTCTCCTTTAAACACGTCGCCGCTAATTTCCTCGCCAAATTACTTTCTTTCCATCAAGAGTCCTACAAAACCAAGTTTAGAGGAAATGTTATAAGTTTTACATGAATATGAATATAAAATACTAAAAAATAGCAAATGGAATGAACTCAAAACATGTTCTCAAAACATGTTGCGTATTTACTGACTGAATATTTTTATAGGTAAATATTAGTAGGAAAATTGTAGGTAATCTCAAGGAAATAATTCTCAAGCACTTAGTAGGTAATTTGTTGATAAACCCTTATTTTTACCTACAAAGTTGTATCAATGGGTAAATTTAATAGGTAAACTGTCAAATTCTTGTAATAAAGTGTTCAATATAAAAGTTGTTTTATAGAATGGCCTAAAGGTGTTCTTCGATGTAACATCTGTAATAATCTGCTTCGCTAATGAATAAATAAGAATGTGCTGTTTTTCAAAAGACACTTTCATAGAATTTTCAAAAAATTTTCAAAATTTTTAAAAATTTTTAAATTAAGGGCGTGTTCTTCAAAGACACTTTTCAACGTGAAATTCAAAATTTTCAAAATTACGGCACTTTTCAAAGAACAATTTCAATTTAAATAACGTGATACGTGTCTCTTCAAAAACATTTTAGTGTAAATCAAAATTTCAAATTTTCAAAGTGTCTTTCAAAGTTAATAATTTCAACCAGTAAACAACAAGCAAACGCGTTTATTTCACATTGATTTTCAAGATTTCGCATAAATCAAAATTCTCAAAATTCACGTAAGATGCTCTTCGGCCACTCTTCAATCGGGTTAGTACAAAGAACTTTCAATTAACAACAGAACGTTGCTCTTCAAAAGACACTTTCAACGAAATAGTGCAAATATGTCCCTTCAAAAGACACTTTCAAGATGTAAACCAAAATTTTAAATTATGTAATGATTCATTTAAAAGACACTTTTAATAATACATTTAGAAATTTTAATCCAGACACCCTCACCTTCTAATTTTTTGTAAAGCTGATCTCGCTATAATAATCTCTAACTTAAATTAAAAATCTTAAAATTAAAAAGAAAGTGTGTTTGAAATAGACACTTTCAAATAAGAATTAAATATCCGTAAAATTTGAAGCGTTTTCAAGAGACATCTTTTAAAAAAATGTCTCTTCTTCATTACAGCAATAAAACTACACTAGATTTTGAAATATTTTAAAACCTATTATAGTTGAAGAATTTTTTATTTATTTAAACTAAATGGCTAAAACCCCTCAATAATTCTTCTCCATCATCATTTTCTTCTCCCAGGTGTCCCACGCTTCCTTACATATAATATCTTAGAACTTTCAAAATAATAAAATCTTTAAAAAATATAGTTTAAAAAATAATCCTAAATATAATGTAGTTTTTTCCATATCAATAAAATAATTTAGAAAGTGTCTTTTCAAAATACATTTTCTAAAAATTTGAAAACTCCGAATGTTTTGAAAACATACTTTCAACTTAAATTCAAAATTTTAAAATTATAAAAACGATATTCAAGTTATTAATCAAGCCAATATTAATTTAAAATATTCAAAATTATAAATGCTCTTTTTTAAAATATTAATTTTTTTCAGTAGTACAAAATTTTCAATTTAAAGTTTCGTATCTTTATTGTGGTGCATCTTTCAAGAAGACACTTTTAGAAAGTGTCTTTCGAGAAGACACTTTTCACGTGATAAAAATTACATTAGATTTAAGAATATTTCTAAACTTATATTATTTAAGGATTTTTTTTTTACACTAAATGTCTAAAAAGCCTTTATATCTTATTTTCTCTGTAGTGGGCAATATTTAAAGGGAACTTTTCGAAAAATAATAAAAAAAATCTTAAAAAAATGTTGTTTGAAAAATCCTAAATATAACGTAGTTTTCTTCACATCAGAAAGATAATTTAGAAAGTATCTCTTCAAAAGATATTTGTTAAAAATTTGAAAAACTGAACGTGTATCTTGAAGAAACACTTTCAACTTCTAAATTCAAAATTTTAAATTACAGTAAAAATGTAATTTTTTAAAAAGACATTTTGGTGATAATTCAAAACATTCAAAAATTACAAAAATTATACATTTTTATGTGTAAATTTCTAATTTTTTCAATATTTCTCGAAAAGATAATTTTTGTAGTGTCTTTTCAGAAACTACTCTTCGTTTTAAGAAAAAACTACATTACATTTAGGAATATTTTTAAACCTATATTATTTAATAAATTTTTTTATTTTTTATACTAAATGTCTAAAAAGCCCATATTTAAAGCGAATCTTTCCAACATTTTACAAGGATTTTTTTGTCAATATCAATGATATCATAGAACATTCAACATTTTTAAAAAAGCAGAGACAAGCTTCTGTGTTATTTTATTTGAAAATCAAATCTGAAGTAGGTATAGTAGCTGTAATTGGTGGGCCAAGATATTTGGACTAAAAATAATCGTTTTTGAGGAACCAGCAATGAGTAGGCACAAAATCTCAAATGCCTCTCTTAGTAATTCAATCACTATTCCACTGGGAATAAAAATCGAAATTCTCAAACGTTTACAAAATATATCAAACCCCCTTCCTTCACGGTTTCATGCGCATTGGGCCTAATATAACGTAGTACTACCTTAATCGTATCGTAGGTAATGTACCTTGCCAAGCATCGTGTACTACCTTTAATGAAATGCCCCAAACCCCTATTTACTGAGGCTGGGCTTCTCTGAAGGATCCAACTACTATTCTAACTGGAATAAAAAAACAAAGAAACATCAAAGCGCACTGGGCCTATAATGCTTATGTCAAAATATATCAAAACCCCTTCCTCGACGAAAAGTTTCACAGAGGCATTTACATTATAATATAAGCTGCCATCTTAATGGGACAGAGTGCATTTCATTTTATAAGCATCAGTATCACTTTGATAGAGTCTCAAACTCCTCATTTACCACATTTTGCTCTCACAAATACTCGCTCTCATCCCACATATATTTCACAGAAATTATGGAATTATGCAGACTTTTCAATGCAAAACCAAATTAGGTACATACATGCAGAAATGTGTAGGCATTCTTACTTCATTTGAGCGTGAGGTTCATACGTGGGGAAAGAAGTGGTAATCTGGTTGTCCCTAGTAATTTTTATGTCAAAATATACTCAAACCACCTTCCCCCTTTCTTTGACCTAAGCATGGAGTACTCAGTCCGTCCTGTCATACGCATCCATTATAATGCAATGTAGTAAACCTAATGTGATTTATGTGCTGCTTTCTGCTAATTGCCTCTTCACATATTATATATAAGAAACTATATCGCGATACAACACACCGTGCGATATTTCACTGTATTTCATTTGAAGCCAGCTTTTTATTTCCTTTTCTAACCCGCAGTAAACACAAGTTTCGTTTAAATATTTATCTTTTCTAATTAAAATCAATCAAATATATCTCAAAATTACAGAAAAATGGATTGAAAATTCAGATTGATTTTGGTGCACTTTTTCCAATAAGGACCTCAAGCCTCACATGGGAGTAAGAATGCTCAAACATTTCCACATATACCTAATTTGCCTTTGGTATCGAGGAGTCCTATGATAATTCACCAATTTCATGGAATATATGGGAAGAGAGAACTGAGTGGCTGGGCAAGAAAATATGGTAGTAAATAAGGGTTTAAGGTCTTTCTATCAAGGTACTCCGATCCTCAGAAGGTGGTACCTACAATACACAAGCTATGACTTCAGATTATATTGGGACTAAGACTACGCACTTTCGCCAAAGTTTAAAGCAAGCTTTCCAATATATTTTTATTATAAACATTATATTTAGTACCTTTGACGTTTTCTTTTTTTTTTTATTCCAAATTGTAATAAGAATACTACTAAAGAGGTGGCAAGAAAATCGCAGAATAGTGCTTAGTTTATTTATTAATAAGAAGACTATGTTTGTAGCCAGAAGACTCCATATGATATTGCGCAAGATTCGCATTATAATAGACTTAGTACCTACGTATTCTCTTAAAAGGAAGGGGTTTTAATATATTTCACAAAACATTTGCACTTCGATTTTTATTCCCATCGAATAATGGGATTTAATTACTTCAAGTGTGATTTTGCACTTCTCACACTCACTCATTACTTTTGTTCTCAAAGACAATTATTTTTTTTTCAAATGTATTGACTGATGGGACATTAAAATTCTTTGTACCCTATATCCCTTTTAGATTTAAAATAAACAACTCGATACATATTTTTCCTTTAAATCAATAATAATATTTTATTATCAATTTCTTGAAATTAAATGTGTAAAAAGTTGGTGCTCGTTTTGTTATTTACTTAGAAGGGAGGGATCAAATTGCAACCCCATATGATATGGCCGTATGAGTAGGTAGAAAATGACTTGATTTGTCCATTTGGCAGTTGTTGATAGGCCACAACCGTCTTCGTCCACCTCGAAAAGGTCCACCCTTTTCCGCCTCCTAACTCCTTGCTCTGCATCTCTTCTTTCTTTCGATTTCTCTCTTCCAAAGTATTGACTTCCTGCAAAACCAACAGACATGGCTGGGGCTCTATCAGCAGCAGGAGGAGGAGGAGGAGCTCTTCTCGGCTTTCCAAGCTCTATTTGGGATCGGATGCAGCATCCCAAGCGACGTTCCTGCCTTTCTCCTTGTGGGACAGAAACTCAGTGATACGCTCCTGAAGAAACTGAAAATGAAATTTCTGGCAGTGGAGGGAGTGCTGAACGATGCCGAGGCCAAGCAAATCATGGATTTAGATGTCAATGATTGGGTGGATGAGCTGAAAGATGTTGTGTATGATGCGGAGGACCTGCTTGATGATATCGCCACCGAAGCTTTGATGCTTAAAAATAGAGTCTGATTCTCATACTCACAGGTAATGGAACATCAACTTTGTGGAGGGGATCAAGTCCAGGGTAGAGGATATCATCAGACACTCTAGAACGTCTTGCACAAGAAAAAGATGTTCTCGGGTTGAAAGAAGGCGGCCTAGGAGACAATTTGTCAAACAGATGGCCGACGACTTGCTTGGTAGATGAGTCTGGGGTGTACGGTAGGGATGATAATTGTTGAGAAATCTGAAAGCAAGGTATTTCAGTTTCTTTAACTGAATGGTTTCTTCATACAACTCACTAGTTTGAACTAAACTACATCTGAATATTTATAGGAACAGAGTAAGATTCCAATCAGGGCGGCTATATAAATACTGTCAAAGTGTAGGAATATCGCCAACATCGCTTCACGTGATCTCGCATTGTTTTGAGCTATCATCAACACGCCCTCAAGTTGAGCTCTACCAAACCTCGCATGCCTTGCATTTAGACTAAGCAAAACAGGAGCCCCACAAGGGTTTTGTTGTAGATCGCCAGGTCATGATCTCAATGTGGAAACATAGCGAACCTCCAACTTGCGAGAGGTGACTAGATCTCGAAGAAAATGAAGATCCAATTCGAAATGTTTAGTACGAGCATGGTAAACAGGGTTGGATGCAAGAGCCTGTGCACTCATATTATCACACCACAACACAGGAGGGGAAGTGTGTAGGTGAACACCAATTTCAGACAGCAATTGGTGAATCCATATTACCCGCTGCAGTGAAGCAAGAGCGCGATATTCTCGCCTCAGATCGACCTAGCAACAATGCTTATTTTTAGAGCACCAGAAAATCAAATTGCCACCCAGAGGAAAATGCAGCCTGCCGGGACAGATTTTCGGACATCAAGATCGTTCCCAATCACCGGCCGAAAATCTTCTCTAATTGTAGTGTGGAAGTCGGGATGAAAGAAAGGCCATAATCGCGTGCCTGGAGTGTAACTCGAGAATATCGCCAGTGTGCGTACCCAACGTACTGGTCGGAGTCACGCGGAAAATCGGGCGAAGCTGGCTGACGCATGTTTACACGGGTCGTATTTGTGAGATATTGAAGTGCCCCTATAGTGCCCAGAGAGAAGGATGTGCAAAAAGGATCACTGGAGAGAGAGATTTATCGAGAGGCACATGGAGCACAGAAATAGCATTTGCCATGTTTGGTATGAGAGAGCGTAGACGGTTGGTATATTTAGTCTCCGCTCATGTGAAGTTCAAAAGAAGTACGGGTGATCTCAAATCCAAGGAAGTAATGTACTGAACCAAGTGTTTTGAGGGCGAAAGCACCATTCAGATCAAGAATGAGTTGATTAACATCCGGTGCATTTGCTCCGGTAATCAAAATGTCGTCAACATATACCAAAGCAAAGAGTTGATGGCCGTTTTTGCAGACATAGAACAGAGAAGGATCTGAAATGGAGTTGTGAAATCCCCACTGTAGTAAGGTCCTTTTGAGTCGATCATACCAGGCTCTAGGAGCTTGCTCTTGAGGCCAAGGCTTCTTGCGGCAATTTCAGAAAACAAAATTGAGGCTAAGGGAACAACAAAAGCTCTTCGGTTGTGCCAGTAAACACCGTTTCAAGATCACCATTGAGAAATGCATTATTGACATCAATGTGCTGAATGTCCCGCTGATGAGTGACAAATTAAGGTAAACGAGTTTTATAGTAGCATGTTTTGACTACAGACTAAATGTTCAAAATAATCCACACAGTGTTTATTTGAAATCCATAGCCACTAGGCGGAGCTATACTTATCAAGAGTACCCGCCAACCTTGTATTTGAATCGAAAATCCATTTCACGTGTACAATTTACGTCCGGATGAGAACAAGTTCCCGAGTCTTGTTCGAGGAGAAGAGCCGAAAAATTCGACTTGCATAGCTTGCTTTGCCATTGGTAGGACAAAGCCTCGACGGTAGTGAGGAGGAGTTTGATGATCAATGAAGTGAGAGCTGCGGGTTTAGTACCGGACTTGGCTCAGTTTGCATTGGATAGATTGAACATTGTGGAGGCCAGTCAAGGGCTTGTTAGGAGATGAAGAAGGGATGGGGAATCTTGAGTACGAGGGCATAAGTTTGGAGAGTCTCGGGTCTTTAGAAGATAGGCGGAGTCATCTGGAGGTGTTTGTCCATGGGTGAAGGAATGGAGGCACTAGAGGCTGAACTTCGGAGGCGGAGGAAAGGAAAGAAAATCCGGAGGTGGTTAGTACGGAGGAAGGAATGGAGGATGAGGAGAAAAGTTTAGGATAAAGGAAAATTGGTTTCAGCCAAACATGACACTCTGAGCAACATAGATACGTCACGAGTTAGCAAGAAGACACCTATCCTTTGTGCACAAGGAATTTGTAACCAAAAATACACTGAGAAGTCCAGCGAAATTTTTGATTGTGTGGTAGGGACTGAAGATTTGGATAACAAGCACATCCGAAAATTTTAGAAAATGATAGTCGAGGATGTTGATGAAACAACAATTCAAAGGAGTGATTTGTATTTGAAGAACTTGTGTAAACGATCTATTAAGGAGATATCACTGAGACAAATGCATCCACGAATTTAAGTGGCATGGATGCTTGGGCCAAGAGTGAGACGAGATCTCTGATATGGCGATGCTTGCGCTCAGCTCTCCCTTGCTGCTGATGTGTGTGAGGACAGGGATGATAGAAGTCAATGCCAAGGGAGTGAAGAAGAAATTTAATTTGATATTCACCCCCGATCCGTTTGGATACACTTGACTTTAGTAGTGAATTCCACGTTACGCCATTGTATTAAAAATGAGGAAAGCAGGTTGGAAGTAACCTCGAGATTTGAGATGCAATGGAGTAAATCCATACAAATCTTGTAAAGATCATCTACGAGGAAATATAAATAGCGATAACCATCCACGAGAAAAGAGAGAAGGAGAGTGGGCGTATGGGAGTGAATAGTTGTAATGGACATAAGTCTTTGAGAAGTAGTAGGAAAATGAAACTGATGAAGTTTGCCTTGTTGACAGGCTTCACAAAACGGTGGAGTAGATGTATTACAAGTCAATATACTGATGAGCTTAAAAGTCATCTCTTTTTAGTCCATTTTTCTGTTTGATTTTCAGTTAAAATTGAATAATTAATATACAGAATTATGAAGAAACTCACCAATTTGTCGTCGCGGGGAAGGAAGCAAGAAGAAGAAAAGCGATAGAAAAATACGAGGAAATAAGTGGATAAAAATACGGTCGAATGTGAAGCGAAATAAACAAGCTATTTGAATGTTGATCTGATTGTAGATCTGCCTGATCGATTCTAAAGTACGACGCCAGGAAGATTGAAGAGAATTTGTCTGGTCGCGACGAGAACCTGATCCTAGGTAAGGCGAAGAAGAAGGAAGCGAAATTAAAGGAATGATGTCGCGTGAAAGGCGATGTCGCGACACGAAACGGTAGTGAATTCTGGCGAACTTAATCTTTGAAATCGTGACATCAAGAGGAAATCAAGCGAAGGCTTGAAACTATAGAGTTGATGTCCGCGACATCGAGAGGACACGCGTTCAAGGGCGATGCGGGAGGCGTCGCCGGCGACAAAGTGGTCGCGCGACATCATGACAACCGGTGAAAGTGCGGGACTGAAGGCCCATGTCGCGTGACATCGATGTCGCGACGCCGAGCGGCTTCTTCGATGAAGGCGCAAGGACTAGAATGGATGTCGCGACAAGGCCATGATGTCGCGACATCACAAGCGAACTTTAAGTCAATGTCGCGACATGAGTTCAATGTCGCGACAAGAAGAAACAGGGCATGTTTGGGCGATAGCGGAAGCGTACTCAGAATCCACAGCGAGTTATATTGGGATTAAGGTATTGGGAAAACCACTATCAAATGCGGCTACCCCGGAAGAGTAAAGTAAGTCGGAGGCGCATCAAAGGAGAGATCTGGGTAGCCTAGGCTTCACTTTTATTTTTCTTTTCTTTTCTTTTCTTTTCTTTTCTTTTATTTTCTTTATTTTAGAGCAGATGTTTGTCTCATATTTTATGTTTTTCGTTTATTCTTTTGGATCACAGATATTGCTCGTTTCTTTGAAGAATTTGAATAGAAATTCAATTTCTTTTAATTACTGCCTGGAATCTGCATGAAGTTGGGACCAATTTAGGATCGATTATTTCGGAGTTTAGTGTAGTTATTCTTTTGATCGGAAGGATGTTGTTTAAAAGTATGATTCGATGGTGGGGCCCGGCTTCCATTTAGTAAGCGTTATGACTCGGAATTGATCTTTCCATGTGGTGCAGCATCTTGTTCATTTCGGTTTAATTTCGCGAGTTATGGGTTTATTGATTTTGGATCTGAATATCAGTTTGCTATACCCGTTAAGAATTGCGTCATTACTCTGCGATTTCAAGGGGTCACCACGAGTGACACGGGGGAAGACAATCCTGGGAGTAATGTACATTTCTTTAAGGTATACAACTTTGCTATTAGGGATCCTTTGGGCTTTGTAAGTTCTGCTTAGATAAATCCTCTTCTCACTTGAAGTCAGAACGAGTTGAGCGGCTTATCTATTTAAACAAGCGAGATTTCACCTCAGTCGGATGAGTGAGAGGCCAATCCGTGTTAGCTGAGATCTAATCAAGGAAAGGTTGATCTATTTTAATTTCGAGGAAGAGTAATTTGGAAGTTGTATATCCTTGCTTGACCGATAACTTGGGAGCTAAGGTGTACAGTCCATAAAATGGGTATGAAGTATTGCAAAAGAAAAATACCCAACTTAAGGACGTTCTTGTTAAAAGTAGTTATCTCGTTCCGCAGCGGTCGAGAGAGATCGGGAAGAAGGATAACGAAATGTAGGTGTGGAGAGATCATTTGCACTACAAATGCCTTGGACGAATTTTGAAACTTGAGATAATGAAATTTATTCCACGATTATGAATTACAGGAATTGATGGATTCCACTATGGCTGTTTTTTCTTGATGTGTCTTGTGATAAGCGTTCGTATTCATTTTTTTAAGATTTATTTCCCTTGATTTGTTTTATTTCATTCTATTTGAATGTTCATTTCACTTTGAACTAGTTAATTTCTGACTTTCATCTTTGGAACTCACTTATCAATTTATGGTCCCGAAAAGTACAATTTCAAGTAGTCGGGGTAGTTGATGAAAAAATTCTTGAGATCTGTGGTATCGATATCTGGACTTATGTCCATTTATTACTTGTCAGACACATTGCACTTCAAATTTCGAGACCAAAACCAATAAATGAAATTGTTCTACTCGAGATTTTGGTTATGATGATATGATGTCCAACAAGTTTATGGCCTTGTTGCTGGGATTAGTTAATAGTCCTTGGTGGTATTGTCATAAATTTGTATATGTATTTTAGATATTTGCAACAAGTTTTATGGCAGATTTTCAGAGTTAGACAATAGTCCTTTGGTGATAATCTTTGTGAAATTTTGTGCAAACACGTTTTGGTCAACCCTATCAGTTTTTGTAAGGCGCCAGTTGAGGATCGAAGGAGTTAGTAAAATCAATATTCGGATGTAGAAGGAAATACTAATTTGGACATTTTTTTTCAAAAAGAAAAAGAACAAAATAATGATTCAATGGAGTGACTCTTTAACCTTGACCTTTAACAAACAAATTGAAAATATTTATTGCTTGGACTAATCACATTAATGTTAGTATGTTTTGTTTCGAGAGCAAAGGAGTTTAATGCATAGGAAACAAAATACGGATCTGATTCCAACAGATACAGAATTAGAGAAAACACTTCAGAAGCTTGAAAGGAAGATAGGAAGGCGAAGAAACTCCATGGCGAGATGAAAACCCGGGAAACGAATAGCGAGCATAGAAGCGATCGAGAAGACCTCGATCACGAGATACAATGGAAGACTTGGAGCCAATTGTCGAGGATGAATGCTACGCGTCGAACAACACAACGATTGAGGCGATAATTTTTGAAGCGAAGCCGGCACTAATCACAATGGTTCTTACGGCATCGGTTCTTGTGTCGGCCCGAGGACCCGAGCAGAGCATGCGGGAAGATTTCTCGGAGCTAGCTATCTGATAAAGTTAAATACCAGGGTTAGACGAGAAGTCACGATAAAGCATCTGTTCCCATTCTCTCCTAAGGGATCTGGCTGACTACATAGTGAATCTCTTTACCATATGGGTGCATTGACCAGGTTGGGAGGAGGCTAGTGGGAGCTACTTATGTAGATTCTTTCCATAGTCACTCACCTCAGAGAGAAGGAGAGAGATCATAGTGTTCCAATATGAGGGGAGAAGATGAAAGCCTCGTGGCTTAGGAAAGATTGTGATTCTTTGAAAAAGATGTCCAATGCATGGGATAGACTTGAAGACTGAATGGACTGTATATCATGCCTTAAATGATATATATCGAGGAATCGTGATGCTTCGTCTTTGCCAGACATTCAAGCGTAAAGGTCTTGAGGAAGCGAGGATACGATCGAGGACTGGCGGAAATGCAATATGAAAACTCCTTACGAGTTTTCAGAAATGGAAGGGATTACAGGCGAAGCGAGATGACGACCATGGGGCGGGGATTGGATGCCATTATGCATCGAATGGACAAGCGAAAAAACATACCGCGCCCCGTGAGATGGGCGGTCGAAGAAATTATTGAAGGGAAGTCTTGAAAGAGCGGCGAGGATAGGCGATTTTATGATCTTTGGAGAGGTTAAGTATTTGGGTGAGCCAGAAACTACCATTTCAAACCCAATACTAACCTACCAACATTATCATCGAGATTAAAGGCCATGAGAACTTCGTATCGCCCGGATCGGTCAGGCAGATTGGCGGATCGAGCAAGAAGTCGGGGCGTGATATATCATACTATACTATATACTTTCTTTGAAACTCTCATTGACATGTTCTTACTTTCGAATTTGTACCTGTACCTATTGGTGCCTGAAACAATTTCGAGTAATAACGAAAATCATTTGTACATATCTGAAAGGAACTACCATAGGAGTGGTGTCCATCACAATCTATACACACCTTTAAGAGTCCATTTACTTGTACATGTACCATTTTCTATTACAAAACATCGAAGTGCGGAGCGTGGCCCCGTGAGCACCTATCTCACGAGTGGCCTTTCTTTGCGATGTGGAATGTCCCTTTCCTCTATCCTTGTCTTACTGCCACGTACCTGCAGTTGAACACCCCGTGCTAAGCTTTGCAGCAGGTGGGGTTATAAGCATGAATGACATGATAGCGTATCCTGACTTATACATATGCATGTGTCTATCTATACACATTTATATAACTTTAATTACTTATCATCTCTACATTTCTATTGCATATCCCGATCTTTTACGTACATATTCTATGTCTTTGGCCTATCTCTTATCTATACTTTTACTGTATTCCTATTTCTATACTTTTCATATTCCTATACCTGTCATGTGTTTATCTTTCACACTTGTCATATGTCTTTTCAATGTTCCTATTCTTTTTCATGTTATAAGTCATGTCTCTATTCTATGTCTTTGACATATGTTATATCTATACTTTTTATACATACATATTCATAATTGTACTATCGCGTACATTCATATTCTATCTATTGTCTACTTTGTGCTTTCGTATACTTTCATTACTTTTCTTGTGTTCATAGCCTTATTTTCATATCAAGTTATAATGTCTTCTTGTTCTTATGTATCTGTATTTTCATCGTATAAGCAGTGCTATGCTTCTCATATCGAGTCATATCTTCTATACATATCATTTCCTTTTTGGTTTTCATGTCGCAAATACCTTAGGCGGATCACGAGGAAACTATGTGTACGAAAGGTACTATCCTTTGTCTGAGCGGTGATCTGCATCTGATACGAAGAGTATCATCAACATGCGAGCAGTGACCTATGTCATATGCTATCGTGCAGGAAGGTACTGGCATCGCTGTACGAGAATGATGGTCTACGTCTATTGTGGTGACCCTTGCGAGGCCACCTGATCCAAACGGGATCTATATCATCGACCCAAACGGGGCCTCAATATCTGTCTATGAATATGCTGCAGCAACTGTATCTTCCCTATAGGCATGCCTATCTATCCCTACCAGGTCTAGCGAATAATCGACTTTATTACATTTTACGTACACTTATCTCTAAGCATGAATAGCTATTGTTATCATAATTGCTTATCACATATATACTATCATCACTTTACTCGTATTAGTTCTCATATATGTAGTTTCATATTTCGGTTCTCATATATATATAATACATGTATTCATAACTCTTTTCTATCGTTTAGTTTTGTCTATCATATTTCCTTGAATGCATCTATGCACTCTTGTAATCATATATTTCATATATAGCTTTCTATATTAAATATCTGCTTTTATATCGTTATCACATTTCTATCATGATTTAGCTATCATCGTACTTTACATAATCCTATCATGTAGGCTTTCACTCATTCACATTTTCATATATGTACCTATCATTTATGCAATTGTTCTCATTCCTATGCTTTGTCATCTTTTGTATCTCTATCGTTCTTATCATTTATGTCTTTCTATCATATGTTTCCTAAGCGTGTTCATCTTATTCCTTTCGGTATGTCTACCATATAGTCATATCATATAATCTATCATACACGGCTTATATTCTGTATCATTTAATCTTATATGCATATGTACCTATCATTCGTGTACTTTAAACTATCATATCTTATGACATGTTCTATCATATCTTATTATATTTTATAAACTTATACTATCATATCGCTACGACATATTCTATATTCATATCATATTCATATCATTTGACTTATACCCACTCATATTTCATGTTTATGAACATATCTATACATATTGCATTTTCTATATTTTCTTGTTTCATAGCTATTACATATAGCACTTCATATGAAGTATGATGTCCTATGAGATCATACCTCATTCATATATTCTCATTCCTTTATGAATCTAGTTTATTTGAGTGGAATCAATCCAATCGGATCATCAAACTAAAGTTATAGCATTTTCATACCTTGACTAGTCGGTTCACAGATTACCCTCAGGACTGTTGGCATTACTCAATTTTCAGGGCCTTAACTTAATATTTTGACACTATGTCCTTATATACTCATTTAAAGCTAAGGTGCTAAGGGTTCTATTCAGCTGGAATCACCCAGTCGAACATAGGAACTCGAGGATAAGTCAGAAACAACTTGGGACTTCTCTATGTTCAACACTGAAACCAGAATTTGGTTTGCACATGGTCCCACGTCTAGTGTATTTTGAGCCACTTAGGATCATAATTTACAGCGATTCCTTCTACTCTTTGATTTTGTTCTCCTTGAAGTCTATTTTATTGGACACTTGAATCTTAAATCGGATAAGAAATGAGTAAGTTATGGCCAAAATCTTAAGCGATCGAAACGAGGAAAAGCAGAACAAGTTCTCTGGGTGGGAACTTAACTTCCTCTACCGTGGGAACTTGGCCAAAAATGACGAGAATCGAAGTTATACCGGTAGAACTTAACTACCGGTAGAAGACCTCGAGATGCCCAGATTTGTGTCTTTCTCTCATTTTCATGCTTTATCATCATGTCACTCTATGCTTCCTCGCACCTCAAAAGGAAATCATTCCATATGGCTCTTATAACCTCTTTTCTACTCAATTCATCTTTCAATACCTATCTTGTTTCCAAATTCTTTCATGAATTACTTCAAAAACCATTCTAATATGGGTTATGACCCATACACAAACCAAACATGATGTTTAGTTGGGGTTTTATTCTAAACCACAGCTTTCGAAGAACTCAATTAACCATGAATCCATCCTAAAAGAAAGGATTCTTTGACTATCTTGTACCATATGGGGTTCTATCATCCCTATTTTCAAGAATCCAAGGTTAAGATGCAATTCAATCAAAACCCTAGAATTGAAGACAAGCATTTTAACCATACAAAACCTTTAAAATCCCATAGATCCATGCTTAGGTTAGTAGTTCCATACCTTAGCTTGATCTTGGCTCCTCCTTCTTCCTCTTCTCTTCTTCCTCTTCCTCTTCCTCTTCTTCTCTCCTTTTTCTCTTCCCCTCTCTCTCTACGTTTTTCTCTCCCCCAATTTGAGACCAATTTGATTAAATCAGTATTTAGTTAAGGTATGTTGGCCTTCAAATAAAACTCATTTTTGCTTTTAAGTTTTCATAATTGCATTTTAAGCCCTTCATTCTCTTATATTTCAATTCCATCTTTTCTCTATTTCCATAATGGCATATAACTTATTGATTTATATCATTTGGCATATAACTTATTGATTTATGCCATTTATGTCCTAAAGTGGTAAAGACCACTTCCTCATGGCTCAATTAGTCGGGGTCTCTCGTTTATTTCGAAAATTTCCATTTAGCTTATAATATGCCACTAAACAGTCAGCTGTTTAGGGGTACTGTTCGGGATGTTACATCTCATATGGTGGAGGGGCTTCACAAGGCCCAAGGCAATCTGAACCCCCACGGGGTTATCAACGACCACGAATTTCATGTGACAAGGAAATGGCGAGGAGCGAATACCCAGGTCGGAGGGGGACCATCTTTTGAAGAGCAGGATCTTTGCTGGGTTCATGGGGGATAATAAGAAATTGGTTGAACCTCCATGAGCAGTTCAGCGGGAGTGGAGCAAGCGCTGCAATTTTCAAGTTTTCGAGTACTACCAATGCTACCTTAAAAAACACGGAGACTCGAGTAGAGGCGACTGGCCACACAACCTGTGACCGAGGAAGAAGATGCATTTCCCAAGCGACACCAAGAAAAATCCCAAGGCTTTGCATGGGTGCGGTGAGGGAGTGGGAAGGAGTTAGAGATGAAGAAAGAAAAATGGCGACAACGAGGAAAAGAGCGGTAAGGAAGAGCGGAGAAAAAGAAGGAAGAGTGGACGAAGGACATCAGGCTCTGGGCACGGGTGCCTTTCCTGGCTGACTACCCGAAATAAAAATAGAAGAGCAATTTTCTAAGTTTTTTGAAAACCTTCCAGAAGCTAGAGATCAGTATGCCATTTACTGAAGTAGTGACTCGGATGCCTCTCTGCAAAATTCCTTAAAAGACGTGACGAGAAGAAAGATCGTAGAAGAAGGGATTGTGAATCTCACTGCTACTTGCAGTGCTTTGATGAAAAAAGAATTGCCAGAAAAGATGAAAGATCCAGGGAGTTTTACAATTCCTTGCATAATAGAAGGTTGAAATCCGAGAAAGCTATGTGACTGGGAGCTAGTATCAACCGATGCCTCTTGCATTGCGAACAATTAAGTTTGGGGGAGTTACTTCCTACCACCATTACTCTTCAAATGGCGGACAGATCGATGGTAAAACCGGAAGGAGTCTTGGAAGATGTCTTTGGTCACTATTGGGGAATTTGTTTTCGATTAGTTTCATCATTCTAGACATGGAGGAAGATGCGCAAGTACCCACCTTGTTGGGAGAAGACCATTCTTAGCCAACTGGGTACGCTCGTCGATATGCAAGGAGTTCTTACCTTGAGAGTTGGAGAAGAAGCTGCTGCTTTCAACTTGATCCAGGGCATGAAAAATATAGACATAGACAGAGAAAATTTCAATGTAGTTGATGAAGTCTATAACCTCAACCCTGATGTTCAAAATGATTGTAATGATCAAATTTTTATCAATGAAAAAGAGATGAATTTCCAGTAAAAAAAAAAAAAAAATGATTGTACATGAATAGTTGGTGTAATATCGAAATCTTTTTGATATTTGAATAAAATTCTGTTGATTTACAAATTGGTTGATCATGATGTGTGGATTGTGTTTCTGTACTAGTTTATTTTCTGTTAGAATCAAAATAACATTTACATTTACATTCAATTTATCACGAAAAGAATGGAGAACATGAATAAATGGCTGGAACTAAGAGTATGTCTTGTTTGTTCAAGTTCGATTTTGGGTTGAAAAATCGAGAAGTGGTCAATTACGATATAACAAAATACTCGGGTAAACTAATGTAATTAGACATTGAATGACTTTAAGTCTTGAAAGAAATAATACACCTCGGTCAACAACACCTTTGAAACTTTGTCTGAAATTAGGAAAATTTTATGGGAATTCAGGAATTATAATCCATAGTCCTAGAACTTGTTTGAATATTGATTAAGGCGAAATCCTAGTTGAAAACAACCAAACCAATGTCCTGAGCCATTCTTGAGCAGTTTGAGCTTTTAAATACCATTATGTATATGCTTTTGCATACCTTAGTCCACACAATTTAGGCAAGATATTCCATGTTTTCGAATAATCCAGTGCAAAGCCCAAGCCATCCTTTATCATTAATCTTCGATGAACCTATGATAACTTCGAGAAACTCAAAAGGAGAGGAAAGAGATAAAAAGTTTGGGGGATTAATTTGGGAAGGCTAAAGAGATGAGCAGTGGAGTGAAAGAAGAAAGATCTAAGACAGGAAAAATACAAAAGGAAAGAAGCTAAAAAGAATAGTTTTGTCTTGTGGCTAACTCTCTTGAACAATTAAAGTTCTTAGGGTGTTCAACACCTAGTACCCTAATACCATACGGTATGGGACTACTAACCCAAAGTTCGCTAAGAGTGTTAGAAAGCCTAAAAGAGCCGAAACAAACACAATTCTGAGGGTGATTAGAGAAAATTTCCCGAGTTAAATTCTGAGAGAAGAGAATTGGGATCTGACTTTGAAGAATTCAATTGGTATCCCAAACACGAAGTTTGGGGAGTTTGAGAATTACAAGGAGGAAATAGCGGTTGAGGAGAAAAGAAAAAGAGTTTGGGTAATCTCGGCTAAATTCCATTCATCCTACCCTTTTGCAAACCCTAACATTACAAGGCGCAAAAGACACGATTGATTTTGAAGGTTGGAATCACCTACATTAGTAGCGTCAATATGAAAAACCGGCATATGGGACTTTAATAAGCGAGTTTGAAAACCTCCCGGGAGATTGACTAAATCTAATACAAAATTGAGAGGATTCGCGACCGCACACACACACAAACAAGACTTGAATAATTGCTTGTTTTTACATACATTAGTTTATCAGGTGATTTTGTAATAGAAGTATACCATACTCTATTCCTGCATTTTAAACTGAATTCTGAAATAATAGTGATATTTTTAATTCCAGAATCAAAAATGTCCTTTTAAGTTTAAATTGAATAATACTTGTAAAACAAAACAGAAAAATGTCCTTTTTGTTTGAGGAATGAGCAATTAACTCTTTTCTTTCTTGGGGCCGACAAAATTTTAAGTTTGGGGGAGTTTGATGAGAACTAAGTCATCTCTTTTTAGTCCATTTTACATTTTGATTTTTAGTTCAAAATTGAATAATTAATATACGAGAATTATGAAGAAACTCATCAATTTGTCAGCTGGAAGCAAGAAAGAAGAAAAAAGCGTGAAAAATGCGAAATAAGTGGATAAAAATGCGGTCGAATGGCCAGGCGAGAAATAAAGCAAGCGCGTTTGAGTCGTTGATGCGGTTATTAGTGCAAGTCGATTCTAAAGTCGCGACATCGGGAAGATTAGAAGAGAATTTGATGCGGTCGCGACGGGGGGAACACGGTCTAAATGTTGAAGAAGGGCGAAATTAGGATGATGTCGACGGAAGGCGATGTCGCGACACGAAGCTCTTGAGTGATTCTGACGAACTTAATCTTGAAATCGTGACATCGAAGGAGATCGGTGAAGGCTTGAAACTATAAGGTTGATATCCGCGACATCGAGGGACACGGGTTCGAGGAAGCGATGCAGGAGGCGATGTCGCGAAATGAAGGCGAGGTCGCGACATCATGACAACCGGTGAAGGGTGCGAGGGGGCACGAGGCCCGTAATCGCGACGACATCGATGCGACATCGAAGCTGCTCATTGAAGGCGCAAGGACTAGAATGGATGTCGCGGCGAGACGTGATGTCGCGACATCACAACGATGGCCCGAAACACCTGCAGGGCATAAGATTGGTGTCGTGACAACATGAGCGACTTCCAGTTCATAGAGCCAGAACTTTAAAGTCAGTAATACATGAGTTCAATGTCGCGACGAGAGAAGCAGGGCGTAGCGGAGGCGATAACTTGGGCTGGCTACTGAAATCCACGGCGAGTTATATTGGGATTAAGACTATTGGAAAACCCTATAAATACGCAGCTACCCAGAAGAGTAAAGCAAGTCGGAGGCGCATCAAAGGAGAGATCTGGGCTAGCCTAAACCAGCTTTATTTTTCTTTCTTTTCTTTCTTTTTCTTTCTTTTCTTTTCTTTTCTTTATTTTAGAGCGAGATGTTTGTCTCGTATTTTATATGTTTCGTTTATTCTTTTGGATGCGAATGTTATCGTTTCTGAAGTGAATCTGAGAATTCAATTTCTTTCAAATTACTACTGGAATGCATCGAAGTTCGGACAAATTTAAGGATTGATTATTTAGGTTCGAATTAGTTATTCTTTTGATGAAAGGATGTTGTTTCGTGTGATTGATGGTGAGAACTGACTTCCATTTGGCAGCGTTGTGATCGGAAATTGATCTTTCACTGTAGTAATTTGCGGCATCTTTGTTCATTTCGGTTTCACAATTTACTTGAATTATGGGTTTATTGATTTTGGATCCCGAATATCGATTATCTTATACAGATTAAGAATTGCGTCATTACTGCGATTTGAGGGGTCCTCTGAGTGACACGGGAAGACAATCCTGGGAGTAATGTACATTCTTTAAAGGTATACTAACACTGCTAATGGGGATCCTTTGAGCTTTTAATAAGTTCCACTTAGATAAATCCTCTTCTCACTTGAAGTCGAAACGGGTTGAGCGACTTATCTATTTAAACAATGGAGATTTCACCTCAATTTCGGATAGTGAGGCCAATCCGGGTGTTAGTGAGATCTAATCGAGGAAAGGTTGATCTATTTTAATTTGGGAAGAGTAATTTGGAAGTTGTATATCCTTGCTTGTGGGATAACTTAGGGTAAGGTATGCAGTCCATAAAATAGGTATGAAGTATTGCGAAAAGAAAAATACTGACTTAAGGGCGTTCTTGTTAAAAGTAGTTATCTCGTTCCACGTAATTCGAGAGAATCGGGAAGAAGGAATAACGAAATGTGGAGTGTGGAGAGATCATTGCACTACAAATGCAGCAGACCGAATTTTTAAAACTTGGGAATAATCAAAAATTTATTTGATATGAATTCGAAATTGATTATTCAGCTATATTTGTTTTTCTTGATGTGTCTTCTAATGATAACTGTTCAGTATTCATTTTTAGAATTTATTTCCCTTGATTTGTTTTATTTCAGTCTATTTGAATGTTCATTTCACTTTGAACTAGTTAATTTCGACTTTCATCTTTGAACTCATATCAATTTATGGTCAAGAGTATTAATTTCAAGTAGTCCGGGTAGTTGATGAAAAAAATTCTGGAGATCTCTGTGGATGATATGCGGACTTATGTCCATTTATTACTTGTCGACACCGTGCACTTGCGGAATTCCCGGACCAAAACGATGTCGTAAGAGGAAATTGTTCTACTCTAAGAAGTTTTTGGTTATGATGATATGATGTCAACAAGTTGATAGCCTTGTTGCTGGGATTAGTTAATAGTCGCTTGGGTAATCGTGTCATAGAATTTGTATATGTATTTTGGTCTTCTAGCAGTTTTTATGGCGATTTTAGGGAGTTAGACAATAGTCAGCTGGTGATAATCTTTGTGAAATTTTGTGCAAACACGTTTTGGTCAACCCTATCATATACTCAAATGCTTGAGCACTTGCTGGAGCACTCGTGGATGAGGATGGCCCAATCGGTTGTGCCATAAGGAGAGCAGTTTGAGGTCTTTATTGCAGGTAGTACAACTGGAAGATGGAGGATTGTGAGAAAGCGAAGCGTGATAGAATCATTGTGCAATCTTGAAGGCGTATGGCTGTGGAAGGGCAGAGAAGATTACAGCGTGAGGAAGGAGATGGTAGATCCAGTTGATAGAGTCCATCATGGAGCTGCCCTTGAACGAGAGTGACTTTCGTGACCTTGTCCTTAACAAGCAATGAAAGGCATCAAATTCAATAATCACATTATTATGAAGAGTGAATTGTGAAATGCTGATTAAATTTTTCTTAATAGCTGGAACCAACAGTATATTCCGAAGATGTAGTGGCCTGGAATATGAAAGAGATGAATGTCCAATATGAGAAATAGGAAGAGCTGATCCATTACCAACAAGCAATTTACCAGATCCATTATATTCAGCCTTGATGTCTAGTGCGGCGAGTTGATAGGTGTGGTGAAGTAGCACCCGCTGTCAGTACCGAGGCATCATCGAGACAAATTGTGGTGTTTCTAGGTAAGTCTGGGATTGTATTGGAGGTTCAAGCGGATTTCCGGCGTTTGAGATCAGCGGAGTGAGAAGAATTTCACTGACTAATGTCAAACCGGGTGATAGCACTTTAGTGTTTGGTGTGTTTTCCGCAGTTTGACAAGAAGGCTTAGAAGAACCGAGAGAAACCACGATAGCTGAGATCTTCCTCGACCCGCCTCGATGAGTGGGGTACCCTCGGGTTGCAGAAGGTTGGGAGGAAAAATTACCACGCCTATAAGCAGTGGTGGCAGTGTTGCAACGGCATGAGATACATCAACAATTGGATTTGTGTTTAAAGTTTCTAGTAGGAATTCTTTGAGTTTCATACGTGAAGGTATTAGCAGGCGTAACGAGTCACTTTGAGTGAGATTAACAACAAGCGAATCAAATTAGATCCAGACCTCTAATATATAAAACGAGTTCATCATCGGAAATACTCTGACCAGTCGACACAAGATCCTGAGCAATAGTTTTCATTTTCAAAAAATAATCTTCAATGGATAAGGATCCTTTTTTCGTAGTTTGGAGAAGAAATGGGATGAAGAGTACAGCTTTGATTTAGTGGAGAACAATTGCCCTAAAGTAGTCCAGATTTCAGAGGAAGAAGTGCAGTTAACAACGTGACCTAGCATAGATTCAGAGATTGAGGATAACAACCAGCTGAGGAGAAATTGATCTAGCCGAAGCCATTGTGAGTATGCGGATTAAGCTGGTGCGTTGATGATTCCACCAGACAATGGTGTGTGATAGTTAAAATGATGTTCTATCGAATCGTAAACCTGAGCAGAATTGTGGGAATCGAGATCTCAGATATAATTGGATCAGATTTAGTCGTATACTTGCGATGGTAAGGTGGAAGGAAGCACCGCGGGAATATACTCACGAGATGAAGCCGGGCTGAATGGGAGATGGAGAACCCAGGGGTGCCATTGGCTCAAATCTTGCTCTGATACCATCAGGCAGAAATCAAAAGCAAGGTATTCCGGTTCTTTAATGATGTTTTCTTCATACAACTCACTAGTTTGAACTAAACTTCATCTGATCATTGCGAGGCAGAGGAAGATTCGGAGACCAAGGGGTTTTGTTACCGGTGTTGGTCGGTGTAGAATCTTTGCTCAAATCTTTGCTCACGTGATCCCCGATTGTTTTTTGAGTATGTCATCAACAATAATAGAGAGGAAGATTGTTGAGTTTTACGGTCCTATAATGCAAATGGGAATAAAATAGGTGTATTCATGCACGAGGTGGGTATGGGCGATATTGGGAATACTTGCTGGTGGTCTATAAAGATAGGAGAGTGGTGGATTGTTTTGATCGTAAAGCATGGGTTTGTGTTTGAGAATTTGATCAATCGAGTTAAAAACCATTCTTAAAGGCGATATTCGAGACTTGTACCGATGACAATGATTTGAATCTGCTGTCAAGTGGAGGAAACATGAGAAGAAGTTCTTACTCGTCCTTGATGATGTTTAGAGCAACGAAAACTACAATGATTTGGAAAGCCTACAACTTCCTTTAGTCTTTGGCCTCAAGAAATGGTATTATGCTTTCTTTCTGCTTGATGTGGTGAGGTTGCCGCAGGTCATGCGTTCTATTAGCATTCATCATTTTGGGACGGTTATCTCATTTGGTAGGTGCTGTTACCAACTGTACATTGAAAATGGATTCTAGTCCCACATCAAGCTGAAGAAATTGGCGAAGGAAGTTGTAAAAAGGTGTAAGGGCGCCTTTAAACACTGCGAACGCCCAGGGGTACCTTGTACTCGAGTTAGTATAGAAGAATGGAAAATATGTTGAGCAGTAAAATTTGATTTACCGATGATAAAATTCTCTGCCTTGTGGTTAAGCTATGCTTTTCTTTCCCTCCACATTTAAGCGGTGTTTTGCATATTGCTTTCGATTTTCCCAAGGACTAAAGATTTGAAAAGGGAAAACTTGATTACATTTATGGATGGCGAGAAGGGTTTTGCAACAATTCGATGACAAGAAAACCAATGAAAAGGTAGGTGAAAGGGTACTTTCACGGATTATTAATAAGGTCTTTTTTCAATTCACGGTAGTCTGTCATATTATATATTACATGATCTCATCAATGACTTGGCTCAGTTGTTCTGGAAAATTTGTTCGAGTTGAAGGATGGTAATATCAAAAGAAATTCACAGAAGAAACTTATGCTGTCATATTTTGAAATTAATTCATGACCATTAGGAGATTTGAGACAGTTATGTTAGTGGTCTTGAACCTTCTTCTGATTGTATTTGAGGACTACTGCTAAATTAAATAAGGTTTGAAGAATGAAGTCTAAGTAGCGCTTAGTGAGGTACGTAAGTTTAAGCAAGTAATAGAGTGGAATGATTTATTACAACAGGATTCATTTGGTGTGTAATTGTGTTGTTATGAGATCAGGATTTTTAGATTCAATTGGTAATTTAAAGCATTTGCGCTATCTAGACCTTACTAATGCACTCATCAAAAGGTTACCGGACTCAGGTGGAGTTTGGTCTGCAAGGCCTGCCCTCTCTTATCTTGCTCAGAATCTCAGATATTTCAAATCTCATTTCCCTAGATGGTATAGGGCTTCAACTGCTCACCTCTCTTCGAAAATTAGAGATCTGTGATTACTTTGAAAGCTCAATCTTTTGACTGAAAGAGCAGTTACCCACTTCCCTTTCTTTACTAATAATCCACAACTGTCCACTGCTGAAAGATCAGTGCAAGTTTTGGACAGGGCAAGATTGGTCTCGTATAGCTCACATTCAAAGCATTGTGATCGATGACCAACTTTTGTAATGAAGGTGGCATTAAACCAATTCTTAAATGTCAATTTTGATTTCATCCATTGTAAATAGGAAAAATATGCTTTCAATTTTCTAACTATTATAACAATTTCTTGCTTATCTTTCAGGTTATCTGTAATGCTTCACTCTGGCTCTGATCAGCATATCTTTGTAGGAACACTTGAACGCCATGCTCAATTGTACTTTCTTCAATGCTACAAAGTCATTGAGAGTGGTGTTGTAAAAGCCAAGCAGCTCTGCAGGTCAAAAGTTTTGTAAGTGTTTTCTTGTATAATTCTATAAACCTTCATTTTTTCATTGGCTAATTTGCTGAAATCTGATGGCAGGCTTTCGATCCTCCTTTTCTCAACAAATTCTAGCTATCTCGCAATGATTTCCAATGGGACCATTTTTCGCTGTAGGTTCAATCCATGCCTCTCATCTTGGGACAATAGTAGCTGAGATTTGATGCGTTCAAAGACTTATGAGTTGGTACTCTGCTGAAGGAATTACAGAAGCTCAAGTCTGATGGAGAGTGGAGTATGCAGCAGCCTCTATGATTTCAGTTGGTGAGATATTTCAAATGCTTTGGTTTAACTATCTAATCTACAAATGAAAATATTTTAACCTAATATTTTGAGCCTGTATCTGCATTGATATCTTAATCTTCTCTGAAAATAATAGGTATGTTTCAGTAGTCTACATAATGTTTTCATTTCTTTCAGTTTGATTAACCTGCAGATATTCTGTTTAGGCTCCTCAAACTCGAAATCTTCAGCTTCTGTCATGCCATCTCCTTCTCATTTACATGGTTGTCATCTGCCTTTGAGCTTTACCTTGTTAATGGCCGGAGTAATCATAATAGTATTGCATTGGTTAAGCATGGATGCATTCATGCACAACACTTCATGCTTTCAGTCTTTAACGTTACAAGGTTGTCCTGAATTTATATTGCCTATGCAGGGTCTTCCCAGGCCTAAGTTCACTTACAGTTACAAATTGTGATGCACTTGAATCCAAGATGGAGTGGGGCCTGCAAGGACTGGCCTCTCTTACCCCTCTAAAAATCTCAGGTCTTCCAAAACTCAGGTCTCTGGACAGTTTGGGGCTTCAGCTGCTTACATCTCTCCTAAAATACGAGATCTGACTGCCCAAAGCTCTAATCCTTGACAGATGAGCTGCTGCCTACTTTCCTTTCAGTTCCAGCAATCCTGAACCGCCCTTAGCTGAAAGGTCATTGCAAGTTTTGGACAGGGGAAGATTGGCATTATATAGCCCCAGATTCCAAACATTGCGATTGATGACCAAATTTTATAGTGAAGGTAGCAGTCCACCAATATTTTTTATCAAGTACTGGCTCTGTCCTTAAGGTAATTTTCTCAAGAAAACTGATTTGCTTAAATAGAAATTTTAATTTGATACATTATAATATGAAAGATATGATTTAAATTTTCTATTTATTATAATAATTTCTTGCTTCCTTTAAGGTTTTCAGTAATTCTTCACTCTTGTAAATTGATGCTTCATATATTCATGAGGAATCTTCTTTTAATCAATAATGTCTTTACGAATGCTTCAGTTCAGATCACAACTAGAGTCATTTGATGCTTAAAAAGCCATCAGCTCTTGCAGATCTGATTCCATAACTTACATTGCGCGTATTCTTTTATGGGCCTTGAATTTTTTCCGTAAGGCTAATTCACTGAAAAACACATGACCTTTGATCTAATTTCCTCAATAACTTCAAGCTGTCCAGCAACAACCCTTCCAATGGGACCATTTTCGATTATGAGTTCAAAGACTCTTTCATGGAGGTATATTTTAGCATCCAAAGACTCATGATTGGTACTCCGCTTAAGGAACTAGAGAATGATGCTCTAAATTTTACTTGATTTAAAAATTTTGTTAGAATATGATATTGTGAAGAACACTCATAAAAAATGATATTGTGAAGAAGAATGATCACCTCAGTTGGAGAGTGGATTATGAAGCATGCTCTATGAGCTCATCTATGCTCATCTCCTTCTCATTTACATTATTGTCATCCAACTCCAATTTTTTCTTATTTTTTTCCTTTTTTAGTAGTTAAAGAATCAGAACTGTACTGTATTAGTTCAGCATGGATACTACATAATTTCCATATTCAAACTTTCTTGTGCTTACAAATGGTAGTATGAGCTCTGAATTTTCTTCTTTTAAATTTGTGATTCTTAGGCAGATACTTGGAACAGAGAGAAGGCAAATCACATTCAAAGCCATAGCACTGCAGAGTATGGTTTTTTCCAATCAAGGTCAGGTCAATCAAGTGGAATCTTATGAATACATCAAGAACTCATGATCAAATCTGCAGATTTTCAAAACATTATGATAGCCTCTCACCATGAACTACCTTTTTTTTTCCTCTGTTATCGACCTTGGTTAAGAAATTAAACTAATTGGATTTAGTCATACCACCACTCTCCATAGATGAATTTTAACAATTCAGTAGTTAGAGGCTACTCAACTAGATTCTATTTATTAGAATTTGAGCTTTTCTTCCTTGTTCAGATATATAAGTGCTATGAAATTTGACTGTCAAAATCTGTTGATTTAATGGTGCCCTGTTTATTTTCAGATGGTGCCATTTTGAATCTTTGGAGTCATGGGAGGAGGAAGTTTTGGTTGCGACTGATATTTGAAGACTTCCAACTCCTTTTTCGAGCTTTAAGCTTTGAGCTTTTACTTCCATGTACGGACAAAGAAAAAAAAACGAAAGCAACAACAAACATTGATTCACTCAGGTTTTATATGGAGTGAAGAGACTCTCATATACATATACATACATACATATATATGTATATTTATGTATGTATAATGATTTTTAAAAGAAATACTATTTAGAAGTGATTTTTAGGACCTTAATTTTTAATATGGAAACAGTTGCAAATAATGAGAAAATTTTGTATGAGTTCATTAACACGCAGTTCTAAGGTTTCTTTGTTTGGTCATGTTTTTCGAAACTGTATTGAATTTTTAGTATGATATGAAATTAAGGCTATATGGCAAGTTGCCTTTAAAAATAAAAATAAAAAACTTGTGTTGGATAAAATATTTTTAAATTGAGTTTCAAATTATTTTAAAATTATTAAACTTATCAGTAAATACAATCAATATATATATATATATATATATATATATATATATATATATATATATATATATAGGTTAATGACATTTTAGTAATAACTAAACTGGTTTTTGAGTTTTAAATTACTTTCAAAATTAAAAAACTTTGTGTATTAAGTATAATTCAATTTTGAAAGTTATTTCCTCACTGAAAATTTTTAAAGAAGTTAAAAGAAATTTAGAAAAGTGCATGAAATTTAAAAGATAGACGTATTTATTTATTACTTTTTGATTATTTCTTTTTTATGTTTTCTCATCGTCTTTTTAAATTGGATAAAATATTTTTAAATTGAGTTTCAAATTATTTTTAACAATTATTAAACTTATCAGTAAATACAGCACTCTCAATATATATATATATATATATATATATATATATATATATATATATATATATATATATATATATATATATATAGTTTAGTGACATTTATTAATATGAGCCGAATATAAACCCGAGTAGAAATAATTAGAAAGGGAGATAATATTTGGCGGAGGGGTTTCGAAAGCGAGATATTTAATATTCTGACAAATTATATTAAAAGAATTTGAATTGTTCTTGAGATAATAACTACTACTAAAAGATTAGATAAAGAAAGATTAGTGTTTAATATACTTAAGCAATCTAGAAAAAGACATTAAATTAAATCAATCAGACATAAACAAGCTTTATTTATCTTATTTATTTAAAAAATTAGTCCATGACAAGATTTGATGATTTCACAGAAAAAATTAGCCACATAGATTTCCACGAAAATAGTGATAAACTTAGAACTATAAAGAAATTTACTAATATTTTGAATATAATAATTCTTGGCCGTTAGATATAGTTATAACTAATAAGGAAGGCAATCATTATGAAATATTATCTTAGAAAATATTTTATAGAAAAAAAGCTAATTCGACTTAATAGAAACTCTACCGATTGTAGATTATCGAGAAAGACATAGAAGATATAACAATTATTAAAGATTAGTCATTTAATTCGAAATTTAGATTATCTAGATCTCAGAATAGAAAACTTAGAAAAACAAATTAGTATTTCATACTCATTTAAACTCAAGTGCAATTATAAAAAAGAGAATTATACACATAACATACATTCAGAAAACTTAGAAAATTCATATAAAAGTATAAAACTCTCAATACATTAGTAGATCTAATAATCAATTTCTCATAAAATTTTAAAACTTTCAACCCAGAATATAGTAAGGTAAAACACCTAGAAACAAAGTAAGAAAAATTGGAAAAAAAATCTGATTACATCCATCCACTAGACTTGGTAAAGAAAAATAGAACACTAGTACACAAAATCAAATACTTAGAAAGAAGAATCTAACAATAAAATTACAGTAGCAACTAGAAAAACTTGTAGAAATAAATAAGAACATACGAGATATATTAAAAGAATTGAATAGGCTAGCATATGAATAACCTATTAAAAAGATCAAAAATATCTTAAAATACTTGAAGAAGCAAAAATTTTATGATATCTTAGGAAGATTAAGTTCGAAAATCCTGTTAGTAAAAAGCGGATTTAACTTTAGTAAAACAAAATAATATAATCATATTATTATTATTAAATATAAAGTCGAAACTTAGTAAAATCTCACGATAAACCTAGTAGTTCAAAAAACACAAGACATAGAAGATCTTATAAAAGAATAAATAGCCTAGAAATAGGAAAATCCAAAGAAATCAATAACTATACCTAGAACTATAATTTTTGGAGCAGGTAAAGTAAACAAGCAATTAATAGCGAAGATCGTTTTAAGATTTCTAGACAATATGAAGTAGGAGAAACAAGTAATGTGATAGACTACTTAGGCGGTGATAAGTCTGTAGACAGAAATAGGCAAAATCGTAGATCCAGAAATAGAATATGAAAACTTTAAGACTAATGGTTTAAAAATATTAGAACCAGAAGTGATATATAAAAAGAAGATATTTGAAAGAAGAAATAAATTTATAAAATGTATAAGAAGAAAGAAATTCAATGTTTGGGAGATGATACAATTACCTTAAATTATTAGGAAAAGTATAGTAAATGAGTTAGAAAAGATTATAGCTTTTGTCATTTAGGATTAATAACTATAGCCATTAAAGGAGCACAAGAAGGAAAAGGTTTAGGAGCAAGCATTAGATACATATATATGATGATAGTTGGACGGATATGGAAAGCGATGATAGCGAAATTAAAAAATAGATATGAATATGCGTAAGAATTTATAGTATATTGTATGCGGATTTTATGATGAGCCTTAAGACTTCTGACGAGATATTAAAATAGGAATTAAAAGCAAAAAGGATATGAACAACAAATAAAAGAGTGATAATCCCCATTAATTAATATAGGATTTATTGGAAGATGTACAAATTATGAAAGATAATAAAGTAAAAATAAAAGTTGAAGATGTGGCCAAATACTTAACCACTAAGGAGTAGGAATGGTTAAACCGAGAGGCATTAAATCTGAGGAAAATTTAGCGGGATTAGAATGGGATTTAGAAGATTTTGCTAAGAAAGCAGCTTGATTATACCAAAATCCTCTTTAGTATATCAAAATTCTTTGGAAAAACTAGTATAAGATTCATAGATTACAAAAAGAATGATACAAGAAAGTGAAGAATCATAAGAAGAATTAACGAAATAAAAATAGACTTTGTAAATTTAGAAGGAAAAGATTATCAAATAAAAAGAATCTTTTATGAAGCAGATGGAGTAATAGCGAGGAAGAAGATTTATTAAAAATAGGAAACATTAGCGCTTAAGAAAGGAAATGAAGAAGAAGAAAGATTAATCTATGATAATATAGGAAACATTGTGGTCATAGAATTGGTAGAAGATGACAATGAAGCCATAGAATCGAGATAATGATTTAGAAATGATGGATGATAGTAAACCTTTATAACTTTTTAACTTCTTGAAATTTATTTTCTTTTTGATTAATGAACTTTAAACATATGTATGATCGTAATTAGTGCGTATCTTTTGATATTTTTCTTCATTGTCAGATTTGTCTAATTATTTATTTAGGGTATTTTAAGCATTAAGGGAATGCGTGATTATCTTACATGATGTTTAATTAGTAAAAATCTTTGTAAATTATTGTTTAAAAAAAAAAAAAAAAAAGGCCATAAGAAAGTAAGGAAACCCTGAGTAGGACATATAAAATTTTTAATTCTCACTCCCTCACCTCTTTAATCCTCAACTTAAACTGAAATTACTGAGCCCTTCAAAATTAAAAAACTGTACGTATTAAGTATAGTTTAATTTTGAAAGTTATTTCCTCACTGAAAAACTTTAAAGAAGTTAAAAGAAATTTAGAAAAGTGCATGAAATTTAAAAGATAGACATTTATTTACAACTTTTTGAATTTTTTTTTTTTTTTTTGTATGTTTTCTCCTCATCTTTTTAAATTGGTTAAAAGTTAAAACAGAATCATGAACATGTGACATGATTGGGGTCTTTTTTAAATTAATTAGAGGTTTCGAGTTCTACCCTAAAAATGTAATTGTATTATGTAATTGTACGTTGACATGTTCAAGATAACTCATGGCCTTGAAACAAAATAAGTTAGAACAGCTCACTTTTTTAGTCTTTAAAAAACAATTTTTGTTTTAAACATAAAAAAAATGAGTTTTAAAACCCGACGGGTGGAAGCTGGACCAAAAAGTCAAGGCCTAGTGAGGCTTGACTTGCTTTGTTTTAAAACCTCACTCCTAAGGTCTTATCTTTCAATACTTTACATATATAACACAATTTGTTCTGGAGCCATTTGTATATACCTATTACCTGTTCGTTAAATTTCCTGTGAGAGTATGTATTACTGTGTGCTCTCTCTGCCTCTCTTGATTTACCTGTCAAAGATAGAAGTTCTTATGTGTAATTGCAGCCAGATTATTGAAATAACACTGTTTAGGTTAAGAATGGCGAAATTGCAGTGCGTCTCTTATCATATAAATAAACAAAAATCTACAACTTGGTTTGGTTTGCATCTGCCTAATTATTTGTTTTTCTACGTTCAGTAATGTGGACATGTGCCTTTAGGTTAGCGTTGGTGGGAGGCATTGTGTTTGTTTCGTTGACATTTGGGTTATCAGTAATTGGATTTGGATCTGTATCTATGGGTACCAGGATCTTTAAGATATGTTACTCAATGAGTCCAAGGCTCGTGTAGCCTATGTTAATGCGACCAGTCTTCACTTGCTGACCAAAGCCAGGTGAAGCAGCTTCTATATGGAAGAGTCTGTCAGCAGGAAGCGAGTCGAGCTTTTGAGTTGCACAGGCGATGCAATGGGGTCTCAGATACGATTGGCCATCTTATTGATTATGGAAAATTCGGTTATGTCTGAATGAATTAAAGGCGGAAATACCGCAAAGTATTGAGAGCTGTGAATTTTAAGGTTCTAAATCCCTAACTTAGCGGAAGAGGTGACCCTTGATAAGGAAGAGTGAGTGTTTTTGATAAGGCAAAGGGAATTTTGTTATAAAAGAAAATGAGATTCTTTCCAAAGGAGGAGGGGGAGGGATTCGCGAATCATTTTCTATAAATCAGGAGGACTCCCATGGTGAAAGAGGTATGCAATCTAACCTATGAGAACTTCTTCTTCGTCCTCTCTGTGCTTTTATTGACTTAATCATCAGAGAGGCAGTCGACCCACCGTCGCCGGATCGTCTTTTTTGTAGGTTTACATCACGTTGCTGATGCCCCGAAGATCAGACAATCCAGGTAACAAAAATTGACGCCGTTTGTGGGAATCGAATAGAAAGTCTCGGTTACAGGCTATAAGAGCTTGGCTTCAATGACCGTCGAGTAGCCCTCTATTAATTGGAGCTCTGTCAATCCCCCATTCTACGTCTCATTCGTCCAAGGCAGTAGCGATGGCGAGCATCTCGATGAACCAATCGTCAGAAGATCAATTCCTCCATTAGCGTCAGGACATGGAGAGAAAGTAAGAGGAACAAGCAAGACATATGAGAGAGTTGCAGGATTAGGCTGAGCGCTTACAGCATGAGAACGACCAGTCGCGATCTTGGAAAAGATAAGAGCAAAACGATTCTGCGTGGGTGCGCCGCAGTCCACTGAGATAAAGGAAAGGACCCATTCTTCTTGTGTCGACACCCGATGAAGCGATGAAATTTGTCATAAACGACTCCCCATCTGAATCTCCGCCATTAATGAATACCGGGAAATGAAGGCGGATCATGAAATGCCTTCACCTTACGGCCGCCGGTGATCTTTGTGGTGGTGCATCTGGCAAGGCCCAGGAGGAAGAGCGGGCGGAGAAGACAATATCGGTCGGGTCGGCCACTGGGAACCGCCAATGTTGCCGCACGTGCCGCCGCCTTGACACGCGCTGACCGCAGTGCAATGCTTTACATCTGGAGTCGACCCGCCGTTGGAGACCCCGAGCCCCGACGTACTCTCTTCATTACAGAGACCCAGCGCATTTGTAATTCTGGCCGCGGCGCGGGTTTGTCATGTCGACTTTATCCCCGATGGCTCTGTTGATATATAATGGATCAGGATCCTCCATCTTTTTCTAACCTGAACATCTCTAGGTGCCCTAATCTTGTGTCTATTTGTTGCAAGAATATGGAGGCTGCATGTTTTAAGTCATTGAAACTAGAAGATTGTCCGGAATTGATATTCCCAATACAGGGTCTTCCCTCTAGCTTAACTTCACTTAAAACATTGTAAATTTTTTATTCCCAATACAGGGTCTTCATAAGATTTTAAATTTTTTTTATTTTTTATTTTTCGGAAACAACCGAATCAAATTGCAACCCATGGTACGTGGAATAGCCTAAACTCAAAGTCTGAGACCCATCGCGATTAGAAGTCTTGTGAGACCAGAACTGGCTCATGATGCTCGAACTCGGCTGATCCAGCTGGCTGAGTGAGCTCATTTCGGCTCGAACTCATTCGAAATGTGAGTCGGTCGAGCAACTCGTAGCCTTCGGCAGAAAGTTCGTGGCTTCGAAAATATTTTATTATATAAAATTTTAAAAGTTTATTTTTAAATTTGATATCTTTTGTTTAGGGGATGTGTAAATGTCTATCTATTTTTATTATTATGATAAATACGTTTTTATTATTTGTTAGTTATAAATATATTTATTTTAAAAATAATTAATTTTTTTTTAAAGAAAAGATGTAAAGAGAATAGGATATTGATACATAAATTATATTAATAAGTTTAGTATTATAAAAGTGATAAATATATATATATATATATATATATATATATATATATATTGTCTGTGGTCTCACAAATTGGATATATAATAATTAGAGTCTTAATGAAACGAGGCAGCTCGCGAGAAATTTCTCGAGCTTGAGCGATCAGCTCGGTGTCATTCGAGTAGGCTGTTGTTCGAATTTCGGCTCGAAATGTTAACGACCGAGTCAGGCTGTATTTCGAGTAAAAATTTCGTATTTCATTTCGGCTTCGAGATGTTAAGCTCTTCATTCGGTCGATTGGCTCGGCTCGGCTCGTGTCGTGCGCGCGTAGTGCAGCATGATGATGGGATAATGCGTCGTAGACGATCGTGTAAGGGAGGGACTGGTGTCCAATTTGTTTCCAGTCATTCGTATGGCTTATCCCATTACAATATGGTCGTATGGGTGGTTAGAAAATGACTTGATTTTTCCATTTGGCAGTTGTTGATAGGCCACAACAGTCTTCGTCTACCTCAAAAGGTCTACCTTCTTCCTCCTCCTTGCTCTGCATCTGCTTTCTTTCGATTTCTCTCTGTTCCAGTTTTCACTTCCCTTGCAAACCAACAGACATGGCCGGGGCTGTGGCAGGAGGAGGAGGAGGAGCCCTTCTCTCGGCTTCTCTCCAAGCTCTATTTGATGTGATGGCTTCTCGCGACGTACTCACCTTTCTCCGGGGACAGAAACTCAGTGATACGCCCCTGAAGAAGCTGAAAATGAAATTTCTGGCAGTGAAGGGAGTGTTGAACGATGCCGAGGCCAAGCAAATCACGGATTCAGATGTCAGTGATTGGGTGGATGAGCTGAAAGATGTTGTGTATGATGCGGAGGACTTTCTTGATGATATCGCCACCGAAACTTTACGCTGCAAGATAGAGTCTGATTCTCATACTCAGGTACGGAAAACCAACTTTTGTGAGGGGATCAAGTCCAGGGTAGAGGATATCACTGACACTCTAGAACGTCTTGCACAAGAAAAAGATGTTCTCGGCTTGAAAGAAGGCGGCGTAGGAGACAATTTGTCAAACAGATGGCCGACGACTTGCTTGGTAGATGAGTCTGGGGTGTACGGTAGGGATGGTAACCAAGAGGAGATTGTTGAGTTTTTACGGTCCTATAATGCAAGTGGGAATAAAATAGGTGTGATCTCCCTGGTGGGTATGGGCAGTAGGAGAAAGCCAAACTTGCTCAGCTGGTCTACTCAAGATAGGAGGGTGGTGGATTGTTTTGATCTTAAAGCATGGGTTTGTGTTTCAGAAGAATTTGATCTTGTCAGGATTACAAAAACAATTTCTTAAGGCGGAATAACTTCCGGGACTAGTACCGATGACAATGATTTGAATCTGCTTCAATGTAAATTGGAGGAGAGGTTTAGCAGGAAGAAGTTCTTACTCGTCCTTGATGATGTTTGGAACGAAAACTACAATGATTTGGAAAGCCTACAACTTCCATTCAATGCTGGCCTACGTGGAAGTAAGATTATTGTAACAACACGCAGTGGTGAGGTTGCACGGGTCATGCGTTCTATTAGCATTCATCATTTGAGACAGTTATCCCCTGAGGATTGCTGGTTGCTGTTTGCAAAACATGCATTTGAAAATGGTGATTCTAGTCCACATCCAAAGTTAGAAGAAATTGGCAAGGAGATTGTAAAAAGGTGTAAAGGACTGCCTTTGGCTGCAAAGACTCTTGGGAGTGCCTTGTACTCAGAGTTGCGTGTAGAAGAATGGGAAAATCTGTTGAACAGTGAAATTTGGGATTTACCAAATGATCAAATTCTCCCTGCCTTGTGGTTAAGCTATGCTTTTCTTCCTCCACATTTAAAGCGGTGTTTTGCATATTGCTCGATTTTCCCCAAGGACTACGAATTTGAAAAGGAAAACTTGATCTTGTTATGGATGTGAAGGGTTTTACAGCAATCCGATAGCGAAAACAATGAAAAGGTAGGTGAGGGTACTCACAATTATTATCAAGGTCTTTTTTTTAGAATTCTAGTAGTCACAAATCATATTTTATAATGCATGATGTCATCAACGACTTGGCTCAAGTTGTTTCTGGAAAATTTTGCGTTCAGTTAAAGGATGGTAATATCAAAGAAATTCCTGAAAAGTTTCGCCACTTGTCATATTTTAGAAGTGAATGTGACCGTTTTGAGAGATTTGAGACAGTGGATGATGTTAGTGGTCTTCGAAGCTTCTTACCATTGCATTTGATGACAATGCCTAGATTCGACAAGGTTTCAAAGAATAGAGATCCAAGTGTCCGTTGGAGGGTTGTAGAGTTTCGCTTAAGTAATAGAGTCTGGATGATTTATTACCTACAGTTCAATATTTACGGGTATTGTCATTGTGTTATTATGAGATAACGGATTTGCCTGATTCAATTGGTAATTTAAAGCATTTGCGCTATCTAGACCTTACTTATGCACTCATCAAAGGTTGCAGGCACAATTTGTAGCTTGTATAATTTACAAACATTGATATTATACCAGTGTGAGAGCTTGTTAGTGCCTAAAATGATGTAAGATGATTAGCTTATGTCATCTTGATATCAGGCATAGCAAAGTGAAAGAGATTCCAAGTCAAATGGGTCTATTAAAAAGCCTACAAAAATTGAGCAACTATATTGTGGGCAAGGAAAGTGGGACTAGGGTTGGAGAGTTAAGGGAGCTTTCCCAAATTGGTGGAAGGCTTGTTATACAAGGGCTGCAGAATGTGGTTGATGCTAAGGATATAGAATGAGTGCAATTGAAAGCGATTACTTGATGAGTTAGAGTTGGAATGGGATAGCCATGGAGGTGATGATCAAAATGGAGCAAACGCGGTGCTCAACAACTTACAACCTCATTCAAACTTAAAGAGACTCACCATTTATAGATACGGTGGTTCAAGATTTCCATATTGGTTTGGAGGTTCTTCAATTCTCAATATGGTGTCGCTCCGTCTTTGGGACTGTGATAACGTGTCAACGTTCCCACCGCTTAGGCAGCTGCCTTCTCTTAAACATTTATATATAGCACAATTGAGGGGGGTCGAAAGAGTGGGCGCTGAGTTTTATGGGGCTAAGCCCTCCTTTGTATCCCTAAAAGCTCTGTCATTTAAGGGTATGAGTAAATGGAAGGAATGGTCGTGTTTGGGAAGCCAAGGCGGAGAATTCCCTCGTCTTAAGGAGCTTTATATAGAGAATTGTCCCATGCTGACTGGGGACTTGCCAACTCACCTGCCTTTGTTGACGGAACTAGAGATTGAAGACTGTGAGGAGCTTGTGGCTCCACTTCCAGGGACCAGCCATCCATGTTATGACGACGCATGTATGACATCTCACGTGGGAAGAACTGCCACCACTACTGAAAGATACTCACAATTACAAATTCTGACTCTTTGGAGTCCCTTATTGGAGGAGAGATGTTTTAAAACATTTAAGTGTTCCACTTTAAGTAGAAAATGTTCTTTTCTGAACCTTTGTGCAATTTTACCCATTACGTTGAAAGTGTTAATGGTCTATCAGTGTAAGAAATTAGAGTTTCTCTTACCTGAGTTCTTCAAATGTCCCCACCCTTTCCTTCTACATTTGGAAATCTGCTACAGTACTTGCAATTCGTTCTTATCCTTCCCACTTGGCAACTTCCCGAGGTGCCGCTTTCTCGAAGTCAGACGCCTCAAGGGGCTTGAGTTCCTTTCCATTTCAACTTCAGAAGGGGATCCTCCATCTTTTTCTGACCTGAGCATCTCTGGGTGCCCTAATCTTGTGTCTATTTGTTTAAAGAATATGGAGGCTGCATGTTTTCAGTCATTGAAACTAGATGATTGTCCGGAATTGATATTCCCAATACAGGGTCTTCCCTCAAGCTTAACTTCACTTTCTATTATGAGATGCAATAAATTCACATCCCAAGTGGAGTTTGGTCTGCAAGGCCTGCCCTCTCTTATCTTGCTCAGAATCTCAAGTCTTTCAAATCTCATTTCCCTAGATGGTATGGGGCTTCAACTGCTCACCTCTCTTCGAAATTTAGAATCCGTGACCTTTAGCTCAATCTTTGACTGAAGAGCGGCTACCCCCTTCCCGCTTTCGCTACTAATAATCCACAGCTGTATTATTGAAAGATCGGTGTGCAGGATTTTCGACAGAACCAAGATTGATGCTTAATATAGCTCACATTCAAAGCATTGTGATCGATGACCAAGTTTTGTAATGAAGGTCCCGTTACACCAATTTATATTTAGGTACTTGTTCTGTCCTAAAAGTGATCGTCTCAGGAAAAACTTACATTCTTACATGCCGATTTTGATTTCATCCATTATAAATAGGAAAAATATGTTTCGATTTTCTAACTATTATAACAATTTCTTGCTTATCTTTCAGGTTATCTGTAATGCTTCACTCTGGTTCTGATCAACTTTATATCTTACCGTAAAGGAACACTTTAAGACACCCTTGCTTAATTAATGCCTTCTTCAATGCTCTGAATCCATTGAAAGTGAATTGTTGCTTAAAAGCCAAGCAGCTCTGCAGGTCTGGTTTTGTAAATTGTTTTTCTTGTATAATTTTATGGACCTTGAATGTTTTTTTTCAAAGGCTAATTTGCTGAAATCTGAAGGCATGCTTTTGATCCTCCTTCTCTCAACAAATTCTAGTTGTCTCGTAATGATTTCCAATGGGACCATTTTTTCGCTGTAGGTTCAATCCATGCCTCTCATCTTGGACAACAGTAGGCGAGATTTGATGCATTCAAAGACTTATGAGTTGGTACTCTGCTGAAGGAATTACAGAAGCTCGAGTCTGATGGAGAGTGGAGTATGCTGCAGCCTCTATGATTTCAGTTGGTGAGATATTTCAAATGCTTTGGTTTAACTATCTAATCTACAAATGAAAATATTCAAAACCTCATGAATTATTTTCCAGGGTTTTTTGAGCCTGCATCTGCATTGATATCTTAACTCTTCTCTGAAAACATTAGGTATGTTTCAGTAGTCTACATATTGTTTTCATTTCTTTCAGCTTTGATGAACCTGCAGATATTCTGTTTAGGCACCTCAAACTCAAAATCTCCAGCTTCTGTCATGCCATCTCCTTCTCATTTATGGTTGTCATCGCCCCTTTTAGCTTTACCTTGTTAATGGTAAGATAATAATCATAATAGTATTGCCTTCAGGTTAAGCATGGATGCATTCATGCACAACACTTCATGCTTTCAGTCTTTAACGTTACAAGTTTGTAATGAAGGTGGCATTAAACCAATTCTTAAATGTCAATTTTGATTTCATCCATTGTAAATAGGAAAAATATGCTTTCAATTTTCTAACTATTATAACAATTTCTTGCTTATCTTTCAGGTTATCTGTAATGCTTCACTCTGGCTCTGATCAGCATATCTTCATAAGGAACGCTTTAAGACGCCCTTGCTCAATTAATGCCTTCTTCAATGCTACAAAAGTCATTGAGAATGAATTGTTGCTTAAAAGCCAAGCAGCTCTGCAGGTCTGGTTTTGTAAATTGTTTTTCTTGTATAATTCTATGGACCTTCAATTTTTTTTTTCATTGGCTAATTTGCTGAAATCTGATGGCAGGCTTTCAGTCCTCCTTCTCTCAACAAATTCTAGCTATCTCGCAATGATTTCCAATTGGACCATTTTTCGCTGTAGGTTCAATCCATGCCTCTCATCTTGTTGGACAACAGTTGCTGAGATTTGATGCATTCAAAGACTTATGAGTTGGTACTCCGCTGAAGGAATAACAGAAGCTCAAGTCTGATGGAGAGTGGAGTATGCAGCAGCCTCTATGATTTCAGTTGGTGAGATATTTCAAATGCTTTGGTTTAACTATCTAATCTACAAATGAAAATATTTTAACCTAAAGAAAATATTTTTTGAGCCTGCATCTGCATTGATATCTTAGCTCTTCTCTGAAAATAATAGGTATGTTTCAGTAGTCTACATATTGTTTTCATTTCTTTCAGTTTGATTAACCTGCAGATATTCTGTTTAGGCTCCTCAAACTCGAAATCTTCAGCTTCTGTCATGCCATCTCCTTCTCATTTACATGGTTGTCATCTGCCTTTGAGCTTTACCTTGTTAATGGTAAGATAATCATAATAGTATTGCATTGGTTAAGCATGGATGCATTCATGCACAACACTTCATGCTTTCAGTCTTTAACGTTACAAGGTTGTCCTGAATTGATATTGCCTATGCAGGGTCTTCCCTCCAGCCTAAGTTCACTTACAGTTACAAACGTGAGGAACTTGAATCCAAGATTGAGTAGGGCCTGCATGGACTGGCCTCTCTTACCCCTCTCAAAATCTCAGGTCTTCCAAGACTCAGGTCCCTGAACGGTTTGGGGCTTCAACTGCTCACATCTCTCCTAAAATACGAGATCTCTGACTTCCCAAATCTGTAATCCTTGACAGAAGAGCTGCTGCCTACTTTCTTCCAGCAATCCCGAACCACCCTTAGGTGAAAGGTCATTGCAAGGTTTTGACAGGGGAAGATTGGCATTAGTGAAGGTAGCATTCCACCAATTTTTTTTTTTATCAAGTACTGGCTCTGTCCTTAAGGTAATTTTCTCAGGAAAACTGATTTGCTTGAATAGCAATTTTACTTTGATACATTATAATAGGAAAGATATGATTTAAATTTTCCATTTATTATAATAATTTCTTGCCTCCTTTAAGGTTTTCAGTAATTCTTCACTCTTGTAAATTGATGCTTCATATATTCATAAGGAATCTTCTTTTAATCAATAATGTCTTTCAGAATGCTTCAGTTCAGATCACAACCAGACTCATTTGATGCTTAAAACCCATGCAGCTCTGCAGATCTGATTCCATAACTTGCATTGCGCGTATTCTTTTATGGGCCTTGAATTTGTTTTCGTGGGCTAATTCACTGAAACTCATGGAAGGCCTTTGATCCTGGTTTCCTCAATAAATTCAAGCTGTCCAGCAACAACCCTTCCAATGGGACCATTTTCGATTATGAGTTCAAAGACTCTTTCATGGAGGTAGATTTTAGCATCCAAAGACTCATGATTGGTACTCCGCTTAAGGAACTAGAGAATGATGCTCTAAATTTTACTTGATTTAAAATTTTTGTTAGAATATGATATTGTGAAGAACACACTTATAAAAAATGATATTGTGAAGAAGAAAGATCACCTCAGTTGGAGAGTGGATTATGAAGCATGCTTTATGATTCCAATTAGTAAGAGATTTCAATTGCTTTGGTTTTAACTTTTTAAGCTACAAATTACAAAGATTTATGATCCCATATGCATTATTTTTCATGTTTTCTGTTTCAATATCTTAATTCTTCTCAAGAAAAAACAGGTATGTTTCTTCTAATTCATACTTTTCATAGGCTGATACATTGTGGAGTTCTATCATATGCAAGACAAGAGGAATCTAAAGTCAACTCAAGCTTTAAAGGAAAAAAAACAAAAATTTCACTGCCTGAGGTTCTGTTATTAATAATTATATTACCCATGTTAATACGGCATTCCAGCAATGTGGATGTTAATATTTTCCTTTGTACAATAATTGTTTTCATCTCTTTCAGCCTTAACTAATCTTCAGATGTTTAGTTTAAACACCTCAAACTCAAAATCTTTAGCCTCTATCAGACGACACCTCTTAGTCTATGCTCATCTCCTTCTCATTTACATTATTGTCGTTATTTTTTAAATGTCAAGATTGGCTTGGTCGTATTCACACCACTCGCTAATGAGAGGATTTGTCATCCACCTCCAATTTTTCTATTTTTTTTTCCTTTTTTAGTAGTTAGAAAGGATCAGAACTGTACTATATTAGTTCAGCATGGATACTACATAATTTCCATATTCAAGCTTTCTTGTGCTTACAAATGGTAGTATGAGTTCTGAATTTTCGTCTTTTAAATTTGTGATTCTTAGGCAGATACTTGGAAAAGAGAGAAGGCAAATCTCATTCAAAGTCATAGCACTGCAGCGTACAGTTTTTTCCAATCAAAGTCAGGTCAGTCAAGTGGAATCTTATTAATACATCAATAACTCATCATCAAATCTGCAGATTTTCAAAACATTATGATACCCTCTCACCATGAACAACCTTTTTCCCTCTTTATCAATCTTGGTTAACCAGTATAAACTAGTGGATTTACTCATACACCTCTCCATAGATGAATTTTAAGAATTCAGTAAGTTAGAGCTACTCAAGTAGATTCTATTTATTAGCATTTGAACTTCTTCCTTGTGCAGATATATGTGCTATGAAATTTGACTGTCAAATTCTGCTGATTTACCGGTGCCCTGTTTATTTTCAGATGTTACCATTTTGAATCTTTGGAGACTTGGAGACTTGGAATCATGGGAGGAGGAAGTTTTGTCACTGCCTCCCTTTGGTTGAAAGTGAGATTTGAAGACTTCCAACTCCTTTTTCTGAGCTTTAAGCCTTGAGCTTTTACTTCAAAGTACGGACAAAGAAAAAAAGAAAAGAAAGCAACAACAAACATTCATTCACTCGAGTTTTCTATTGAGTGAAGAGACTCATAAAAAATATTTGAAACCATTGGTTTGTTAGAATTGAAGGTTACAGTTTTGTTTCCCATTTTCTTCTTTGAGGAATATGTTTGTTGAATCATATATATTTGAACTTACTGATTTTGTGTATATATACATACATACATATATATTATTTATATAATGATTTTTAAAAAGAAATACTATTTAGAAGTGATTTTAGGACTTTAATTTTAATATGAAACGTAGTTGCAAATAACATGAAAAGTTTATGAGTTTATTAACAATCAGTTCTAAACGAAATGATGTGATTTGATAAAAACATCGAAAGCAGCGTCGTTTTTAAGCTTGAAAAAAAATTTGTGAGTGAACGGCGGTTCCGCGGGCCGACCGGTTCCGAGAGCCGGCCGGTTCATCCGATTCACCCGGTCGAGCGTCGGTTCGGGCGGTTGGCCGGTTGTCATCGCGGGAGTTTTATAGTGTACCGTGGGCCGGTTTCCCAGGTTCGATCGATTCCGTCCAGGTTTTTAAACGGTGGTTTCGAGCTAGTTTTTAGAAACTGTTTGATTTTTAGTATTTATGAAGTGGGCTATATGGCAAGTTGCCTTTAAAAATAAAAATAAAAAACTTGTGTTGGATAAATTATTTTTTAAATGAACCAATACCTTCATTATTTGAGTTTCCATTATTTTTAAAAGTACTAAACTTATCAGTGAATACAACACACTTTCAATATATATATATATATATATATATATATATATATATATAGTTTAGTGACATTTTAGTAATAACTAAACTGGTTTTGAGTTTTTCAATTCTTTTTCAAAAGATTAAAACTTTATGTATTAATTATAGTTTTAATTTTGAAAGTGATTTCCCTACTGAAAATTTTAAAGTTAAAAGAAATTTAGAGAAGTGCATGAAATTTAAAAAAGATGAACATATTAATCTATTACTTTTTTTTTTTTAATATTTTCTCATTATCTTTTTAAATTGGTTAAAAAATTAAAACAGCTCACTTTTTTAATCTCCAAAAAACAAAATTTTTTTTTTTTTTAAAATGTGTTTTAAAGCAGGACATGGGCGGTTGGGCGAGGACCCGAGAAGTGAGCTTTGAGTATTTAGGTTTTTTAAAAAAATAATAATAATTTGGAAATAAAAATAATGTTCAAACTAATGTGTGAATAGTAATTATTAGTAAACAATAGTTTTCAAAAAAATGTGTTATCCCACATGGAAAAAAAAAAGCAAAAAAATGCAAGAGTCTTTATTGAGTTTATATATTACATGACTTGAGAAGAGGAGAGTCGCTTGCGCGTAAATGGTGCAAAGGCCCGATTGTAGTGCAAATAGATGGATTTGCGCCTCCCCCTCCTTACGCATGAATAAATGCGGGACATGTTGGGGTTTCTTCTAAATCAACTTTGTTTTTGTTTGCCTAACTAAAACCTTGGTTAATGCCGAAGTAAGTGACTGTGGCAAATGTTTTGAACAATTTTTAAGTTAATCCCGTAGTTACTGACTGTTTTATTACTGTTTATGCACTAATTTGAGTATTAAATTATTTTAGTATTTTTTTTTTTCAAAAAAAGTAAATAGGTGCAAAACTCCCAAAAAGTCAGACCTAGTGACCCTTGACTTGCCTGGGTCCTCACTCCAAAGCTCTTATCTTTCAATATTTTATATACCAGCAGCTTGAGAATTTGCTCTGGAGCCATTTTTATATGCCTATTACCTGTTCGTTAAATTTTCTGTGAGAGTATGCATTACTGTGTGCTCTGCCTCTCTTGATTTAGCAGTCAGATAGATCATTCTTATGTGTAATTACCTTGGTCTGTGAATATACTGTTGGTTAAGAATGGCGAAATTGCGATTTGTCTGCAGCATCATAAATAAACTAAATTCCAATTGTCTTTGATCGTGAAGCCGAGTGAGAGAGTTTATTGACCATATAAGCATTGTCTAGTCGGGTCATCATCAGCTATTGAAGGCTGTTGACAATGCTACAGAACTCAGAAGGATCGAAAAGTGCAGTGCCCGACTGAAAAGACAAGGTCGATGTGGTCGATAGTGGGATAGAGATTGGTTGGGTAGTTATGTGATTCAAACAGGGAGATCATTCTGCATCGTTATGAAGGATCGGGGAGCGGGCGGGTGAGGACTTAATCAAGTAAGTCAAGACACTTTTGGGGTCAGCTTGAGTGAGGCAGACGGGAAAGTAAAGGTGATGAATTTGAATGATAGATTGGTTGTTGTAGCTGATGATGATGTCGTCAACATACACTAAGCGAGATAGATGGAAACACCAATGCATCTTAGAATGAAGAAGTATATGCAGTGGAGTTCAGAAAACCAAAGGTAACTAAAAATTGTTTGAGTTCATTGTACCAAGCACGAGGGGCTTGCTTGAGACCATAGATGGCTTTGCAGCCGGAAGACGTGATTGGGGTGATTAGTGTCCGTGAAGCCCTGTGGTTGAGCCATGAAAACATCCTCAATGAGGGATCTTTGTAAAATGTTGTTGACATCCCCAGTTGATGGCTGCTTGTGTGACTTGTAGCGAGAGAGATAACCAAGCGAGCGGTGATTGGTTTCGCCATCGGGTTTGAAGGTGTCATGATAATCAGGCCAAATTCTTGATGAAACCCTTGGCAACCAATGACTTTGTACCTATCCACGAAACCATCGGTAAGGCGTTTAGTTAGAAAAATCCACTTACAACCCACAATGTTCTGAACCGAGTCTGGTGGAACAATTCCCCAGTAGTACCGTTTCGAACCGAGAATAGCTCTTGACATCATTGTCTCTCGCCATTTGAGGTCTTTGATGGCACAGGTTACAAAGAATTAGATTCAGTTCTAAAGGCTAGTTTGGTAGAGAGAATGAGTTTATGGATTTGGTTTTGTGAATGTTGTGGCTAGAGCGGGTGACAGCGAGTGCGGGCGGTGACGGTCGAGTGGAGGCTGTGTGCTCGAGGCATGAGGCTGGTCGGTTATGGTGGAGAGACTGAAGGGCAGTGCTCAAGGGTTGGATGCAGGATCCACAACCGGGGGTGTTGAAGGTAGGGCCAAGTCGACAAGAGTGACCGAAAACCATGTGGAAACAACGGACTCATCAGACTGAGGGAGAGGAGGATTAACAGCAAACAAAGGAAATGTTGACTCAATAAAACGAACATGACGGGGGTGATAGGTCTTAGTAGTGGAAGGGTGACGGATGTATACACTTTGAGGTAGCGGTAGTAGGGAAGACACGAGGTGATCCTCCTTCTCTCAACAATTCTAGCTGTCTCGGAATGATTTCCGATGGGACCATTTTTTCGCTGTAGGTTCAATTCATGCTTCTCATCTTGGACAACAGTAGTGAGATTTTTTATTTGCATTCAAGGTATATGAGTTGGTACTCTGCTGAAGGAGGAATTACAGAAGCTCAGTCTGATGGAGGAGTGGAGTATGCAGCAGCCTCTCTATGATTTCAGTTAGGTGAGACATTTCAAATGCTTTAGGTTGCAACTATCTAATCTACAAATGAAAATAATTTAACCTCCTTGAATTATTTTCCAAGGGTTTCCAGGCCTGCATCTGCATTGATGTCTTAGCTCTTCTCTGAAAACAACAGGTATGTTTCTTTGTGCACTGTCATAAGCTGACACATTGTGGACTTACAACATTTTCAACCCAGGATAGACCTAATACTGAATTCCACTGAAGCAGAAACAAAAATCCTACTGCCTGAGGTTCTGTCTTTCACCAATTTATTCACTATGTTTATATGGCCTCTCTTACCTCTCAAAATCTCAGGTCTTCCAAAACTCAGGTCCTTGGACGGTTTGAGGCTTCAACTGCTCAGTCTCTCCTAAAATACGAGATCTTTGACTGCCCAAAACTCTAATTCTTGACAGAAGAGCTGCAACCTACTTTCCTTATATTATATTAGGAAAGATATGATTTAAAATTTCTATTTATTATAATTATTTCTTGCTTCCTTTCAGGTTTTCAGTAATTCTTATACTTGTAATTTGATGCTTCATATCTTCGTAAGGAATCTTCTTATAATCAATAATGTCTTTCTGAATAACTTCCAGTTCACATCACAACTAGAGTCATTTGATGCTTAAAAGCCATGCAACTCACGGTTATGGTATATGCTGGGCCCTTTGGACGAACCGCAACAATATGCTGTGGAAAAAAACAAAAATGGAAGGAGGCACAAAAACTGAGAAAAAAAAAAAAATGACTATTGTTCTCCTTTGTAAATAGATCTGCGAACTCGGTTGGTTACTCCTAGAGAGAGTTTCGGGTTCCTTGTCAGGTCCTGTTAGACTGTGTTTTGTTTATGAAAAGTACTAAAAAAAGAAAAAAAATGATAAAAGAAAATAATTATGCAAGTGTTTGGTTATGCAATAAAAAATTTAAGTCTTTATTAGAAATGATCGAGGTTAGTCCGTAGGAATAGCATCTTCTGGCGTTGTAAGTGTAAATTTCCCGAATGAAGAGATGTAAAAAAAAGTAGTGTTTGGTTTAGGAGAAAATATTAAGGAAATAAAAATGTTAAGGCAAATAATTTATTATCTTTGAAGTTGTATTGTAAAATAATTTAAAAGAAAATTATATGTAAATAAAAAAATAACTTAAAATTAAATATTTTAAAATAATTTAATATTTATATTGATGGGTTTAAACAAATAAAATTGATTTGAGATAGCAAATAAAAATATCATATGAAATTTAATTCTATTTTATTTTCCTTCATATTTTTCTTTTATTTTCCTTCTTATTTTCTTTCCTTTGATTTTCCTTCAAAATTTCCAAGAACTAAACATATCAAATATAAATAAAATTACTTTAAAACTTATAAATTCAAAACTAAAAATGAACATCAGAAGCATTTTAACTTAATGGTATAAGATTTATGGGATCTGATAGTCATATTTCCCTTCCTACAATTGGATCCCTTAGAAACAAAGAAAGGCCTTTTCTGCGTCCCTGGGTCTTGTCTTGTAGTTTAGGATGTCATAGTTCCAACGTTCTTTAACTCCCATGTTTTCTGATATTCAATGAAATCAATTATCTTTATTCAAAAAAAAAAAAAAAAAAAAATAAACTGATTTTGAATATTTAATTATTTTTCATATTAAAAAAAATTCTTTGTGGTTTAAAAAACGTGGTGAAATAAATTTTAATTTGTTATAAAAATGGTTCTTTCTTTTAATTTATATTCAAAATTTAAAATATAAAACAATGATATGAAAATTTAAAACCAAATTTTGGATCCGAAAAATAAAAGCCTATTTTTAAATCAAACATTAATGAGATATTGCCCAATAATTTGGAACTTTCTGAAAAATAATAAGGACATTAAAAAAAATCTTTAAAAAATGTAGTTTGAAAAATAATCCTAAATATGATATAGTTTTCTCCGCATCATCAAAATGTCATATTCAAGCTTGAAAAATTGGGGTTTTGGGTTTTGAGAGTAAAAGCGAGAGCAAACCTAAACATTGATTTGGTTTCTTCCCCCATAGTGCTGGCTTACCGATTTTGTGCTCAGGTGAGGTTTTCCTCTTCTATTTTTCCTCCATTACAAGTTCTTGTTTATATTTCTACTTTGTTTTTGGGAAAGGTTTGGTCGGTGGAGTGGGGAACAATGGAAGGTCGGATGGTCCTGCATTTTGATTTTTTTAGTGCAGGAGGTGGTCTTGGTTTTTATTTTTTTTGGGTTTTTGTTAGAAGAAAGAGAATGGAAAAGAGGAGGGTTGGGTTTTCATTTGGGGGAGAAGCGAGATGGGTGGGGCGCGAAGAAGGGAGGATCGAGTGGGTTCGAGCTCTAGTTGGGGAGGGAAGAAGCAAGGGGGGGGGTTGAGAAGAGGCGATAAGCATGGGGGTTTTCCAATAGTGGCTGGGCGGGGTCTTCCAGGTGCACCATTAGCTAAAATTAGCCCACCACCTATGGAGGAGACTCATATTACACCGTGGAGGTTTCATCCACACTACTTGCAGTTCCACTTGTTGCATCATCATCGCAACCATTGGAGGCTATGTCCAATGCTGAGAAGTCAATTCCTGCAGCCAATATTGATTAGGAAAGACAAGATGATGATCATGGCCAAGGACGTGGTAGGAGATGTGTGTTAAGTCCCCGACAATGACGTCAAAAACTTGTTAAGAAATTGATGTAGCTACCAAAGACCGTGTTAAGTTCTCGGCAACGACGCCAAAAAATTGTTAGCGATTTTCCACAAGCGCACGTGTCACACAAGTAATACAGTGGACAAACAAGTCTAGATATCGATCCCACAGGGAATGTGTGGTTTTAGCGAGGATTAAGTACTCCGGCTACTAAAGTCGTTCACTATTTGAACAAAAACTTATTAAGCAATTGGCATAGCTACCAAAGACTGTGTTAAGTCCCCGGCAAAGGCCCCAAAAACTTGTTAGCAATTTTCTGCAAACATACGGGTCGCACAAGTAATACAATCAACAAACAAGTCCAAATATTGATCCCATAGGGAATGTGTGGTTTTAGTAAGGATTGAGTATCCCGTTTACTGAAGTCGTTCACTACTTGAGTGACTCGATGACTCGGGGAGAATGTTTTCTAAACTAAAATAAGAATAAAATAAAGCAAAACAAATCTAAAATTGATTTTCAAAGATTCACAAGTAAATGGGTTGATTTTAAAGAAAAGCTCTAGGAAATGTTGCTAGGGCTGATTGTCTCCGCTTATGCAATTATGATTTATATTCATGAAGCCGGTTGAGTGAAAATATACTTGTGTTTGTCCAAGGAAACAGATATGAGGTTTACACTTCCATGTCTCCCCTCAATTTCTCACACCTACTCTCTATTCTCCTTTCGATCCATTTAGGTCATGAAATGTGATACTTTTAGAAGGCAATTCTTTCCTTGGGAATCCTATTGGTCACCTCTCGGTCCATACAATAGGATTGACCGAACTATGTTCGAATTGGTCACCTCTCGATCCATATGATCCTCGCATAATGCTAAGGTGGCACTTCCCCTAATAGAATCCATTTAGTACTAGGCATTCCTAATTTCCCAAACTTCTTTAACTAGCTTAGGTTGATTTTGTCAATTGAGATACATTTGGGGGTAAAGGTCAAGGCCTAAAGGTATATTTCAGCTGTCTTTGAAACATTTTTGTGCACTGGGTTTTAAGGCGCGCGCCCCGGAAATCTGGGGTGTGGGTGTGACGTCGGCCTGCAGGCCACAGCCATCATATTATGGAGACCTATACATGAGTAAAAATGACCACTTGGGCCCATACATCCAATACTCACCTAATACATCGTATATTACAATAGTTGAGAGTTATTCTTTCTTCTTACTTAAAAACTCATAATTATAGTTTTAATACATGTTATACAAAATAAATACCAAAGCAAATGGAGCTTTCTTTTAAAAGCAGCGGCCTCTGGTAGGCGTGGGTCCTCTGTACACTACGTGTTGTGATATTTCTGCATGGGTTCTTTCACTTTAATGCAGCGTGTCATGGCAGCGAACACACTCAAGCAAATGCAGTCCAACTTGAATGTCTACATGCCCAATCCGTGTTTAAGGAGTCTCATCGACTCCTCACACATGCCTAAGCCAAATGTGAGAAAAAATACAGTTTCAAAACAAGATTTTTGTTCTTGGCTTATACTATCAGTTGGTAAATATATTGGACAACCCTCCGAGAGTGAATTGTTGGGTAATTCTGAAACGATCATGGAATCCCTCAGATGTTGTTGGACAACTCACCAAGGCAATTCTTGGAAAATCTTCCTTGAAATTCCTTTCACAACCATTTCACTTTTCTTTCATTTTTATTCTTACTCCACACCTATCGTTCTAGGGTTATACGGTGCATATAGAAATACATTATGTCATTTCAAACAATTCATGTTAATATATTTTACATGTATATATTAAAAATTAGACCAGCATAATTAATGTTATTCGATTCTGATCGATAACACCAAAAATTAGCTCATGGGCTAATAACAATCCAAGCAATTCATTTTGAATTACCCATCAACACAAAATCACCTGACATATCACGTGAGCGGTGAAACCACAGGGTCGGCACGAATTACAGCAGTCATATAATAAAGATTTTCTCATTTCGGTTCAAGATTTTGAGGCGATAACAACTATGGTAATTGCTAACAAATCTCATCCATTAAAATGGCTCTTAGCCAAAATAATAAACAAAGTAGGAAAGATCCTACCTCTTGGGTTGTCGAACTCCCACAAAATGGGATGTCCTGCGTAGCCCTTGCCGTAGAGTAACTACTTCTTGCTCCGTGAGAACGACGTGCGAACACGGGGAAATCTAGAGAGAAGTCATTTATTTAACCTGCCACAAAATCTGAAACCCACACACCTACTGCATGTTTTTCTCAATTGAAGAGAAGAAAAGTAGTGCTTCTTTTGTCTTATTACTCTCCCTTAATCCCATTTTGTCCCTTGGTTTTTATTTTTGACACATGGCTGAATCTAGTAATTTATCTTCCCGTCATCTCGGCCCAATCATGCAGCGTGTGTCACATGGTACATATTGTTAGTGACTTTATCACATCACATGTCTTTCTGGCGTCATCGACACGAACACAGATGCCTCAAAATATGAAGTCGTGTGCCGGGATTGTGAGAAATTGACGTGGTAGGCGATTTGAGCGGTAAGCGGTGAAGTCAGTTCGTCATCCGAGATCTGAAAAATTTCATATTTTGGCCATTAATTTCTTTTAAGAAAAGTAAATTTCTCGGGTTTACATTCTCCCTCCCTTAAAAAAGAATTTAGTCGAAATTACGTACACTCTAACAAATCACATGCATATGCAACGTGCGCATGCTATGCATGTAAACTAGTCATTTAAGTATTAAGCGACTAAACCCGTACCTTCATCCTAAACAGAAGGGATAGGTGGCCCATCGTGTCCTTGCGCTCCCCGTTGACTCCTCCACTCACGGTGTTGCAACACCCTCACTAGCCTCACGGTCTTGCGATCGTAAACACGATCTGGTATCCATAATGCACATTGGTCCCTCTCGAAGGTCCCATTAGGTGTCAACCTCGATCTCTCCCCGATCCACATGAGCTGGATCTAAGTGTACCTCGGCGTAGAGACATGACTCACGCCGTGGACACGCAGCGTGCTAGGCAGTAAAGCTAACCGATGCAGCTACGGTGCCTACCCTCTTGAGTATCTCGGGCCCAATAAACCTTGGAAATAGCTTCCCGCTTGCGAGCGCGACCGCTCCTCTCTTGGCGTCGCGCCCCAGAAGGCGTGATCTCAGCCTCGAACTCTAAGAGATTAGATGTCGGTACATCGACATAACTCTTAAGTGAACAATGTGAGAAGGCGTTGTAAGTATCAACTCACCTTCTAGGAGTGTCTCTAATCAGATCAAGACTAGTGATGGAATCTCTCCTACCTCGGTCCTACACATCGGTGATGCATGGCCTCCAGCCTGATACCTCCTATGGTGCCATACGTATGCTACTTTTAACTATTGTTGTAGGAGAATTCCACTAAGGGCAAGTGCTCTTCCTAGCTACCCTTATGATCAAGGACGCATGCTCGCAGCATGTCCTCTAACACATGTATGGTACTCTCTGGCCGACCATGCGTACGTGATTGGAAAGTTGTACTCACAATGGTTGGCGGAGTGTGCCCATAACGCTTTTAGGCTTTTCCAAAGTGCCTTGTAAACCTCGGTCTCTATTGAGTGTCATGGATACTGGTACTCCATGGCGACGATCTCTCGGATATACAATGAGCGGGAATCTCAATGTGAAGGTCATCGACCGAAGAAAATGTGCCGACTTTGTGGCGGGTCCTTATCCCATATCTGCATCATGTCTTTGCGATGTCAGTGGCAAGTGGGTTACAAAATCCATTGTGGCGTGCTCCACTTCCACTTCAGCCACCTTGTTCGCTGAAGTAGCCTCTTGGCACGGTGCTTTCGACCTTAACCTGCTGATACGTGAGACATCGTCGAACAAAGTCCCCTACGTGTCTCTTAAATCCTTTTCGATAGTGCAGCAGCGAAGATTACGGGTACATCTTCGTACCCACCTAGATACCACGACAAATCGGAAAGCGGTGAAATACTGAAATCTCCTCTCTCGTGATCCATTTAGGAACTCTTCGTCACTCTATGAAAGACTACCATCTGCGTGGGCGGTCCAGCCCTCGTCTGTAACTTCACTTTGTGCCGGTCCTGAAGTGGACCTTATCTCGTCACACTTACGGGACTCAATCAACATGCGCAGTGCGACGGTGTAGCCACTAAACTCCCAGCGTACCAGGCTTTGCTACCGATACTTTGCCCCGAACTATCCCACAGTCTCAAGCATTCGCCATTCCTGGGAAGCTATACCGCCAATGTTGTGCTGCGAAATATACCTAATGGTTTTGGACTTGTTAAAAGTATATTATAAGCTAAATGGAATTTTCGGAAATAAAATGAGAGACCTGAAATGAATATTATAGATAAGGGTAAAGTGGTAATTTACCACTTGAGGACCCAAAGTATGTGAAAAGATAATGTATACTTGAGCTAGAATTTAGGAATAGAGTTACGGTCTGAAATAGGAGAGAAATGGGGGACCAAGATGCAAAAATGAGAAAGTTAAAAGCAAAAATGGGTTTTGGTAGCCAAACAATGCCTTACCCATGAAAAAGGGATAAGACCAATTTGGTCTCCCAAAATGTCTTTTTGTTCCCATTTGTGGAGAGCAAAACCGTAGAGAGAGATGAAGGGGAGAAGAAGAGGAAGAGGAAGAGGAAGAGGAAAAGAAGAAGAAGAAGAAGAAGGAAGAAGAAGAGAAGTCAAGCAAAAAGGTATGGAAACTAACCTTGAGTGTAGATTGTATGGATCTGTGATTTCTTGTATAGATACATGTTTGTGGGTTGTGGGTTGTAGGAAGCACAACACTAGAATGAGTTCTTTGTATAGAAATCATCAAATCCCTTTGTTTTTCTAGGGTTTTGTTATGAGAAGACCTAAGAGATCCCATTACAATGTGTTTTGAGTTCAGGGTTTATGTAAAGCATGGACATGTTTGTTTCTTGTTCTAGGTTTTGATAAGAACCCTAGATTTCTTGAAGTTGAGTTGAGTAAAACCTAGGCATATAATAGATGAATAGAAAACATGTTTGAGTTCAATAGAGTGCATAAGATAAGTATTGAAAGATGGTTTGAGTAAAATAGAGATTATAAGATGATTTTGGAGTGGTTTTGATATGTATATGGAGTATTGAGTTGATTGGGGTAGAAATATATGGAAAAAGGGGAGAAAAACCCACATTCTGGGCAAATTTCGAGGGGTTGTACCGGTATAGGTGATTTGTGCCGATCTGCAATTGGTGTGTTCCCCAATTTTCTATTTTTGACGATGTTAGTATTCTGGCATAACACTCATTCTGAATAAATTTGGTGATTCAAGTTGATATTTAAAATAGACTTCAAGGAGAACCAAACATCATGAAATAGATACTTTCTAATTCTGACTCTAGGTGACCCAACAATTCACTCAAAGTGGGGCTATGTTCAAGCCAAATTCTGCTTTAGTTTTTTACCATAGAGTAGTCCGGGTTGTTTAGGACATAACTTGAGTTTCGGTGCTCCGATTTGGGTGATTCCAGTTGGAGAAGAAATCTTAGCACCTTAGATTTAAATGAGTACAAAGAACTAATGTCAAATATGAAGTTTAGATTCCCGAAATTGACAAAAGACAGTGGCTACTGCTGCTGCTGCAGGTGCTGCAAGTGGCTGATTTTCTTCATGGCTTGCAACTTGCATGGTCGTTGATTAGGACTCCATTGTAGACATTATTGGACTCTATGGAAAGCTCATTGAGTCTAGAATCTAATCATATGCTATTTAACATCTTGTCTGAAAATTGACTTGTTGTACCAGGTGTACTAAGCACTTGGTTAAAGTTAATTGGAATACATGATAAGAAAGGATATAGATATGAACAAGAAATATAAATATATGTAGATATGATATGTAAAGGAGCATAGATAAGAAAAGTACCTACGGGTATCAAAGGAAGAGTCTCTGTTCTGTACTCCTACGGGAGATAAGACAGTCTTATAAAGAACAAGTAAAACGTACAAGTATAGAAATGTATAGGGATATGTTATAAGATATGATAAGTATATGTCAAAAGATATGATAGGTATATGTTGTAAGATACGATAGTGATAGAAATACATGAATATATAGAGTGATGAAAAGATATAAGATGGTACAAGTAGATGACAGAGATATGATCCGATTGGTTATATGCAAATGTTATATGCTAATATATGAGAGGAATATATGATAGACATACCGAAATGAATAAGATGGAACATGCTAAGAACACATGATAGATATGCATAAATGCTAAGAACGATAAAGATAAGTAAAAGATGATGAAATACGAGTAAGTACACATGCATGAATGATAGGCATAGTAAGGCATGTGAGTAAGTAATATAAACGATTATATGAAATACAATATAAAAGCATCGTAGTGAAACATGTATAGGAAAGTATATGAATAGTATATGATATGAATATGGAATGAGTAAAAGCATACATAGAAGAAATACCAGAAAGTATGAATAGCTAAATCATGATACTAAACATATATAAAGGATATGATTAGAAACATAGAGATAAATAGATATGAATAGATAAAGAATATATATGAATATATGAATACAAGAGTGCATAGATGCATTCATGATATATGATAGGATTACATATGTAATCACGAAGACAAAGCTAAATGATAGAAAAAAGATATGAATATATGTATTATAAATATATGAAACTAGTAATGAAGTTACAGGATAGGAAAATTAATACAGATTAAAGTAGATAATATTATATATTGCATAAGCAATCATGATAATAGTTATTCATGCTTATGAAATAATATAAATAATATGAAAAATAAGCTGGATTTAATCTTGCTTAGAGCTGATAGAGGGATAGATAGGCATGCTTATAGGGATCTGTTTGCTGCAACATCGTCTGAGATCACAGATCTGGAGATCTGGTTCTGATATCGAATTGTTTGAATTCGATGACATAGATCCACGTTTGGGTCAATGACATAGATGTCGTTTGGATCACGGTGGCCTGAAGAGATCTGGCTACTAGATGCGTGGCGTAGGTCAGCATCTCATGCGGTGATGAGTACGCCGAATATCTGCGAGATAGAGATGTTGTAAGTCTGATGATAGCGCCGGGTACATATAGTTATTTCCCGTATCCGCTTCTAAGGTATTTGCAGACATGATACCTAAAAGAAAATGACAAATATATGCACATGAAGTATAGAATATATGTGCAAATATGAAACATAACAACACTAGCGATGATAATATCTGATTCTAAGTACAAGATGATAGTATATGAAAGAAGCAAAGTATATGAAAGCATACATAAAGATGTGAAGATGAAAAGCAAAGTATAGAAAAACATACGAAAGTATAGTATATAGAAAAGGATAGTATAGCAGTATCATGAAAGTATAGTATGAAAACAATGAGAAACATATGTGAAACATATGATAGTATTTGATATGATAGTAGAAGTAAGTCTCTTCTCTATGGATTATGAAGATGAGATAGAAATTCACGCATGTCTGAAAAATAAAGATATGATATGAAAGTATTGGCTAAACTGACAGAAATCCTGAAAGTATACGAAGCCAAGTATATGATAGAATAAGAACGTACAAATGTATATGAAGTATATGAATAGTACAGGATGACAGTATATGAAAAGGACAAGATGAAAACATATAACATGAAAGTATAAGATCATACAAGTATGAAAGTGAAGAATGAAAAGTATAGCATGGGCGTGTAGCCACTACATGAAATAAGACATGATATATGCACAGTCTAAGAAATGATATAAGTCATAGTACATGTGGAATCTTTGATAAGTCATAAAGCGGAAGATGAGAAGTATGGGAATATGTAAAGTATAGAAAGCAGGGAATACGATAAGTATAGATAAAGATATGCAAAAGACATAGAACATGTAAGAAAGAGATTGACAGTACAATAGGAATGTAAAGATGATAAGTAATTAAAGTTATATGAATATGCATATGTATAAAAGCTTATCAAACGGTCACCATTGGTGGTTGTCCATGTATGTTCCACTAAGCGTAAAGCTTGCGGTGTTCAATCAGTGTAGGTACGAAAAGGAGGCTAGGGCAGATGTTCCACATGTAGCTTCATGAGGCCATTTCGGAGATGAGGTGCTCACCGTACTTGCTAAATCTACGATGTTTGTAAACCAAATTGTACATGTATAAGTAAATGGGACTGCAGCCTTATGTGTATAGATTTTATAGATAGTAGCTCTGATGTATTAGTTCTTTTAATATAAGTAAATGATTTTTGTTATTCAAAAATTGTTTGTATACTACAGTGCAATCCGACTCTGAAAGAAACGGGTGTGGGAGTCCCATTATATAGTATAGATAGTCTCCATGAACTCGGTTCAAATCACCTTGATCGGGTCGGATCGAGGATCGGGGCGTGACAAATGCTCCCGTGACTTAGGTTAGGTGCATCGCCACCATTTTGCCTTACAGGTGGTAATGCAAAGTGAGAGTCATAGTCCTCTAGGAACTCCATCCGTATGTGTTGCACTTATATTGAGGTCCGTGCGTGAAAATATACTTCGAGACTTTTGTGGTCTGGTACACCTCGAACTCCTCACCATATAAATGCATTGACTTAAATCTTCAAGGCGAAGACTGGCCGCTAACTCCATGTCGTAATGTGGGGTAATTCCTACTGTGTTATGACTAAAGTTGTAAGCTCTTGCCCTCTCGGATGCCATCAAAGCACATCCCGGTCAGGCCCTCGAAACATCACATTACCTTTGTGTACCCTGTCCTGTCAAGGACTATCAGGTCCAGGCGTCAGTAAGCCTCCTCTTCAACTCTGGAATGCCTCTCGCATCGGTCTGTCCCAAATCAAACTTGACAGCTTCTTAGAGTCAATCTCGTCATAGGTAAGCTGGCGGAAGAATCTTCAATGAATCTCCTGTAGTACTCGACCAATCCCAAGAAACTACGGATCTCAGAAGGCGAAACTTGGCTCTCGCTCATCATTATCTCGGCCTTCTCTAGATTCACGACACGCGATGACACCACGTGTCCTAAAAATCTCACCTCGAAGTGGCGGCTTCGCGCTTCGCCCAAACTTGGGTAACCAGCTGATGATCTCGGCAAGCTGTGAAGCCAATCTCAGTCCTCATGCTCCCTTTTCGGTAGTAGTCAATGTATGAGACGCTGCGATCCGATGGGGTTGGAATCACGCCTTAGCGAGGTGTGAATGCATTTGGCGCATTCGTCGATCGAGGGCATCACCGAAGTAAGCTGAGCCCGATAGCAGCGTCTGACGGCATCACAGGATCATCCTCTAATAACGCTCAGGCGATGGTAACCGGTCTTAAGAGGTCTGCTGGTGTAGACTCGCTCCTCTCGATTCAGATCAAACAGTCAAATCAATCCATGATGGTACCAGATTCTTGATGTAACCTGTTCATTGGCGGTAGTGATGCACGGTCAGAAGGGTCTGTCTTTCTTCTTTGAAAATAAACTAGGGCGCCGTGGTGGTCTCGATCTAATGAATGCAATCGATAGCTCATGCTCATTTGGACTCACGAGTTCTACCAACTCAAGCGGTGCCATCACATGCGAGGTCATAGAGATGGGCGAAGTACCAGGGTGTGACTCGATACCGAAGTCTACAACCCTCTGTGGAGGCAATCCCGGTAGCTCATCAGGAAAAACATCCTGCAGTGCTGTGGACTACTCGGGGTAGACTGAGTCAGGTCTCACCTCGATCCTCTGAATGAGCTTGCTTCTTGACCGCTTGGCCATCACGACATACGGACTCGTGCGGCGAGTCTGGGAGGCGAGAGTGTCGTACTTGTCCTGATCAAACCACAGTGTCAGTGCTGCGTGTAGGTGGTAACCTCTGTGCTCCTGTCGATGTGACTCGTAATTTGTCGACGATCCATCCCAGATGTGTCGAACTCTAACATGTCCATGACCCTCAGGTCCACTATGAGCAGAATCTCGGAGATCTCTAGCTCGCAACCTCGACATATCATCCACATCTCATTTAATCTGAGGAGAACTCACAATACAAGGCTCCTCCTAGTATAACCTCTAAATGACTATCTGGCGGTAGCAGCAATGAATGAATACGAAGAACCAGAATCAAATAACACTCTTGCCCGTAGAGCGAGATAAACGAAACGTACCTTAGCATAATGGGCGATCTATTGACTCGGCCGATGGTGTGTCGCGTAAACACGCCCTGAGCTCTGCCTGCTTGAGCCTCAGTCACTCACCTCGGCCCATAACTTGCTTTCTCTGGTCTGCACGTGGCAATAAGAAGTGCAGGTGGCGCTCCACAGGCGATCTGGCTCTACAGCTATCTTGGGGTGTAGAGGAATATCTTATGTCTCCTCTGTCCCACCAGATTTGACTAGGGCTTGTCCCCAGAACCAGGATCGCATGCAAGGCGATCCTCCTCATATGTCCACGGGTTTGTTGTGATGGTAGCACACCATTTGCAGGCTGGTCTTGTTCTAATGTCACTGGCGGGATGGTGTGTGTTGTGGAATCCACGTGAACTAGAAGCCATGGGCTTCTTCCCCGAACTAGAAGAAGACTAACTCTCCTTCCTCTTGCTATTAACACTCGTATCTCGAGTGCTCCGAGCATCCTCGATCTCTCTCTCTCTATGGTCAGGGCTGTCCCAACCATGGAGTCCATGTCTATGAGAGCGGAGTCTGTAATCTTTGCCTTGAATAGACGAACTTGTATTCGAATCTCTTAACTTTGGCTATGTCCATGGCCACGTAGTCATCAGCAAAACCGGCTAGCTCTGTGAATCTAGCCATAGCCATCTGATATTAGTCCTGCTTCAGCTCTAGGAACTCCTGAGCCTTCGCGTGTCGAGCAGTGTCTGGAAAATACTTGCCCATGAAAAGATCATGGAACTGCCCAGTCATTGCCTCTCTGAGTCCCAGAGGTCTTCGCCCAATTCCACCACATTTAGGCCTCACCTCCTGACAGAATCACGACTAGTCGATCTAGTCATATTAGAGGCAATCTCCCAGCCTCCAATACGTATCTTCCTTGATAATCGTGCACCATCGGATCTCCTCCCCTTATGAATATCGAATGATGATGTGCCCTGAACCTCTGAAGGTTACTCGGACCTCTCACGGCTTCTGTACACTGCTTTGTGCAATAGCGACCACAATCCCCCAGCCTCAGCAAGATGCATTTGGTCAAATCTTGGTGTAGCTAGTGCCTCGTGGACTGACCTCTACGTCCTCGCCTCGACTAGCCATCCATGTCGAATGTGAGTTAAGTTTAATCACGACATCTATAAAGGTGTAAACCTGACCCAGAGATACTATTCGTATCTTAGAAAAAAGATTTCATACTTTAAATCATACGTAACAAAAAAATTTTATTTTATTTTTATTTTTTTAAAACCTGGTGACGGTGTGCATGAGCGATTGATTCAAAGCGATGACTCGATAGTGCACTAAATTGGCGGGTCGAGTGCGCGTGCACACACCCGGCTGGCCCGAGTTGCGCCGGGCCGTGTGCACGGCGCCGTGTCGTGGCCACGTTGGGCGTGTCATGCCCATCGGTGTGTCGGCGGTGTGTCTGCCCGTGTCGGCACGTTGGCATGCCGTGTCGCAACCCTCCCTTGTCACGATACAAGCGTATTGCGGGGCCGAAGCCATGTCGGCCGCGTCTGCCGCTCTGATGTCATAAGCATCTGGGCCTACCATGTCCTGGGCGTTGGGCGCGTACGCCAGCCTGGCGCTATGTCCGCGACACGAGCTCTGCCCTCTTGTCACGTACAAAGTTGTATCGCGACACCTCATGCAGGTCGTGCGCGCTCGCGCGCCCGCGCCACTTGCAGCAGGCGGCCGTGTCGTGGCCCACCTGGCTGGTCGGTATCGTAGGGGTAGTGTGTCGCAGCCCTACCGCCGTGTGTGGCCAGCTGCGCACCTGCGCGCCCTCCCGAACCCTATGTCCCGATACAATTTTTTGTATAGACTGACCCTATCTGTTGAAAATGAGCGTGCTTGACCAGAGGCTCCCACACTTGCGTTTTTTCCTCATTTTTTCCTTTGTTCCAACTAGTGGAATACCACAAAAAAAAAAAAAAAAAAATTTCATTTTCTAGTAGAACAAAATAAATTCATTAAAATTTATTTTATTTAATTTTTTTTCCTATTTCATAAATGCAAAACCTTAGAAAAAATTTATCCTCAACACATTCATTATTTGGATTATACTGATTTTTATAACACTTTTTTTTTTCTATATTGCTATTCACTAAGCACACAAATCACCTGACAATTCATGTTATACACACCATTCATCAAAATCACAATGAATGCGTGATGATCTGACAGCCCACATCAAGTCCTAGGTAATCGTCTATCTGCTTGTGATACTAGCTATACCTTAGTATCCGACATTAAGCTAAGTATTTATAAACTGAAACACGTCTGCAGTGTGGCCCCAAATCGAGTGTCTCATTGACAACCCGTCAACCTGCGGAATACCTATGTCTCATATTATGAGACCTATACATGAGTAAAAATGGTCACTTGGACCCATACATCAATACTCACCTAAAACATCAACTATATTACAATAGTTCAAGAGTTATTACTTTACTCTTAACCAAAACATATATCAAAATTTAAAGTTTTAATACATGTTATATAAAGTGATACCAAAAGCCCTGTCAGAAGCTTCTTCTAAAGCGCTGCCTCTAGTGAGCATCGTTTCTCTTGTACACTCACTGTACTGAAATAATGATCGCCGACGAATTTGAGCAATGCGATAGTGATAATTTCCTCGTGGGTTACTCACCACTGAGTGCACATGTCATGGCGATTCGCAACTTAACAAATACATGATCCTACTTAAATGTCTACATGCCCAATCCATGTCTCGAGTCCTCACCCACTCCTCACATACTAAGACAAATGTGAGAAAAAAATACAATTTCAAACAAAGGTTTTGTTCTTGAAAACATACTCAGAGTTTCGGTAAATATCAGTGGGCCAACCCTCGAGTGGTGTTGGGTATTTCTGCGAAATAGTCATGGGTCCGCCTCGAGATGACCCATTGGACAACTCTCTAAAGTATTCTTGGAAAATCTTCCTTGAAATTCCTTTCTGTATTTTCACTTTTCTTTCATTTTTCGTGTCATGCACTCCATCGTTAAGATTGCCGGTGCATATGGAGATACATTATGTCATTTCAAACAATTCATGCTAATATATTTTACATGAATATATTAACAAAAAATTCACATAATTCATGTTATTCAATTCACAATCAATAACATCAAGTAGCTCATGGGCTAATAACAATCCAAGCAATTTATTTGGTACCAAATCGACCTGAAATCACCAACATATCACGTGAGCAGGTGAAACCTGAGGTGAGCGTGTTATGACCACTAATAGGGATTTTCGCTCAGGTTGAAAGATTTGAGACGATAACACGGCCATTTAGGCTGACAAATCATCCATTAAAATGGCTCTTAGTAAAAAATAAACCAAGTAGGAGAAAAGATCCCTACCTCTTGGGTTGTCGAACTCCTGAAAATGTGTCACAGCGTAGCCACTTGCCGTCGAACAACTTTGCTGCTTGCTCCGTCGAGACAATGGTCGGCAAGGAAATCTAGAGAAGTCACTCTTTCTCTCTCTAAAATCTGAAACCCACACCTGCAACACGTTTTCTCAAATTGAAGAAGAAGAAAGTGTGCTTGCTGTGCTATTCGCTTACTCTTTCCATAATCCCATTTTGTCCGCGGTTTTATTTTTGACACATGGCTTAATCTAAGCCATTCATCGCCATTCATCTCCATCATCTCACTAATCATGCAATATGTGTTACATGGGTACATGCAGTAGGTGACTTTTGTCACATCACATGTATTTTACAAGCCGTCATGACTGACACGGTGCCTCGAAAAGCGTGAAATTCACATTTATTTGAATTTGTGAAATTGATAATGGTAGCTAGATTCGTGAGACAATTCCAACGGTGAAGTCCGTTTCGTCATCCGAGATCTAGAAAAATTTCGGATTTTGAACAAAATTACCATTTTACCATTTTTCAGAAAATTAGAATTTTCTCGGGTTTTACATAAACTCACTTCCCAGCATAAATCAATTAGGGAAAACCATAATAATCCAAGAATTATACCAACTAACATCAACATAAAAATAAATGCACAAAATCATTCTAAAAAGTATATAAATCAAGCATCAACTTCAAACATCCAACCTAGAGGATGTTTAACCACTCATTACAACCAGAAATCCAACAAAACCATGTTGAACATAAACATAATGATGAAATATTAATTAAGATAGTAGATTTTAGAGATACAAAACAAATGGGAGATGAAATTCGTCTCAAACTCTGATCTACAATTGCAAGATACCCTTTATTAACTAAGCTCTTTAAAATGCCATCCCAAAAAACAAAAGTAAAAAAATCAAAAATCAAAAACCCTAAGTGGATCAAGAAGAAAAGAGGAGAAACCCTAAAGATGGTGTTCTCTTTCCAAAAACTAAACCCTAACCAAGTCTATAACACATCTATTTATAGGTAAATGGAAAATGGGCCTTTAAAATGGAAAAAAATGGCTCATTTTGCAGGCTCGATAATCTTCACGGGTGAGCTCCCTTCTGTAGCGAACCAGTGGCTATCTTGTTTGCATGGCTGCAGTTCACCTCGAAGGCATACATTTGTGTTTCTCTCGACTTCAAATGATCATCTCTCTCATCTGACCTCCAAATGCAATGATTTTGGTCTCTATGGAAACCTAAGAGAGATTAAAATCTATCTGCATCAAGCTTGGAGTCATTGGAGGCCACTAGGTAGACTGAAAATTCACAAACATTGAGGGGTGCTATATGTTGTGTTTTGGAAAATCCTCCCTTGACTTCATGAGGTCGTATATTTTTTTAGTTTCAAACTAGGTGGGTGATCTTGGACTCATTGAAGCTTGAAGGTGTAGAATCCATCCATATCATGCAAAGCCATGTGGGAGGTCATGGTACAACCTAGAAATTCATCTTTTAGCCCTCATTTTGCTCTATTGGCTTAAATGTTCCTGATCATAGGATAGTGAAATTAAGCATTAGACTGTTAAAAAACATATAAGCATATGATTGATAGGTGATTAATGGTATAAAGAATGTGTGAAAGCTATCATTATGAGGAAACATGGTCGTTGAGAACATGAGAGGGTGCACACTAGTCCCATAGAATCAATGGTTGGACATCATGGACATTCAATACGAAAAAGGAAGGCTCCTTCGTGTGGTACTCATTGAGGATGTTACAACATTTGACTTGTATTTCCGATATTGTTAGTTTTTTGGATGTTGGTACATGTAATGTGTATTTTTGATACTTCTACTTATAATTCATGTTTTGGATATTATTGGTACTTTGGATGTTTATTACAATCTATTGAAAGGTGTTGACTTGGTTAATTTGGTTTGATTGATATTGGATAAATTGTTTATCATGATGTATACAGGTGATAAATCTATTCTTTGTATTAGAGATGAACTACAAGAAATTAAAAGTTTACTTACTGAACATTTTTGTAGGTAATAACTAAAATTTTAATGAGCCAATTAGTTTATAATGATTTTCTATATTATAGTTATTACATCTATGTTTTGAGTTCATTTAGATGCTACTTTTGAGTATTTTATATCACGTATTCGTAAAACTCATAAAATTGTAAAACTTGGTTGTGGACTTTTTTATAAAAGCAAGTGATTTGGAAGAAATGACGACTTAACATGTTTTAAAAGGAAAGTGAATCGGGTGTTTCACAGGGCGTCATTAGGAAGGTGAATTTTTACATGCAAATGCGGAATATCAAATGGTTCGACTCTACCATGGTTTTAGTCACATTCAAGAAACTTGGCGATCTCACACCCAATTCAGGTTAAACAGAAGAAGTTATGACCCCGATAAGTTGGAGAAGAAAATAAGTTGCTGAGTAAAACTCTCTGTCGCGACACACTCACTGTCGAGACATAACTTCTTCATTTTAACTTGGATTTGGGCGTGTGAAGTGTCATTGGAAAGCTCTTTGAATGTAAAATGCAACTATGAGTGAAGTTGAACCATTTGATCTTTCAAATGGTACAGAAAAATTCATCTTTCCAATGACACACTATGACACACCCAATTGACTCTCATTTTGGAAACATGTTGCTCATTTCTTGCCAAATCACTTTCTTTCCATCAAGAGTCCTACAAAATGAAGTTTAGAGGAAATGTTATGAGTTTTACATGAATATGGATATAAGTACTAAAAATAGCATGTGAAATCAACCAGTATATTTAGTATTTATGGAATTTAGATATTTTGTAGGTAAATATTAGGAGGTAAATTGTAGGTAATCTGTTGAAAATTAATTCTTTTAATTTAGTAGGTAAATCTATCGATAAACCCTTGTTTTACCTACAAGTTGTATCGATTAGTGAGTAGTAGGTAAACTATCAAATTCTTGTAATGCATTTCAATATAAGTTGTTTTATAGAAGAGTGAAGCTCAAAGGTGTCTCTTGAAGTAATATCTTTAGAATAGTGTGTTTGAAATAGTACAAAGGTGTCTCTTCCAAAGACAACTTTTCAGTGTAAATTCAAAATTTTGAAAATTTTGAAATTATGGTGTGCACCCAAGACCTTTCTGTGAAATAATGCATATGTTTCTTCAAAGAATAACAGTTGTAAATTCAAAATTTTAGTGTACGTTGAAAGCGCTTTCAACAAATAGATGCAAATGTGTCTCTTAACATTTTCGATATAAATTCAAAATTTTCAAAATTATGAAGACGTCTCTTCAAAATATACTTTCAATTAAATAGTGCAAAGATGTATCTTCAAAAGATACTTTCAATGTCAATTCAAAATTTTCAAAATTTTAAAGATATCTTTCGAAAATAGCTTTCAATGAAATAGTGAAAATATTATCTGCTTCAAAGACTAACTTGGTGTAAATTCAAAATTTTCAAATTATGAGTTATACGATGAACACTTTTAATATTACATTTGGAAATTTTAGAAAGAGACACTTTCAGTTTTTCGATTTTTTAGAAAGTGATCTTCAAGAGACACTTTTAGCTTAAATTGAAAAAATTTTAAATTAGAGAGAAATTGTTTAAATGACACTTCCGACCGTAAATTAGAAAATTTCAAAATTTTAGAAAGTATTCTTCAAAAACACTTTAAGGAATCTCTTTCCACATAGCATAAACTAAAAATAATCCTAAATATAAATCTTAGTTTCTCCACATCGACAAAACAATTTAAAGTGTTTAACCCGAAATGACTTTGCAAGAATTCTAAAAAAACTAAAAACTGACTTAAATTGAAAATTTTTAAAATTATAGAAAGTGTGTCTTATAAGATACTTTTAGTATAATTCAAAAATATTCAAAATTATAAAAATATGCTAAAGGCAACTTTTTTTTGTATAAAGTTTAATTTTTAGAAAGTGTGTGTGAAAGGCGCTTTTAGAAAGTGTCTTCGAAAACATTTACTGTGACAAAAACTCATTACATTTAAGTATTTCTAAACCTATATTATTTAGGAATTCTTTTTTGACACTAAATGTCACAAAGCATATATTTTATCTTCTTTGTAGGGGGCAATATTTAAAGGGAACTTTCCGAAAAATTATAAAAAGAATTAAAAAAAATCTTTAAAAAATGTAGTTTGAAAAATAATCCTAAACATAATATAGTTTTCTCCCCATCAACAAGATAATTTAGAAAGTGTCTCTTTAAAAGACACTCTTTAAAAATTTGAAAAACTGAAAGTGTATTTTGAAGAGACACTTTCATTATTAATTTAAAAAAAATTAAATTATAAATGTCTTTGAAGAACAGACCTTTTGTATAAAATTTCTAATTTTTAAAATGTCTGTGAAAAAGCAACTTATAAAAAGTGTTCTTGAAAAGTCGTTTTAAAGTGTATTTCTAAGAAGGCAAATTTTATTAGTCTTTCATTAAGATTTATGAATATTTCTAAACCTATATTATTTAAGAAATTTTTTTTTTTTTTACACTAAATGTTTAAAAAGCCCATATTTAAAGGGAATCTTTCCAACGTTTTACAAGGATTTTTTTTGTCAATATCATTGATATCATAGAACATTCAACATTTTTAAAATCAATATTTTATTATTACGGGTTGAAATTAAATATGTATAAAGTTGGTGCTCATTTGTTGTACTTAGGAGCGGGATCAAATTGCAGCCATATGGTATGGCCGAATCAGTACAGATTGGGTAGAAAATGACTTGATTTGTCCATTTTGGCAGTTGTTGATAGGTCACAACCGTCTTCGTCCACACCTCGAGTCCACCCTCTTCCTCCTCTAACTCCTTGCTCTGCATCTCTTCTTTCTTTCGATTTTCTCTCTGTCATTGTTATTCCCTTGCAAAACCAACAGACATGGCCAGCAGAATATCAGAGGAGGAGAAGGCTCTTCTCTCAGCTTCTCTCCAGCTCTATTTGATCGGATGGCTTCCCACGGCGTCCTCACCTTTCTCCGGGGACATAAAACAAGTATTTTTGCTCTGAAGAAGCTGAAAATGAAATTTCTAGCAGTGAAGGGAGTGCTGAAGGACATAAAGGCCAAAAATACGGATTCAGATGTCAGTGATTGGTGGATGAGCTGAAGATGTTTATTGTATGATGTAGGGTTTATGATGTATCGCGCGAAGCTTTACGCTTTGCAAGATAGAGAGTCTGATTTATATATAGGTATGGAAAATAACTTTGGCGAGGATAGTCAGGGTAGAGGATATAGACGCTCTGACGTGCTTGCATAAGAAAAGGTGTTCTCGACTTGAAAGAAGGCGGCGTAGGAGACAATTTGTCAAACAGATGGCCGACGACTTGCTTGGTAGATGAGTCTGGGGTGTACGGTAGGGATGATAATAGAGAGAAGATTGTTGGGATTTTACAGTTCTCATAATGCAAGTGGGGAATAAAATAGGTGTGATCACCTGGTGGGTATGGGCGTGGAAGACCACACTTGCTCAACTGGTCTATAAAGATAGGATAGTGGTGGATTGTTCTGATCTTAAAGCATGGGTTTGTGTTTCAGAGGAATTTGATCTTGTCAGGATTACAAAAACCATTCTTAAGGCGATAACTTCCGGGACTAGTACCGAAGACAATGATTTGAATCTGCTTCAATGTAAATTGGAGGAGAGCCTTAGCAGTAAGTTCTTGTTATTTCCATATTAAAATTAAGTAGGTGGCCCATTAACCTAGTATTTAACCAATTAAAATAATATCCAATATCTTTAAACTGTTATAAAGATATTTACCCTAGATGGAGTGGGTAAATTATAATAAATATAATTTATTATTTTGGAATAAAACGATTATTAATAATAAATATAATTTATTATTTTGGAATAAGAAACGATTATTAAAATCTTAGCGTTTAGAATGGTTTTGAGCGTGTATTGTGATATCAATGATGCGGAATATTGTGTGTTAATTTAAAATTAAATCTCAACAAATTGTGCTCGGAAAGTAGGTAATTTAAATATCCATGTCATTGTTTTATAAAAGATTAAATTTTGAGATTTATCTTGATTAGTGCGTCTCACTAAAAAAATAAAAAATAAAATAAAAAAGCAATAAAAGCGAAGCCTCAGCGCATAGAAGGAAGATTTTATTTTCCTTGCGTCTTTATTGGATCAATGTTGGTGAGGCGGTTTAGCGTCAGTCTGGTGGCCATTTTCAAGCGCCATTGCGCAGCGTTTGAGCGTAACGAACCTGATTAGAAAACTGATAAGGAAATATAAATATTTAGTTGTAGATTATCATTCTCGCTTATTTGAATATGGCGAAATTCTCTTTTAAGATATACAGAGTATCTGTGATTTAAACCTTTATGAAATTATTATTATATCGCCAGATAATCGATTTCTTTGATTTTATTATGATTGATTATTGAATCAGATGATTATTAAACATACTATTTCCTTGATTTTTAACTCAAATAAAAGAATTAATTACATCTTGTGAAATTTTATCCAAATGACAATTTATAAATGTAAGGTTAACTAATTTGAGTAGTTGTCAAAGTAACCTAAATTAGTGAGCCTTGTATTTATTAGTGCATAAAGGAATAAAGGAGACTTATAAAATTAATAATTAACATAATTGGGAGAATGGGAAATGGCAAGGAGAGTCGATTTACTGTATTTATTGAGTGTGGTTTTTATTTTGTGTTCTTTAGAAAGGTAAAATGGATCTTAAGGTAACACATATAAATGACCTGAAAATAGTAAAAGTGTTTTAAGCTCCCTCAGTGAAAAGCTGGATATGTTAAAATTTACCTAAAAATTTTAATGATATCAATAGTTCATTGCTATTTATTTTTTATATGAGGCCTTATTGTGAGCATTGTTCTATTTTGTACGAGTTCCCACTTCATTCACGAAGCTCCTCTTGCATGCGGAATATTTGTTTTGATGGTTCGTTTTAGATGACATGAAGGGTTCCAATTCTCGGCGTGTGGATCTTGACCTAACTAATAACGGATAAACCTCCACGAGCTACGGATGACGGTACTCGGGCAAGTGGAGCGTGCAGCGCAGGCGAATCCAGCCAGGACTCGATTATGATGTTTATGAGAATGACTATTGCCAACAATATCAAGACCTCTCTCCCTCAAACTGAGTTTGCCTCGGAATTTCTGAAATCTGTTGAGGAGCGCTTCAAACACGGCGTAAGTCCCTTGGGCGTGATGCATTTGAATTAGGCCTTGTGAAATATGATGGTCGAGAAAGGTAGTCCAATGACATATTTTAAGCTTATGATGAAGAATTTGAAGCTTAAGGCACCTTTGAGGAGATCTCGAAAGAGAAAGGACTTGCCATTACATATGATTATGGTGTATTACGGGGAATCGATTTTGATATGGGATAAGGAAGGATCGGTTTCATTTTCCACAAGCCATGGAAGTGATGATTCTAGTAAATGGATGGAAGAAATTTATGAATGAAGAGTTGAAATCTATGGCCCATGATGTTTGGGATCTCATCGAATTGCCTAATAGTTGTAAACTTATTCGGTGACAAATGGGTCTTTAAGACAAGCGCGGCCTTCTGAGTAATGTCGAACAATTTAAGGCCAGGACTTGTGGCGAAGTTTCACTCGAAAGGAGTGTAGATTCTGAAGATACCTTCTCTCGATTCGAAGAAAGATTCGTAGAATCATCATGGCATAATATTTTGATTTAGAGTTACGTGAATGGATGTATTTGCGTTCTTAAGTAGAATTTGGATAAAGATATCTACATGGAACCTTGAAGGTTACGCAAAGAAAGGGGAAATGAGCTTGCTGGTTGCAAAATTAAAAGGAAATCCATTCACGGTCTTAAACAAGCTTCCAGACAATGGTATATTAAAGTTTAATAATATAAAAATTTACATCTTTGATTTAAAAGAGAACATTGTTGATTAGTGTATATATAGAAGTTAGTGAGGCAAGTTTATATTTACATTTTATATGTGGATGATATTTTGCTTGCTATGAGTGATCTTGGTTTATTAGGTGAAACAAAGGAATATCTCTCTAAAAACTTTCATATGGTTGATATGGGTGAGGCAAACTATGTTATTGTGAGATCTTTAGGATGAATCTAAGAATACTGATTTATCTCGGAAAAGGATATATTGATCGGGTTTAGAGAGATTTGTGTGCGATCATGTTCATCGGGTATTGCACCTATATTGAAAGGTGACAAAATTAAGTAAAATCACGATTACTTAGGAATAACATGAAGGGCGATGAAGAAAATTCCTTATGCATCAACTATGGGGAGTTTGATGTGCGCTCGAAAATGTCTTAGGCAGGGATATCGGCTTTCTTGTGGGCATGTTAGGAAGATACCAAAGTGATCGAGTTCGAACACTAGAAGCTGCAAGAAGGTCTGAGGTACTTCTGAGGAATGAAGGATTATATGCTCACATATAAAAGATATGAACAATTAGGGTTGTCGATTACTGATTCTGATTATGGTGGTTGTCTCGATGGCTTAAAGTCAACTTGATTTGTCTTTATGCACTTGCAAATGAGGAGCGATCGTGGAAAGAGTGAAAAACAATCAATTCTTTGCTTCATCCATGATGGAGGCGAGATTTGTTGCTTGTTTTGAAGCTTCAAGTCATGCTTTATGGTTGCAGAATTTTTGTCTCGAGGCTTGGTGTTGTTATTTCACATTGCTAAACCTTTGAGAGAATATATTGTGATAACACATGAACGTTTTCTTCTCACAAGAATGAAGAATTTTCTAGTGGATCGAAACACATAGTTTAAAGTATTTAGTTGTTGAAAGAGTCAGAAACAACAAGTGTCAATTGAAATATTAGGATCACACTTATGGTAGGCGATCCATTAACTAAAGTTACCTCGAAAGCATATTTAGAACATGTTATGAGGATGGGCCTTTTGAGTAATCCATAATATGTATGATAATGAATGGTGGTTATGTAATTGACAATTTGTAGCATTAAAATTGTTCATTTTGTCTTGTTTTCGATTATGAGTGCGTTTTATTGTTTGATAAACAGAATTGTCACGACAAAGGCAAATACAGGGGTTGTTGGCGTATGGACTGATTATTAAGGGTTACGTGATGTGTGGTGCATGGGAAAAACATGACATTATATGGTCATGTGACCGCTACGCCTTCCGCATTATGATCTAAACTGATTCAGTATTATGGTATATGATTTTGGATGTATTGGCTAAGTTATTGAAATCGTGATCACGTGTCAAATTTATTTTCCAATATATATTTTATATGTAAACTAAATATATTATAGTTTTCATAATTGGTTTAGTGGGCCAAGTGGGAGAATGTTATTTCCACATTAAAATTAAGTGGTGGCCACTAACTGTATTTAGCCAATTAAAAAGAATACTCAATATCTTTAAATTGTTATGAAGATATTTACCCTTGATGGAGTGAGTAAATTATAATAAATATAATTTATTATTTTGAAATAAGAACAATTATTAATAATAAATATAATTTATTATTTTGGAATAAGAATAATTTATTCGAATAACACGTTTTAGAGCAGAGGTTTTTTGACGTGTATTCTTGGCATCTTCTCATCGATAAGTTATATATATAGAAACCCTTAAGTAATGCGGTGAGAGCACTCTTCCATCGATTACGTAAAAGCAGTCATTAAGTTTGATAAGAAGAAGAGATCGAGATTTAAGATCCATAAAGTGAAGGAAATCTCTCATGGCTACGTGTTCTTCAAGCGATTGTATGTCCCATATTTATTATTATTATTGTTTCATTATGAGATGGTTTTTGAATTCAATGATGCGGAATATTGTGTGTTAATTTCGTATTAAGTGCTGATTCTTACTCGTCCTTGATGTTTGGAGCGAACTACAATGATTTGAAAGCCTGCAACTTCTCATTTCGAGTGTTGGCCTCGAGGAAGTAAGATTATTGTAACAACAGCACGATGTTGAGGTTACCGCAGGTCATGTGTTCTATTCGTTCATCATTTGGGACCGGTTATCTCCTAGGGTTGTTGGTCTCTATTTATAGCCTTGGTGAAATGGAAGTTATAGTCCTAACCAAAGCTAGAGAAGAAATTGGCAGAGGTGTAAAAGGTGTAAGGGTGCCTTTAGGTACGCAAAGACCCTTGGGAGTGCCTTGTACTCGAGTTGCGTGTAGAGGAATAGGAAAATCTGTTGAATAGTGAAATTTGGGATTTGCAATTGATCAAATTCTCCACGCCTTGTGATTAAGCTATGCTTTTCTTCCTCCACATTTAAGCGGTGTTTTGCATGATATTTCGATTTTCCCCGAGGACTGCAATTTGAAAAGGAAAACAGTTTTGTTATGGATGTGAGAAGGGTTTTTTGCAACGATCCGATGGCAGAAAACAATAGAAAAGGTAGGTGAAGGGTACTTTCACGGATTATTATCAGGAATCTTTTTTCATGATGCGGTGAGCCTGAAATCATATTTTATAATGCATGATCTCATCAACGACTTGGCTCAAGTTGTTTCTAGAAAATTTTGTGTTCAGTTGAAGGATGGTAATATAAAAGAAAATCCTGAAAAGCTTCGTCACTTGTCATATTTTAGAAGTGAATATGACCGTTCTGAGAGATTTGATACACTGGATGATGTTAGTGGTCTTCGAACCTTCTTACCATTGCATTTGAGGATACGCACTCAAGTGAATGGGTTTGAAGGATGAAATCTAACTAACTCTCGGGTGAAATTTGTAGAGTTAACCAATCAATAAGTGCAGGAATGATATATTCTGCGACAATTTCAATATTCTGAATATTGTCATTGTGTTATTATGAGATACCAGATTTCCTGATTCAGTGGTAATTTAAAGCATTTGCGCCTATCTAGACCTTACTTATGCACTCATCAAAAGGTTAGACTCGATTTGTAGTTTGTATAATTTACAAACATTGATATTATACTTTGTCGGAAAACTTGTTGAATTGCACAAATGATGTGCAAGATGATTAACTTACGTCATCTTGATATTAGGCATAACAAAGTGAGAAAGAGATTCCAAGTCAAATGGGTCTATTAAAAAGCCACAAAGTGACGACTATATTGTGGAGCAGGAAAGTGGGACTAGGGTTGGAGGATTGAGGAGCTTTCCCAAATTGGTGGGAACCTTCTCATTCAAAGGAAATAAAAATGTAGTTGATGCTAAGGATGCCTGTGCGATTTGTAGTGAAGCGTTACTGTGATGAGTTAAGAGTTAGAATGGGATAGCCATGGGGTGATGATCAAAATGGAGCAAACCTTGGTCTTCGACAAGCTTACAAAGCTACATTGGCTCAAAAGGCTAGCATTTATAGATATGGTGATTGAATTTGTATTGGTTTGGAGGTTTCTTCAATTCTCAATATGGTGTGGCGCCGTCTTTGGGGTGTGCGTGTGACGTTCCCACCGCTTGGGCAGCTACCATCTCTTAAACATTTATATATAGCTAGATTGAGGGGGGTCGAAAGAGTGGGCTCTGAGTTTTATGGGGCTGAGCCCTCCTTTGTATCCCTAAAAGCTTTGTCATTTAAGGGTATGAGTAAATGGAAGAATGGTGGAGTGTTTGGGAGGCGAGGGAAATTTCCCCGTCTCAAGGAGCTTTATATAGAGGATTGTCCCATGCTAAATGGGGACTTGCCAACTCACCTGCCTTTCTTGACGAAACTAGAGATTGAAGATTGTGAGGAGCTTGTGGCTCCACTTCCGAGGGTTCTTGCCATCCTTGATATGAGGACGCGCAACCGTGACATCTCATAGTGGAAAGAACCTCTGGCACTCTGAATACTCCTCATTACAAATTCCGACTCTTTGGAGTCCTTATTGGAGGAGGGAATGTTGCAAAACAACACTAGTGTTGACACTTTAGAAATTAGAAAATGTTCTTTTTCTAGACCTTTGTGCAGAGTTTGTTTACCCATTACATTGAAATATCTATAGGTGCCCTAATCTTGTGTCTATTTGTTGCAAGAATATGGAGGCTGCATGCTTTCGGTCATTGACACTAGAGGGTTGTCCGGAATTGATATTCCCAATACAGTCTTCCCTCCATCATTATTCTTTTCTATTATGAGCTGCAATAAATTCACATCCCAGGTGGAGTTTGGTCTGCAAGGCCTGCCCTCTCTTACCTCGCTCAGAGTCTTAGATCTTTCAAATCTCATTTCCCTGGATGGTATGGGGCTTCAACTGCTCACCTCTCTTCAAAAATTAGAGATCCTTGACTGCCTCAGGCTCCAATCTTTGACTGAAGAGCGGCTACGCACTTCCCTTTCTTTACTAATAATCCACAACTGTCCACTGCTGAAAGATCGGTGCAAGTTTTGGACAAGGTAAGATTGGTCTCGTATAGCTCACATTCAAAGCATTGTGATCGATGACCAAGTTTTGTAATGAAGGTGGCATTACGCCAATTTATAGTTAGTTACTTATTCTTTTCTATAAGTGATCGATATAAGGAAAACTCACATTCTTAAATGCCAGTTTGATTTCATCCATTATAAATAGGAAAAATATGCTTTCAATTTTCTAACTAATGTAACTGTTTGGCGTATCTTTTAGGTTAACTGTAATGCTTCACTCTGGCTCTGATCAACATATCTTCGTAGGAGCCTTTGGGACATGGTAGTAATCATGCAACTTCTTCAATGCTACAGAATTCATTGAAGTGAATTGATGCTTAAAAAGCCAAGCAGCTCTGCAAGTCTGGTTTGTAAATTGTTTTTCTTGTATAATTTTATGGACATGAATTTTTTTCATTGGCTAATTTGCGGGGGAAATCTGATGGCAGGCTTTCGATCCTCCTTCTCTTAACATTCTGGCGCTGTCTCGCAATGATTTGAATGGGACCATTTACCGCTGTAGGTTCCAATTCATTCTCTCATCCTGGACAACAGTAGGCTAGTTGTTGCATTCAAAGACTTATGAGTTGGTACTCTTACGGAAAGATTACAGAAACAAATCTAATTGGAAATTGGAGTAATGCACCTTCAGCTGGCTCTGTATTGATGTCTTAGCTCTTCTCTGAAAACAACAGGTATGTTTCTTTGTGCATTGTCATAAGCTCTGGGTGTGGACTTGTCATTTTAACCAGGATAGACCTAATATTTTTGAATTCACTGAAGCTGAAACAAAAATCTTACTGCCTGAGGTTCTGTCTTTCATGAATTTATTCACTATGTTTATATGGCTTCTAAACGAGCTAGACATTTACATTTTCAGTAGTCTACATATTTTTTTCATTTCTTTCACCTTTGATTAACCTGCAGATATTCTGTTTAGGCGCCTCAAACTCAAAATCTTCAGCTTCTGTCATGCCATCTCCTTCTCATTTACATGGTTGTCATCTGCTTTGAGCTTTACCTTGTTAATGGTAAGATAATCATAATAGTATTGCATTGGTTAAGCATGGATGCATTCATGCACAACACTTCATGCTTTCGGTTTGTAACATTACAAGGTTGTCCTTAATTTATATTGCTTATGCAGGATCTTCCCTCCAGCCTAAGATTCACTGATTACAAATTGTGAACTTGTATCCAAGATCAAGTAGGGCCTGCAAGGGCTGACTCTCTTACCTCTCTCAAAATCTCAGGTCTTCCAAAACTCAGGTCCTGGATGGTTTGGAGCTTCAACGACACGTCTCTCTAAAATACCTTGAGATCTCTGACTGCCCAATGCTCTAATCCTTGACAGAAAAACTGCCTACTTTAGTTCCAACCAATCCAGAACTGCCCTTAGCTGAAGGTCATTTCAAGTTTTGGACAGGGAAGATTGGCATCATATAGCCCACAGATTCAAACATTGCGATCGATGACCAAATTTTATAGTGAAGCTAGCATTCACCAAATTTTTTATCAAGTACTGACTCTGTCCCTTAGGTAATTTTCTCCAGGAAAACGGTTGTAAATAGCAATTTTAATTTGATACATTATATTAGGAAAGATATGATTTAAAATTTCTATATATTATAATAATTTCTTGCTTCCTTTAAGGTTTTTAGTAATTCTTCACTCTTGTAAATTGATGTTTCATATATTCATAAGGAATCTTCTTTTAATCAATAATATCTTTCCGAATGCTTCAGTTCAGATCACAACTAGAGTCATTTGATGCTTAAAAGCCATGCAGCTCTGCAGATCTGATTCCATAACTTGCATTGCGTGTATTCTTTTATGGGCCTTGAATTTGTTTCTGTGGGCTAATTCACAGAAACTCATGGAAGGCGTTTGATCCTAGTCTCCTCAATAAATTCAAGCTGTCCAGCAACAACCCTTCCAATGGGACCGTTTTCGATTATGAGTTCAAAGACTCTTTCATGGAGGTATCTTTAGCATCCAAAGACTCATGGTTGTTATCCGCTTAGGAACTAGAAAGATGCACTAAATTTTACTTGATTTAAAAAATTTGTAAGAATATGATATTGTGAAGAACAAACTTATAAAAAAAATGATATTGTGAAGAAGAAAGATCACCTCAGTTGGAGAGTGGATTATGAAGCATGCTCTATGATTCCAATTAGTAAGAGATTTCAATTTCTTTGGTTTGACTTTTTAAGCTACAAATTACAAAGATTTATGATCCCATATGCATTATTTTTCATGTTTTCTGTGTTAACATCTTAGTTCTTCTCTAGAAAAAACAGGTATGTTTCTTCTGATTCATACTTTTCATAGGCTGACACATTGTGGAGTTCTATCATATGCAAGACATGATAAATTTAAAGTCAACTCAAGCTTTAAAGGAAAAAAAAACAAAAAATTTCACTGCCTGAGGTTCTGTCATTAATAATTATATTGTAATATTTTCCTTTGTACAATAATTGTTTTCATCTCTTTCAGCATTAACTAATCTACAGTGTTTAGTTTAGACATGAAACTCAAAATCTTTGGCTATCAGACTGACACCTCTAGTCTATGCTCATCTCCTTCTCATTTACATTATTGTCATCCACCTCCAATTTTTTCTTATTTTTTTCCTTTTTTAGTAGTTTAAGAATCAGAACTGTACTATATTAGTTCAGCATTGATACTTCATAATTTCCATATTCAAACTTTCTTGTGCTTACAAATGGTAGTAAGAGCTCTGAATTTTCTTATTTTAAATTTGTGATTTTTAGGGAGATACTTGGAAAAGAGAGAAGGCGAATCACATTCAAAGTCATAGCAATGCAGAGTATGGTTTTGTTGCAATCAAGGTCAGGTCGGCCAAGTGGAATCTTATCAATACATCAAGAACTCATGATCAAATCTGCAGATTTTCAAAACATTATGATAGCCTCTCACCATGAACTACCTTTTTTTTCCCCTCTGTTATCGACCTTGGTTAACAAATTATAAACTAATTGGATACCACCACTCTCCATTGATGAATTTTAAGAATTCAGTAGTTAGAGGCTACTCAAGTAGATTCTATTTATTAGAATTTGAGCTTTTCTTCCTTGTTCAGATATAAGTGCAATGAAATTTGACTGTCAAGTTCTGCTGATTTAATGGTGCCCTGTTTATTTTCAGATGGTGCCATTTTGAATCTTTGGAGTCATGGGAGGAGGAAGTTTTGCCACAGGCCTCTGCAATACAAGGCCTTTGGTTTTAAACAGATTTGAAGACTTCCAACTCTTTTCTGACTATAAGCTTTGAGATTTTACTTCCAAGTACGGACAAAGAAAAAAAAGAAAGCAACAACAACTGATTCACTCAAGTTTTATATGGAATGAAGAGACTCTCATAAATAATATTTGTACCCATTGGTTTGTCAGCCTAGAAGTTTACCTTTGTTTCCCATTTTTTTTCTTTGGGGAATATATATATATATGATGAGCTTAAAAGTCATCTCTCTTTAGTCCAATTTTCTGTTTGATTTTCAGTTAAAATTGAATATTTAATATACAGAATTATGAAGAAACTCACCAATTTGTCATTAGCAGGAAGGAAGCAAGAAAGATGGAAAATGCAGCAATAAGTGGAATAAAGTGCGTTGGCGACGGAGCGAGAAATAACAAAGCGGCGGAGTCAACGTCACGGTTACAGATCTACAGTCCGATTCACGAAGTGTGACCTCGGGAAGATTGAAGAGAATTAGCAGAGGCATCGTGACGAGGGAACCGCGGTATAAGCGGTGAAGAAGGAGGCGAAATTAAAAGAATGGCGTGTGACGGCGAGGTCGCGACATCATCAATAACCGTACAACCTCGGCGGCGAAGGTGATGTCGCGACAAGAAGATTGATTCGCGACATCAAGGGCTAACGGTTGTTCTGGCGGGCAATGCGAAGTCGTGACATCGAGGAGATCGCCCGAGGAAGCCGAGCTATGAGGTTGAAGTCCGCGACATCAGGGACGCAGTTCGAGGAAACGGTGCGGGGGGCGATGTCGCGGCGAGCGAGATGCAGCGACGTCATGACGGCCGGTGAAGGGTGCGGGGAGACTTGAGCCCGTAGTCAGCGCTGACATCACGATGTCGCGGCGCCGAGGCTGGCGCTTTCATTGAATCACGCGGGGCCGGGTGGATGTCGCAGTGAGGCCATGATGTGCGACATCACAGCGATCATCGAGACGAGCGAGGTCATTTCGATGTCGTGACATCAGAAACGAACCCGTGGAGATCTTGCGAAATCCGCGACATCAAAAAGACCGATTGAAATGCGCTAGAGGCGTGACGAAGATGTGGCGACGAGATCGAAATCGCGCGACGCTCGAGGAGCGCATAGATTAAAGCGCGAGTCATAAAGCAATGTCGCGACATCAAGGCGATGTGGCGACATCCGCTTCAACCAGTTGAAAGCGGAAGAACTAGAAGTTGATGTCGCGACATGAAATTGATATCGCGACACGGACACACTTCGATTTAAGGGTAAGAACCATAAAGGATGTCACGACAAAGATGTGAGGTCAGCGACAACATGAAGCTTGATTGAAACGCAAGATCCTTAAGGCGAGGTCGCGATGTGAGATCGGTAGCGACATCAGGAATCATCGGTTGAGAGAGCACAGTAAGAATGAAGTGATGTGGCGAGGATCGAAGTCGCATCGGGGCTAATGGTTGAAGATTTGCGAATACTTGATGATGTCACGGCGTGGGATCGAAGTGGTCGCGACCTCGATGATGTCCGCGACAAAGAAGCGAAGTCGCGACGAGCAGTAACGGGCTGGTTGCTCTACGGTCCACGGCCCGAGCTACATTGAGTTAGGGCGATTTGAGGAACCACATAAATAGACTGACTATCGACTCATTAAAGTAACGGCGGAGCGAGAGTCTGGATTCTTTGGCTTCCATTTTCTTTTTTTCTTTTATTTTTATTTTATTTTGTTGTTTTAGTCGTTTTGAAGCGATTATGTTTCGTATTTTCATTTTAGATTATATTTGAATCTGGATGTGCTCGTTTTAGGCCCGAAGTGAATACGATTTCTATTTCTTTCAAATTACTACGGAATGTTTGAAGTTCGGACAAATTTAAAATTCGATTGTTTGATTTAACACCAGTTATTCTTATGATCGGAGAATCTTTGTATCGTAGTAATTTAGTAATTGAATCCGGCTTCCATTAATTGAGCGTTATCGTCAATTTATCTTTCTGTAGTCGTTCCACCCGGCTTGTTAATTTCAGTTTGCAATTTACTTCCAGATTATGGTTTATTGATTTTGGATCTGAATACGAGTTTCTTATACCCGTTAAATTGCGTCATTACCACGATTTCAAGGAAGTGCTCTGACACGGGGAAGACAATCTGGGAGGTAACGTCTAGTTCTTTGAGGTATGCTAACCTCTTTATTAGGGATCCTTTGCACTTTGCAAGTTCACTTGGATAAATCACTCTTTCACTTGAAGTCGAGCGAGTTGAATGACATCTATTTAAACAAGCGAGATTTCACCTCGGTCGGATGGTGAAGCGATCAGGTGTTGGCGAGATCTAATCAAGGAAGGGACAGTCTATCCTAATTTCGGAGGCAATCTGGAAGTTGTATATCCTTGCTTGACCCGATAACTTGGGAGCTAAGGTTCTGAGTCCATAAAATGGGTATGAAGTATTGCAAAGAAAAATACCGGATTAAGAAAGGAGTCCTTTTAAATGTAGTTATCTAATTCCACAGTGATGAGAGAATCGGGTCATAAGTCAGATAATGAGAAGCTGTGGAGTAATGGAGAGATCGGTACACTACAATTGCCTTGGGCCAGTTTTGAAACTTGAGTTAATCGAAAATTCTATCAGATTTAACTCACGAGGAATTGATAGTTCACTATAAAGCATTTTTATTGATGTGTCTTTGAGGATAACTATTCGGTATTCATTTCTTTATTAGAAATTACATTATTCTTTATTCTTTATCTCCCAGTTGTTGGTTATTTAGTTCTTTCAGTACGTTTTGTAAATTTTTTCCGGCTTATCCCCGAATGCTGGACTCCCCCAATATATCATTTTGTCGTCGAATAGTATGAAATTAAGGTAATTAGGGTAGTTGATGAAAAATTCTTGAGATCTCTGTGGGATCGATATCTGGACTTAAATCCATTTTATTACTTGTTGACCTGTGCACTTGCAGAAAAGCAAATCAAAACAAAGCTTTGAAAATGACTTATTTTAAAGATTCTGTTCTACATATTATAATTTCCTGAGTTTATAAGCGAGGTTCTTTGAGATTAATTAATAGTCCATGGGTAACGAGTGTTGTAAATTTTGTAAGTAATGTTTTGATTTGTCCAACAGAGTTTTTATGGCGCCGTTCTTGCGAGGATCGAAAAAAAGAATCTAACAAATCAATATTCGAGATGAGAAAGAAGGAAATACTAATTTGGACATTTCAAGAAAAAGAACAAGAAAATAGTTTTCAAGCGAGTGGTTCATTTGGCCAACGATCTTTATGACCAAATTGAAAATGTTTTATGATTTGACTAATCCTATTATTCGTGTGTTTGCTTTGAAAAAACTTTGATGCATAGGAAAGCGGGGCACGTCGATTCGGTGACACGAAATAGAAAGGACGCTCAGAAGCTTGAGAAAGACCAAGAAGACAGAAAATACAACCATGGAAGAAGAAAGGCAGGATGAGGTTGAAAATACGTACGAGGAGGAAGCTGAGCTCCGGTCAGCGTCGTGGAGGATTTACAGGACCAATTATCTGGGGAAGAATACTCGGCGATCGAGACGACTGCCGGTCGTCTTGTAATTTTTGAATTGAAGCGGCGCGAATTACAATGATCCGGCGGCATCGATTTTACTAGTCATCGCGAAGATCCAAGCGAGCTTTTTGGAAAGATTCTCGGGATGGCTAATCTTATTAAAATTTGAATGAGGTGAGACGAAGTCATCAAAGCGCCTATTCCCATTCTCCTTGAGAGATACAGCGACTCATGGTATGAATCATTACCATATGGTTCTGTTGATACTTAGGAAAGAGTTAGTTGGGAGCTGCCAGTGATTCTTTCCTGACCTTAACCACGAGAAAGAAGGAGAGAAATCATTGTGTTTCAGCGGGAAGATGAGAAAGCACGTATGTAGCTTGGGAAGATTCAAGCGGTTCTTGAGAAGATGTCGATGCATGTGATCGATCTAAAGACTCAAGTGGACATTGTATATCATGCCATGAATGATATGTCAGGGATCATCGATGCTTCATCGTGGAGCATTCAAAGAAAAAGATCTTTGAAGAGGCAGGGAGGCGATTGAAGATCTGGCCAAATGTAACATGAAAACTCCTTCTGAGCTTTCAAGAGGAAACAACAGAGGAAAGGGAATCATGGAGCTGAGCAAGATGACAGCCGTAGGCAATTTGGATGCCATTATGCACGAGTTAGGCAAAGCGAAAGAAAAGACACACTTTACTCATGAAATAGGAGCAGTTGAAAGGGGATTGATGACGGGGAAGTCTTGAGAGGAGTAGCGAAGAGAATTCTGAGGCTGCGAGGGTTAATTATATGGGTGAGCGAGAAGCATCATTTTAAACCCAATCCACAACCTCAAACATTATCACCGGCACTTTCGGGGAACCATGAGAACTTCTCATATGGTGGAGGGGCTTCTCAAGGCCAAAGGCAGGGACAGAATCCTCATCAAGGGTATCCGCAGCAACCTAGGTTCCAGCAGCAACAGCAGGCAGGAAATGAGCACAGGAATGAATGCACCGCGAGAGGAGGACTGACTTTCGAGGAACGGATCTTGCGGTTTATGGGGAACTGATAAAAATTTGTTGAACCACCATGAACAAAAATTTGGAGAATTAGGCAATTTGCTACCAATTCTCAAATTTTGAACACTACCAATGCATCCACTGAAGAACACGGAGACCACCAGTAGGCCATTTGTGCAACCTGTAATGGAAGAGAGTGCTCCCAGTGAAATCTGAGAAGAACCACTGGAAGCGTATGTTTATGCGGCTTAGGAGTGGGAAGGAGTTAGAAAGAGGAAAGGAAAAGATGGCGACAACAAAGTAGCAATGCGAGAAGGGGAAGAGACAATGGAGAATGATAAGAAGGAGTAGAAAAGAAGAACATCAGGATCGAAGCACAGGTCTGTTCCCGCAATTTGCGAGAAATCAAAGATGGAGGAGCGGTTTGCAAGGTTCTTGAGAACTTTCGGAGCTAGAGATCGGTATGCCCTTTTCTTTGAAGTGGTGACTCGAGATGCCACTTTATGCAAAATTTGAAGGACATGCGACGAGAAAGAAAAATAGTAGAGAAAGAAGGAATAGTGAATCTCAGCCTTCTTGCTGGTCTGATGTCGGAAGAACTACCGAGTAAGATGAAGGACCCGGAAGTTCCACAATTCCTTGTATTGTTGGAGGATTGGAATTCAGGAAGCTCTACGTGACTCGAGGAGCTAGTATCGTCGATCACTTTCTCTGTTGCCCCGAAAAATTAAGTTTGGGGAGCTTACTCCCCTGGCCATTACTCTAAATGGCGAGACGGATCAATGGTGAAGACGAGAGGGTCATAGAAGATGTGTTAGTCACTGTGGGAAAGTTTGTATTTCCAGTAGACTTCATCATTCTGGACATGGAAGAAGATTTCTGAAGCCACCCTAACATTAGGAAGACCATTCCTAGCTCTTTGGGCTGATTGACATGCGAGAAAGAGTTCTTATCTTGAGGTTGGAGAAGGAAGGTACTACATTGCTTTTTCATGATCAAAAGTATGAAATATAGATAGGGACAGGAAGGTTACAATGTAGCTGATGTTGTCTACACTTCCAACTCCTAATGTTATAAATGATTTAGTAACACTCAGTTTTTATCAATGAAAAGAGATGAATTCGATTATCTGAAGATGTCACATTACGAGATTTCCATACGGCGGTTTTCATTCTATAGAAGCTGTGTTGAACAAGCACCTTGAAAAGATAATGGGGAAAATAGTGAAAAGGAAAATCAGCCCGGAGACCTTGATGCAAGGAAGGGCTAGTTTTGAAAGAGTTGCCAGGTCATTTAAAGTATGCCTACTTAGAATTACCAAAAAAAAGACCAGTGATAATTTCAGCCAGACTCAGTGATGCTGAGGAACAAAGATTGCTGGAAATATTAAGGAAGCATAAGGAATCTTTAGCTTGGTCCATTGAAGAGCGAAGAATTATCAGTCCAAGCAGTTTGCATAAGGTCTGCTTGAAGGAACTTCAAAACCATCACACAGAGCATGAGAGAAGCGAATCCATTGATGAAGGAAGTAGTCGAGAAAGAATTACTCAAATTGTTGAATCTTGGCTTTATCTCGTATTCGAATAGTCCTTGGTGAGCCCGATCCATGGTTCCTAAGAAAGGAGGGTTCTTGTGATCGAGAAATGAAAAATGAATTGATTCGCGAAACGATGTGTGAGGATGGAGGGTATGTATTGATTACAGGAAGTTGAATACAACAACCAGAAAAGATCATTTTCCTTTGCCTTTCATTGATCAGATGTTGGATAGGTTAGCAGGACACCCTCACTTTGTTTTGTGAATGGGTACTCAGGATATAATCAGATTGCTATTGCACCAGAGGATCGAAGACCACGTTCACATGCCCTTATGGTGTTACCTTGCCTTCGAAGAATGCCATTTGGGTTATGTAATGCTCCGGCTTCACATTCCGAGGTGCATGATGTCTATTTTCTCGATTTGGTTGAGAAGTGATGGAGATTTTCATGGATGATTTTCTTTGTGTATGGATCCAGCTTTGATCAATGTCTAAACAATCTCACAGGCTTAGTACTTCAAAGATGCGAAGACAAGCGATTAGCACTGAATTGGGAAAAATGCCATTTTATGGTAGCGAAGGTATTGTTCTTGAGCAAAATTTCCCATTTGCTGGACTAGAAGTTGACCGGTCAAAAGTATCCATTATCAAGACTCTTGCCTTTATCACGGTAAAGAGGTAAGAAGTTTCTTGGGGCATCTTGGATTCTGAAGGTCATAAAGACTTTTCAAAAATAACTTGGACCACTATGCGAATTCTTGGAAAAGGATACAAGAGTTCAATTTTGATAATTCACAGGATGCTTTGATGAAATCAAGATCGGATTAAAATGCAGGCACACATAATGGCTGCACGAGAATGGAATCGAGGATTTGAAATAATGTGTGATGCGGTGATTTTGCGATGGGAGCTGTGTTAGGCGAAGAAGGAGAAAGTATTCAGGTCATATACTGTGCTGATCAAGACCTTGATGAAGCCTGAGAACCTCTCAACAAGCGAAAGATGCCATTGTAGTATTTGCTTGTGAAAAAATTTAGGCAATACATTTTGGGATCCCATGTGGTAATTCACACACAGATCATCTGACCGATCAAATACTTGATGTGAAAGGAAGCCAAAGCGAGATTGATAAGATGGGTAACAACATTTGCGAGTTTGATTTGAAATAAAGGATAAAGGGATGTGACAGCGTGATAGCCGACCACTGTCGGAAGTAGAAAAAAGCGATGATGAAGAAGACATTATGAGTTAACGAGAGAACTTCGAGATGAGCAATTGTTTAAAGGTTTCCTTCCGACTTCCATGGTATGCTGATATTGTGAATTATAAGCTGACGGAGTAATGCGCGAACTGACTACTAACGAGAAGAGAGCTTCGAGCGATAGCATATATTATGTTTGGATGACCCACTCTTATTCAGAATTATCGACGCGATAATAAGAAGATGTGTGCGAAAGGTGAACAATTAGCTTATTTAAATGAATACCGCGCATTCACCGTATGGGACACTTTCAGGAGAAAGAGCGACTCCTGAGATACTCGATCGGGGTTTTTATTGGCCAGTATTTTCAAGGATTGTCTTTGAGAATAGGTGAAATTATTATTGATCGATGCCAAGAATTGGAAATGTCGTGGCTGAGGAATAAATGCTAAAGGTATTATGGTAATACAAATTTTTTTGATGTTTGGGAATAATTTATGGGACCCTTCCACCATCCTTTGGAAACATTTATATACTGTTAGCAGTGGGTGTGTCTCCAAATGGGTGGAAACGATTTCTTGTCAGGAATGATGCTACATGCAGGTTGTGGGATTCTTGCAAGGAATATTTTGAACAGGTTTGGAACCCCCAGAACCATTATTAGTGATGGGAGCCCATTTCTGTTTCAAATATTCACCAGCTCATGAGCGAATATGGGATCAAGCACATAATGAGTTTAGCTTATCGTATCGAGACCAATGGACAAGCGAAATTTCCAACGGGAGATCAAAGAATACTTGAAGGCGTGAGCTCAGCCGGGAAGGATTGGTCTTCCAAACTTGATGATGCACTTTGGGCCCTCTGGGGGCCTCTGAAACCCCCGTGGAATGTCCCATCTGAGTTGTTTTGGTAAACCATGTGTCCCTACCTCTTGAATTTAGAATACAAGGCAATGTGGGCCATCAAGAAGTTAAACACCGATTTTAAAGAACGCAAAGGAAGAAAATTTGCTCCAACTATACGGGTGGAAGAGCGAGAAATGACTTATGACAATGCTCGAGATATCTGAAAGATAAGACAAAGAAATGGCATGATCAGAGAATCTTGAGAAAAGAGTTCGGAAACGAGAGCAGGGTTCTGCATTGTTTATCTAGGCAGAAATTATTCTAGGAAATTAAATCCAATTGGAAGCGGGCCATACAGTAGTAACCGTACTACATTGGAGCGGTAACAACGAAGCACTGCGGTGAAGAATTGAGTCGATGGACAAAGGTTAAAGCATTATCTCAATGAGGAGGAGAGTGAAAGAACTCAAGCGGTTCTTAAGGAAAAAGAAGAAGTACCACAACAGCAAGTCCAGCTAATGACTCCAAAACTGAGCAGCTAATGGGAGGCAACCCAGGAGGATTTCAATGCTGATTTTAAATTTTGAATTATTTCTTTCTTTTGAATTCTTGATGGAGTGGTAAATTTGTTTTCTAGAAGAATAGATTTAAATTTTTTTATTAGAATTTGATTGTGTTTTAACTAGATCTTACGTATTATTGCGTTGATCTTACGCAGGGTTCAAGACATGAATAGGTGCAATTAGCAAGGCGATTCGATAAATTGCGAAGGAGTGTAAACATGAGAGAAAAGGGGAGTAACCTTCTCTTTAGCAAATCACATGTATGATTGAACTAATTGTTAAATGGATTGCACGAAATGTACTGGATAAATGTCTAAGTGTGTTAGAAACAAGAACAAAATTCGAAGTTTTTGAAATCATTGAATTAAAGGCTTTGGTCTGCAGAAGGGTCATGTCGTGACGATGGCTAATGTCATACATAACATTGATGTCGACCGGTTTGAAAGAAACGGAGTTGAGTGGGTAGTAAAGGAAAGGGAGATTCATCGCGACATCCTTTGTGATGTGTGATAGTGAATAGTTTTCAAATTTGAGAAGAAATTTACGCCCATCAATAATTCACGAAAACCCCGGACATGTCAGCGTTTATCTGGTTATGTCGCGACTAAAATCCGACACATGCCACGGCTCATTCCAAAAATACAGAATTTTATGAGCTCAAATTAAAGGCGGAATTGGAAATTCGCGACACGTCATAAATGAAGCATTAATCAGCCCCACAAACATTGATTTAATTTTAGCTGTTGGAAGCTATCATTAGCTCAGCAGCATAACCTTTGTATGTCTTCCCTCTGAATCCTACGACCTCGAAAACCTGGCGGTCTGACCTTCGAGAAAAGCTTTTCTTTTGCTTTAATGGCTGAAATTCCCACAGTCCCTAACCTAGATGAGATGAGGGGGCACGAACAATCAGAGAAGAAGAAACTCATCCAGGCTGGAGTTAGATGAGAGTCGTCGGGAAGAACAAGCGGGGAGGAACAAATCGGGCGCCGGAAGTTAGGGACTACCGAAGGGGCGGGGGGAAAGGGAAGGACACAAAGGAAGAAGAAGAAGAAGATTTGATATCAGTGAGCTTATTCTCGGTGGAAGAAGTAATGCACTAACAAGGGTTTTGATACGAGAGAGGAGATTCAAAACCACATTGCTCCTTTCGAGGAGATGATAGAGAGCGAGAGAGGATGGAGGTCTCTGCGCACCTTAGCTTGAAGGATATCACGGCAGCGGTGAGAGAGTTTTATTCCAACATGAGTAGGAAAGGATGGAGCTGTTTTGTTAGAAGTGCAGGTCTCATACGAAGCAAAAGGGCCATCAAGCCTATGGCATGACAAACGCTAAACATGGCTCCAAATTCAAGAAAATTTTGGAAAAGCCGAATTTTAAAGATTCTTGAAAGCTCAGCATTAGGAAGGGCGCAGTTGGACCAGAAAGATGGAAAGCCAAAAACTACGAAACAGGGGAGCACCTTGCGAAGAAGCAAAGAGTATGGTTTATTTCTTGGCATCTTGTTTTGGTTCCCTGACAAGACACTTATGCACGATGAGAGAACAAGGTAGTACTCTTTGTATGCCATACTAAAGGGACTTCAAAATCGATATAGGGCGATCATAGAGAGCTCTATCATGAATATCATGAAGGAAACAAAGAGTGCGCCTCACCCAGTAACAATGCATTTCTTTGGCGAAGAGCAGGTGAAAGGGTTTGGGAGACGGAGAAGAGTCGAGCTACCTCATGACGGGGAGTTAGTAAGGGGACGAAATCAAAGGAAAAGGGAATGCGGTAGAAAGCCGGAGGCCCAAGGCTGGAAGGAACGAAGGAGACCCGGAGGACACGGATCAAGGAAGCGAGCACCTAGTGAACTCACACGGCAACAACGATCTGTGTTTGCGAGCTGATGAAGGGCGGGATGCGGGGCGGCCACATAGATTTTCATCACCTTGGCCGGTTTCCTCCCTCTGTAAGAAAGCGAGAAATTCCAAGGGGAGGCTCTAGAGGAGCACCAGAGAACAACTTGATACTGGAGACTCTAAGTACATGAAGAGAATAGAAGAAGAAGGAATGGAACTTAAAGCAGAATTGGAGAAGCCATGTATGAAAAGAAGCGAAAGGAGAGACCAACGGTGGGAAGAAGAGCTAAGCGAGAAAAGAAGAGAGCACGAGGGGTGGAATCTGAAAAGAGAACAACAGGTGGAAGGAAGAGCTGAGCTTGAAAGATGAACAGATGGGAGATAGGTTGAAGAAGCAAGGAGAAGAATTCAAGGAAGAAATGAAGGAAAGAGATCACGATCTGTTACTGAAACTTAAGTTAAGTCATGAAGCTTTCTATAACAAGGAGTTTGATCGTGATTCTCAACTACTAACATGGAGAAAGAGATAAAGAGCATGACATCAAATTTGGGGAGCAAATCAAAGGGTTTTAAGTTGCTATTCAAATCTCTGAGGCTTGGAAAACAAGGCGAAACGATAGAGATAAAAAGCAATGGGAGGCTGAATCCTACGAGGCGAAGGTGGTACAGAAAATTTAGATTTGATTAACAACAATCTTTCAGTGCTTGAGTCATGGCCCGAAATGGAAGGACAATGAATGACTTGGGAAAGAGGCAAGTACTAATAAGAAGGTTGATCTCTCTAATGAGATTGTCATTGAAAAACGAGATTGAGAGGAAACCAAGAAGAGAAAAGAAAGAAGAAAGTAAATTCCCTCCATTTCAACTCATTTGAACACTTTAGACACTGGATTACAACATTTTGCCACCTGGGTCGAAAAGAAAAAATAGACCTTCTCTTTTGCTAACCTTCTCCTCCTGCAGGCCTTATCGAAACTCTTTGTATATCCAAACATTTGCAAAATGTCCAGTAATAAAATGAAATTTAAATTGAATGATTGTTACTATCTTGCATTTGATTGTTCAATATTGTGTTGCTTTGTGGTTGCATGATTAAGAAATCAAGAGTAGAATTAGTTTCAAAATAAAAGCTAAAGGTCATTAGCTTGATTGTATGGCGATTAGAGAGTAGAGGTAGGCTGAAATGAAGGAAAAGTGCGAGAATAAGGACAAAATGCATATAGTTTAATTGAAATACAAAGGTGAGGAATTTACTTATATTTAAGCGATAAGTCGAATAGAAGAAGGTGATAAAAGCGAAGGAACAAAGCGAGTTTTGAGTTTGTGAGTAAACGATGGAAATCAGGATCCTATTGAATATCAGACCAATAACTACTCACCAATAAAATGGTCGAATGCTCATATAGTTAGTCACGGCTGCGATCCGAGGTTACAGAACTTGTTAGATTATTGATTGGCGAAATCTAGGTGATACGGTGTGAATGATACAGGCCATTCTTGGATAGTTTGAGCCATTCTAGCCATCCTTATTAATATGCTTGTGCATACACCTTAGTCTGAATTTGAGCCAAGATATCCCATGTCTTTAAAATAAGCGAAAAGAAACCCTGACCGTCAGAAAACTCAATCAGGTAAAGAACCAATGATTACATGAATTCAAGGAGGAAGAAGAAAGAAAGGAAGTTTGGAGGAGTATAGATGTATATTCTTGAAGAACTGAAATGAGAAGAAAAAAGGCAAAAATAGAAATAAAAGCAGGAAAGAAGGTTTCTAGGGATAAGTTTTATCTTGTGGCTATATATGAACAATTAAGTTAAGTGTTTCAACACCTAGTACCCTAATGCCATCTGGTATAGGAGCTACTAACCCAAGGATTAGCTAAGGGTGTTAGAAAACTTTAAAAGTTTAAAACATAGCACTATCACTGAATGGTAGCAAACTAAGAGAATTCCCAAATGAAATTACAAGTGTGAAATAGAGCGTACGATTGAATTGAAGAAATCAAAGATGTCCCAAACATGAGTTTGGGGAGTTTATTAGAGAAGCTATAAGAAGAAAAGGGTAGAAAAGAAGAAAATGATGGGAATATTTACTTGGCAAAAAAAATTCCTTTCATCCTACCATTGCTAAGCCCTAACATTCTGAAGCCCAGACGATTGATCTTGAAGGCTGAAATCACCTACATTAGTGGAGATCAATATGAAAAGCAAGCTTATGGAGTTGGAAGGTGGAAACAATCAAATTGTGAAAGACTTTAGAATTCGTATTTCAGTATGAAATGAGAAGGAAAACAATTCATTATTCAACCGGATCAATGGGTATATTGTTTACATAAAACAATTTCAACATTTAGTTTTTCTTTGTATAGCGAAAAAGTCGAGACCAACCTTGAATTGGATAGAAGTTAAATGTATAGAAAATTTTGCATACCTTGGTGCAATTAAATTGGATGCCACTCATAGAATAAAACAAAACGAGAAAAATATTCTTTGATTTGAGGACAAAACTTAGTCTTTCTTTTCGCTGCGAGAGATGACAAAATTTTTTTAAGTTTGGGGAGTTTGATGAGCTTAAAAGTCATCTCTCTTTAGTCCAATTTTCTGTTTGATTTTGATTAAAATTGAATATTTAATATGCAATTATGAAGAAACTCCACCGTTTGTCATTAGCGGGAAGGAAGCAAGAAAGATGGAAAATGCGACAATAAGTGGAATAAAAAGTGCAGTGGTAGTGAGGCGAAATAACAAAAAGCTGTGATCGCGATGCGATTTTAGATCTGCAGTCAGTTACGAGAGTCGTGACCTCAGGAAGATTGAAGAGAAATTGAGGCATGTCGTGACAGGGAACACAGTATAGGCAGCAGAAGAAGGAGCAGAAATTAAAGAATGGCGTGCGCGACGAGGAAAGCTGAGGGTGGCGACATCATCGATAACCATTTGCGACCTACGGCGAGAGAAGGTGATGTCGCGACAAGAAAGATTGATGTCGCGACATCAAGAACGCAGTTGTTCTGATGACTTATCTTGAAGTGCGTGACATCGAGAGGAGATCAGCGAAGGCCGAAACTATGAGGTTGAAATCCGCGACATCGAGGACTACCCGTTGAGAAGCTTGATGCGAGGAGCTGATGTCGTGACAAAGCGAGGTCGCGACATCGCGACAACCCGGTGAAGAGTGCGAGAGACTTGAGCCCATGGCGACAACATCCTGATGTCTGGCGACGCCGGGGCTAACCATTGAAAGCTGCGAGGAACTGAATGGATGTCGACAAGGCCATGATGTGGCGACATCTGCGATCATCACGAGGCGGCCGAGGGTCAGCTTCGATGTCGTGACATCAAGAACAGACCGTGGAGACTTGCGAAGTCACGACATCAAAAGCAACCAGTTGAAATGCGCTGAGGCGACAAGATGTAGCGACGAACGAAGTCGCGACATCGGGGAGCGCGCCAGATTAAAGCTGCGGAGTCGCCAAAAGCGATATCGCGACGTCGAGGTGATGTCGCGACATCGAGCTTTAACAGTTAAAGCCAGGAGAACTAAGTTGATGTCGACATGGGGGTGATGTCGCGACACGGACACTGCTTTCGATTTAGGGTAAAGAACCGCGAGATGTCCGCGTGAGAGATATTGAAGTGCGTGACGCGAAACGGTTGAGAACGCAGATCCTTAAGGCGAGAGATTAGCGATGTGAGATCGATTAGCGACATCGGGAATCATCGATTGAAACACAGTAAGGAATGAAGTGATGTCGCGACGAGGGATCGAAGTCGCGACATCAGGAACAATGGTTGAAGGTTGCAGAATACTTCAGTGATGTCACGACGTGGGATCGAAGTCGCGACCTCGATGATGTCACGACGAAGCGAAGTCGCGACGAGCGATAACTTGGGCACAGATACTCCTACGATCCACGGCGGTACAATGGGATTAGGGCCGTTAGGAACCACATAAATGAAGGCTATCGGCTCATTAAAGTAGCTTGGCGGCCACAGACGAGAGGTCTGGATTGCTGAAAGCTCATTTTCTTTTTTTTCTTTTATTTTTTATTTTATTTTGTTGTTTCCGTCGTTTTAGAGCAGATTATGTTTTCGTATTTTCATTTTCGTTGTATTTTTCTGAATACGGATGTTGTCGTTTTAGCTGAAGGCGAATCTGATTTATTTAACACAGTGCTACGCGGAATGTTTGAAGTTCGGACAAATTTACGGAATTCGATTGTTTCGGTTCAACTTGCGGTTATTCTTGTAGTCGGAGAATCTTTGTATCGTGTAATTTAGTAGTGAGAATCCGGCTTCCATTAATTGAACGTTATCGTGAATTTATCTTTCTGGCATTCCGACAGCTTGTTAATTTAGGTTCTGAATTTACTTAGTTATGGTTTATTGATTTTGGATCGAATACGGTTCTTATGCAGTTAAGAATTGCGTCATTACACGATTTCAAGGAAGTCCTCTGCGTGACACGGGAAGACAATCACATAGAGATGCGTCCCAGTTAACTGAAGGTATCTGCCTGCTTGATAGGGATCCTTCTTTGCAGGATTCACTTGGATAAATCCTCTTCTCACTTGAAGTCGAAGGAAGCAGGTTGAATGACTTTATCACATTTAAATAATGAGATTTCACCTCAGTGGATAGTGAAACCCCGATCAGGTGTTAGTGAGATCTAATCAAGGGAAAGGTTGATCTATCTAATTTCGGAGGAGCAATGCGGAAGTTGTATATCCTTGTGACCAATAACTTGGGAGCTAAGGTTCTGATCCATAAAATGGGTATGAAGTATTACGAAAGAAAAATACCCGGAATTAGGAAGTCCTTTTAAATGTAGTTATCTAATTGCAATATTCGAATCGGGTCATAAATTAGATAATGAAATGGAGTAATGGAAGAGATCGGTACACTACAATTGCCTTGGGATTTTGAAACTTGAGTTAATCATTCTATCGGATTTAACTTCTGAAATTGATAGTTCACTTTATAAATTGTTTTTTATTGATGTGTCTTTGAGGATAACTGCCAGTATTCATTTCTTTATTAGAAATTCATTATTCTTTATTCTTTATCTCGATTGTTGGTTATTTCAGTTATTTCCTTTTGTTCTTAGAATTTTCCAGCATCGAATCTTTGGACTAATATCATTTTTGTCGTCCCGAATAGTATGAAATTAGAGTAAATGTCAGGGTAGTTGATGAAAAATTCTTGAGATCTACGTAGGATCGATATACGGATAAATCCATTTATTACTTGTTGACACGTACTTGCGAAGCAAATCAAAAAACAAAGCTTTAGAAAATGACTTATTTTAAGAGATTTGTTCTACATATTATAATTTCCTGAAGTTTATGGCAGGATTGCTGAAGTTAATTAATAGTCCGTAGGTACTGATTATTTTGTAGAATTTTGTCACGTGTGTTTTGATTGTCAACAATATATATATATATATATATATGATTGCGAATAATGAGAAAAGTTGTTTGAGTTTGTTTACAAACATTCTCATGTTCTTCATCTAGGTTTGTTTGGTCATATTTTTTTTTTTTTACTTATGGAGCGAAACTTTCATTATGAAATAAACGACATCAATATAGAACATGGTTTGAATGTGATGAAGTCATTCCAAACCTTAAAATAACACATTAACAATAGTATTTATGGCAATAGTATGGGCAACTACATTGTTTTGCCTTTTGGTAAAAAACAACAAAAAAAGGTTCTCACTGCAAGGGATAAGCAATCTTTGATCAAAACACCTAACTTCGCTAAGATCGTGACTCTTTTCTATAATGCACGGAAACGACACAGTAGCGAATGCGGGGTTCAAATATCTTTTTCGATGCAATTAGCCAGTTCTTGATCGAACAATGCTATCTCAAACCCATAGCTTGAACTCACGATTTGAAATAAACCATCCACTTAGTAAGGAAGGCACCATGCATAAATAAGCCTTGTGAGTCATGAACCGCAAATTCCCCATTTCGATTTGCCTTTGTGGAATACGATCCACATCAATATTGCATTTTACAAAACTTGGTGGTCGTTGCCCGACGATGCGACGAGCATGGCTGGCACGGCTACCGACGCAGTGCTTTCTTGAATAGAAATCAGCTCGGCAGACATTAAACGGCACCAGTAAACCATTCTCTCTTTTGATTCATGCACCAGGTAAACCATTCTCTCTTTGATTCATGCACAGTAAACCATTCTCTGATTCATGAAACCATTCAGTATTGTCATTTCATTGGCGCCATATAGCCCAAATAACAGCACTAATTTTTCCTATGGTCTCCTTGTCTAAGTAGCGGTTTAAGAACCACTCTGAAGACTTTCAAGAGTATCGGCTATAGAGTCAATCAAACTAGTCACATTCAACTTAGACCAACAAGATATAGCAAAGGCGAAGTAAATAAATGTCATACATTCTCAAGGCCATTACAAAAGACAGAGGCAACAACATCTATACCTTTTGGTAGGTTGTAACTTTGTGAAAGAACACCTTGGCCACAGTCTCAGTATTTAGCTTTGAAGATCTTGTAAACTAGAGTATAGAGAGCAAAACAAAACTCCAACTTAAATCTTCCTAACATAGCAATACTGAAGCAATGAAGATCACGAAAATCCATACCTCCACTTTCCTTCTTCACACTCGGTTTGTCCCACGCCAACCATTTTATGCCACCTTTGCCATCTTTGCTCGATCCCCACCATAAAGAATTAAGAATCTTTTGAATTTCATCAAGAATAAAGGTAGGTAGCATGAAGGTACTCATATAATACGTGGGGATGGATTGGGCAATCGACTTGATCAGCACTTCCCTGCCAGCTCGGGATAGAGGTCATTTTATCTAGCCTTGAACCCTTTTCCACACACGTTCTTTAAGGTGGTTGAAAACCATCTTTTTCTTCTTTCCAATTAACGATGGGAGCCCCAGGTACCTCCTAGTATTGAGTGGATGTGATACACCCATAACAGAGGACAAATGAGTTGCAATATTTGAGTCCACATTGAGCCAGACATGATACCGGACGAAAAATTTTGTCCACTAGCTTCCTCGTATTGGAGCTTCTTCATCACATTACACTTTCGGTCTGCAAAGAAAAATAGGCGTAAATACACCAAAAAAGAATGTAGAAACACTCGGTCAGTCCTTACTCGACACCCATGTAGAAGCCTCCCAAATTCTACCCTTTTGATAAGCGAGGATAACCCCTCAGCACATAAGATAAAGAGGTAAGGGGACGGGTGGATACACTTCCATGATCCTCTCTTTGGATCAATGGGTGACCTCCATACCATTCACATTTGTTATATCTCACTATAGAAACACACGGCATCATAACATCGGCCCATCTACTATCAAAACCAACTTCCAACGCAGTCCTTTTGAAAACCCCAATCTATTTTGTCGTAGGCTTTACTAATGTCGATTTTGAAGGCCACATCCCCCTTTTTACCTTTACTCTTCTTCTTCATATGATGAATGATTTTGAATGCCACTAAAAAGTTATCCGTAATTGAACTTCCTGAAACAAATGTTGATTGCTCATGAGAGATAATCCGAGGTAACAACTTCTTCAATTGATTTGCCAAAACCTTAGCCAATATTTTGTACTTCATATTACAGAGCGCTATTAGCCAGTAATGTTGCATAGATTTTGGCTTCTCACGCTTCGGAATCAAACATTTGTTCGTATTGTTTACTGTTGGAGGAAAGCACAAATTATTCATCCACTCCATAATAATCGATGAATATCATCACCTACAAGATCCCGAAACCATTGATAAAGCAGCGGGTTTGAATCACGCCCGAGGCCGGCAATTTACCAAGGTGCATGCATAACAGTCCTTAGAATTCATCCTTGAGAATGGTGACAACGGTCTGACATTTTCTTCATTCATAACTATGTTATCAACACAATCCAACACTTCATCATACTTACCAGTACTATCAGAAAATAGAGCTTTAAAATAATCAATTGCTACTCGTTGAATGCCTTCATTTGTTTAAACCCAATCTCTCTCTTCATTGATCAAACTAGTAATCTCGTTATTCTTTTTTCGCGCTAAAGCCCTTGCGTGAAAGAAACGAGTATTGGAGTCACCGTCTATGAGCCAAAAGAATTTCAATCTTTGCCTCCAGTATGTAGCTTCTTGGTCTAATCTATGGGACAAAGTGGCTTTCAGCTCTTTTTTGCAATTAACAATTTCCCTTATGAATCTTAAAGCTAATTCCTTTCCACACAGTTAAGAGAATGCACGAGAAATTGTTGCTCACGGATGCACACAGCCGATTCAAACCAAGCATTAGAAATTATTTGATTTTAAGTTTGGTTCAAACCATCTCAACTTGAATTTCTACTTCTAGCAGATTTTTTAGCAATTACCATTTGTGCAAGAGAATTGGTGAGTGGTCGAATACATGAGCAATTAAACAACGTGAAAGAGATTTAACCAAGCACCAGAAGCCAAACAACTGTCAAGTTTTTCCTCTACCCATGCTGGCGTCCCTTTACCTCTTTCCCATGTAAAGGGTAACCTTGAGAGGATGTCCATTAAACCACAATCAATCACGACTTCTATGAAGCCTCTGAAAAGCCAAGCAGGATGCTCTACATTTCCCCTTTTATCTGACTCCTCAAGTAGATCATTCATATCCCCTATCACACACCAGGGTAGCGACGAACGAGAGTGAAGGGATCGTAGCAAGTTCCAAGAATCTCAACATCAACTTCTCTTCGACATACCATAGAAATTGGTCAGCCTCCATGTACCTCTGGCTTCATCTTCAATGTCTAAATCGATGTGGTGTTGCGAGAAGCTCAAAATAGTTACTTTCTCCATAACATTCAGAAGCAGCCTCTGCCACCTCGACTTTCTCATATTGCCATACTTGATGTGAAACCCGATTTTACTCTCAAAGTTTCTATTTTATTACTATTAACTAGAGTTTCAAGCAAAAACACAACCATGGGCTGTGAGTTTTCACGACTCAATAAGGGCATAGGCGCATGGGCTTGACCCAATCCTACGATTCAGCTAAGGTAAATCATTGAGGATGGGGCCCTATTCCTGAGATCACACTTGATAAAAAGTCCCTTGTGTATTTGATGTAAGAAGAATTTTATCTTCAATTTCAAAAGCGGGTTTTGTCGAGCCATACTATAACTGGGCCTCGAAACTGGCTTGACCTTCATCTATCTTCTTTGGCAATTAATTCTAGGCCTACCTCCTCATCCACCACATAAACTTTAGTTTTCTCGCCCTCGGCCACATCTTCCATATCTTTACGTTCCTCCATTCTCTTCGCCAAATTCTCCTTTTATAGGAATTGCCTGAGTTTCCTTATCTATCACAACTCCAACTCTCCCCATTCAGAGATTGCATTCCAACCGAACACCTTCTCCAACTTGTGACCTTGATTGGTACGTAACCAAGGATTGAATCCCGGTCTTGTATTAGACAAGCTGGGTGACTTTGAGCCATGCTCCCGGCTTGACTTAGAAGCCAGGCAGTCTAGGTGCCCTAAGCAACCACATATGAAATAGAAAAGACTAAGTCTTTCATATTTAAAGGAAACAAAGAGCCAATCACCTTTAGGCTTCCTTATTCGTTTCCCACGCTCCAATGGAGGTTAAACGTCCATGGAAACACATAATTGCATATAACCATTATTACTTCTCATGTTATTGACCGCGTGGATGTCGTCTTGGGGCATCGTGAGTACGTGAACCTACAAAAAGAGAAAAGGGGGTCAGCGGTGATGTGCTAACCGCCTCTCCGATGATTAAGTCATCCAAATGATGGAGAAGATGAAGAAGAAAGTCTATGCAGTTAGGATTTCATACCTTTCCCTCGTAGGGAGTTTTTGTTTTATACTTGAATTTCTCCTTGATTCTTGGAAAGTTAATCTTGTTATTTTAGCGATAGAATCTCTCTTTCCTTATCAGAGACCAATTCTCCATGATTTTTGGAGAGATAATATCATAGATTTAATAGTAAAATTTTCCTTTCCTTATCAAAGACCAGTTCTCCCTTATTAAGGATTAATGTTTTAAGATGTACTAGATTGGGATATTATGAGATCCGTGGATAAATATCTTGCATGCAATTAGACGGTCGATTAGGGATCTCGGGACTTCAGACGGGATGTAGGTCTTTCCCCTCTGATTAGTTCATGTATGGTTCTAATGTAACAGACTATTTTGGGTCGTTTTGGGATTTGAATCGGGTAATGGGCTCATATAGATGCTAGGCCAGTTGAGTAGTGGATCTTGGGCCCAAAATCCATGGTACTCACAATGCCCCTTTTTTTTCCCGACTGGAATATCATGCCTTTTTAGGCAGGGGAAAATACTTGCGTTTTAGGGTCTATAGTATGGGAAATTGGAGGTGATTAATGCGCATATGTTTCGATGCACATATTACTAGAAAATTCTATGTTTAGATGATGTATTGTCTTTTTGAAATCTAGCTCCTATATGTGGTGGTGAATCAACAAAATCTATGGAATTTCAATGGATTCCTCTTCGTTCAGCTTGTCCCTCTATCAGTGAATTCATCTGGGACGGTGAAGGTGGAATAATGGTAGGTGGAAACTTTCGAGAAATCTGCATCTATTTTCCGGCTTATGGATATTGTGTTTGAAGACGGCGTGCGTGTTATTATTAGGTGTCCTAGATAGGAGGCCTAACTATGCCAACGTCATCTTTTCAGAGCTCTTTGTTGGGTTTTACGTGGATCAGCCAGAGGTCATGGACGAGGGGCCTGATTATGCTATTGCCCTTCTTTTAGGATTACCTTGGCTGAGTGGGGTGCCTTTTGGGATTCAAAGTAAGGTGCAAGCGAGAGGAAGGGAGATTTCAAGCAAGATAATGTAGATTCTTCAGTGTCTTTGATTTTCCCTTCTTCCTCTTCCTCTTCCTTTCACCTCTTCTTTTTCTTCTTTCCTTTTCTGATTCTCCTTTTTTTTTCTTTGTAATTAGCCTGGTATGTTTACCTAGATATTCTTGTAATGGATCCACCAAGGTTGCTTAGATATGTTTGTTTTGGCTTTAATGTAACTATTGACGCATTTTGGCATATTTTAATAAGATTGGGTTGTTAGGCATACTAATGCATCGAGTTTTCTATTTCCCATTCTTTCTTCGTATCCTGGCTAGAGGAGCTAATCATCAAAGTTGCCTTCTGAGAATCCTCTATTGGTTTTCGAAGATGAGTTTTCATATTCCTCAGGCACGATTGGTCGCTAAGCTCTACTTGGTTAACATGCCCGAGCTATTTTGATAGACAAGCCTAGAGGCCCACCCGGCCCGAACAGATCTGGGCGCGAGGGCTTTTTTTAAGTGTCTGAAGGTGAAACATTTTGCCAATACTAAGCGTTGGGGGAAGGAGCATGTCTCCCAATATTATGGTTGATCCATCGACGCATTTAATGCGCTTGTACATGCCTTACCCTATATAAGAGTAGGGGTCCGGAAGCCAGCTTCTTTGCTACTATTCAGAAATCTTTTGCTTGAAATCCCTTTGCACTTCTGTAGCACTCCTAAAGTTTTCGAAGAACAAGCTGTTCAGAGAATCCTGATCGTTTTTTATCTCCTGGTGGGTTTTGCTTTGATTTTGATTTTGATTTTGTTTATGTGGGTTGTCTGGTTGTTGGTTTCTTTTCTTTTGTGCGATGCGTTCTTGATCCATAGATGGGTTCGGGGAGACGGAATTGTACATTGGATTTTTAGGATGCACGAGCTTTAGGGTATCAATGAGGCTTTCTAATAAAACTTAAGTTTTTTAGTCTTGCTACTTGCTTTGGTAGGATATTGTCGAGGTTAATATCTCTCCCTATTTTTTAAATGGATTTGCTGAGGAATGGTGAAGGTCGAGAGGATAATTCCACCGGTCGGGTTGGGCGGCTATGGAGAGGACTGATTGAGGAGAACATACATGACTGACCTTGTCTCTTCCATGTCCATGGAAGGAGTTGGTCTTTCCCGAATTCCGACGGCCGCTGGTTTAGAGGTGTCGGTGGCTCGGTTGCCTCAACTGTAGGAGAAAAGGATAATGTCGTATATTTTACTCGGGAGCAGTTCGCAGCTGAACTTCGTGATTACTACCCAAAAAGAGTTGTTTTATACCTTTAACACTTTATGTTTTAAGCACTTTTTGTGTAGTAATTGGCCTAATTAACCCTGTTGACATATTAAGGACCTAGCAATGCTACTAATCAGTGTTTGTAGCAAGTTTTGTTTTTTTTGAAGGTCATATATCTTTAAGATAGGGATCCAGCTCAAACATGAAGAAATCAATTAGAACTCAGAGCTGCAGAACTAGAAGCAGAAAACATAGCAGAAAGTCCTTACCAATTTCGCAACCCCTGCGAAGTTTCCTGACTCCCTCGAATTTCACAATTTGCTGAATTTTCCTGATGAAATTTCTTGCGAATTTACTTGCCATTCTTTTTTACTTTTTTGTCTTTTTTTTTATTTCTTCCCAAATTCTCCCTATGTAATAGTGTTTTATTTGTATCTTTTGGTAATTTGTAATGAGTTTGGTGGTATGAAACACCCCAAAAAACAAGACTGTGTCGATTTCAATATCGGTCGAGCTTGAGCTTGCTTTATTTTTGTCGTTTCTCTCTTCCCTTTCTAAATGACAAACTGACCTAAGAAGAGGAAGGCGGCTAAAACCTTGGTTTCCTTGGGGTAAAGGAAATTGGGTGAAGGTTCGAGATGAAAAGGTGTGAGTTTTCCATGTTTTAAAGGAAGTATTTTCATCATTAATGGCCTTTTTCAAACGTGGTTTTAATCCTTCGGGTTGCATGAATGATCAGGTATTTGATAAGATTTTGGGTTCGATTTGATGCTTATTGCTAGATCCATTGGCGTTCGTTAGTTATCATCATGGGTTATTGGGAGGTGATTCGAGGATGTTTTATTTCCTTGAATTCGTTTGATCCTTTGATTCACCTTGAATGGTTAGTGTTGGTAAACTCTCGGGGCTCGTTGGATGCTTGTCGCTAGATCAGTGATGTTAAGTCGGTTATCATTTATGTACCATTGGAAGGTGAGTCGAGAGATGTTCTTCGCTCGAGACCATTAATGAAACAAAAACCATTTCAAGGATATTTATGTAGGGTAAGTTATTAGCAAACCCCGAGAACCGATTCGGGAGATAAGCATATGTTATCCTCCTGTGCGAGAAAAGACACATAAACCCTCCTTTGCCTAAGAGACCTAAAACCCTGAGTAACCCTGACCTCTAAGGATTTGTTTTCATGTTTTAGTAAATTTTTATTTTTAGGTTTAATCACAAAAATCCCCTCTTTTTATCCTAATCCATATATCCAAAATGAAATCAATAGTGTAAGACTAATTGTAAGTCATTCCCACGAAGAAAACCCATCCCTGTGGATGATCCTATAGCCGCTATACTATAGTAGCAATTATACGGTAGTATGAGGTATTAGGTTATAAATTTTGTTGATTTAGAAAACCCTACGGGCTACGAATCACTTCGCTTCCCTGTTTCATCATTATTGAAACAGTTTCTACATGTCTCCCGGGCACCTCCTGCGCTTATCCATTGGCTATTCGGTTGATGGAGTTGCGGTGTGCTCGAAACCTCCTCTGGGTTGGATTGTCTCTGATGAAGATTTGTTTTGTTTATATCTTGAAGCTTGGGATCCCAGGGGGTAGGTTGTCGATGTTAAGCCCACGATCAGGCTTGATTCGTAACGGGGCTCCCAGACTCCCCGGGCGGGGAAAAGGGGTTGTCACAGTCGGGGTCGCAGTATGAGACACTTTCGGTATCTCGGGCTTCCTTTAACGTGAATCGGTCTACAGTGTTCGATTTCCTTTTAGCTGGAGTTCAACGATTCATGCCCAGATGGATTGTGTACTAAAGTACCTCTGTTTTCTTGATGTCGTTCAGACAAGCGTAGGCAAGGCCGACTAGTAAACTAGATTGAGAAGGCTAGTCTGGAGAACATCAGGTGACTACTTGAGATAACGAGGCAGAGCGTAACCATGAGCTTCTGCTGACGGTGAAGAATTTACGAGAGTTAGGCGATAGCCCTTTCCCTTATATTATCTCCATTGGTTCCCTGCTCGCCGCTATTTAAGGTCATTGGGGAGCATTTATTCTTAAAGTCTCGCCAAGTTGGTCTGAGTAACTCGTCTCGTTGTTTACATGGGAGGACCAGACGGAGGCGGCTACAAGGACCTTAGTGAGACCCGACCCGTGTTGCCCGACCTCGAGTCCCGGCTACCCCTAGCAGGCAAGAAGAGAGTGAGGCAGGAGTTCGGCAATCAAAGGCAATTGTGGCTAGGGTTCGAAGGTTTTGTAGATTGGATGGGAGTAGTCGATAGTGAGCCCGCCGAGGAGGAAGAAATGTTTAGCCTTGTTGATGGGTTTGCTGAGGAGCGTAAAGCGGTATCTGCGACCACAGGATGTGGCCACCTCGGATTACGGAGGAGAAGCGACCTAGACGGTCTCAGCCCGGTGAGAACCGGGGGCCCGGGCGTAGTCTCGGTGAATCACGAATCGGCTCCCAGCGATCAGTAGCTTAGGGAATTTGCTTCGACGAGGTTAATATACCTCCCAGAGAAGGGTTCTGGTGTGACCCCTCTATAGTATTCTAAAGAGGTTAGATCGAATTTACATAAAGGGTAGTTATCGCTCTAGCACCTGCCCAGAAACTATCAGTCTTGAACGAAAAATGGTACTTGATTGGGTATTAGTAAGCACGTATGTTGCATGCTTGGAGGTTCATCTCTCGACGGATATGAGTAGCTCCATATGTCGAGACGTCTTTGAAAGTGTCGCCACTAGATCCCCCTCAACCAGGAGGAATCTTCGGTTACGCACATGCGCGACCTTTATCCGAATTACTTCTGGATACCTATGGCGGCAGCTGAAACGATGCTCCATTACGCACACTGTTTATATGGATAAAGGGTTGCCCGACACGTGTAGATGATAGGATTCTCGTCATGACCGACTTAACATCGGTGAACTAGTAAGTACTGATTTTTAGCACATGACTATCAGTTATGTAGTAATTTTCTTCTAACTCATGTTCTTTTTGAGTTGTGATATCAGAATATGACACTTGACAGGACCGATCCCTCTTAGATGGCCTTAGAAAACTCTGACACATGCCGATTAGCGCCGCGTCTTAGGACCTTAAACACTTCTCTGGCCGAGGTCAAATCTTCGTCTAAGCATTGGGAGAGAGAGGCCAAAGATGGTGCGACAAACGTTATCCGAGTAGAGAAAGAAAGAGACAAGCAAGAAGCCAGGGCGGCCCAATTAGTGGCTACGGCAACAGGAGATGCCAAAGCTATGGTAGAAGTCAATTTGACTAAGGCCCTAAATTCTTTGGCACCTGCGGAAGAAGGCGAGCATAGGTTAGAGGTTGAGTTCACCCGTATAAGTGAGGATCGCTGTGTAGGGTGAGCAACGGAAGGGTGAGGAGGATGCGGAAGGCCATGTGCAGAGGGATCTTCAATAGAGCATGACATGTATCTGCAGATTTTTGATGCCGGTCGAACAACGTGAAATATCTGGACTTTTAGATGTCAACCGAACAACAACTATATCTGGACTTTAAGCTGCTAGTCGGACAACAACCATATCTGGACTTTTAGATGACAACTGAACAATAACCGTTTCTTGATTTTTAGATGCCAACCGGACAATAACCTTATCTAGTCTTTTATAAAGAAGTAAATGTAGGTTTTTTAAGAGGAAATGTGTAAAGGATAATCTTTTATTAATGGTAACTTCCTCAAATAATACACTCACGATAGCCGCTAGCAAGGTGCATCAAATTCCGCATTTGGGAACAACGGTCTTGTCGACCTTCTCGGTGCGTAAGAACAGTTGTCACTACTCGAACCATGTATGATCCTTCCCGATGAGATTCGGAACTTCTGTTCATTTGGAGTTATTGTGTGTTTTCAAAGCCCTTCTTATGACTAGCTCCACAGCTTTGAATAGTACACTGCTTTACGCCCGGTTAATGCGAGCTTACTTGACCTCTTGAGTATGATGCTACGCGTCATGACTCTGGCTTCCTAATATTCATCAGTCGTGTCCAAGTCTTTGATTATGGCTTCAGTGTTTGCTTCTTCAGGGATTCCCGTTCAAATGGTAGGCATTTCGATTTATGTGTGGATGATAGCCTCCATCCTGTATGTGAGGGAAAATGGTGACTCCCATCACCTTGGCGAATTAGATCCCATGGGCCAGTAACAACTCTTGGTGGCTCTTACACCCACTTTCCTTTGGCTAAATGTGAGGCGTTTTCAAGGGTGACATAAGGCGTTTGTTAGGCCTACTGCTTGGCCCAGTTTAGCTGCCTGCGGGCAACTGCGGGGTGGAGTATAGGTTTTTGTTTCAGCTCAATTTGCAAAAGTTCTATATACTCATTTATCGAATTAGAATGACCCAATAATTCCTGATTGATTGGGGTATCTGAGACACACCTGCAATATTTTCCGCCCTCATTGAGCAGCCTCCTTATCTTCTTTGGATGTGAAGGCTTGGCCTCCTATCAATTTGTCGAGAAATAGTTGCTGTAACTAAAACAACTACGAGGCTGGAGCGGTAGAGCTGATAAGCTGACTATGTTAATACTTAGTAGACGAAGAGACGAGGGCTTGTTATGGTTGTTAAATCTTAGGCTGGGAGTTTTGAGACTGGGGCTTATCGTTGGCAGCGGTCACACCTCTTAACATAGGCGGCGGCATCCACGTGGTTGTGATAGTGGCCTTGGGTATGACTATGCTGACTGGCGTCCTGTAAGCTTGGATGATTTAGCATATCCCGTCGTGGAGTTGATATGTCGCCTTGTTGTTGGAGTGAGACATTTGGAATAAGGCCAGTAAGGACCGTTTATACTCAGTGATCGTTAATGAGGAGGTGAGTACTAGACTTGGATCTTGTGGGCTTCAGCTTTGTTATCCAGCAGTTCCCCTTGAACTTAAATAGCGGGCCATTAGAGTCATCCAAGAAGGACCTGGTTCATCTATTTCATTTACCCGGTGGGTAGTGATTGATGACTCTAGCTGATAGTATATGGGGAGAACCTTTGTTTCTTTTTATTAGCGGGGCGTGGCCTATGGCGGCAGGCGTGCGCCTTTTCAGGTGGAGCTTCTGGGACATGCTCTAGCAGCGAAACCATCAAACTTTAACCACGGGTTGATTAGACTCACATACTTGGTCATACGGTGGTCTTTTGTTTCATATTCTCCGTTTACTTGCCCTACCACCAATTGAGAGTCTCTTCTTCTGATGATTTTCTTTGAGGACATGGAGATTGAGAGATTAAGTCTGACTATGATCGCTTCATATTCGACTTCACTGTTAGAAGCAGGAAAATTCAATCGTATGGCTTGCTCTATGACTTCTCTAGTCGGGGCTTTAAGTTCAGCCCCAGACCAGCTCCCGTCTGTAATGAAGCGTCATCCATGTTCAGAGTCCACCAACCAAAGATGTTTGGTTCCATTTCTTGTTAAGGAATTTCTTCTAAGAAGTTAGCCAGTACATGTCCCTTCATTACTTGAGACGGGGTTTAAGTGAATTCAGACTGTCTGAGTTTGGGTGCCAGAGGCCATTCACCCAGACGGTCGAATATATGTATAGTGCTCCTTAGAGGAAGGTTGGTGAAGTGATATTAGGGTGCACTGATATGGGCGGATTTTTTTATGGCGCCTCGAGGCGATGTCGCTGCTTGAGACAAGTATATTGGGTTTCTGCCTCGGATAGGGTCTTTCTTATAAAGAATACAAGCCTCTGCTGCTGGTGCTCTTCTTCTCTAAATAAAGCTACACTTATTGAAACATCGAGACACAGTTATGTAAAGATAGAGCGACTCACTTGTCTCGGGGCTAGCCAGAATTGGGGGTTCGATGAGATACTTCTTGATTGTTATAAGGGCCTAGTCGCATTCTTTATCCCAGCCGGCCTACTTGGCCCTTTTTAGAGTGGTGAAGAACGGCTTCAATCGGTCTATAAAATGAGAGATGAATCACCCGAGGCTACCAGCCCAGGCCAATCGATTGTTCATCATATTTACGGTGGTAGGAGTCTAAGATTCCATAGTATTTTAAGTTGAATAGGATTGGCCTCAGTCCCTCTCTACGTCTGAAGCCTAGGAATTTACGAGGCCGACTCGACCTTTTTGGGGGTGGAGTTATCAGTTCGTGCGTTGAGCTCGAGTTTCTTCTTAGTGCCTCGTATGATCGGGGCCCTCTTTGGATTTGGCATAGAGCATGTCGTCGATATAAAGATATCCATGGCCACACTTGATGATAGTGGTAGAAATATCTTGGTCACCGGTCTCACAGTAGGTTGCCTTGACGTTTTGAGCGAGGGAATCATGTTATAGTAGTATAGCACGATGCGGCGTAGAGGTCATTTCTGCGTCGGGCGAGGTGCATTTGGAATACGGTGATGGCGGAGGCATCAGAAATGTGACATCCGTGCAGGTAGAAGCATCAACGATCTAATCTATTCGTGGTAGGGGGAAGCTGTCTTTTGGACATGCTTCATTGAGGTTCGTTTAGTCCATGCACACCGTAGTTTATCGCCCTTGCCAGGAATGACATCTACGTTCATAAGCCATTCGGGATACTTCACATATTGATAAAACACACTCGATAGATTGTCTACCTCACATTGAATAATCTAATGTGATGCGGGTGGGAAGCACCTTATCTTTCTACCCTATGACTTTGTTGTGGCAATACGTTCGGTTATGAGAGGCGACGTTAGGTCGATCAGACCATGTCTAAGTGATTGTGAAAGCGAATACATACGTGTTCCTATGATACGACATAGGTATTTGTTCTTTTTCTTCATTGGACAACAGGGTGCTAACATATAGCAATTTCCGCCCAGCATCCGAAGCTATTGTCTTGAGGAGGATCACGGCTAACGGATCCTTTTCTTCCGCCTTGACGTAGGCGTAATTTATGAATTGTATGTGGGAATGTGATCTGAGGGGAAGACCATCTAGACCCTTTTCCCTCTTTCTATTCTATATGGATAACTAAAAGTAGCATTGTCGTGCGGTCATTTGGCCTTAAAGAATCGACTGCCTTGCAGCGAGTTGGAATAATGACCATTTGTGATATGTTGGAAGGGATGGCCTTCATCGAGTCACGATCAAGCCACACTTTGCTATACGGTGTATGGCCCCAGGATCTTCGACAGCGAATAAGAGCACATTTGGGTGATTGGCCCTACTTGTACGGGAAGTGTGATATCTTCTAGTGTAGTCGTTCATGTCGTTTGAGCACAGGAGGATTCGTCCGATCCCGAAGTCGGCATTGTAGGATAAGCGTGTCAGTTGAACGGGCGGATTGCTAACAAATCTGGCCTTCTGAGATCTGGCTTCTATGCACATGGCAGTTATCTGAAAGGGTGAGTACAAGTGCATCATAATGGGGCGCCAATATTTTTGTGGGTTGAGAAGGATATGGGGGCATAGGCAGTCTCCCAGCCACTGCGTGGGCGTTGTTTAGCGGGCGTTGGCGGGTAGTGATTGCCTCAGCTTCTTTGCAGGCGTTTTGATTAGTATTGATCATTAAGCGACCCAGCAAATATATATAGTTTATGTGAGAGCTATATTCGATTAAGTGTGATTTACAAGCTGTTGTGATTCTTCTTATTGTAGGTGCGGATTGTTCCTTGCGATCAACTTCCATGATATATCTTTTGAGGTGCCTTGCTTTAATCAGTCTTTCTACCAGGAATTTTAGGCTTCGGCATTTGTTGGTCTCATGCCCATGATCTCTATGATAATTGCATCGTATGGACAAGTTTCTTTGAGAGGGGTCCATTTTGATTGGCGCGGGCCATTTGGAAGTCGGCTTAATTCGTGAATGAGGCGTGACCTCTCATGGGTGATATTCAGTGGTGCGGGGCTCCCTCTTTACTTGTGGTTGGTCTCGGGGTCGCTTTGATTTTTGCCACGCCTACGGAATTAAGGCGGCTTCTTCCCTCAGACTTCTTGTTTCCCGGTAGGCTTCCTTATGATCATGGCAGTTTCAATCCATTTGCCGCGGATGTTGCATCTTCGAGGTTGAATATCATATGCCTTTCAATGCATGCAAATTCTTCCATTGTAGTTAGCGTGTGCAAAGGCCAGTGAGTGGAAGAAACAAGTAGAGAGGCGTGAGCTCTTCACGAAGTTACGAAGAATTTGCGTCCGTGCTGTAAACTTCTACTGGTGACGGCTTGCGAATCTCTGGTGGTGAGATAAAGTATGGTTTCCTCTTCCTTTACTATAGTGCGCGAGGAACTAATATTAATCTTTTGTCGTCTTGACGGAGGTACTAAGGGTAGACACGGTCCAGAAGCTCTCACAGGAGCAATTTACCAAATTAAGCATGGGAGCACATGGAACTTGATCAGCGCCCAGCCCTTGGAACTAAGCCCAGGAGACTTTGCAGCAGGGTGGTCGTTCCTGGTTGGAGTGTTTATACGGTTGTAATGGAGCGTGTGGTCATAGGATCATCAGAGTCGTCGAACATGTGAGAGGTTGGCATAATGAACCCTCGTGGTGGCTCGTAATCAGGGATTTGTTACTTTGAGGGGAAGAGGAGGCATGTCATTGGGACTTCAAAATCTCACGCCAGGAGGTATGTAGAGCTTTAGCCCTGTTCCAAAGGCGGGGTAAACCAGTTGTGTAAAAACCCGAAAAAAAAAAATGCAAAACGATAGATTATCGTCGTAAGATACAATACTTAAAAACTGGGAATTTTCTCTAGATCTCGGATGGCCGTACGGGTTTTTCATTGTTTGATTTCGGTAGCCAGCTGAGTCCAGTTTTTATCGTCAATTTAGTTGTTGATTAGAGGCGGTCGAAATTTGTGTATTTCGAGGAGTTTGGACGAATCATGGGGAGACACGTGGCATAGGGGTCGTATTGCCATGTCGAGCACTAAATTGGGGACGCAGCACGAATTGGAGCTGATATGTACCCTCGAACCTTTATGACTTGAGGTGGATGAGTTCAGTGTGGGAAACACATGGCATTGGTTTCATGTGTTAAGGTGGTTAGTTTGGTGTTCTACACTGGCTTGAGCAAGGCCCTGACTCGATTTGGTGGTGGAAGAAAAACAGTTCGTGGATAAGAGAGAAAGAAAGGAAAAGAAGAAGGAAAGAGAAAAGAAGGAAGAAAGGGAGAAAGAAAGGAAGAAAGGAAGGAGGAGTTGAGTATATACTCAATGAGGTAGGTTCTTTTCCTACTAGGGATACCATAATTAAGGGACGATAATGGCCATGGAGCTTAGATCGACATGGGAGTGGTTAACGGTTGGCTCATTGTGTGCGTTCTGGCATACGGTACCCAAAAGCTAGAATTTTTGGTGCATGTTGGGAGAGCTATTGGAAAATATGCTGGATCTTGGTTTTGTACCCTTTGTTGTGTTTGAGCGCATGTGTTGTGTTCTTGTTTAAATAACATGTTGTTTTTAAAGAGAAATGTCGATATGGGTATGCATGCAATATTAGATGCCATGCAGTTTTTGATGTGAAAATATGTAAATTAATGCATGTTGTATTTTTTCTGGTGGGGAAACTTGATGGAAAATTTAGTTTGTCAGCAATTCTCATGGAATAACATGGGTTTGTGAGAGTGTTGTGTGCATGAAATAAATAAATATCATCTGATCAGTTGTTCCACCCCTCATGTGCATGGGGACATCGCGCATATTGGGTGTGAATGCACAACATGAATAAATGGTTGTAGAGGGATTGGATGTGTGGGATGGATTTGATATTTTCTTGACACAGCCATCCCCAAATTTTGGATGCTGACATGGGCGATTACAGAGCCAGAGTGCCCAGTACTCATTTGAGGATATATAGTCGGTTGATGAGTGTTATAGGTTTGGATGGGGCTCAACTTATCATGTTGTTCCATACGTCACTTAGTAGTGTGGCCTGGTAGTTTTAAGCACCCATGGATGCGCCGCTGCAGTGGTTATGGGAAGAGATCTTGCCGCTGAGTTTGTCGTGGATTATGTTTTGACATTGTCATAAATGCCACTCTAGGAGAGAGCTTGGGGGGCTATGAGGGGTAGGAGCTCGTAGAGAGGCGCTGCATCATTCATCTTAGTTGGAGGGAGAGATTCGGATGATTGATCTCCCATTAGAGAGAGTAAATTAGCACGATCAAGCGAGGAGTTTACAACCCGGTTATACGAAGACATCTTGAGGAGTCTAGATTATGAATTACAAAGCTTTATTAGAGGCATTGTGGTATGAGATGGTATGGCACACGGTTTGTGGTGATTCTTCCCTATTCGATGTAAGGGAGTAGCGATCCAGATCATATAGACTAGAGGTAGGAGCCATCGGTTCATTAAGATAGGGCCTTTGAGCCTCGATTATGCATCTATTTGATCGTACGGGGCTTCCTACGAATAGATTTCAGTTCATGATCTACCTTCTCTACCTATTCAGTTGCTTAGGTTACCATCTCCTTATACTCCACTACATCCAGTTTACATTGCACAAGTTGTGGAGAGGCCGCCTACTCATCTTAGACCTCGGCGCCCATTGTTTCCTACCTGATGGCTGTTAGCTCAGGACACTTTACATTAGACACCTTTGGGTGAGTCTTACAAACATTAATGGTTATTGGATTTCTTAGTCCATTAGCACCGAAGCCATTGTCGCAGGTTGTTCACCCTCATTTTCGGATGGACTTACATTGTGCCTATCCTTAAGGCCCCGGACATATTGCAATTCGGAGTGCATACTTTATAGACATCTTTAATTTAACCCCATCATCGTCTTAACCATCATCAAATACTATAGGCTCTGACCTTTGATCTTCCCATGATAACATATGGATGCGATCATCAGACTCAACAAAATCAATGGAATGAATACCTCTCACTGGAGGAGAGACTTCATGTGTAGAATATGTCGGAAGGGGGTTAGAAATAACGCTAGGATATCCCAATTGCTTGGTGGTCGGTACTGTGGGTTGGGATGGCTTAAGCGATATTCTAACCCCTTCAGGCACTGATCTGACTACTCTCTCGGTGGAAAATATTCATTCCATTGATTTGCAATCCCGATGATTTTATCCATATGTTACTCTCGAATAATCAAGGTGAGCCCTTAGTATTGATGATGATGGAACTATAATGTTTACGACGAACATTATGCTTGTGAAAATGCCCTAAAATTTTCCCATGTCATTTTATTATATGTTTAGGGTGTAGTGAGCCAAATGGGTATTTTCAGGAATTGATGAAATGATTAAATGAAAATTTTAAATGATTATATGATGAAAATGAGTATATGGATTGAATGATATATGCTAAGTGATTAAATGATCGAACAAGAAAAATTAGCAAGTGAAAAGAATTTGCAAATTTGGAATTTGTAAATAAGGGGACCTGAGGTCTAATAGAAAATGGGCTTCATGCAAAGAGAATTAAACTAGAAAAGGAAAAGTAAATTGAAGTGCTAAAATGAGAGAAAAATAGAAATGAAATAATGAGAAAAGCAAACAAAGGCTTAAGGAGGAAAATGAGGACTGAGGGTCATTTGAGACTAAATTATATGTCTAAAGTGTAATTGTGGGGTTGAAGTGCAAATAAAATGAAATGTGGGCTATATAGTAAATTGGAGAACTTAGCAAGAAAATGGGTTTCGTGAGCCAATAGTATGAGGAAATAGGGGTTCAAAGGCGAGTACTGGTCTATGAAGCTCATTAAAGGCAAAAGCGTTTTTTGGAGAGAAGAGGGAAAAAGGGAAGCTAAGAGGCAAAGAGAGATAATTGCAGGTGACCAGAATTTCTCCATTTCTTGCTTCAAGAGATCAAGCGACCTAAAGATTTGAAGGGTGAGTAAGAAATCAAACTCTAAGCACCATTTTTGTGATTTTGATTTTGGGGAAAAGCTAACACGTAAAAAGGGTTTTGTATTGGTGCTAAACCACTTTTAAGGGATTTGTTTTTGGGTTGAGTTTTGAAGAGTATTGTTGGTTGGATTGGTTTTGTGTAATGTTTGTAAAGGGAAATGTTGGTTTACGAGAATCTTGTCAAAAAATTTGTCAAAACCTGTTCTTGTTTGGATATAGGTTAAGTTATAATCATCCAAATTAAGTGATTACAATTGTTGAGACCATACGAGATAGGGCTACAAATGTATAGAAACGGATCATGAGCAGAATTGTAGCTCTGAAACCAAGATATGGGCTTAAAAGTGAGTTGGGTAGCTGTGGGTATGCTACATTTTAGGTGTTGTTATGGTGTTTTGGCCATAAGTTGAGTTTCACTCATCCAAATTGGAGTGATTCAAAATTTTGGGTCAAAATAGACTTCTGAGAATAATTTGCTTGAAATTCTTGTAAAATTGTTACCCCAGTGCGATAATCTGTCAAAGTGGAACTATGTGTAAATGACGATACAGATTACGCTTTGCAAATTAAGTGTCTGAATAAAATACAATAGCAAAGTTTTGTTGATCAAATTAGATGATTCCAATTGGATAGAAACAGAACATAGCTTCAAATGAGTAGAATGAACCATTACCAATTTATGGAGTTAAGACCCTATAAATGAAAAAAAACAGTGGGTGATCCAGTGAGCTGGGCATATTGACTAGTTTGGCATTGAAATGTCGTAACTTGAGTTTGGGTTATCCAAATGAGATGATTCCAATTCCCACTGAAAATAGAACTCCTAGAATAACCGACTAATATGTGATTGTCATTGTATTTGAATAGGGGCTGACGAGGAGGGAAAGCCGTGAAGTCGAATTAGAGAGTTCGAATCAAGCTGACGATTTTGGTTTGTTCTCAAGCTCTCTACATTTCTAAAATGTTGATTAATTCTGAGGAAATGATTTGAATTTTGGAAATGATTAAAAGAAAGTGCATATTGATTTGTGTTGAAATGATTTGTTTAAGTGATTTGGAACGATTGCTTGTGAAACAATTTGCATAATAAGAAAATTACATGAAAGTAAGAAAATGTTTTAAATGCATACTAATGTATATATATACAATATAAGTGTATTGAATGATTTTAATGCCCTTAAAGAATGTTAGCGATTAGAATTCGAGTTAAGGAACAAGGTGGTATGATAAGAGTTGAACAAGCGTACTATTGGCATCGTGCGTAACCAAGTGAGGCATTATTGATAGTGTACACTAACCCAGTACATATTTTTTTATATAAATATACTGACTGCAGCCCGGTGGGACGTGGGGTGATTCGTTGTATCCTATGCCTTAGAAGTATGAGTTAAATTCGATAAGGGTAAAATGATAATGAAGATTGAAAAAGTGCATGACTTGTGATTTGAATGATTTAGTGCATATGAAATTATAACTTGAAATGACAATGAATTGTAATTGAATGTAAATGAAATGAATATATATATATATATACACATATATATATATTATGCGATGATCATTGAAAAATGTACAAAAGAAATTTGCATAAGAAAATTACATGAAAATGAAAATGTTTTAAATGCATATTAATGTATATATATATACAACTATAAATTGTATTGAATGATTTTAATGCCCTTAAAAGAATGTTAACCGTTAGAATTCGAGTTAAGGATAAATTGGTATACCAATAAGAGTCAGATAAATACTTGTGTGGCATCTTACGTCAGTAGCCAGCGAGACGGTATTGATAGTGTACACTAGCAAGTGCAGTATTTTTTTATATCAAATATCTCAGGCTGCGGCCCGGCGGGACCGATTGCCGGTGATTCGATTATCCTATACCATAGAAGCATAAGGTTAAATTCGATAAAGGGTAAAATGATAATGAGATTGAAAAGTGCTGACTTGTGATTTGAATGATTTAGTGCATATGAAATTGCATATGGCAAAATGACCAATGAATTGTAATTGAATGTAAATGAAATGAATATATATATATATACTATATATATATATATATATATATATATATATATATATATATATATTATGCTTGCATTGGTCATTGAAAAATGTACAAAAGCATTGTTTTATAAACATTGCATGATTTGATTTAAAACGGAATGAAGAGAGAATTGTTTAGAACCACTAAGCATGAAAATGCTTAGAGCGTTATTTTTGTCATCATGCAGGTACCAAGTAGAAAGTAGCAGGACCAACGATCGTCGGGCGCGGAGTCACCGTCAAATAGAGCGGAGTATAAGTAAATGCTCCATCCCATGCATATCATTTCATTCATGATATTTTGTAACTATTTTGCATTGAATTCAATGATATAAAAGTCTTCATGAGAAGAATATAGTTTTGACTCATTTTGTTTTGGATATTTATGGAATGTGTTTTAAAGAGGGGTGAACTCAGAATATCATTTTGTAAATGTAATTGAAAGAGCATGGAATGCTAATTTGTATAAATGTGTTATTCGAAGCAGGTTATGAGCCCTATTTGAATTAAGGAATGTATATATATTATTTTATGTCAAAGAATGTGATTAGGTCATGATATCATATACCTAAATAATTATGTTTTTAAATGAATATTAATTATTCATATTAGAAATGGAGTATATGAAATGTGTTTAAATGAATAGGTCTTTAAAGGTAAAGCGCTAAAAAACCATATTCACCTTGCGTACGGATTTCGATCTGAGGCCATGCTCTAGTTTGGATCCCCGCACCGAGGCCAATGACTTTGTTATGCTATAGTTTTCAAACTCCTATTATTTTGACTCCACGTCGAGGGACAATTGATACACCGAAGATTCAATATGTCATCAAATAAGGTAGGGAGGTTAGACAATAGCCTCCAGTTCCATCTCGACCTATAGATCATGATATTCTTGAGAGGCAAAAAGGAGGCGGTGAAAGGGGATGATGAGATCCTAGCACACAGCCTCAGATTCCCACTGGGAGCTCAAGAGCTTCCTACCATCCACAAAGAGACTTTGATTGTACTGAAGCCTGACCAGTTCACACGACCACATCGCCAAAGGGCCTAATACATATTCTCACGGCTGGTCGAACTAGTTGCATTGTTTTCCGAGGATGACTTACCGGTTCGCATAACACTGACCTTGCATGTATCGATTGATTGTTCAAGTCGCCGTGGTTCCATATGTCCTCTTCGACAATGGATTTGCCTCAAATGTTCATTTCCATCACACGTTATCGCTTGTATTACGGGCCCATAGATTTGAGCCATCTACTACGCATACAAAGGAGAGCTATGACAATACTTTAGAGAGATACGCACTATGAATTTCGAGCCAATGATCGAGGTAGTCCTTTGTGGTTTTGTTTTGTGATTCGAGGACCCTTGTATCCCTTTAATCTACTCTAAAGCCGCCCCTTGGATTCTGGGGTTCGCAGCATCCCGCCTTCCTTCATTTGAAGATGAAGTCATTCATGATATTCAGCACTATTCCTTCTATAGCGGCACATTTAACTTCTAAGCCAACATTGAGACAGCAATGGGGGTGATGATTTTCCTAGATCTAATTCACTTTTGATAAGGTATAAACATTGGAGCCAGGATTTTGTTAAAGATTCAATACTTTGCTATTTGACCAAATATAGCAAATTCTCATCATTTTATTATTACAGAGCATAGTCGGTATGCCTAGCTCAAAGCTAGTGGTGATCGTCAACATTGTCGTAGAAATTTTATCATAGTTTCGACCATGACCTACTTTCGCTGAGGATTTGTACCCGCATACGCAAGATTTTTCTGATGCATACAGTTTAATGCTGAGAGTGTCAAATCTCAACTTCATCACATTCCATTTGACTATCATGTTCATCCTTACAGTTTGAGGTTGACTGACTTTTTTTTAAGGGCTTCAAAGCCATTATTGCATCACGACGGATCAATTGGTGAGCCAACTGATATCCGACATGTTGAGCTATAGCAGTTTTTTTTCAAATCTTTAGATGAGCGATAGGGCTTCCGACACTTCTACTACCTTGATTGCTCCTCCTTCCCCTGGGCGTGTTCACTATGTTCTTTTCGGACAAGATAGCTTGACTACAGGGTAATCACGGGTCGTCAGCTCAATGATTATGCTAATGAGCTACGCCGATGGTCATTAGTCACCGAGCTGACATGAATTTAGAAATTTTTGTGCGCTGCGAGGATGATGAGGATGCTCTTCCGGCTCCAACTACTGATGTGATTAGGGATGTTGTTATTGCTAACGTTGTATCCTGATATTTTAGGATATGTTATGCGAGAGTCTGATTTTGTGGACCCGCCATTTTCTTTTGATATTTTTTTTCAGGATTTGTCTCCCGTTCGGATGATGTACTTGTTTTTTCATCTATTGATTTAGGCATTTTCGAGTATTTACCTATCTCTTTTATTGATGATATTGATGTATGTGCACCTCATTTGCCCATAACACAAATCCATGATAATGATGTTTGATGACCATGATTTGGATTGGAGTTACATGTCTGATTTTGAACATAACTTTACTAATGAGTGAGTTTCACCTCCTTCTGATGACCTTGAGACAATAGACCTCAATATAACAGACCAACCTAGAGGGTCACTTGTGATCAAAAATCACTATTCAAGTAGATGAGAAAGATAGTTCGTGATCACTCGCTTAGATTATACTTGGATTTTCAGATGATTTTGTTAAAATATTCTGCACTCTCCTTTATTGTTGATTATATGTTGTCATGCCATGCTAGACCATTATAGCGGTGATTTTGGCTTGAGAGTCCTTAGAGGATCGAGTAGTGATCCTAGGAAGTTCATACTCTCACCTGTGAGCTTAATCTTTACATTATAGAGCCACTCTAGAGGAGCTGCATGGTTGATGAACTTAAATGAAAACCAATTCTCAAAGCCAACCAATGTGGATCAACTGAAAAAAAAAATTTACGTTTCTGACCATGGTCGTAGGATGGGTGGCCATCATTTCGGTTAACCATATACCTTATCATGAGTTACTCACATATTTCGTCATGTTATCCCATCGAAGCCTCACGCGCGCATTCGCCTATATTTCTTTAATAACCTTGCATACTCTTTTTCACACCCGGATGAGGTCTCTCCGGTGTGTGGATGCCTTAGTTTAGGATCTTATGGAGTTATGTATTACATTTACATATTTTTTACACCACTTTACCACATTCACTTCATTGTTTCGCTCCATTTTGTAAATTCTATGTTTTCAACACCACTCCCTTCTATTTAACTTCGCTTCTGCCTAATTCTTCCACTAGATTGGTAATCTATTCATCTTACTGCATAGGGGTTTGTCATGTCGTCCCTTCACTCATTCCATTGACATTTATTTGGAGACCTTTAGTTTGAGAGGCTTGTATCATTTCATTGGAGTTAGTTTGTTATACTTGGTGCTCGGAGAGATATTTGTTCATCATTATATCTATTATTTCTCATTTGTTTTTGTTTCACCATGCGTAAAAATAATAAATAATAATAATAAAAATAAAAATGAATAAAAATAATTGTGCACTCTGCATGTGCTCAAAAGATCAAGATTCCCAGTATGTATACAAATTTATTAGATCATCGCTTCATGTATGTATTACTTATGGGAGTTCAGATGTGAGCTTCTTGAGATCCCAATATCATGTGCTTACTTTGAGATTTTATTAGTGGTATGTGAGATGAATGATCCTCTCCTAAAGGCTCTGAGTCAGTGTCATATTCATCATCCCATCTATCGACAACATGCCTTCCTCATGCAATTAGTTGGGTAGATTCATTAGATCATCATCTTCATTTTTTCCTATCATATATCTATCTTTTACTACATCTCATTTTCACATTTATCACCCTCATATGTTTATTGATTTTGAGTATGATGTTTCACTCTACATCCTTGTCCTCTTACCTATCTCACCACATGTTACACTTTTTGCATCACATCATTATCACCAGCACTTCCATTGGATGTCTTTGTGTCCATGGCTCATGAGACTTCTTATGAACTTGGCATTCCACACACACGAGGGCAATGAGGTTGATCAATGGGTATTTGAGGGTAGTCCCTTCGTTTCTTTTACCTTATCACCCTAAGCCTACATTACTTCGCCCTTATCGTAGTTAATTCACCCCGAGGCCATGAGATTTAACGCTTTGACAACATCTACTGATAGGCTTTCAGACTGCTGATATCCGGACATCACATGTTCATTTTTCTAGATACCTCACTACGCTTCGATCCATTTCTAGTTGTGGTTATAGATTTTGATTGATTTTTTCGACACTATGTGGAGCATTATACGATATACTAGTAAGTATACCCCCCATAGTTAAGGTGAGACCATTTGGAGTTGTCGGGTTTGATAGGTTCATTCGAGTTATCAAGTTGTGCATACAATCCCTTTGCCAAGATGTTTAGCCATATTTCGATAGATCGGGGTTTCATCCACTCTTCCATTGGATGACATCCCACATACTGGGTATACCCTTATCCGTTAGGATCATATGGAGTTTTTCGCTTCTAGGATACAAATTCTCGAGAGGATGAGTCATGTGACGCTTTCAGTTTCATCATGTTCAGATGCCCTACTGTGTGGCACACCCTATAGTTGCTGAAGATTACCTATAGTTTATCTAAGCATGCAGTAAAGTCCTTATCGAGAGGATGAGTCTCATTATGACATTTTCGGGATTTCATCATGTTTTTCGATGCCACACCGCATATCCCCCATACGTCAAATCATTCGAGGTGGTCAGTCTGCGGCGCCCTATCGAGGATATTACGAGCCTTGTTATACATTTTTAGACTTCATCATAAAGTTTTTATTTGATGTCATACTAGGGCATACTCCCATAAGTGATCGGGACCATCTGGGAGGTGGTTGGTCGGTGCAAATAGTTTGCATCGAGAGGACCAAATTCAAGTATGACATTTCCGAAAGTATTGATTATTCAAATGATCTTTGTTAAAGCATGCGTGGAGTTGGTAGAAATTTTTCAGGAACTATTTTTTTATCCATTGTCGACTTTGTTCTTGGACCCTCTGTCTTTTATGACTCGAGATTTCAGAGTTAGATTCCACATATGTTTCTAGCATAGATTATTGAGCCGATGAGAGGAGTTATTCATTTTGGACATCTGGTTCTCAGTGGGCCTTCATGATAGATACACATGCTCGTACTACTTTTGATGATATGGATGGTTCGATTTTTTACCATAGTGTTGACTACCCAAAGTCGCTTTTATATCTACTTGATGTGATGTCTCTAACTCTTGCCACACCTTGTTATTATCCCTATTTTATCAACGATAATCTCGCCACTACCAGCTATTCGCAATCCTACTGATCAACTCTTTACATCGATAAGTAGTTGTTCTCGATACGTAGGTCCACATATATTATTCGACCTTTTATATATGTTTATACCAGATTAGGTTTTCAACACAGATTATTTAGGAGCTCGAGGACTCATCACACTAGACCATGTTCGCTTCTACGCATTCGCATTCAAATCTCGCTTTGTTTTCTTTGGATTTCTAGATTTCGTAAGCTACGCTCGATTTACTATCTTCGCTCAAATTTCAAAGTTTCCGACTTCACCTTTCTACCTTCACTTTTTAGGATTTCAGGCTTTCAGACTTCGCCTTTGCTATCTTCTGTTAAGATTTCAAGCGTTTAGACTTCACTTTTACCTTTTGGATTTCAAGTGTTCAGGTTTCACCTTTTCCTGTCTTCAATTTAGATTTTGTGCATTCAAACTTTGGTTTTGTCAGTTTCATTTTAGATCAAGCTGCCAGACCGCCTCCCAAAAGAGAGCTATGTTTTCATGAGATCAAAGGAGGAGAGCTATGTTTTCTAGAGAGAGGGGAGACAACCCAAAAGAGAGGTTAGGGTTCCAAGAGAAAATGAGGAAGAAGCTGTAGAGTCACAGACAAAAAGCTTCAACGATTTTCTGTATCTTCCTCATAAAAATTCAATGTGAGTACCTTCTAATATAAACATATAGAGGATGTTTTCTCATGGATATGTGATGAGCTTAAAAGTCATCTCTTTTTAGTCCATTTTTATGTTTGATTTTCAGTTAAAATTGAATAATTAATATACAGAATTATGCAAAAACTCACCACCTGGCTGGCTAGTTAAGGAAGCAAGAAAGAAGAAAAAGCAAAGAGAAAAATGCGTAAATAAGGGGATAAAATGCAATCGAATGGCAGAGTTGCAATGAAAGCAACCTGGCCGAAGCCATCGATGCGGGCCAGGTCCGCATACCCGGGGCTCAAGTCGTGACATCCGTAGCCGAAGGGAATTCGGCGTGTGTCGCGGCAGGAACATACCGCAACAAGAAGGAGCGTAAAATTAAAGAATGATGTCGCAACAGAACCGAGGTCGCGACATCATCAAATGTTCATTGCAACCTACAAAGCAGCGATAACGCGTATGTCGCGATAAGAAGACTGATGTCATACACCAAGAACAACCGGTCGCTACAAAGTGCAGACTTACCGTCGGGCCGTGATATAAAGAGGAGATCAACTCAAGGCTTCGAAATTACGAGTTGATGTCACAACATCGTGGACACCCGCTCAAGGAAATGGGGCACAGGAGCCGACATGTCGCTATTAAGATATTGATGTCGCCACATCATAACAAACAGAGGAAGGTCAGCGTAAACTCGAGCCCATGTCAAGGGCAATATCCTAATGTCGCGACATCGTGAAACAACTATCAAGACCGGCAAGGGACTAGGAATGGATGTCGCGACAAGGCCATGATGTCGCCACACGCAAGCCATCAATCAAACCCGCAAAGCATAGCGTGTGTCGCGGATAATACGCAACGACCAGCCCATGTGACGCGTAACTTTGTCAATGTCGCGACATGAGTTCGATGTCGCCGATACAGGGCAATAACCGAACGCGAATCGGGCCCGGGCTTACTCAAATCCACAAAGATGTTATATTGGGATTAGCCCAACTGGAAAACCCTATAAATACGCAGCTACCCAGAATAGTAAAGCAAGTCGGAGGCGCATCAGAGGAGAGATCTGGGTAGCCTAGGCTACACTTTTCTTTTCTTTTCTTTTCTTTATTTTAGAGCAGATGTTTGTCTCGTATTTCTTTTCGTTTATTTTTTTGGATCTGAATGTTATCGCTTTTGCCGGGCCGAATACTAATTCAATTTCTTTTCAATTACACCGAGCCATCGGTTCGCATAAATTAGCTGGATTCGATTATTTCGGGGCCAATTGCGCTATTCTTTTGATCGTATGGATGCTTTTCGTAGATTCAAAGAATTATAAACTCACTCTTCCATTTAGTGAACGCTGTAGTCGAATTGATCTTTCCCGTAGTAATTCGCAAAGATTTCTTGCTCATTCTCTTGGCTACGAATTTACTTCAGATTATGAGTTTATTGATTTCGGGATCTGAATATCGCCTTACTATACCCGTTAAGAATCAGGTCGCATTCGATTTCAAGGAGGTCCTCTCGAGTGACAATACGGAAGACAATCCGGGAGAATGTACATTTCTTTCAAGGTATACTAACTTGCTATTAGGATCCTTCGAGCTTTGCAAGTTCACTCGATAAATCCTCTTCTCACTTGAAGTCGAATCCAGTTGAACGACTTATCTATTTAAACAAGCGTAGATTTCACCTCAATTCGATAGTGAGGCCAATCCCGGTGTTAACAGATCTAATCAAGGAAATGTTGGATCTATTTTAATTTCGAGGAAGAGTAATTGAAGTCAGGAGTATCCTCGCTGACCGATAACTCGGGAGCTAAGGTGTACAACCCATAAAATGGGTATGAAGTATCGCAAAAGAAAAATACCCAAATTTTTAAGGAAGTTCTGTTAAAAAGTAGTGCGCTGTTCCTCGTAATTCGAGAATCCGAAGAAGGAGATAAACGAAATGGAGTGCGGAGAGTTCAAACGCACTACAAATGCCTTCGATGATTTTGAAATCCTCGAGATAATCAAGAAATTAATTCAGCAGGGAACTACAGAATTGATCGCTCACTACGAATCGCTTCTCTTGATGTGTCTTCCTATGATAACTCGCTCAAGATTCATTTCTCGTAGGAATTTATTTTCCTTCATTTGTCTTATTTCCGCCTATTCAATGTTCATTTCTCTTGAACTAGTTAATTTCCCAAATTCTTCATCGACACCCATATCAATTTATGGTCCAAATAGTATGAATTTTCGAAAGTAGTCAGGTAGTTGGATGAAAAATTCCCGAGATCTCTGCGGATCGAGCACCGACTTATGTCCATTTTATTACTTGTCGACCGTGCACTGCAGTAATATCGCACTAAAACCACAAATTAAAATTGTTTTATTCTAAGAGATTTTTGGTTATTATAGTATAATGTCAACAAGTTGATGGCACTGTTGCCTGGGATTAGTTAATAGTCCTTTGGTAATAGTGTTATAAATTTGTATATGTATTTTGGTCTTAACCAGTTTTATGGCGATTTACTGATTAGATAGTAAATTCTCAAAGGATAACGTTATAATTCAGAGATGCATCACTAATGCATAAATATGCAAAACATGTTTTCGTCCCAACAAGTTTTATGGCGCCATGTCGGGGATCAGCGATTTAGTAATCAATATTCGTGATAAAAGGAGTAAATACTTAATTGACATTTTAAAAGAAAAGAACAAAATAATGCTTTCAAGCAAAGGACTCTTTAGCCACCGACCTTTAACAAACCAAATTGAAAATATTTGCTGGACCGACTAATCCCCACGCTAGTATGTTTTGTTTTCGGGGAACAAAAAGTTTAATGCATAGAAAATGTAATACTCTAATCCGATTCCAGCAGATACTGCATCAGAGAAAACACTAAGCTCGAGAAGATAAAGAAGGCAAAACTCCACCATGCAGATGAAAGACAGAATGTAATGACGAGCATAGAGAAGGGGCTAAGACCTCCAATCATTGTGATACAATGGAAGATTTATGGAGACCAATTATTCGGGGAGGAATACTGGCGATCGACAACCCGCAAATGATTAATAATTTTGAATCGGCCAAAGACTAATCACAATGGTTCAAAGAAGACTGGCCATCGCCATCCCACCGAGGACCCAAACGAGCATCCGGAAGATTTCTCAGATGGCTAATACAAGAAAGCAATGGGGTTAGACCGTGTCATTAAACTCCGCATCCGCTCCCATTCTCTAAGGGATACAATGCCATGGTACGAGTCTTTACCATAATGGGTCTCAGTTTGGCCAAATGAGGACGGGTAGAGGCTTACTTATGCAGATTCTTCCCACCATCACTCACCTCCTATAAGGAGAGATCATAGTGTTCCAACAAAGGAGAAGATGAAAGCCCTACGTGGCTCGGGAAAGATTCAAGCTGGCCAATAAAAGATGTCCAATGTAATGGATGTAATTAAGACCCAAATGGATATCAGAGCATCATGCCTTAAATGATATATCAAAAGGGAATCATCGATGCTTCATGCCAAGTGAAAGACCAAACGTAAAAGTGCCGAGAGGAGGTGCGGATCTCGATCGAGGACTGCCAGTCGCAATATGAAAACCCTTCCAGTTTTCACCAGAAACAATGAGAGAGCTGTGGATCTCCGAACCGAGCAAGATGACAAAATGCATGAGGCCAAGTCGACGCAGAATTATGCATCGAATGGACAAGCAAGAAAAAGAAGACATACACCGCCCATGAGATAGGAGCAAATGAAAGAGAATTAATACTGGAAGTGCCGAGATAAATAGATGAACAATTTTATGATGTCGAGAGGTTACATTAAAGTGAGCCGAGAAACTACCATTTCAAACCCAATACCAACCTACCAACACATTATCATCCGGCACTGAGGAATCATGAGAATCTCTCGTATGGTGGAGGGGCTTCACAAGGCCCAAGGCAAGTACAGAACTCTGGCTGGTTATCATCAAAGAACTAAGATTCCAAAGAATGCTAGCAAGGAAATGAACACAGAACGAATACCAAGGTCGAGGAGGTCTCTATCTTTCAAGAATAGATGCCGCAGCCTACGGGGGATAATAAGAAAATTCGTTGAACCTCCATGAACGTAAGTTCGCAGACCGGGAGCAATCGCTACCAATTTTCAAGTTTAACACTACCAATGCAAACTTAAAAACCCCGAGACATTGGTGAGGCGTAAATGGGCCCAACCCCAGAGTCGTAAGAAAGCATGCCTTCCCAAGCTGACACCAAGAAAAATCCCAAAGACTGCATATCGTGCACCGAGGAGGAAGGAGCAGAGATGATGAAAGAAAAAAATGACAGCAACGAGGAAAAAGACAGCCTAAAAAAGGAAGAAGAACTGGAGAAAAAGAAGGAAAGTGGACCTGGCGACATCCAGCAAGCGTTCTGCACTGCAGTTGCTTTCCCACGACCGCGTAAATAAAAATAAGAGCAATTTGCTAAGTTCAAAACTTTCCGGTAATAGAGATCGCGATGCCCTTATCGGCGAAAGACCGATGCCACTCTAATGAAAATTCCTTAAAGACATTCGGCGTTAAAGAGAAAGATCGTAGGCTATGGATCATGGACCCACCAAGCACTGCGAAGGCTCTCATGAAAAGAGAACCGCTTTAAAATATGAAGATCCCGGAGTTTTACAATTCCTTGCATAATGTATGAGTTGAAACTGTAAAGCTCCCTCTCGTGACTCGTATTTTAGTATCAACTTGATGCCCTTTCTGCCGCTAAACAATTAAGCTCGGGAGCTACTTCCTACCACCATTATCAAATGGCGTATATGGATGGTAAACCTATGAGTCTGGAAGATGTGGCCGGGTCATCGTTGGGAAATTTGTTTTTCCAAAGTGGATTTCATCATTCTAGACATGGAGGATGATTCACAAGTACCCTTCTATCGGGAAGACCATTCTAAATTTCACCTGGAGTCGCTCCGATCGATATGCAAAAAGGAGTTCTACCTCGAGGGTCGAGAAGAAGTCGCTTCAACTTGATCCAGGCATACTGCATTATAGACATAGACAGAGAAATTTCCAATGTAGTCGGCGAAGTCTTATAACCTCAACCCCGATGTTCAAAATGATTGTAATGATCAAATTTTATCAATGAAAAGAGATGAATTTCCAAGATATCAAGATGATTACCTGATTATTCATACAACTAGCTTTTCATTCTATAGAACTGCGGATGAGCATGACGCAAAGAAGAGATGAAAAAGAGGGAAGTAATGAAAGAGGAAACTCCAACAAGAAACCGTTGAAGAAGGGTCAGGTTGAAAGAATCATGTCATTCAAGTATGTTTATTTAGAACCACCCCGCAGAAAAACCAAATGATTATCTCCCGCTGTGACCGAAGTGATGAGGAGGAACAAAGAATCATCGCAGATTCAAGAAACATAAAGAGTCTATACTGTCCATCAAGAATTGAAGGGTGGTCACCATCTATTCAGATGCACAAAATAATCGCCGGAAGAAACTCGGCCAACCGTAGTAACATCAAAGGAGACTCGAACTCGTGAATGAAGGAAGTAGTCAAGAAAGAGGTACTCAAATTGCTAAATGCCGGTTTCATCTATGCAATTTTATAGTCTCGTAAGTCCACCTACGTGGTTCCAAAGAAGGGTGGATTTATCAGGATCCGTGAATGAGAAAAATGAAATTGATTCTAACAAGAACAAAGGATGGTGGATTAAGGGTATGTATTGATTATTGTGAAGTCAATGCAAAGAACTTAAAAGATCATTTCCTTGTCATCGATCGATGTTGGACAGTTAAAGGTGACACCCTCACTTTTGTTTTCTGGATGGGTACTCAGGATACAATCAGATTGCAATTGCACCCGAGGATCAAGAGAAGACCACATTCACATGCCCCTATGGTACCTTTGCCTTCAGAAGGATGCCATTTGGGCGTGTAATGCCCAAATTTACATTCCGCAGGTGTATGATGTCTATATTTTCAGATTCGTTGAAGAAGTGATGGAAATTTTCATGGATGACTTCACCGTGTATGGATTCACTTTGATAAATGTTTAAACAACTGAACACTTCAAAGATGCCAAGACAAATCAGCTAGCATTGAACTGGGAAAATGCCATTTTATGGTGACTAAGGTATTGTTCTTTGGGCATAAAATTTCTCGCCACTGGATTAGAAGAGACCAATCCAAGGTATCCATTACTCAAACTTCAAGAGACAACCTACCACAAGAAAAGGAGTAAGAAGCTTTGGGCATGCCGGATTTACAGAGATTCATCAAAGACTTTTCAAAATAAATTTTAACCACTATGCATTCACTAGAAAAAGATACGAGGTTCAATTAATGACTTCGCAAGGATGCTTTCAAGAAATCAAAATCAGATCGGGTACAAGCACTATAACGCCGCGACTGCACGGGATCGTGGATTTGAAATAATGCGTGATGCTGATTTCGCCACGGAGCCGGTGGTCAGCAAAGAAAAGAAAAAATATTCAGGGCCATATACTATGCTAGTAAAACCTTCAATGAAGCACAAGAGAACTACTCAACAACTAAAAGGAGATGCTAGCCATAGTATTTGCTTGTGAAAAATTTAGACAATACATTTAGATCCCATGTGGTAATTCACACCGATCATAAAGAATCAAATACTTGATGTCAAGTCGGTTGCCAAGATTGATATGCGCGGGTGTCATTGCTGCAGAGTTTGATTTGGAAATCAAGATAAAGGAAGTGACAATGATAGCTGATCACTTGTCAAGAGTAGAAAGAAGCACGTAAGAGGAGGAGAAAGTAATATTAACAGAATTTCCGTATTTGAGCAATCGCTTAAGGCTCTCAACTTCCATGGTATGCCGACATTGTAACTATTTATTGCGGGAGAAGTTCCTTCGAATTCACTTCCCAATGTAAGAGGAAACTTAACCGATGAACAGGTATTATATTCTGGGATGATCCACTTATTTAAAAGAGGTGCCGATATGATAATAAGAAAAGAAAAATGGTGCTTAAAATGAACAAGGAAAATTCGGATGAATGCCATGCATCACTCATGGGGGTAATTTTCAGAGAAAGAACAAAATTTCATAAAATACCCATCTGGATTTATCGCCCACGCTTTCGCAGATCGTACCGAATGGGTCGGGTTATGTGACGTATGCCGAAGATTGGAAATATCGGGCTATATAAATGAAATGCCCCTAAGAAATATTATGGTGGTGCAATTCATTTGATGTATGGGGATGGATTTTATGGGACTATTCCCACCATCATTCTGTGAACTGCATGTTACCGCCAAGAATTTCGATTACGCTTTCCAAACGGGTGGAGGCAAAGTACTGCTCTAGAAATGATGCTAATACAACATGAGCTTCTCGCAAAAGAATATTTCGGCGCATCTGGGAACACCCAGACTATCATCACGATGGGAAGCCATTTGCAAACAAGATATTTGCAAAACTCATGAAGGTGTAATGGGATCAAACATAACGAGTCTAACAGATCATCCCAAAAAATAACGGACGCTGCAAATTTCCAAATGCGGGAGATTAAAAGAATACTTGAAAAAGTGCTGAGTCCAAACAGAAGGATTGTCTTCCAAACTTGATGATGCAATCGTGGGCTTACAGATCGCATACAAACTCCCATTGAACGTCTCCCATACGTAATTGTATTCTGAAAACCATGTCACCTACCTCCCGAATTAGAATACAAGGCAATGTGGGCCATCAAGAAGTTGAACTTCGATTTCAAAACTGCAAAGGAAGAGAGATTGCTACAACTGTCCGAATTGGAAGAACTGAGAAATGAAGCCTATGATAATGCTACCATCTACAAGGATAAGACAAAGAAATGGCATGATCAAAGGATCCTAAGGAAGGAGTTCAGAGCAGGGGAAAAAGTTCTACTGTTTAATTCTAGACCGGGTTGTTTGTGGGAAGTTAAACTAAACGGCGACCATACGCTGGTGTCAAGCAATACATTCTGGAGCGTTGATATTAGGCGCATACTTGGAGAAGAATTCGAGTAAATGGACAAAGACTTAAGCACTATTTAAGCAGAGAGGGAAGGAATGAAAGAGTTTCTACAGGATCTCTAAAGAAGTTAAGGAACACAACAACAAATCCAGCCTAAGGACTCAAACTGAAAGCAAAATACTGTGGAGGCAACCCATAGGGAAATCAATTCTAATTTTATATATGAATTGAAGAATTTGGTGGTTTATTTATTAGCAATTAATACAGACTTTGTTTTAGCCCCGATGTAATCAATTCTCACGTATTGCAAAGTTACGTGGAGCAAAAATGCAAGGGAAGAGAGGGAAGAGTAATCATAGATAACTTCAACAACTCACAATGAGGAATACAGAAAAAGGGAAGCATTTTTTTTTTTTCCCTACATAAATTCTGTAGAAAGTGAATTTAGTACATGTAAGGAATCGGGCTGCGGGGTGAAACATTCATTTGATGTCAAGAGTTTGTGAGTAGCTAAGGAATGAAAGATTCTATGAACATCGAGCTTTAAGGTCAAGTCGCGATACAAGAGAACTTTCTTTAAAAAGAAGTTGTCGCGACATCATAACACATAGAGGGACATATATGCTTTCACAACTAAGGATGGCTTCGTCTCAACAGGTTGAGAAGGTCGCATAATTAACTCGATGTCGCGACAAATTAGGGAAATGTTGCCACTGAAATTTTAAGGTTCACCCTAATGACAACATCTTTGTTTTAAGGTGGCATTAAAGTCGCGATACGTGGAAATAAATGAAATAATCATTAGAGCTCATAAACTTTCTCAATTCAAATCTGGCCGTGAGTATTCTTTCCCAACTTCCACTCTCCATTCCAGAACCCGTTCATTCTCTCTCCCCTCTGATGAACCCCGAAAACCCTAGGTCCCAAAATCTTCAGAAACTTTCCTTCTTCTCAAATGGCCGAACCATCAAACCTCAACCCTAACCAAGAAGAATTCATGGAGGAAAACGTGCAATCAGAAGAAGAGAATCGACAGGAAGAACATAATGAAAGAACACCTGCCGAAGCATCAGAGGGACCAACAGTTCCTGAGGAAAGCATTGAAAAGGGCAAGAAAAAAGTAGCAGAAGAAAAAATCGAAGATTTTGTGTCAGAGGAAGCCTACTCAAACTGGAGGAAACATTATGCCGAAAAAGCGGGCTCAGAAAGGGGTAAAGACGATTCAAAAAACCCTATCACCCCTTTCAAGGAAATGATAAAGAAAAGAGGTTTGAAACCTCTCGCGCACATCAAAGAGCAGGTACGCAAGCAGTAGTGCGGAGTTCTACTCAAATTTGGTAGGGAGAAAGGACAATACTGTATACGTCAGAGGAGTGTGGGTGCCATATGAGCACGTGCCATTAACCAAGTTTATGAAATGGCGTGACACAAGCATCGGGTCAAAAATTCAAAAAGCCCTAGAAAAACCAGATTTGAAGAAGATCGTTAAAACTCACCGACGGAAGGCCCGGGCTTGAGTGAGAAAGGAGGACCAAAACCCTAACAGTGGAAGCTCCCCACCAGGAGGCTAAGGTATGGTTCTATTTCTAGCCTTTGTTTTGGTTCCAACCAAGCACCTCGAAAGCACAAATGAGGGAACAGAGGCGATCATGCTATACGCTATTCAAGGGATATAAGATCAATATGTGGACAATAATAGAAAATTCATAATGAGGTACCAATGGCGAAACAAAGATAGTGATCCCTCACCAAAGAACACACCAGGTTCAAGGCCGGGAGGAGAGGAGATTGGGAAGCAGAAGAAGAAGTTCCGCTGACATCACCACTCTTATTGACAGGAGTGAGTAAAGGACCCAGAAACCAGAAGAAAAAGGGGGTACTGATTAAAACAGGAGAAGAAGTTCAACCAGTTATAAGAAGAAGTAAATACGTGGCTCCCTCCCGATGTTAATAATTTCCCATTTGCACCGCAGTAAGGTGATGAAAGAAGCCCAGTGATTTCTCTTCCCCTTTAGCTAGTTCTCCTCCCATGCAAGGAGAACATTCAAAGAAAAGTGGGAGAAACAGGAAACACAAGAGAACCAGCAATCATGGAAATGCTTTCCGCGTGCAAAACAAGATGGAGGCAAGGAAAAGGAGCTGGAGGTCGCAAACAAGAGTTCAGTGGAGGAAGTTCATGAAAAGAACTAAAAGAAGAGATCAAGAATGGGAAGAAGAATTGCAGAGAAGAGAAGAAAGGTTTGAAGCTGAGTTGCAAAAAAAGGAACAGGAAAGGGAAGCAAGGCTGAAAAGGAAGGAAGAACAGATGAAGGAGGTACTCCAGCAGCAAGGAGAAAACTTCAGAAAGGAAATGGAAACAAGGGATAAAGATCTGTTAAAGAAGCCGGGTCAATTACGAGGCATTCTACACAATCAAGTTAACAGAGACACCACTGAATATCAAGGAAAGGGATGCCAAACAGAAGAGCGCATGCTGAGAACATCAATGGATTTAAATTTCTTTTACATGTCCCCCGTGAAAGATTTTGAGACAAAGATGGGAAGCAAAGTGACAAGGTGTTGTGGGATGGAAACGATGCATCTGTGGAGGAAGATGTGGCTAGATAACTGACTGGACAACAACAACCCGTTTCAAAATTCCCGGTGCCGCACTTAAATGGAGAAAAACATGAACACACTTGGAATGAGACAGGATGAACCGAACAAAAAGGTGGATCTCTTAAACAATCAGGGCACAGAAAATCGACCGACAAAGAGAAAGCCAAGGGGGAAGAGGAGAATAGAAGTGAAGATTCCGTAATTCAAATTTCACAATTGACACTCTTGACCTCGATCCCCAAAGACTATACCCGCAAATGTAAAAAAGAAAAAATAGACCTATCCATTCAATTTTCAATCACTCCTTTCTATACTGTAGTTCTAAGTCGTTGCAAATTAATCATAAATAAAATGAGAAATTCAAATTGAATTGTTGTGTGCTATTTTGAATTTGTTTGTTGAAATGTTGTGTTGCTTTGTGGATGCATGATTAGGAAATTTAAGTAGGAATTAGTTCCAAAATGAAAACTACTGAAATGTCAAGATCTAAATTGAATGAAGCAGTTAGATTAGGAATGAGCTAAAATGCAGAAAAATTGCAGAATAAGGGCAAATGAATACAGTTTGATTGAAACACAAAGTGCAGAATTTACTTAAGTCTAACTGATAAGTCCAGAATTGAGGAAAGTAATACAACAGAAGGAACAAAACATATTTTTGAGTTTGTGGTATGAACAATAAGTCAAGGAACCTGTTGAATATCAATTAAATTAAATACTCAAAAAAAAAAAAAAAACTGATGTCAAGGTACTCCTTATAGTTAGTCACAACCGTTCAATCCAAACTCTAGAATTTGTTAGAATATTGATTGAGGCGAAATCCTAGGTGATACAGCTGACAGGAGATGATGCAGGCCATTCTTGGATAGTTTGAGCCATTCTAGCCATCCCTACTCATATGCTGATGCATATACTATAGTTCCAGAAATTGAGCCAACAAGCTTATCTTTCAAAAAAAAAAAAAATAGACCACTGGAAACCCCAACTCATCCTAAGAAATCAACTCTTCAGTAAAGAACCTATGATTACCCAGGAATTCAAGGAGGAAGAAAGAAATGAAGTTTGGGGGAGTATATGTTTTTAAGGAACTCAGAAAAAGAATGAGAAGAAAAAGGCAAGAAGCAGAAAATGCAATAGAAAAAAAAGCTTATAGGGATAAGTTTCATCTTGTGGCCTAACTCTCTTGAACAATTAAGTTCTTAGGGGTGTTTCAACACCTAGTACCCTAATGCCATCTGGTATGGGAGTTACTAACCCAAAAAGTTCGCTAAGAGTGTTAGGAAAGCCTAAAAGTTAAAACATTGCACTATCCCCGAATGATCTATTGAACAAAATGAAATTCCCCCAAAGGGAATTACAAGTAAGAAATAGGCACATGGGCCTCGAATTGAAGAAATCAAGAGAAATCCCAAACATGAAGCCTGGGAGTTTATTAGAAAAACTACAAGGAAAAAAGAAAAGGCGTAAGAGGAGCAGAAAAGGTCTGTGTGGTAATCTTAACCTAAAATTCCTTCCATCCTCACCTTAATACCCAAGCCTAACAATATAAGCCTAAAAGACCCGATTGATTCAAGGTCAAATCACCTACATTAGTGGAGATCAATATGAAAAACAAACCTATGGAATTTGGAATTAAAGAAACAATCAAAACTGTGAAGGACTTTAAGGAGTTAAGTGACTCAGTATGAAAATGAGAAAGGAAAATAATCAATTATTCAACAGGATCCAAAGATGATGTTGTTTGTAAAACAATTTCAACAGTTTAGTTTTGTATACTACGAAGAGTAAAACCAACCTCAACTCGGACTTGAAGCTAGATGTATTAAAATAATGCATACTTAGATTTCAATTAAATGGATTGCCATCGTTAACAAAATTGTAAAAATGTCCTTTTGTTCGAGGACAAACAAATCTTTCTTTTTTTCTTGCTTCGAGGACAAGCAAAATTTTAAGTTCGGGGGAGTTTGATGAGCTTAAAAGTCATCTCCTTACCCATTTTTCTCGTTTGATTTTCGCTAAAATTGAATAATTAATATACAGAATTATGCAAAAACTCACCAATTTGTCATTAGCAGAAGGAAGCAAGAAAGAAGAAAAGCAAGAGAAAATGCGTAAATAAGGTGGGATAAAATGCGCCAAATGGCAGAGCATAAATGAAAGCAACCGGCCGAGTCATCGATGCAAATTTCGGTCTCGTACAAATTCCGGGCTCAAGTCGCGGGATGATCCAGAAGTGAAGGAATTTGATGCGTGTCAGCGCAGGAACACAATTTCTCGGGCAATTCAAGAAGGAGCGTAAATTAAAGGAATGACGCCACGACAGAACCGAGGTCGCGACATCATCAACAACAATTGCAACCTACAAGAAGATAACGTGATGTCGCTGACAAGAAGATCGATGTCGCCGGCTACCAAGAACAACCGGGTTGTTACAAAGTGCAGACTCTACGTCAAGTCGCGGATATAAAGAGGATCAAATCAAGGCTTTTAAATTATGAGGGTCGGGCGTCACGACATCGTGGACACCCGCTCAAGGAAATGCATCAGAGCCGATGTCGCTGACAAGATATTGATGTCGCGACATCATAACAAACAGAGGAAGGTTGCAGGAAACTTGAGCCCATGTCGCTGAGCAATATCCTCGGCATGTCGCGACATCGTGAACAAACTATCAAGACCGCAGGGGCGGACTAGAATGGATGTCGCGGCAAGGCCATAATGTCGCCGACATCGCAAGCGATCAATCTAAACTCGCGAAAAGCATAGCGCGGTGTCGCGACAACATGAACGGATCGTTCGCGGATGCGTAATCTTTAGCGTCAATGTCGCGACATGAGTTCGGCGTCGCGACAAGAGAACCGGTGGCGCAATCGAATGTGCGAATCTTTGGGCCCGCTACTCGAATAGTAACTTAGACCCAACCGAAAACCCTATAAATACGCTAGCCTACCTTAATAGTAAAGCAAGCTCTAGAGGCATCAGGAGAGATCCGGTAGCCTAGGCTTTTACTTTCTTTATTTTCTTTTCTTTTCTTTTTCTTTTCTTTTCTTTTCTTTTCTTTTCTTATTTTATGCATGTTCGCTCTCGTATTTCTTTCGCTTATTTTTTCGATCTCGAATGTTAATGCTTTGCCGGGGTCAATACGTAATTCAATTTCTTTTCAAATTACTACCCGAATGATCGAAGTTCGCATAAATTCTCTGGATTCGATTATTTCGGGGCCAATCGGGCAGCTTATTCTTTGATCGGCGATGTCATTCGTGTGATTCACAAGAATCGAGGAACCCAAATTTCCATTTAGTGAACGCCAGAGTCACTGATCTTTCCGTAGCAATTTGCAAAGATTTTGTTCATTCTTGCCACGAATTCTTACTCTCGGGACATGAATGGTTGATTTTAGATCCGAATATCGCTTACTATACTAAGTAAGAAATCATGGTCAGCATTCGCATTTCAAGGAGGTCCTCTCCTGAGGACACAGTGGAAGACAACTCGGGAGTAATGTACATTTCTTCAAGGTATACTAACCTCGCTTATTAGTGATCCTTCAGCTTTGCAAGTTCACTTGGGGAGCAACTCTTCTCACTTGAAGTCGAGAACGAGTTGAACGACTTATCTTATTTAAACAAGCGCAGATTTCACCTCAATTCTGAGAGCGAGGCCAATCACGTATACCGAGATCTAATCAAGGAAAGGTCGATCTATTTTTAATTTCGAGAAGAGTATTTGAAGTCAGATATCCTCGTCACCGATAACTCTGGAGCTTAAGGTGTATGAATACCCATAAAATGGGTAATAAGTATCAAGTAAAAGAAAAATAATTCAACAAATTAAGGAAGTCGTTAAAAGTAGTTAGCTAGTTCCCAGAATTCGGGAGAATCAAGAAGAAGGAGATAAATCTAAATGTGGAGTGTGGAGAGATCCAAATTGCACTACAAATGCTCCTGGACAGAGATTTTGAAACTTGAGATAATCAAGAAATTAATTCAAAAGAGGAACTACAGAATCGGATCGCTCACTACGACCTAAGCCTTGATGTGTCTTCCCATGATAACCTGCTCAGTATTCATTTCTTCTCGTAGGTGAATTTATATTTCCATTCGCCTTATTTCAACATTCTGAACGTCATTTAATCCGCTTAATTTCAGCATTTGCCGGACACCCATATCAATTATGGTCCAAATATATGAATTTTCGAGTAGTCGTGGTAGTTGGATGAAAATCGGTGATCTCAGGATCGATATCTGTAATTTATGTCCATTTTATTACTATTTAATTGCACTTACAGAATATTAGACTAAAACTAATAAATTAAAACTGCTTTCATTCTAAGAGATTTCTTTGGTTATTATAAGATAATGCTCACAAGTTGATGGCACCGTTGCCCCCAAGATTGCCATCACCGTATTAAGTGTCATAAATTTGTATATGTATTTTGGTCTTAATCAGCTTTTACGCGACTACTGGGATTGGGAGAGCAAATTCCTTCGCTGATAATGCTTATAATCTTGCATGCATCACTAATTACAAATATGCAAACATGTTTCGGGTCCCAACAATATGTGCATGCTGAACGAGGTGATACACATATCATTCACAAAGCTTTTCGCGAACGTGGGGACGGAGTCCATGGAGATCAAAGGAGGAGAGCCATGTTTTCTAGAGAGAGGGAGACACCCAAAAGAGGTTAAGGTCTCAAGAGAAAAAATGAGGAAGAAGCTTTCGGAGGAGAGAGTTTCCACAGACAAAAGCTTCAATGATTTTCTGTATCTTCCTCATAAAAATTCAATGTGAGTACCTTCTAATATAAACATATAGAGATGTTTTCACGGATATGTTATGGGCGAATGAGGTGGCACATACATCAATATCAATAAGATGTGAATACTCAAAATATGCCCAAATCCATAGATGAAAAAACAAGTACATCCGAACGGAAGACAAATCCTGACAAAATATCAAAAGAAAATGGTGGGTCCATAGAATCGGACTCTCCCACAACATGCCCTAAAATATCAAGAGATACAACATTAGCAATAACAATATCCATAATCGTATCAGCAGCTGGAGCAGGAGGAGCATCCTCATCATCTCCCAAAGCAAGCACACAAAAGTTGCTTAATGCCAAATTTAGCTCGGATTAACTGATGACTATTTGAAGTAGCTCATCAGCATAATCATCAGACGACATGACCCCATCAATACCCTCATAATCAGCCATCTCTGGCTCCGTAGTGCCATAGTAAATACACCGATCGCTTGGGGAAGAAGAAGCGATCGAGGTAGTAGAAGTGTCAGGAGCCCTATTGCTCATCTAAAGTTGTTGAAAAAACCGTCAGAGCTCAACATGCCAAACACGCAGCTCACCAATCGACACGTCGACACAATAATGGATCCAAGCCCTACAAAATAAATCAATCAACCTCAAATTGTAAGGACGCACAGATAGCCAAATGGAATGTGATGGGGTCGAGATTTGACCTCTCCTCAGACAAACCGCGCCATGTGTCCAATCGCCTCTAAGGGAACATATCCCAAGCCAGCGTGTGTCATGGTCCAGTCGTGATAAACTTGCTACGAATTAAGGCCGACGAATTTAAACCTAAGCTGTATATATACTAAGATGCTCCTCATCATGTCCAAAACGACCGGGCTACTATGCTGGTCAAATTATTAAGGTACTGAATCTCTAACAAAATCCCCTGGCTCCATGGTCTGTACCTCATCAAAAGTGAATCCAATAATAAGCAAATCATCTCTCCATGGCTAATCTCCAATACTAGCTTAGAAGTCAAATGTGCCCCACCTGTAGATGGAATGGTGATTACTCGACCATCATGAATGAACTTCACCTTCCTGGATGAAGGAAGAAGTGATAACACCAAAGACTAAGAATCCAAGGGCTCAAGAGCAAAGTAAAAGGATACATGGATCCTAAACCTCAAACATGACCTAAAATGACTACCACCATTAAATTTCTCAAGAGTCAAAGTGCCCATCACCTCTCTACGAGTATTGTCATAAGCTCTTACTGTCTATATAGATGGCTTAAAATTTGAGGGCCCATATCCTAGAAAAAAAAAAAAAAAAAGGATAAAGTGGCAAGCGGACAAACATTTAGGCAAATTCATCGTTTCAAGAGGACAATGGAACACGATTTAATCTAAACAACCAATCGATGGCGTGCAAAGGTCGAGTGTGGTCTAAACCCTTCTGAGGTAAGTCATCCTCAAAGAAAACAATGCAACTAGCTCGACCAGCCATGAGTATATGTATTAGGCCCTCTGGCAATGTGGTCGTGTCAACTCGAATCCGATTCAAGGCCTTAATCAAAGTCTCTCTGTGGGTGGTAGAGGAAGCTAACAAGCTCCAAATAGAGATACGAGCCTCGCGGTGCCTGCACCGCTTGAGGATCTCATCATCCTCTGCCCCGCCTGCAGCATCAGATCTATTGGTCGAGATGGAACTGGAGGCTACTATCTAACCACCCTATCTCCTTTGATGACATACTGAATCTTCGGTGTATCAACTGTCCCTCGACGTAGAGTTGGAATAAAAAGAAGCCGAACACTATAACACAACAAAGTCATTGGCCTCAGTGTGGGGATCCAAACTGGAGTGATGCTCGGCTTCAAAACGACATGTGCGTGAATCTGCTGGCTTGGGAACACCTCATGAACTCAATCATCATCATAACCATCATCAAATACTATGAGATTCAACCCTTGATCATCCCATAATAACATATGGATATGGATCATCGACTTACCAAAATCAATGGAATGAATACTCTCACTGAGAAGCGGACCGCATGTGCCGAATATGTCCGAAGAGGGTTAGAAATAACATTAGGTTGTCCCAACTGCACAATACCCTGATCAATAAAGTCTTAAATAACATGTCTCAAAGCATTGCACTGATTTGTAATATGTTTTGGGCCTTGATGATAGGCACAATGCTAGTCCATCTGAAAATAAGGGTGAACAACATGCGGCAATGGCTTCGGTGCTAATGGACTGAGCAATCCAGCCACCATCAATGTTTGTAAGACCTCACCCAAAGGCATGCCTAGTGGTGTAAAGTGTCTAAGCTGTCTAGGCTACTGTGTAGGAATTGTGGACGCTCGAGGTCTAAGATGAGTAGTAGGTGGCCTCTCCACAACCTGTCCAATGTAAATTGGACGTGGAGTATAAGGAGCTAGTAACCTAAGAGACTAAACTGGTAGAGAAGGTCGATAATGAATTGAACTCAGACGAGATTCTACGTACCGAATATGCATTACCAAGGCCTGTGGTCTCTGTCTGAATGAATCGATGGCTCCTACCTTCCTCGGTCTATATGATCTAGAAGGCTTCTTCTCCTTACTTTCAGAAGAGGAAGAATCCGACCACAAACCGCATGCCATACCACTACAGATACCATAAATGTCTTTAACAAAGCCTCTCCCATGGCTCAATCGTTCAATAATCTTCTCCCTTCAACGGGAGATGAATGATGTAGCAGTCCCATGAGCTCCCTACCTCATAGCCTAAAGCTCTCTCCTAGTGACATCTATGACAGTGCTGAAAGATAACTACCTGATAAACTCATGGTCAAGATCCTCCCATGTTTGCCTATGCGAAGCATTTAAGGCGGCAAACCAGCTTTGTCCCACACTACTCAATGATAAAGGGAATAACATGATCAGTTGAGCCTCATCCAAACCCATACCCCTATATATCCTCAAATGAGTACGTGGGCATCCTTTGCCTGTATACCACTCCATGTCAAGCATCCGAAATTTAGGCGGCAGTGGGGTCATAGGTGTACTATCAAATCCATCCCACACATCCAATCCCTCTACAAATCTCAATTGTCTAAGCATATGCTCTACTCTCTGTATGCGATCATCAGAATCATCAATGGTCTAAATCGAACATTCGTGATGTGCGAGATCACCTTGTAGGCTTCTGAATGACAAAATGAGTGCCATGAGGGACAGGCAGTGGTTCCATCTGAACCATTGATGGAGGTGGAGGTGGTGCCCCTATGTCGAACTGGCATCCTCGTTTCCACCCATAGTGGTCTACTGCCTATCAATCCTCTAACTCAGACCTCGGCAAGCGTATGACAACCATGCACCCACTCAATACCCGCCGCATGTGGATCCATATATGCCTGATCTTGGCATAATACGCAGACTAATCTACCTCAACTCCACCTGACAAAGATGGTCCGTCCCACCCACGCTAATAAATAAATCCCGTAAGTGGAATCGAAACAAATAAGGTGGAGTCCAAGTCGAACTGAAATGAATGCTGGTATAATGAAATTGAAATAGGCAATCCATCACTATGCACAAAAACCACCACCGAAACTCAATACTCTTATCAATCTCTATATACCCTCGAGAGGAAACCAAAGGAGAGCTCTGGATCCATAACACATTCAAACCGCCTTTAAAGGCTCGCGATGCACTCCACGTTGTAGAATGAGAGTCCTAATCACTAGGATCTAAGCTCAACCTACAAGGTCATGGTAGCTCTTAAAAAACAAGGGTGGGTCTTTTAAAGGGGTCCATAACATGAGCGATCATACCCTCCAGTGGTACGTAACCTCCTACATGCCTCCGAAGAGAATGGGTGCTTCCATGTAAGGTGGTCATCACATCCACACATGCACTACCTTGACATCCCGAGGGGTTTTTCCTATAGTAAAGGCTCTCACTAATCTCAACATTAAGAAAGAAACTAAGTGTACAGTGAATATGTGCATCCGAAAAACCTAATAAATCTAACACAAAGAAGAGCACACTGGCCACACAAATATCCTGCAATCTAGCTCTAGGCTATACAAGTCTTCAAAGATCAGACTCCAAGCAGCATCCATCTATCGATCACCTCTGGAATGCTCCCAAACACATATATAGCCCATTATTAGACCTTACTCCTAGTCACTAGCTTGGTCAAAGACCAAATAAGGAGCAACAAGTCTTTAATCAAACATCAAACACAACAACAAAAGACACATAGTCGAGCGAGACTAGGGAGTTAGAGATGAGGGGATATATGTGTGTCCCACATAAACAGGCAACATGCAGTCAAGCAAGAAAAGCGGTAGTCACAACAAGGCCATGCGGCTATCAAGTATATCATCAAAATCTACACACAATCTAAGTAAGTATAAGATGAACAAAGTGGAATATATAAAAACTATGAGAAACAAGTGACATAACAAGATGAACAGAAGAATCAACCAATGAAGTCAACCAACCAATACTAATGATAAAACAATCAGACATATGGAAGATACAATTAGCTAGTTGATGAGCTTAAAAGTCAACCATTTTCAGTCCATTTTTCTGATTGATTTCTATCTAAAAAAAGACTGATTTATATGCAGAAATGTGGAATAACTGGCCAACCGCTATGCAACAGAATTCAAGAGAAAGAGGATATCAGAGTAGAAGCGAGCGTAAAGTGGCCGAAAGTAGGAATGACACGGCGAATGATGTCGCGTATCAGGAGAGGTGCACGGTGAAGAAAGGACCTGATGTCGCGACGCCGACAAGAATGAAGGAATCAAGCATCAAGGTCGCAGAATCCACAAACTCCAATCGCGACATAAGCGGCAATCACAAGGTAACGAGCAGTCGCAAATGTAAACTCCAAGTCGTGCAAACTATAAATTGTACGAAGAACAAGATATTGATGATGTCGCGACACCATTTCGAGGTCGCTATAGAATTGAAGGCCGCAAGAGGACATGGAGGTCGTGGATACGTAATAGAAGTCGAGCATGAGATTTCAAGAGATCAATATCAAGTCGCGACATTCGTAAGAGGTCGCCACATCAACATCAATCGTGAATTGTTCCAGAGTGGGTATCGAGAGCCAACTTGAAAGGAATTAAGGTCGTGACGCTACTTGCAGGTCGCGACTGTAAGATGAACCTTTCGGGGAAGAATGGGGTGAGTGATTAGACAACCGATGTCGCGACCAAATAAAAATCTTCGCGACGATGCCGAAATCGAGGTCGCGCGACAAAGAATCGAGGTCGCGGCATGTATTGAGCCGGCGGCGCGCGCAAGTCACGACCAAATGAAAGCCGCCACCGTATCGAGAGTAAAGTAAAGTAGCGACATGGAATTGGTGTCGCGACCTAAAAACAGCTCACAAGCAAATAAGTGAAGTCGCGACAAGGAAACAATGTCGCTATATCAACCGAAACCGAGGTCGCGGCTAAAGAATCGAGGTCGCTACATTAACAACCAAATGGGCCGCTTAACTAACCACAAAGAGGCGCAGATCAAAGTTAAACCAACTCGTAACCCTTATAAATGGGCAATACATCGGCTGGAAGCGCCGCGCCGTAACGAGATCCGGGGTAGCCTAAGGCTCATGTATTTTAATTTTCTTTTTCTTTTTCTTTGTTTTGTCGTTATTTTAGATTACATTGTTATTTCTTTCAAATTTTGGATCTGGACGTTAGCTATTAAAGTAGAAGCTGAATGCAAAATTCTATTCCTTTCAAATTATCACTGGATCGTCTCGACCTGCATACCCTTAATTTTGACGGTGATCCGATGACAAGGGTTCTCTTGATCGTAAAGTCAAGCCAGAGTGTGTAATAAAGTAATTTAGAAACCCAAATTCTTCCATTGAATAGACTCTATTGTTAGAATTTATCTTTCCTGTAGAAATTTATCGGGTTTCTCGAATCAAGCGCTTATAAATCTACTACGGGTTCTATCAGACTGATCCCAAATATCATTGTCCTATACCTGCATTAGTATTGTTTCATGCTCTGATTTCCAGAAGGCCCTCTGAATGACACAGAGAAGGCATTCTTGAGAGTGGTGGACAATTTCTTGAGGGTATGCGAACCTGATATTGGGTATCTAATGAGCTTTGTGAATTTTAATCGATAAATCCTCTTCTCACTTGAAACCGAGAATGAGTCGAATGACTTATCAATTAAACAAGCAGAGAGTTCACTCGATTCAACAAGAAGTTCAATCCCCTAGCAAGGATCTAATTCATGAAAGTTACGAACTGCTCCAATTTTGAGGAAGAGAAACCAAGATAGTGTAAACCCATGTGCTATACCTATGTCTTAAGAGCAAAGGTTTACAATTCATGTTCGTGTATGAAGTATTGAAAAAGAAAAAGATCTGCACAAGGCAACCTGCATTAAAAGTAGTTATCTAACTCTCCGCCTTCGAAAGAATCAGTGGAAGATTTAGATGACGAAAGTATGGTCGTGAAGGAGAGATCCAACTGCACTACCCTATTCCTTGGACAAGTTTTAAATCTATGGTTCATGAAGCAAAGTTACAGAGTAGTCTACAAGAATTGATGTTTCACAATAGCAGTATTTTCAATGCTCCCTTTTAAAGAATAACTGTTCAGTCAGAATTTGTTCTTTTAGATTTTCAGTTTTAATTCATTTTGTTATTAAGTCACTTTTCTTAGTTTTTATTATTTTAAGGTTTGCTAAAAATATTTCAAATGAAAATCAAAGTCCAAATAGTATAGAGTTCGAGTAGTCAGGGTAGTTGATTGAGAATTCTTGAGATCTCTGTGGGATCGATATCTGGACTTAAATCCAATTTACTACTTGTTCGACCTGACACTTGCAAGATCCTCGGATCAAACCAGAAGAAAATGATTTACTTAAAGGAAACCGCTTTAATCAAGATATCAGAGGCGAATAATAACAAACAAGTTTCTGGGTGATATTGCGGATTAGATAATAGTCCTCTCGGGTACTACTTATAAATTTGTATAGTATTTTCGTCCATCACACAAAAAAGGTGAACAAGTTTTCGCTGCCGCCGCGGATCGAAAGAATTCCGTGAATCAATGCCCACTCAAAAAAGCGAAATACTAGTTTGGACATAATTTATAAAATGAAAATAGAAAATTTGCAAAATATGATTTAACAAAGAATAGTTTAGCAAGCTAACAAATTTTTGTAGAGCTTTTCATGTTAAATACAATTTGCACCATCGGAATTTACTCGATCTCAAGATATTATAATTTCGTGGAGTTAATTCATGCAATGTAGCTGTGTGGAGCCGAATTGTTGCCACTAGACACCGAGGATCTAAAGAACACTTAGAGGGCTAAGAAAGGTTAAGAGTGCAGAGATAGCAGAAATGGTAGACGAAAGATTAACCTGGCAAATGCCAACCAGAATTGGCAAGAAAAGTACCCCTTCAAGAGCTTAGACACTATGGAGGACTTCGAGGACCAATTATCCAAGAGAATACTTCAACAGCGAGACACCTACCGATTGATGCTGGGCCAATTTTGAGCTCGCTTCGCCCTCATCACTATGAGTCTGAACAATCCACCATGTGTCACCTCCGAAGATCCCAACGAACACTGGGACTCCGCTTTCCGAGAATGGCCAATATAGTTAAATCAATGGTGTGAGACCGTGGTTATTAAGCTGCAGTTGTTTCCATTCTTTAAGATATAGTCGCATCATGGTTCACTCACTACCATACGGATCCGTTAATATACGGGAAGAGCGGGATGGAAGCTTACCCGAGCAAGATTCTTTCCTCCATCCTCACTCTCGAAACTAAGAGGGAAATTACTACTTTCAAACAAGGAAGACGAGTCTCGACAATCGCTGAGAGATACAAGAGGCTGCTAAAGAGATGTCCCATGCACTCGGGATGTAATCCGAAGACAAATGGACATCTTCTACCACTCCATGAATTATACCTCAAAGGAATAATAAATGCAGTCATGAGGAAGATTCAGAAAAAGAAGAAAGGGTAAGAAGCAAGATGCAAATTGGGACGAGGATCTTGTTAGGGTAACACATGAGACCTTTCCTCGAATCCTCACGAGCAAAGAAATGAAAGTAAAGGAAATGGAATGATTGAGTCGAACAAGATGATCGCCATGGAGGCTGCCGATGCATCGATGCATCTGGGCTGATAAAAGAATGCACTCGCAAATGAGATAGGAGCAAGGAAAGAGAAGGAAGAGTAAATAACAGGGGCGCAATAAGAGGGTTCCTAAAAGTGGAGGAGGCTAACTATTTGAACGAGCACAAAGCATATCATTTCAAGCCTAACCCCAACCTCAACCCATTATACCCCAAAGATTAAGGAACTACGACTTCTGCATGCGAAGGAGCACAACACGTCCCAAGACATGGGCAAAACTTTTAGTAGGGATATGCTCCACCAAGGTTCTAGCAAGCAAAGAATAAGGGAGAGGGGGCGTAAATGAATATCATAATCAAAAAGGACTCACCTTGAAGACTGCATGCTACCATGGGGAAAATAAAAGTCAAGCAAACTTCCATGAACAAAGGTTTACGTGACCGAAGCTTCAAAACCAATTCTCAAATTTTCGTGACAACTACCAATGCCTCTCTCAAGAACCCGAAACACAAATAGGCAATCGTCCTAACCCCGCAGAATCAAATTAAAGATGCTTTTCCGCTGACACGAAGAAAAAATCAAAGATTGCATGGCCGTGCGCCTTAAAGTGGCAAGAACAGAGAAGGAAAAGTCGAGAAAGATGAAAGCAACAAGGAGAAGGGATCTCAGAAAAACAAGCATGAGTCACCGGAGAAAGAAAGGAAGAAAGAGCAAAGAAGGAAGAAGAAGAAAGAAGCAAGAAAAAAAAGCTCATAACTCTATGCTTGGTAGCTCCATTCCGCAGACTCGCAAAAGTCAAGGATAGGAAAGAGTTCGCAAAGTTTTGAAAAACTTTCCGTAAGTCGAGATAAGTATGCCATTCACAGAAGTGGTAACTCAAATGCCACTTTATGCCAAATTTTTGAAAGAAATTTTAAGCAAGAAGAGAAGAAGAATTGCAGAGGAAGGAGTAGAATCGACCGCGCTTACTGCAAAGGCAAAGCATAAAGAAGAATTTACTGTAGAGAAGACAAAGACTCCGTGAAGTTTCACCATTCCTTTCATACCATTGAGGGTTTGAAATTAAAGGCCTTTTTGACCCTAGTATTAACTTCTAATGCCATTATCCGTTGCAAGGAAATTAAGTCAGGAGCTTACTCCACTACTCGCATTTCCAAATGGCGTATTTAACAATGGTGAAACCCGGCTGGTTCATTGAAGATGTGCTAGTTAAGGTGGGGAAATTTGTTTTTCCCGCCGACTTTATCATCCTGACATCAAGAAGATTCACAAGTCCTCCGTCGGCTAGGGAAGGCCATTCCTAGCAACCGGAGCCGCTTTAATAGATATGCGTAAAGGAGTTCTCACTCTCGTGGTTGAGAATACAATGACTTCAATCCTCGCTCTAAAGCTCAAGAATTTAGACACAGATAGGAAGATTACAAGTTAGTAGATGATGTCTATCTCAACAACTCGAATGTTATTATGATTGTAATGCTCAACTCTATCAATGAAAATGAGATGAATTTCCAAAGATTCAAGGTGTGTGTTAATTCGATTTTCCGCACATTAGTCGGCAGACTCCCATTTAAAAGGTGTCAGTCTTAAACAAACAGCATGGACAATGGAGACAATAATGAAGAGAAGGAATTTCATCAAGAGACCAGTGCATAAGGGCTAGTTTTAAAAGAGTTGCCAAGTCATCCGAAGTATGCTTACTTGGAGCTACCAAAGAGTAATGCTGATTATCTCTCAAGTAGACTCGTTGATGTCAAGAACGGTTACTGAAAATTTCCTTTACAATTATCGTGAGTCGATTGGCTGGTCCATAGATGAATTAAAGGGTATCACCACAATATGCATGCACAAAATACCGCAGAGGAAAATGCAAAACCATCCACAACAAAGAAGACTCCGAACCCAGCCAAGGAAAGAAGTAGTCAGAAAGGAAGTGCTCAAATGGTTGAATGCCGGTTTTATATATGCAATCTCGTGATACCCTCGTTAGCCTACCCATGTGGTTCCCAAGAAAGGTGGGGTTCACCGTGATCCGAAATGAAAAATGGCTAATTCCAACAAGAACGGTGACAGGATGGAGGTATGTATCGACATCTAAGCTGAACACATCAATCAGAAGGATCATTTCCCGCCCTTCAACATCGATGTTGACGACACAGACACCTCATTTTGTTTCCTGGGATGGATATTCCATTATAACCGTATTTCCATTGCACATGAGGACTAGGAGAAACCATCTACATGCCCTATGGAACCTTTGCCTCTTAAGGATGCCATTTGTCAGGTAATGCCCGCTACTTTCGTGAGGTGTATGATGTCCATGTTCTCGATTTGGTCGAGGAGGTCATGGAGATTTCGATGATCACAAGATATGATCCAGCTTTCTTGAACATTGTCTAAACAACTCGAAACAAAGGTTTAAAGATGCAAGGACAAATAGCTAGCATTAACCGGGAAAAGTGTCATTCAGCCAGAATGTAAGGTATCGTTTAGTCATAAAATTTCTTCACTGACTAGAAGTAGACCGATCAAAGGTTTCGATTATCAAGACTCTCGCACCGCCCACAACAAAGAAAAGGGATAAGGAGTTTCTTGGGACATGTCGATTCTATAGGAGATTCATCAAAGACTTCAAAAATAGCAAGACCATTATGCTGTGACATCGAGAAAGACACAAAGGGTTTAATTCTCGATGACTCCCGCAAGGCGGCTCAAGAAATCAAGATCAAATTAGTTCAAGCACCTATCATGGCTGCACTGCGAATGGGATCAGGATTTGAAACAAGTGATGCCAAGTGATTTCAAGAATGGGAGTCAGACAGGGCAAAGAAAAGAGAAGATATTCGTGAGCCATATACTATGCTGGGCTAGAACCTTCAACGAAGCCCAAGAAAACTATTCAACTAATTAAAAGGAGATGCTAGCTGTGTTTTTGCTTGTGAGAAATTCAAAGCATACATTTTGGGATCCCATATTATCGTCACACTCGACCATGCAAGAATCAAATATCTCGATGTCAAAAGGAAGCCAAACCAAGACTGATAAGGTGGGTGTTGGCATTACAAGAGTTTGATTTGGAAATTAAAGATAAGAAGGGCTGTGACAACGTGATAGCCAATCACTGGCCCGCAGTAGAAAAAACAAAGTAGAAGAGGAGGAGGTGACCAATAGAGAACTTTCCGTACGAGCAACCGTTTAAAATTGTCAATCCAATCTCCCATGGCGTCGACATCGCGGAATTACTCAAGGCTTCATGGAGTGCTACTCCGAATTCAGCGCTACCAACGTAAAGAAAGCTCAAACCGATTGCATTGTATTACATCTGGGATGACCCATTGCTATTTAAAAGAGGTGCTGACATGATTATAAGAAGATGTGTGCCAGAGAGTGAACAATGCAAAATTTTGAATGAATGCCATGCATCACCATATGGGGGACATTTTTCCGGAGAAAAAACGACTCATAAGATACTCCAATCTGGATTTTATTGGCCCACTCTCTTTAGAGACTGTTCTGAATGGGTCAAATTATGTGATAGATGCCAAAAGATTGGAAATATCATTAGAAGAAATGAAATGCCCCTACAAGGCATATTGGTGGTGCAAATTTTTGATGTATGGGGAATAGATTTTATGGGACCTTTCCCACCATCATTTGAAACCTCAGACATACTACTCGGCAAGGGATTATGTGTCCAAGTGGGTGGAAGCAATAGCATGTCCAAGGAATGACGCTAGCACTGTTGTAAGTTTCTTGCAAAGGAACATTTTAAGCAGATTCGGAACACCCAGGACTATCATTAAACAAAATATTTGCAAAGCTCATGAGCAGGTATGGGATCAAACATATAATGAGCCTACTTATCACCCCGCACTAATGACAAGCAAATTTCCAATAGGGAGATTAAAAGGACTCGAAAAGACCGGTAGTTCAAGTAGGGAAGGATTATCTTCCAAACTCGACGACGCACTGGGCTTACAGATCGCATTCAAACTCCTATCGGGATATCCCCATACAGAGTAGTCTTTGGCAAACCATGTCACCTCCCTCTTGAACTCGAATACAGCCATGGGCCATCACAAGCCAATCTCGATTTCTAAAATCGGTGCGAAGAGAGATCAGCCCAATCGAATGAACTAAGAACTCCGAGAAACGAAGCCTATGATAATGCTAGAATATACAAGGACAAGACAAAGAAATGGCATGATCAAAGGATTCGAGGAAAGAGTTCGGGAAAGCAGGATCAGTTCCGCTATATTTAATCGATTAAGATTATTCTGTGGAAGTTGAAAATCAAAATGGAGTGGACCATATACAGTGGTGTCAAGTACTACCTTTGGAGCAGTAACACTCAGGATTGATGCTGGGGAAGAATTCAAGGTTAATGGTCAAAGACTTAAGCACTATCTCAGCAGGGAGAAAGAAAAGGAAGAACTCCAGCGGGTGGAATCGAGAGAGAGAAGGCTTAAAATGTTTAGTCCAAATGAAGGACTTTCAAAACAGAGCAAAAATTACTGAGGCAACTCCATATAGATTTTTGCTTCTTTATATAGATTTTGGATTTTTTTATTACTCATGGATTTTTTTATTCTGCAATATCATTAGACTTGCTAAGTTAGTATTTGATCAATTAAACTTTTGAATTGTTACAAGCAGCTCATGCAGTAATCATTGTGGCTAAGGTGAGAAAGAACTAACTCTAGGATCTACTCCAAAGACTTCACAGGATGTGCGACTCAAAAAGGGGGAGTATTTTTCTCCTAAACAAATTCGTGGGAAAAATAAATAGAATACGCCGAATTGTTGTTTCGGGAGTACTTTATTGGATGTTAAGAATTTGCAAAATTAATAAGGAGTAAAGTCGTCTGATCATCAAATCGGTGGCAGTGACAAAACTAAGTTGCTACCGTGATCATCAAATTACTTTATCGGGTTGCAACTTAGTAAGTATTGAGGGGAGAACAAGAGCACAGTCGCAATACAAGTTAGGTCGCCATTAAAAGTTATGTCGCGGATTAACATCTGGTCGCGACAAGAACAATTCCTTCAAAAGAATAGAGAAGGTCGCGACAACTCAACTATGTCATGAAATTACTTGTTGACCAAAAGGAGGTAGAAATGCCAGATGTCGCAACCTGTTGACAAATTGTCTTCCCACAACTTACTTATGTCGCGACAAACAATAATATGTCGCGACATAAGAGAAAAGTGTGCCAGCAGGGCAACTTTTAAATCTGCCCTTTATTTAATGATAAAGACACAATCGTACTGAATTAAGTCACACAAGCGCAATTAAATGAAGTAATAAAGAGTCCACAATAATGACTGAATTGTACTTGAGAAACTCCCTTCCACCACAATTCATTCCTCTACAAATACAACTCTTCATTCGCTACTCCGGTTTTTCAATTCTTGCAAACCCATATCTACAAACTCAAAATGGGCCGATTTCTCAAATGGCCGAACCTTCAACCCTAATCCCAAATCTAAGTGAGATCATGGAAGAGTATACTCAGCCCGAAGAGGGGAGGTCTGTCAGAACCCGTAAGGAGAACTCCGCCGTCAACCATCGTAAGTTCAACCGCTTCAAGCAACAGAAAAGAGGAAAAAACAACAACAAGAAGGAGAGTAAGATGAATTGTGACGTGTGCTGCTTTCTCCATCCTGAAGAAGTACTATGCCTGTGAAGGGGTTTGTCGAGAGAGAGGCTTCAACAAACTCATCTCCCCTTTCTGCCGAACCAATGTAACAAAGAGGTTGGGGGAAACTTCGCAAGCATCAAAAGTCCTGGATATACGCTTACAAAGAGTTCGAGAATTCTACTCCAACCCGGGGTGGGGAGCAAGGATAACTCGCTTATGTTGGGAGGAGTTGGGTGCCGTATGAGCGAAACCATCAATGAAATGTACTAATGGAAGGGCGTAAGCATGGATCCAAATTCAAGAAGATGATGTGACAACCCTAACCTGAGAAGATTGCAAGAAAGTTGACAAACTAGTAGTGGAAGCTGGTCAAGGAAACGGAGAGCAAAAGACCATAAATGTGGGAGATTTAATGTAAGAGGCAAAGGTATGGTTTTACTTCCTCGGCCTCTCGTTATGAATCCGACCAAGCATGTCCGCACCAGACGTGAACAAGAAGCAATCATTCTTATGCTATGCTGTGTTAAGATTACCGCGGAGCAAATATCAGTAAAAACTCCGGGATAATGAGATACCATGAAGGAATAAAAGTGGTTCGATCCTCACCCAACAACTATCACGAGGCTATGTTCGAGGGCCGGTGTGAAAGCGAAATTGGGAAGTTAAGAAGAATTCCCTTAAGGTTTCACCATTAACTCCGACAGAGTAAGCAAAGGGCCTAGAATCAAAAAGAAAAGGTGGGATTATAACAAGCAGATTCAAGAGAAGAAAATGAGAGTGCAAGACAGAAAAGAGGACACACACCCTTCCGTCAGCAGATCAAGAAGAAGAAGATCCAAGCACATCCGTAAGAGAACACCTTTATGTCTGCAGAGGGCGAGAACAAGATGATGGAAGCCCTATAAAGTTCTCAACCCCACCGGTCGCCTCTCCTCATCAGAACAAAGATTTTCGAGAACTCGTGAAAGCTCTAGGGTTTCGGGGAATAATCAAATAATGGAGATGCTCAGTTCCATTCAGAAGAGAATGGAAGAAAGGGAAAGGGAATGGAACCTCCAACAAAAATTCAGAGAGGAAGTGTATGAATCAGAATTGAGGAGAAGAGATCAGCAATGGGAAGAAGAAATGAACAGAAGGGAAGAGCAGATGAAGGAGATCCTGGAGCATCAAGAGGAAAAATTCAAGAAAGAAATGGAGGAAAGAGATCATGATCTACTGAAGAAGTTGCAGTTGAGCCATGAGTCATTTTACAACAATCAGTATGATCGTGATTCTCAACTCCTAACAATCATAAAAAAAGGGACTCACGAAGCCAAAACTATGGAGCGTATCAAGGATTCAAATTCCTCTACATGTCAATGTTCAAGATCTCTAGAGAAGAGGACGTATGAAAGAGATAAAGAGCTTGATGACAAAGACGCCTCTGTAATAGTAAGTCCGGCTTGAAAATTTGATTCATCAACAATAATCTTTCCCAAATTTTTAAGTCAGCGAATGAAATGCAGAACACGATGAACACATTTGGGAAAAAGACAAGATGGTCTAAACAAAAAGGTTGACCTCACTAACGAATTGATCCTCAAGAACAAGATAGAGAGGAGAATGACAAGAAGCAGTTAAGAGAACTGAATGAAGTTTCCTAAATTCTCCTAATTTGGCTACCCTTGATCTAGATCCTCCCAAATATCTTGCTTCCTCCCCAAAAAGAAAAAAAATAAAATCTTTCCATTGATTTATCCCTCTCTTCCTCTTCTAGACTGTTTCAACTTCCAGAGATCATATCATGAATAAAATAAGAAAATTCATGAAAAGGAAATGTTTGATGTTGCTTACGCTAAATTGTATTGTTACTACTTGAATTGTTAGGAGAATACATTAGATTTTTAGGCCTAAGAATGAAAATGTCGATATATCATAATCTAAACTAGTTGAAGTAGTTTGACTAGAAGATGTCAAACACAAATAAGTGCAGAATAAGGGTAGAATGGGACTATATAATTGAATTGAAACATTAAATTGCATAATTGGATTTTTAATTTAGCTAATGAGTCCTTGGGCGATAAAGGAAAGTCATACAATCAAGGAGCAAAATATATTCTCGAGTTTGAAGTATAAACAAGAAGCTCAAAGAACCTCGGTGAACCTTAAATCAAGTAACTCCTCATCAACTGAAGTGAGTCAAGGACATCCTTAGTTAGTCACACACTGCTTTGACTCGAACTTGTTAGATTATTGATCAAGGCGTAAAATCCCCAGTGATACAACTAACAAGAGACGATGCAGGCCATCCTAGCGCTTGGAGCCGCCTAGCCATCCTTATTTATATGCTTCGCATACACCTTAGTTCCCGACTCAGCCAAAACAATCCTTATCTTCAAAAACAAGCTATCGTGAAATCCCGTCATCCAAGATAATTAATACCCAAGAAGAACCTCCGATTACTCCAAAAATTCAAAGCAAAGGAGGAAGAGATAAAGCTTCGGGGAGTATGTATTTTTTTCTTTTTTGGGAACTAAAGGAGAAAATACGTAAAAGGATGAAGAGAGAAAGATCTAAAGCAGAAGATACCGTAAGAAAGCTTAAAGGGCGAAGTTTTGCCTCAGGGCTCCAACTTCTCGAACAATTAAGTTCTTAGGGGTGTTTCAAATCACCTAGTACCCTAATGCTAATCGGTATGGGAGCTTACTAACTCAAAGTTCGCTAAGAGTGTTAGAAAGCCTAAAGACGTAACATTGCACTATTCCTCGAATGGTGATGAGAAAAAGTTCCAACAAAGGTGAAGTACAATGAGAAATGTGGAATGAACAATTTTAAAATGTAAGAAATCAAGAAGAGATCCCAAAGATGAAGCTCGGGAATCAATTAAAGAAATTGTAAGGGAAAAGAAGTGGCAGCAGCTATAAGAAAGGAGAAAGGGTCCTGGTAATCTTTAACTCCAAAAGTTCCATCCATCCCACCAAAGCACTCCAAGTCCGTATTACAAAACCTTAAAAAGACCTAATCGACTCTAAGGTTGGAATTACCTACATTAGTGGAGATCAATATGAACAACAAGCATATGGAATTTGGAAAATCTTGAAAGGATCAAAACTGTGAAGGACCTCAGAGGGTTAACTGACTCACTAAGAAAAAGAGGAAGAAGACCAACCTACTTTTCAGCAGAATAAACTGACTATACTGTTTATAAAACAAATTCAATAATTTAGTTTCAGACATCTGACGAAAGGTAGACTAACCTTCATCCGGACTCGTTAGATATATTAAAAGAATGCAAAATTCTAGTCTTTCAATTAAATTGGTTGCAACTGCAAAACAAAAACAGTAAAATGTCCTTTTGTTTGAGGACAAACAAATCTTTCTTTTCTTTACTCTGGACAATCCAAAATTTAAGCTCGGGGAGTTTGATGAGCTTAAAGTCATCCATTTTCAGTCCATTTTTTTGATTGATTTCTATAAAAAAAAAGACTGATTTATATGCGTAAATGTGGAATAATCTCACTAAATCGCTTGCGCAAGAGGAAATTCAAGAGAGAGGGATATTGCAAAGAGAAGGAGCGTAAAGCCGGCCGAAACAGAATGACACGACCGGTCAACGATGTCGCAGAATAGAGAGGTGCATGAGGAAGAAAGGGACTGGCGTCGCTGACGCCTTGATGCGCAATGAAGAATCACATCATGTCAGAACCACAAAACTCCGGGCCGCGAATATAAGCGCAATTGAAGGTTAACGAAAGCAGTCGCAAACGTAAACTCCAAGTCAGCAAACTATAAAATTAATGAAGAACAAGATATGATGTCGCTGGCACCATTTCGAGGTCGCTATAATTGAAGGTGAATTCCAGCAGTCAACAAACCCAAGTCGTGCAACCATAAATTAATGAAGAACAAGACATGATGTCGCTGACACCATTTCCTGAGGTCGCTGACATAATCAAGGCTTCGTTAGATAATGAGGTCGCGTGATTATTAATAAAAGCTCATACATGAGATTTTCAAGAGATCGAATATCAAAGTCACATCTGTAAGAGGTCGCGACATCACGATTTAACTGAATTGTCCCTAGAGGGTATCGAGACAATTTGAAAGGAATTAAGGTCGCGAATTACTTAGAGGCTGCAACTGCATGATATTTAAACCTTTGGGAAGAACGGGTGAGTGATTAGACAACCATGTCGCTTACTCAAATAAAAATCTTCGCGACGATGTCGAGTAGGAACCGAGTCGCCACAAAGAATCTGAGGTCGCGACATAGAAGAGCCAAGAGATGCTGGAAGTCGCGACTAAATGTCGCACGGTATCGGAGACAAGCAAAGTAGCGACGTGAACTGCGGTCACCTAAAAATGAAACATTAAGCGTATAAGTGAAGTCGCGACAAGGAAACAATGTCGCGACATCAAACTGAAAACTGAGGTCGCGACAAAGAATCGAGGTCGCGACATTAACAACCAAATGGGCCAGTTAATCTGAAATCCACAAAGAGGTGATCAAAGTGTGGCCCAACTTCGAACTCCTATAGTCAAGTAGCCGCGCATCAAGGAAAGGCCATACGTAACGAGATCTCGGGGTAGCCTAAGGCTCATGTATTTTAATTTTCTTTTTTCTTTTCTTGTTTTGTCTATTTTAGATTAGATTGTTATTTCGTTTCAAATTTTGATCTGATCGCGGTTACAAAGTGTGTTTAATGCGCACTTATTCCTTTCAAATTATCGTCTCGGATCGTCTCAATTCCGCATAAATTTTGGAATTCGGATTTGCAAAGATCCGGATGATAGTGGCTCTGATCGTAAAGTCGTTGTAGTGTGTAATAAGGTAATTTAGAAACCCAGCTTCCATTGAATAGACTCTATTGTTAGAATTTATCTTTCCCCAGAGAAATTTATCGTAAGTTTCGAACCAGCTTATAAATCTACTTCGCTGGTTCCTCTCGAGTATTCAGAGGCTCGATCCCAATATCAGTGTCCTATACCCGCATTAAAATGTCATGCTCGATTTTAAGGCCCTCTGAATGACACAGAGAAGGCATTCTTGAGAGTGGTGGACAATTTCTTGAGGGTATGCGAACCTGATATTGGGTATCTAATGAGCTTTATGAATTTTAATCGATAAATCCTCTTCTCACTTGAAAACCGAGAATGGAGTTGGAATGACTTATCACTAAAACAAGGGAGAGAGTTTACTCGATTCAATAGTGTCTAATCTCGTGTTAGCAAGGATCTAATCAAGGAAAGGATGAAATTGTTCCAATTTTGAGGAAGAGAACCAGATAGTGTAAAACCCATGCTATACCTCTATGTCTTTAGGAGCAAAGCAGGTTTACAAATTCATGTTCAGGTAATGGCATCAAAAAAGAAAACATCCGTAACAAGGCAACCCAGACAAAGTAGTTATCTAATCCCCTCCTGGTCGAAAGAATCGTGTGGAAGATTGTATTTACGAACAAAGGTCGTGAAGGAGAGATCCAACCCGCACTACCCCTATTCCTCGACAAGTTTTAAACTGGTTCATGAAGCAAAGTTACATAGTAGTCTACAGAATCATGTTTCACAATACAGTGATTTTCTAATGCCCATTTTAAAAGATAAATGTCTCAAATAATTTGTTCTTTTAGATTTTCTAGTTTAAATTCATTGCATAAGTCACTTTTCTTAGTTTTTATTATTATTTTAAGGTTTGCTAAAATATTTCAAATGAAAATCAAAGTCCAAATAGTATAGAGTTCGAGTAGTCGTGGTAGCTTGATCGAGAATTCCTTGAGATCTCCTCTGTGGGATCGGGAGTTATCCTGACTTAAAATCCAATTACCTACTTGTTCGATTATGTACACTTAAGATCCTCGATCAAAACCATAAAGAAAATGATTTACTCAAGGAAACCGTTTAATCGCGATAATAGATATGAACACAATGTAAACAAGTTTCATGGCATTATTGTTGGGGATTAGATAATAGTCCTTGGGTACTAACGCTATAAATTTGTATAGGTATTTTGGTCCATCACACAAAAAGGTGAACACTAGTCAAAACTCTAATGTGCTACCAACAATCAAGTACACAAAAAGAACAAAAAGATGTATCCATCAATCAACCAATCAAATGCCACATTTTCCTCAATTTGTTTTCAAGCTTGATCCTCATTGTACCCAGTGAAGTCGTCATTTTCTAGACCCCGCATTTTTGTCTATTACGCTTTTCCCATTATAAGGCGAGATCTATTTTACAAAAACCATTTTAAAAACAATTTTCAGTCGCTCTATTTTTGTTTTATTTTAAAAGGTAAAACAAAATAAGAAAGATCAACCCTAAACGTGACTCTTGATAAGAAAATGCAGGTTTAGGAAAAACCAAGTCTAAGTCTGAGGGTCAGGTTACTTATCGAGAAGGTACGATGGAAGCGTTGCACCCCTCTAAGTCTATACTGAAACAGTTTGCCGCCTGGGGAATGAGCGAGCTCATTCGTGTCAGCGGAAATAAAATGACCTTAGACTTTTTATTTGGCAAAATTTGCTAGCCCAATGATAGGCGTGGATCATATTAGCATTTATAGTATGATTTTCATGTATTTATGTAACCCAAATGCTAGATTCACACTTATGTTCCTAAAGATTACACTAATCCCCCATTTGCTTACATTTTGCAGGAATAGAAAGTAAAGCAAGCAAAAAAGAGGGCAAAAGATCAATAAAGCAAAGCCTGCCCAGAAGCACTAGTTCGCCGAGGTGAAGAAGACCTTCACCGAGGCGAAGGGGGAAAAACAAAACACCAGCTTTGGGTTCACCTACAAAGACCTTCGCCTAGGTGAAGGAAGAGCATCCAGATAGAAGACACTTTCCCTTCACCTAGGCGTTGGACCCTTTGCCTAGGTGAAGAACGTCTGGTCGAGGCAGAAAGGCATTTTGGCCCATTTTGGAGCCCATTTTCCACTTCTATAAATGTATGTATTGAAGACAATGTTAGGGTTCCGGTTTTGGGGAGCAAACACCTTCTTAGGGCTTCTCCTTCTTCCTTTCTTCGAGCCATATTTTTTTGGGGTTGTAGTTTTCTTGTTCATTTCCACTTGTTTGAGCCAGATTGAAGATCTAACTCATTAGAGGAGCTCTTGCAATCTGGGTGGTAGTAGAGTTGGGAGATACACTCTCACCTCTTTGTTTTATCTCTAAACCCTCTACTCTATTTGTAAATCTTTATTATATTTATCTTAAATATGATTGTTGGATTATTTGGTTGCAATGAGTGGCTAAAACATCCTCTAGGGTTGATTGTGGGAAGTTGATGATTGGTATATATATATATTTTATGATGGTTTTGTAATTCGTGTTTGTGGGATGTTAGTTGGTGTAGTTCTTAGATTATTATGGTTTTAATTAATTAATCCATAATCGGTATTCTGCCCGATCCCCACAATAGGGCATCCTTAGTGACGCTCAGATTACACCCTAAAAATCGGTCCCAGTCTCTTACAGCAAGGAATTAGTTAATTGAAATACTAATTAACCGAATCAAAGAAGTCTAGGAAATTAGGGAATACCTAGTACTAGATGGATTCTTATTAGAATATGCACCATCTCAAAGATTATGAGGATCAGGAGGACCTAGAGGTGGATCGATCCTATGTAGTCCGCGAAATAGCGGTATGGACCGAGAGGTGACCAAGAGACTTTAGGAAAGAACTACTAGACAAGTATCGCATGAATTCCACCTAGATGGACTGAAAGGAGAATACGGAGTTGGTGTGAGAAATTGAGGGTAGACACAAAAGTGTAAACCTCATGTCGGATTCCTTGGACATGCACAAGTGTACGTTCACTTAATCAATGCTTAATGAATATAAACCATAAATGCATCAATGGAGACAATCAGCCCTGGAATCTTTCCTTGAGTTACATCCCTAAAATCACGCCTATCTTCGTGAGGCGATTATTACACCTCTACTTTATTTAAAACCTTTCACCTGGCCCATGGGCTTGCTCAAATAGCCAACCCACTCTCAAGAAATTTAAGATTCAATCCCACCAAACCTACACATTCCTGTGGGATCGATATCTAGACTTGTTAGTCCACCTATTACTCAGCGACTCAAAAGGCCGGATAATTGTAACTTAGTTTTTGGTAAGCTGTCACTGGGGACTTAATAACACAGTCTTTGGTAGCAACGCTAATATCAACGACCTGCAAACTTCAACCCATCATGCCAAACGCCATAGTATTAAAAATTCCCAAATGGCGTATTTTCCTAATTTTATCATTCTCAAATAAAAAATACACAAAATGATTGTAATGATAATTGGTGATTCACAATTAATAATTAATACAAAATAATGGAGCTTAGACAATATGATTGATGAGACAACAACAACCATATGAATAATAAAAAGACACAACACATTTGTTTTTGTGAGGAAATGGAGAAGGTGGATTATAGTTGATTACACACATTAATAGGATAGGTAACAACCTAACACCACCAAATATGGGAATATATTTGATAAAAGAATAAATAATGGATTAAAGAGGTGGGAAATGGAATATATAATGGAAGGTTATAGCGGTCATCGGTTTTGTAAGGATGCTTCTGAACCCATGGTCATGTCGCTAACAAAGACGCTGGTGATTAAAGATATGTGGAGCATGTATTATTGAGGAGGATGCCGGAATCCTCGCTTTTCGAGACCTCAATGATCGGGAATCGGAGTGGCAAACAACTTTACTTGTCAAACTCGGGAAGGAAAGTGCAACCAAACTTGGAGGACAAGGTGAGATGGGTAAGAAACATGGGAAGGGGTCTTCTAGGACTGGATTCCGGCCGATCTGTAGGATTTTGATTCGACCAAGTCCATGCTTCTAGTGTCGATTCGCTCCATGGGTATTTCCTATAAAACACATCATTTTGCGCCCAAGATACAAATTCCTGTATTATGCTTTACGCGGAGGAAACATGGGAAAGACGCAGCTCCCACCGTATTCAAGAGATGAAGACCATTGATAATAGATGCTTTATGCAAAGAAAAAGTAAAGAAACACAGATCACATTCTCACTTCATCATGGTAACAAGGGGTTTTGGCACACTTCTTTTTCTCAGCTCATTGGGATCCTTCCTAGTTTCTCATTTTACAAACTCGAAGGATGGAGGGGCTTCTTCTCGTGAGGAAAAAAGAATGGATGTGTGGAGGACCGAGCCTTTATGTCTCTTTTAGACCATATGGAAAGAAAGAAACAAAATTGCCTATGAAGATGTGACGCCGGCTTCATCCCGTGGCTAAAGTCCTTCTCAGGTATTTTCCGGGGTCGAGACTACATTATGCATTAAAGAGGGCAACACAACACTTATTGAGTTCATTGAGTGGTTGGGATCTAAGTGAATTTAGCGTTTTTGTACCTTTTCGTTATGTTGGGTGTATTTTGGGGACTGTTCTCTTTTGGGAAACATCCCCTTCAATTACTGCTTATGTTTGTTGGGGTCAAGTTACATTCTGATGTTTCCGTGGGGTCATGGCTTGTTTTTGTTTCATGAGTCGCCATTTGGCGACTCCTCTTTAATATACTCTTCTTTCTTACTTATCAAAAAAATAAAATAAAATAATAAATAATGGAGAAACCAAATAAAGAAAACAAGTGCCTCATTCCAATTTTCATAGCAATTCCACTCACCCCACTAACCCAAGACCATCAATCAACATAATCAATACCAATCTCTCACACCAAACTATTCAGTTCCCTTTTCATAAAAACCTAAGACCACATTACTGAGAAAATAAATGTAATTTCAATCGATTTTGGTCTTCGTCCTCGAAGCCTGGTTTTCAGCCTGGTCTCCTTTCTCCTTCTGGGTGGAAACAAGACATCATCGGCACCTTGAACCGATATACATTTGCAAAATATCGTGATCAAATCAAGAGACGAAGACTGAGAAGTACATAATAGAAGAACTGAAGAAGGCAATGGCAGATAGCGCAACAACTGTTAACGGAGGAGATGCAGGGAGGAATGAGGGAAGAAGGCAATGGGAGAGGCCACAATGACGACCGACGGAGATGCAAAGATACAGGAGGAAGAAGTCGTCAGATCAAATTCCTCGGGATGAAGGTAGGTACCATATATATGGAAAAAATCTCAATAAGTTATATATATATATATATATATATATATATATATATATATATATATATATATATATATATATATATATATATATATATATATATATATATATATATATATAAGGCTATTTTTTTTAAATAATACAAAAAAATAAATAAAATAAATAAAAATTCTGGGCCAATTCACAGCCTGCATCTAACCCGATGGGTCGGAGCCAATCTGGCTTCCGGGCCGTTGAGCCCGAATTCTATTCGAACTACTAATTTCACAGCTTGACTCTCCAAAATATCGCCATCAAGTCATCCATCTGCTCGACTACATTCCCTGCTCTATCTAAGTCCCTACAACTAAGTTTCTACTAAACAAACAAAGGAAAATACGATTTTTGACTAATCGATCAATAGATACCAAAGCAAGCAATAATAATACAACAATATGCAAAACATATATAAATAAATAATCAAGTAAAGTCATGTAAGAAAAATGTGTACCTAGACGGCATGTTAGAAGCGCCATCTACACAGAAAACAAATGTTAATGCAATAAATAAAATATTCACATTCAATTAAAATTGGTTATAGATCAAAAATCAAATTATTTATTAAAATGATATCTAGGATGTCGGGCTACACCCAAACTCATTTATATATTACACAAATTAACCCCACAAGTTGTAATTTTGTTGAAAATCAAGCCCACGTCGCCTCATGCCTGTGCATGTTTCTCTCCATATTTAGCATTCCTCTTTTCCTTTTTTAACTTTCCTGAATTAATGCAATATACCATCTATATGATTACCCAAATCTAGCAAGGTGGACCGGTGGTTTAATCTACTTTCCCTTGTAAGAGAAATTTGTCCTGATATTGCCACTTTCCGCACTATCTCAAATCAAATCCATGGGTATTTCCCTATTTTCTTCATTACGTAAATAAGAAGTGAGTCCTCGATTCCCAGAGTTTTAGCCTTCAAATTCTTCATGGCATCGCAGCAGGCTTAACTCCGTCTCTCTTCCATTCCCGGCTATGCCCAAATACCGGGCCTCAACCGCTTGAATGATACTAACTCATCCTCCTTATTCTCGACATGTCACTATTTCACGCCGCATCCTCTCACTGATGGAAACCTCTATCTCCCAATCACAGCCCATAAATTGAATGTGGGCAAAATTATTTGCAATGGTCTCACCATATTATCGTTTATACTGGGAAAGGAGAAAGATGACTACATCAACGGAGTTTCAGCTGGCGAATTTAACTACGATCAACTCCACAAAAAGTGGATAGCAGTAAAATAATACGGCCGCGTCCCCAAGAATAACCCATGCACTAACGACATTATAAAAATTCTTTCCTATTATTTGATACCGCTAAAGAAATTCGGGACATAAAAGAAACGCTTCCTTATTAAGGAAAACATCGCTCAAATCATCCAGATTGAAGGCATCCTCCACGATTTGCGTCAAGACAACCTTACTTCAGAATCGAATATTTCAATACCTTACCGCCTACGGCACAACCTGATACGCTGAGGTTCATAACTGGACTTGTGTTACCGATGGTTTGTTGTATAAAAAAAGATTATCGAAGGGAACGTGTGTTTAAATTTCTTTGTTAGGCTTGAACAAAACCTTGATGAAATCGTAGAGAAGAATCATGGGAGTAAACCTCCACCAAATTTAGAGGCATTCTCCAAGTCCGTCAGAAGAAAGTCGAAAATCTCGGCGACGATCCCACCAACAACCGAATATGGCAGAAAGCTCGGCTCTTAAGACTCAATTCACTCCTTTTGACAACCGTCAAAAATTCAAAGGAGGAAGATCTTGTGTGACTACTGGCAAAGCCGTCACCGAGAGAAACTTGCTGAAGATTCATGGAAAACCAGATTGAAGCCACGTCAACCACTGAAAGTACACGAGGTAATCATGTAACTAAGAACAATCACCACAAATTGAAGCTTGCCCTTTAAACAAGGAGCAAATGGAGATGCTTCGTAATTACTATCTCCTTGCGCTGGATTACAACCACAACCGGCACATCTTCCAATCGTGTCATCGTTCCTAACCTCGTCTACAAAGGTAATTTTTGCCGCTTTATTGTTGGTAAGAAACGTAAAAAACCTTGGATCGTGGACTCCGGAGCATCTGATCATATGACGGGAGATGCGACAATTTTTTATACATATAGCCCATGTCCAAATAATTTAACAAATTCGAATAGCGTATGGTTCATCACAAGGTTGCCTATGACAAAGTTCGCCAGGTTATCAAGGATCTTACTCTCAACTCGCCTTTGTTCCTAACTTGGATTGTAATTCATTATCAATTAGTAAAACTACCAAGGAAAAAGGGTATTACTAATTTTTCCTCCACCTACCGTGAATTTCCGTGGATTCGATTCGGGAAGACGATCGTACGCCGAGAATGCTCTGACTCTACATCCTTAAGGAGCACCACGATCCACAAGAACAACCTCAAATGGTAATTGCGGTACTCTGCCGTCTTAGCGTCAGCCAACGATAGTGTACTATGTTGTGGCACTATCAGCTGGGTCATCCTAATGTTAAGTGTATCTCGCATTTATTTCCTTCATTATTTAATAAAATCCAAAATCCTTCGAGTGTGAAATTGTCAATTATCAAAGCAAGTTCGTCTCATTTTCCCATTCAACCCTATGCCGCCTAGTCCATTCTCAATGATTCATAGCTCTATATATGGGTCCGTCAAGAATAAAAAATGTAACCTGTGACTAGGTGGTTTTGTCTCATTCATATGATCACACTAGACAACGGGGTATTCTCATAAAGAGCAATCCTCAACAAATAAATTTTCAAAATTTCAAAATATGATCTTAATTCACCCAATCAAAATACAAATTCTAAAGTCCGATAACGTTAGGATTACCTAACCCATTCAGAGAATTTCTAGCAAAAGAAGGATGGGGTCACTTAAGTTCATGTGCTTGATACCCCACAACAAAACTGAATATCGAAGGAAAAAATAGGCATTTGTTAGAGGTATTGATCGCTAATGCTCCCCACGACACCAAATTGTTCGGGGAAGTCGCCCTACGTTAACCTACCTCATCAATAGGATGTCGCCTAGTGGCACTAAACTCCAAACACCTTGTCAAACACTCCTTAAACTTTTCCGACCACTGCCTCATATCCATCATTCCACCAAAAATTTTCTGGTGTTCGCTTTTTGTTCATATCAATCAACAACATAGAAGTAAACTTGATCCTAGGTCACCATGCATCTTTCGGCATTCTCGCAAATAAAAGGGTATAAGTAAGTACTTGGCCACAAGAAAATTCCTACAATTCAATGATGTCACATTTTTTGAAACCCAAACTTTACTATCCCAAATTGATATTCAGGAGAATTCAACTCGAATATCGCTGAACCTCAGCGTCATTGAGTGAGTCCCATCACCACTAAAATCAAGTTTCTATAGAGTCATGTAATCATACCAGTTCATTATCGACTGTGGGATAATGGAGCACATCCAAGAGGAAATATAATGGAGCACCTTCTCAAGAACCATGAGGCCGCAGCCTGCCCCAATCCAAGAAAATCTGTAGCAAATGCTCCTAACTCAGATGGTACTGTTGATTCAGAGTTAGAAAATGATATTCTTAATATGCCTATACTGAGGAAAGAGTTAGATCATGCACTCAAAGATCCCATTGAAATTTTATTTCTGAGATGTTTATCACCACGTTTCGTGCATTCACTTCTAAATACCGCGTAGATGCCCTCGAGATATTCAGAAGCTTCAAGCATCCTAAGTGGAAGGTCGCTACGATGAAGAAGTTCGGGGCGCCGGCAAAGAATGGTACGTGAAATTACCGACCTCCCGAGAGGTAAGAAACCAAATAAAAGGCGGATTTCACAAAGAGTACATAGATGGTAATGTGGACAGGTATGAGCGTCTGCTGGTCGTGAAAAGGATTCACCCAATCATACGGTATCACTCATCAAGAACTTTCTTGCTCCGGGGCTTAAGTTAAGCCCAACACCGTCAGGTACTTTTATCCTCGCGCCTAATCTCGATTGGTCGCTTCAATTAACTTGATGTGAAAATGCCTTCCTCAATGGTGACTTGTATAAGAAGTTTACATGGACATTCCCATTGGCCTGACTACATCGACTTCAACAAGGCTCATAGACCAAAACTCAGATGGTCTCGCCAACTTCCCTGTGGCCCCGTTTGAACTGGCTCACTAAGGTAGCAAAGGCACGACTGCCCAATGTCAATCCGACTACACATTGTTTAGAAACACTTCCCGTATGGGAGTCGCCATTATCATCAGATACGTGGATCTACATAATTTCACTGGTAACTGAAGAGAAATCAATCACTTAAAAATTACTCGACAAAGGAATTCGAGATCGCTGACCTTGAAACCTCAAGTACTTTCTCTGAATGGATTGCTGAAGTCAAAGAAAGAGAGATAGCGCCTCACAACGCAAATAATGCCTGGACTTACTAAATGAAACAGTGGATGCTAGGATGCTTCTGGTAAACACCTACGGATTCAACTGTGAAACTCAAGAAAGCGATGAAGTCCTGGGCTGATAAAGGAAGATATCAACGCCTGGGAACTCATCTATCTTTTTCATACAAGGCCGAGACCGCTCGTTAGTATGGTAAGTCAATTCATGAATAATCCAACCGAAAAACACAAGGACCGGCCGCGACTGCATTATCGAGGTACCTCAAATGACACCGAAAGGGTCTCTTCTTCCAAAGAACAAAGAAAGAGATCGAGATTTTCGATGCGCATCGCGTTCGCTGAGATCGATCTGAGATCAACTTCCGGGCCATTGTTCGCTTGTTCGGGGGAATTCGTTACATGGCGCAAGAAACAATCGCTGGTAGCCCGTGAGCGTTACCGAAGGCACTCGCTACGCACAAGGTATCCGCGAGGGAATCCGCCGAACAGTCATAGAAGAATTACGTTCCGTTGAAGTATCCCAGTGTTATATCGCGACAACCAAGCCGCCATCGCGATCTAAGTAATCCTGCTCATCATGATCTAACCAAGCACGTGAGATAGATCGACACTTTATCAAGGGAAAAGATCAAGGGCTTTCAAAGCCAGCTTCACTCAACAACCGCTAAACAGCCGACATTCTCACGAAAGCTCCCTGGCCGAGTGCTAACCACGAAGATCTCACGAAAAACTTGGAACGATCAACACTCACAATACCGCTTTGAGGGGAGTGTTGAAAATCGCTTCTCCACGTCGCCTCATGCCTGTGCATGTTTCTCTCCATATTTAGCATTCCTCTTTTCTTTTTTTAACTTTCCTGAATTAATGCAATATACCATCTATATGATTACCCAAATCTAGCAAGGTGGACCGGTGGTTTAATTCACTTTCCTTGTAAGAGAAATTTCATTCCAAGGATATTGTCACTTTCCGTAATTATCCCAACTGGGAACTATTCCTATTTCACACAGAAACAATATGAGTCTGGATTCTCTAGAGTTTTAGCCTTCAAATTCTTTAAATTTTGAAATTGAAAACTTGAAAATTAAAATTGGAAAATTTGGGGAGATGAATTTTGAAAGTATGACACTTGATTTTTTAGATTGGGAATTTTGTAATTTTGAAATTGTAAATTTGAAATTATGATAAAATTAGGGCATTTTATTTTTAAAATTAGAAACTTAAAAAATTGAAATTAAGAATGGAGGGACTATAATTTTGAAATTATGGCACTTTAATCTTGAAATTGGGAATTTTGTAATTTTGAAATTGGAAACTTGAAAATTGAAATTGGAAAATTTAGGGATTGAATTTTTAAAATAGGGCACTTCATTTTTTAGATTGGGAATTTTTGAAATTGTAAACTTGAAATGTTGAAATTTGAAATTAGGGGACTTGGATTTCATAATTAGGGCACTTGATTTTGAAATTAAGAATTTTGTAATTTATGAAATTGAAAATTTGTGAAATTTGAAATTGGAAAGTTGAATTTTGAAATTATGACATTTGATTTTTAAATTTTGAAACTTAAAAAATTGAAATTAGGAATTGAGGTACTATAATTTTGAAATTAAGGCACTTGAATTTGGAAATTGAGATTTTTTTAAAAAAATTTTAACAGGGAATTGAGGAACTTGAATTTTGAAATTATAACACTTGAATTTTGGAATTCATAGTTTTGAAACTGAAAACTTGAGAAAAATAAAATTTGAAAATTTGAAAACTTGAAATTTGGGAATTTGAATTTTTGAATTTTTAAAAAAGAAAATTTGAGAATTTGATTTAAAAATTGGAGAAATGAAAATTTAGAAAATAGAATTTTTAAATTTGGGATTTAGAGGACTTGATATATTATGGTACAAATGTTCAAAAAAGCTACAAAATCTCACTAATCCAAATTTACAAAATATCTACAAAGGTTAACAGTTAATTAAACACACTTACAATAATATCTACATAGGTTCATACCGCAAGGAAGCTCACCAAAATAAATCTAAAAAAAAAATATTTATATGTTGAATTTAACCATGAAATTTTTCGAAATTGTCAATTATGTGTCTAAGCATTATGATCATGTCAAAATAAAGTGAAAAATTCAAATTAACACACTTACAATACATTCATAGGTTCAGATCAGTAAATTTCACCAAAAATAAATCTTAAAAAAATATTATTCATAAGTTGAATTTAATCATGAAAATTTTCATAAATAATCATTTGTCTATTATGATACAAGTGTAAAGGTAATTAATTTACGCTCAATAAAATTTAATTTATATTAAACAAATCATAAAGGTCTAGAATATCGTTAACATACTACCTTCATACAAAGCCGAATTTTTTAAATCTAACTTAGAAGTTTTATAAAATCACACAAAAATCATAATAAGTCCCTTAAGATGTCTAAAATGTATAAAAAATAGGTTTATATTATGTAATATGAAATTGAATTTTTAAATCAAACATATTCATCTCATGTACAAATTCAAAAAATCATATCACTAGCTATACGTAATGTATATACACAATTTATATATATACAAATTCTATGAACCCTCAGACTTCTTTTCTAAGAGTCTCATTCTTCTTAGTCTCCCCACTCTAGAAAAACATAGGTCTCCTCATTTGACTTCAAGGTCTCCTCCTCTTGGGATTTCTTCCCCTCCTTTCTTTTTCTCCACCTTTTTTCCTCCTTCCCTTCTCCCATTTTCCTTCTCCTTTCTTTTTTTTTTCTTCTCTCATTCCCTTCTCCCATTTTCCTTCCTTTCCCTCTCCTCCTCTGCACTCTTTCTTCTCTTTCTTTCCTCATTTTCTTCCCTTTTTTTTTTTCTCTTTTCCTCTTTTTCCTCTCTCCTTTCTCTTTTTTTTTCTCCTCCCTTTCCCTTCTCCTTTCCTTCTCGTCTCTTTCCTTCTCCTTTCCTCTCTCCTCTTCTTTTTCCTCACCTCCTCTTCCCGATCCTCTTCCTTCTCCTTTCCTCTCCCTCCTTCTGATCCTCCTTTCTTCTCTTCTTTCCTTTTTCCTCTTTTCCTCCTTTCCCCTCCACTCCCATTTTTTTTGTCTCCGCCCAGCAATGCACAACCTTGCTGAAAAGTCACAAAAAGGTTTTGACAAAGACGCATCATATAGCGCATTCCAAACACTGATCGATGATCAATTTATAATGAAGGTAGTGTTAGGTGATCTTAGCCTTCAATCCCAAAATAATGCATGCAGATGATGGTTTCACACTTAAAAACTCATCACCAACCACTTTCACAACCGATGTGGGATAACCCAACAATCTCCCCCTCATACATCGGGTCTTGGGTTGGAGGAGTGACAACCTAGTTTCTCCCGTTGGGCCGAAACTTGTTGATAACTTGGGCTCTTATACCATTGTTAGGTGATCTTAGGGCTTCTCAATCCCAAGCCAAATTTCACGAGACGGCGCTTCCTCACACTTATAAACTCATCACCAACCTCTTCCACAACCGACGTAGGATAACCCAACAGGTAGCATTACACCAAATCTTTATCATGTACTGGTTCTGTCCTTAACATAATTTTCAGAAAAACTGATCTGCTTAAAGTGCAATTCAGTTTGATACATAAGTAGGAAAAATGTTTAAATTTTCTATTTATTATAACTCTTGCCTCCTTCAGGTGTTCTGTAATTCTTTCACTCTTTGTACTGGTTCTTCATATCTTCATAAGGGATCTTTAATCAATAATGTCTTGTTGAATGGTTCAGTTCAGATTACAGCTAGTGTCATTTGATGCTTAAAAGCCACGCAGCTCTGCAGGTCCGATTTCATATATAACTTGCATTTCATGAATAATTTTTTAAGGACCTTCAATTCGTTTTCATTGCTTTCACTGAAATCCCAGTGGAATGCCTGATCGTTGTCTCCACAATTCGGCTGTCTAGCAACAATCCTCCCAAAGGAACCATTTTTTATTGTGAGTTCAAAGACTCTTTCTGGAGATGTAGCAGATATTTTTTAAGTTAATCCAAAGACTCATGATTAGTACTCTGATCGAGGAAAACTACAGAAAGCTCAACTGCTTCATGTTCTAGATTCCAATTAGTAAGACATTCCACTTCTTTGGTTTAACTTTCTCTAAGCTGCAAATTCAAAAGATTTATAATCCCATATGCATCATTTTTCAGGTTCTGTGCTATCGCCTTAGTTCTTCTATCAAACAGGTATGTGTCTTCCTATTCATACTTTCAAAAAGCTGACACATTGTGGAGTTCCATCATATGCAAGACAAGATAAACCTAATTCTAGATTCAACTCAAGCTAAAACAAAAATTTTACTGACGAGGTTCTGCCGTTAATAATTTTATTCATCATGTTGATATGGCATCCGAGTAACTAGATGTTAACATTTTCCTTAGTGTGATGATCGCTTTCATCTCTTTCAGCTTTATATGACTACAGATGTTCAGCTTAGACACATTAAACTCAAAATCTTCAGTTTCTGATGGGCCACCACCTCCTACTTGATGCCCATCTCCTTCTCATTTACATTATTGCATGTCATCCATCTTTGATTTTACTTTACTTGCTAATAGTAAAAGAATCATTATCCTACTACAGTAATGAAAGTATGGATGCAACTGCATTAATTTTCATATTCAAGCTTTTCTTGAAACTTGTGTAATAAATGTGATAATGTGAGCTCTGAAATTGTTCTTTTTAAATTTGTAATTCTGGGGCATAGCATTGTAGAGTATGGTTTTGTTCCACCCAATTTTTGGTCAGTTGAGTTGAAGCTTATTAATACTTCAATGATGCATGATCAAATTAGCTGATTTTCCAAACTTGATGACAGCCTCTAACCAGGAACTAACTTTTTTTTTTTCTTTTGTATCGACTTTGTGTTAAAAAAACAGATCAACTGATCTACTCATAACACCTTCCTCCATGGATGAATTTTAACAACTTAGTACTTAGAGGGTGACTACATTCACCAAATTCTACACTAGAGCAGGATTTGAACTTTTCTGTTGGGATAATCATCAAGCATAAAAAATTTTAGTCTATAAAAGGTCTGAAACCCCCATGAATTTGAAATGTCAAATTCTGGGTTGATTAACAAATGACAATTTTATTTTCAGATGGTGGCATCTTGAATCTATGGAACAATTGCAAGAGGCTTCCACTAAATACATGGGGCTTTGGTTACAAGTGAGATTTAAAGATTTTAGTTTCTTGGAAGACTGACCATTCGTTTGAGTTTTGAGCTTTGAGCTTGACCTTTACTCAGAGCATGCAAAGAAGAAGCAGAAAGCACCAACAATAATCCATTTATCATCTATAGAAGTTTTTATCTGGAGGAGACTCATGAAAATTAAGCATCGTAGCCATTAAATGGTTTGTCAGCTCAATGTTTTTTTTTTTTCCCCATTTGATCTTGAGGAATGATCAAGAGAGACTCTCATGAAGGTTTTGTAGTCATTGGTTTTGTTGAATCTACTGATTATGTTTTGATAATGCTGTGGCTATTTTGTGAAATTCACTCTAACATACATAATGACAATTAGAAAATACAGATACATTCTAGGAAATTGAAGTGTTTTTTAAATTATTAGTGTGCCAAAAAATCAAACTTAATCGACAAAAATAGGTTCCTTGATTCCTGATAGTTCCTCAAAATCTAAGTAAAATACTGCCAAATGTAAATATATTGAAGTAAATGAAATGATAGTTGAAGCAAGAATTGTTGGAGAAATTGCTTGTATGTCATTAGGAAAACCGAAATGAAAGAATTGATGTAGAAATTATCAGATTTTACTAGAAAAACTTAAACGACAAAGATCGCAAATAAAATAAACTCAAAATTTATACCGGAATGATTAAAACTATTAGAAGTGATTCATTGTTTAGTTGATTAGTTGGTCACTTCCTCGTGAAGAGTTCCCTCCTTTTATAGAAATTTAAATAACTATTCAAGTCCTATATTTTCTACTCTTCCACCCCCTTCAGTAATTGCCACTTCTTTATTACAGAGCCTTGCCCTCATGCTTTATCTCCCACCTTATAAATTCAACTAAATAACCCAAACTAAATTGTTTTGCTTTAAAACTATTAAAATTGTTATAAATTCAACACATCTATTTGTTATTTAATTTTAAGTTTATATAGGTAGTAAAAAACGAAAAATATATAATTTTTATATAAAAGAGAATTGATAGAATTCTTTTAAATCAATTTTTATTTATAAACATTTGATATTAATCTATGTTAATTTTAATTTTTTAGACTAATTAATAGATAGGTTTATTTTAGACAATAATGGAAAAAGTAGCAAGAATAGATATACATTAACAAGGAAATTAACTAAATTTTTTGATATATAACTTATGGTATTATTAATTTTAAGAGCTTCGGTAATTATTAACTAAACTGATTTTAAATTGGAATTAATTTTCTATATTTTAAGAAAATTTCTATATATTTTAATTTTATTTAAAGGAGGAAATCATCTCTACTTGTTCTTATTTCACTTCATTTTCAAAATAAAAAAAAACAATGATAAAATAAACATGAAAATCTAGAAACACTCTTGAGTTTGAAAATAAACCTATTTGTTAATCACACAACAGCGAGATAGACTCCTCTTTTTTCATGAGGAATGCATATTTGCCCAATAATTCTTCTTCAACATTATTTTCTTCCAACCGTCCTACCCTTTTTTATATTATATCTTTTTTCTTTTTTCTTTTTTAATGGGCACATTCAAGGGTATCTTTCAACATTATACAATGATTTCTAAATACTCATAATTATTCTAACATTTTAAAATCAAAATTTTTATTGGGGCTTGAAATTAAACATGTATAAAGTTGGTGCTCATTATAAGTTATTTACTTAGAAGGCAGGGATAATCGGGGCTTTTAGACATTTAGAGTTAAAAAAATTCTCTAATATGAAAAGGTTTAAAAATACGTAAATTTAGTAGTTTTTGCCACTTAGATCTAAAAATGTCTTTGAAGAAACATTTCTATATTAAAAAGACAATTTATCTAATTTTAAAATTTCTTGAATGGAAGCCAAAAGCAGAATACACTTTGTACTTAAAATTTTTGAATTTCACATTAAAAGTGTTTTTCAAGACGCATCTTCATAATTTTAAAAATTGAGTTTAGACGAAAAATTTCTTTCTGCATAATTTCTAAATAGTTGAAATATTATAATGAAAATGTTTTTAAAGAAACACATTCATAATTTTAAATTTTTTGAATTTTATTCAAAGTGCTTTTTAAAAAAACAATTTCTAAAATTTAAAATTTAAAAGTGTTGTTTGAATAAATTTTCTAAATCATTGAAATCTTATATTGAAAGTATTTTTTGAAAAGACATTTTTTTTAAATTAAAAAAATTTGAAGTGTCTCTTAAAGCAAGACAGTTTCTAAATGGTTTTTCTTTTAATTTTTTGTACTATCCGACGACGCTTTTTTCAACCAACCGGGCCGAGCGTGTGAGCCGCCGGTCACTGACATCGGCGGGGTTAGACGCGCCACCGGTCTGGCCGGGCGAGGATCGCCGCAAAACAAGAAAGAAAGGGCCTGGCAGCGGCTTCGCCTGGCCGCCTGGCCCAAGCAGCTTCTTCTGAGAGAAAAGAAAGGTCGCTGCAGGGGGGAGGAATGTGTTGAAGTATGCGTGCGTATGAGTATGCGCCACAGTTGCTTACCTTCACCGATAAGTGGCCTTTGTATTTATAAGTAGATGTTCAACCACTGACGTGACTCAAGATTCGCTCCAATCGATGGGATATTTATTGTTATTACTGTATCTGACGGTAAAGGATATAGAAAGAGCAGTTTATTTGGGATAATCTTCTTTCCTTATTAGGGGATCCGGATTTGATGATGAACTGTTATCGTCTTTCTTTCCTTATTGATGAGATTTGATTGGATTTGTAGGATAATATATTATTGGGGATTATTCTATTTTCTGTACCTATGGGAGATTTCCCATAATCGGCCTTTGGGCCAAGTGGATTGGACCCTCATTCTAGGCTGGCACCAAAAAGGCTCAATGCTGCGCAAAAGACCGGTCGCTTCAATGGGCATGTCTCATTCGGGGTTTAGCTAGTGGCCCGAGCGTTATTGGTCAGGGCCTCTCGCAAAGATAGCTCTGCAAGCGGGCCTCGTGGAGCCTTATTTTTCAAACCCTACGCCTCTCGTACCCTCAGGTATCGTGTACGTGTGCGTGGCGCGGGTCGTAACGCCGTGACGGTGTAATTTCCATGGGGTTCGCCGTGGTCGGGTTAAGGTCGTCGCCGCCATTGGTCTTATGATAATGATGACCCCTTCGTTTTCGCGTCACTTCTCCCAATTCTTTCGCCTTCGTTTCTTTCGAGACATCCCTTCCGTTTCAGGTGCCTCGATCCCAGACCTTTCTCTCGCCTTTAGCGAGTTCGGACTTCCCTCTCTCTCGCCTTTTCGTCTGGTGCCTGGTGGTGAGCCTTTCTCGATAGCCTTTTCTCGTTGTATTCTAGGTCCATCGCATTTTTATCTCCTTGGTTTCTTTCCTCAAGCTATACAAACGAGGCGCTGTGGTTAGGTTGGGGCCAAGTTTTGTTTTCCTTTATTTGTTTTCATCATGGTCCCGGGTCGCTCTTCTTCCGCACATCGATGGTGACTTTCTGCCATTGCCGGGCTCCGACGAATCGGGCGCGCGGTTCCGACCGTCGCCTGCCAAACTTCGAGATGCCCCCGCAGGTGCCTCTCCCTCGGGACAAGGGTAAGGGAAAAGTAACCGATTAAATTCCGGGGGTCGGGATTCGAGGTCCGCCATTCAAAGATGCTCTGGGACCTGTGGGACCTAGCAAGGTCTGTCCCTCATACGAGGCCACCTTTGCCAGACGTTACCAGCCTCCTTCATGCCTCTGGTCCCCGACGTTTTGACTCTATGTGGTCTCCGCGGCCTCAAGATGGTGTGTTTATTCAAGTACTTCGATAATGGTCTCGCTTTCTCCGCATCCTTCATAAAAGCGGGTTTCGCAAAGACTTCAATGTTTTGCCCTTCAATCATGCCCCAATGGCTGGGTATCTTAAGGTTGGTCTGCTGGTTTTCTTTAGGACGTAGGCTCGGGTGTCCCAAAGATAGCCTTGCTCCTCACCTTTTAGCCCGGCGAGACATCCGAGGGCTTTTATTTTTCTAGCGCTCGCGCTCCTCTTGCGGATCTCGATCTTCCCTTTCACAGTCGCGGGAAGCGACGCTTACTTTGTTATGGTCAGAATCGGGAATATGACCTTCTCGACAGTGATGACACCTGGCGTTCCAAAGGGCTTGACCAATTTCGAGAATCTTCGCAGTCGCTCGCTCGCTTTTGGTTATAACTGTGTGTGGTTACCGGGCATTCCGATTCTCGCATCGTCACACGCTTCTCAAAAGTTCGGAATTGATCTCAAATAAGATAACTATAGCGCCAAGGCTACTGAGTGTCCTCCCCTCGTCCTACGCGTAGCTGATCAAGCCTGGGATGTTCCCGGCCCTTGAGCCCGAGGTCTACTCACTCGCCGCCCAGGCCTTCACCTCCTTCCACCATGAAAGTTCCTCTCATCAGCTCCTCCTACCAAACCCACTAGGGGGAACCGCGCCCGGGGCTGGAGATGGTGTCTCAGTCCCGAGCCGGAAACTTCGACTCCGTTGAGAAGGATCGCCCGTTTGTCAAAGTTCCTCAAGTCAGGGCATCTTCATCTTCCGCCACTACATCTCATAAACCTGAACTGCTAAGGTCTTATAGTTTTGAGTTCGCTGCCCTATTTCCGGGTCCGTCGCGAGGCAGGTCCCTGTGTGGGGCCGTTGAGCAGTCACATGTCACGACATCAAAGTTTCGTAACCCGCCAACGAAGATGGTTAGGCCACCTTCTCGGCGAAGCAAGAGGTAAGGAGGAAAGATTCTGAACCGGTAATCATGAGACGGGATTGCTTACAATGCCGAACTTCATGGCAGGGCAGCCTCGCCCATTCTTAAGGATTCTGATCTCGCGAGGCCGGGTGCACTACCCGCTGATGAGGCTTTGCCCTATCTCTCCGTGGGGTCGCCCATAAGTTCCTCGCCGCACTCATATTTGATTCCATTTTGAGTCGAGTTTCAACTCTGTGACAGATGTCGACCGGCGTCAAAAGGGTGGCTAATTATTTAGCGGCTTCCACAAAAAGGCCAAACTAAACGAAGGCCATGCCAAAGCGGCTGTGGCTTGAGGCGAGGTGGCTTCCTCACATCTAAGTAATGAGTCGCGAGGTCGTGCAACGATGACCGAGGAAGCAGTTGAAGCTCAACCGACGGAAACATACCACGCTTTTACCGTGCTCGGGCCGAGGGTAGGGAAGACGAGGCCCGGAATGTTCTTGAGCGCCAAGGCGAAGCCAGAGGCAATGCTCGATGATTTTGAGGGCCGCAAGGTAACAACTTGATGAGGCTAGATGGGCCGCGCGAACGCCCAAAGATGAACTTCCAAATGGTTGTGATGAGTTTCTCACATCCTGGCGCGAGCTTCGAGTCTAAGGAAGAACCGCGATCAAAGACGACTCATGGATAAGACGACTTTGTTGACGAGGCTCGCGAGAAGCACGAGGCACACTGCGGAACTTAACCGAGAGGCCGAGGGTCATGGGATCTTCTCAAAGAAATAACTTCAAGGCCCACGACGGTTATCGGAAGATCGAGGGTCGAGGCTTCTACCAATGGGTTTTTTGGGTGGCTTGGCCTTTCGTAATAGTTGGGCTATCAATGCCTATTCCTACCGATTTCAACTTTGACCTTCCCAAAGGACGGTGGAGGACGAGGGTTCTTTCTCATCGACATTCCGAGAACCTGCACCCCCGTGAGACCCATTCCCTCTTCACCGTCCGCTTCTCCCGATGCCTGATCTCCTTGCGGCATCGCCTTCGTCAGCCCGATGTCGGCTTATACTCTCTTTTTCTTTTTTTTTTATGTATTTTTGTCAGTCTCGGGACCCAAGACATATATAGCCTTTGTCCTTGATAAATACCATTTTCGTGACTTCACTTCTTTCACCTACTTGTGCTCTCCCATGTTCTTTGGGTTACATGGTTCGAGGTGGTCGCTTGAGCTTTTTTAAACTATGTTGTCGGGCCCGACGCCATTAACTCGAAATGATCCGACCTCAATGGGTCAGATGGCCTACGCAGAGTGGTCGAGCTCGCCGATGTACGGGCCCGCTGAATCGGTCTGGCTCGAAGCCGGGAATCGATTTTCAGGGCCGCATGGCCCGTAGAATGGTTGAGCTCGCCACCGAGCCATCGGGTCTACTACCGACGGCCCGAGTCAACTGATTCCTGTGCTCCATGGCCTCGCAGAGAATGTCGGAAGCTCATCAATGCGGAGTCACCCGCTCCGATTACCTGAAGTTGAACTCGGGATTCCTGTGTCGCATGGCCCGTAGAATGGTCGAGCTCGCCAATGTGAGCCGCGCTCGCGGCTGATTCGCTCGAGTCGAACTGGATTCCTAGTCGTGACGTGGCTCGTAGAATGGCTCGAGCTCGGCCAATGTGAGTCGCCGCCCGGCGCTGAGGCTCGAGTGGCGGACAACAGCGCTAATCGAATTTTTAGTTGGCGCGGACCGTGCGCAGTGCACAACCCGTAAAAGTGGAGCCGCCAGTTCAGCGCCGAGGCCGGCGCGATACCTGCCGGACCACTTTAGGGTCATGCGGACTCGTGCGTAGTAGACGAACTCATCAGCGAAATCGGGCTTCGCGCCGAGGCCGAGAGCGAGATACCGGGAATGATCTGACTTCAAAGTCGCAAGGACTGTGGCCGAAAAAGATGAACCGCCAAAGTGAGTCATTGGTCTCGCCGAGGCCGAAAAGGAGAGCAAATGAGCTTATCTGACTTCTCGTGTCAGGACTCGTGCGCAGTACAACTCATTAAGGAGATGTCACCTGTGCGCCGAGGCCGAGTGGCGATATAACCGAAATGACCGACTCGTGTCGCGTGACCTATGCAGAGTAGACGAACCCACAAAGTGATCCGTCATACGCCATTCGACTCGATTTTCGAAAGACACGAAGGCCTTTTAATGCCGATTTATGGAGAATTTGGAAACGCTTCAGGCGACTTCGAGTGCTTTCGCCTTCTTATAAATGGCGCTTCATCGCTTATGGAGTTTATACTTTGGAATATTCTCGTCAAGGCGTAATCAATATGCGTAGATGAAGCGCCGGGTCCGATCGCTACCGATCCACCGTAAGGTTCCGTTCCGCTTTTGTTCGAATTTCCGCCGCTGGAGTCGTTTTCCTCAGTCCTCCTTTACGGGATCATGTTATTCCCCAGCTTCGCGCTTAGGAATACGCCCGAGCGGTGCATCTCTTGTGCTGCTCTCTCTATTTTATGTTTTTTCTTTTTCTTCGTCTTTTTCTTCTCCTTCTCCTTCTTTTTCTTCTCCTTCTCCTTCTTTTTCATCTTTTCTTCCACATCTCATTCTTCCTCTTCCCTTTCTCACGCACAAACTCTTTCCATCCCTTTTTTCTTCTTCTCTTTCTTTTCTCGCCTTTCTCTCTCTTTCCTCTTCTCCTTTCCTTTTTTTGCTTTCTTCTTTTCTTTCCACATCTGCTTTCTCCCCCTTCTCGCACAAACCTTCCATCCCTTTTTCTTCTTTCCCTTTTCCACCTTTCTCTGGCCCATTTATTTTCATCTCGCTTTTCCTCTTTCTTCCGAAGTTTTTTTTTTTCGAGGGAACTCCGCTTGTATTGTATGCTTCAAGACAGAACTATGACACCACTGATTGTAACTGAATGTAATCTGATTGGAATAAAGAGATACTTTTTCTTTTATGGCTATGAGCTTCCTCTTTCTATTGCATGTAATTTTTCTGATCATTATATGTTTGAGTTATTTGAGACATCTTAACAAAATAACCAGTAAATGGTCAAATCGTTAACTGAAAATTGATAAATCTCCATTTAAGATTAAGGAAACCGCCCTAACAAAAACGCTTTAAGATGTTCCATTCCCGTACGTAAAATTCCTCCTTCGTTTGAGCTCAGAATTGCCTGGCCTGACGACCCAGATATGATGTAGGCCTTCCTAGTCAGCCCAATTTCCCATGTGTCGGATTCTTCCTGCCGACAGAGCTTTTTAAGACCAAATCAACCGACATGTACCCCGGGTTTGACTTTAGTCAGAATACAATTCTCGTTGTTCTCCTTGATAGCTCAACGCTTTAGAACCCGGGCCACGCTTTTTCATCTAAGAGATCCAAATTCTGCACTGAGCCCTCACACAGGTTCACTGTTGCTAACTCCGATCCCTTCGGGATCTAATCCAACCTCGACAGGGCTACCGGCCTGAAGGCCAAGGCTGGGCGAATGGGGTTTCTCTCGTTGCTAACTTCGTGTATTCAGAGACCCATAGCACCCTGGGAGGTATTCTACCCACTTTCCTTTAAGTATCTCCAATTTGATCTTCAAAGCGCCTTATGGTTCCCATGGTCACTCTGCCCGATCGTTAGGACTCACATGTGCCGGAGACGAGTGGTACTCTTACTCCGTAGCTCGACACGTAAATCTCGAATTTTCAAGGCGAATTGTTTTCCGTTGTCCCATACCAGGTTTTAGGATACCAACCTCGGGATATGATGGGTCGCCACAAAATTGCGTATCTTCTGGTTTCCTCAGTGGATCAGAGCTAAAGGCTCCTCACTTTAGCCTACTGGGTGAAGTAATCTATCGCGACGATGATGAATTTACATCGCCCTTCCTGCGGGCGTAGGTCCCGCATGTCCAAAAACCCCATCAAGAAGCGGCCAGGCTTGTTCTGTGGATTAACGCTCAAGGGCCTGAATGTGAGGCGTGCCCCTCGCAGATCTCGCATTTCTCGACTAGGTCGGTCAGACTGGTATCAGAGCCAATAAGATCCCCGCCTCAAGACCCCGCCAATGCTCAGCCCGATATGATTTCGCATATACCTTCGTGTACTTCTAAAGACGATTCAATGTTTTTTTCCCCCGCGATGCACTCGAGATTGGTGAAGAAACCCGCTTGTACAAAGCCCCTTATGATTACAAGGAACCCGCGCACTTGGTCCTTATTTTCATTTTCTCGGTCACAGTAGACATCCGTTTATATAATCCCAAATGGGGTCCATCCAACTCGGCTCGGACCCGACCTAGGCAACCTCCACGTCATAGAGATCACGAGTGGCCCGCTAGGTATTCGATGTGTGTCACCCGCCGAGGTCTTCCCGCACTTACCTGCCGCTTAACTTACAAGGCTGCCACGGAGTTTTCTCTGTGTGGACATGTTCAATGGAACCAAGACGAATTTTTTTTAATAAATCTCGTAATCTTTGGAGATATAGGATCATCCTCCACTTTTAGCCTCGTAGGTGTCTTCTATTTGCCTTACTACCAAACCGAGCCGCCGCACTTAGCCGGTCAACTTCCAAAGGAATGGGGCGGCGTCGAGCCTCGCTTATGACGGCCTCATACTTGGCCTCGTTTTTGGAGGCTTGGAATCCGAATCTGAGTGCGTACTCAATGTCTATTCCTTCTGGAGAGGTCAAGATTAGACCTGCTCCGCTCCCCTATGCATTTGAGGCTCCATCTACAGAGAGTTTCCTAATGGGAGGTCATTCCATCACAGCGTTTCGCAGGTTCCGCTGAGGTGAATTCCATGACGAAGTCGGCTAAGACCTGCCCTTTTATTGCGGTTTTCGGCTTGTATCTGATGTCGAACTCGCTTAGCTCTATGGCCCACTTCATCAGCCTTTCGGAGGTCTCTGGTTTATGTAACACTTGCTTCATCTGCATTCCATCGAACTTCTATGGTATGAGCCTGGAAGTAAGGGCGAGTTTCCGAGCTGCGGTTACCAAGGCTAAAATTAGTTTCTCCATCCTTGGGTACCTCTCCTCCGCTCCTCTCAAAGCTCGGCTGCAATAGTAAACTGGGTGTTGTACTCGTTCTTTATCTCTGACGAGGACAGCGCTGGTCGAGAAGTCTGATACGGCTAAGTATAGAGTAAGGAGCTCCCCTTCAATAGGGCTTACTAGAATGGGAGGAGAGCTCAAATACATTTTCAAAGCTGAGAATGCCTCTTCACACTTTGTATCCCATTGAAAGGCCTTCTTCAGGACTTAGAAGAAGGGCTGGCATTTGTCACTTGCCCTGGATACGAACCGGCTTAAAGCGACAATCCTTCTCGTCAGACGCTGCACTTCCTTTATACCCGATGGCGATGGCATGTTGAGCACCGACCTTATTTTGTGTTTGATGGCCTCACCTCTGGGTGAAGTTGACTATGAAACCCAGGAATTTTCCTCGTCGACACCAAGGCACACACTCGGGCCGGATTCAGCCATGTTGTAATTTCTCAAGATCCGGAACGCCTGATAGATTTAGCTATATGGAGCTCAAATTGCGGGTGGATTTTACCAACATGTCATCTATGTACACCTCCATAGTTGTGCCTATCTGCTTCTGGAACATCCGATTCACCAACCTCTGATACGTAGCTCCTGCATTCTTGAGCCCGAACGGCATCACACGATAACAATAAGTTCCCTGCGCTGTGACGAACGGCAGGCTCCTTTCGTCTCGCCTGCCCACGATATAGTGCTGTAGCCGAGAAGGCATCCATAAAACTAAGGAGTTCATGGCCAGCAGTAGCATCTACGATGAGGTCGATTCGTGGCATTTGGAAACTGTCCTTTGGGCACGCTTTGTTGATGTCGGTGAAGTCGATGCAGAGTCACCACTTGCCATTTGCTTTTTGACGAGCAACAATGACATTGGCCTAGCCATTCCCGGGATATTCTACCTCCCCGATCGCTCCCGCCCGGCTGGAGTTTGGCTAACTTCCTCGTTGATGGCTTTTACCCTTCTCGGCACAAAGCTCCTCCTGCTCTGATTGGTTTGAAGGATGGCCGACGTCAGCCTAAGGAGTGATTACCGTAGATCACTCCTCCCATGTCCGGCCTCGTCTCCATGCGAAGACGTCTTGTTTTGTCTTAAAAAATGGATAAGGAGGCTTTTGAGGTCTTCCGCTAGCTTAGAGCCGATATAGGCGAGATGTTCAGGGTCGCCATCTAACAAGCATTCTGGCCCAGCTTCCGAGGGCTTAGTTCATGAGCACCTCGTCAGCGCATGTCGTAGCTCGCCCTGTATATAAAAGGTCGACCCTTTCTTCTTCATGGATGTCGAAAACATTCCCTAGCCACTCATTGATCTCCTCGAACCATTCCACCACAAAGAGGGAATTTGATCATCAAGTGTGATATGCGAAAAGGATGGCTTTATTACATTTGGAGGGTCTCGCCAAAGAACATGTTATAAGGACTGGCGCTTCACGACGAGGAATCTTGCCGTAGTCAGTCGCCCGGTACGGGGGATCTCCCTGGGCGAGCACAACAACAGGCCTAGAGGTAATACCTTTCCCCGCAGAACCCCCAGATGAGTGTTGACTCGCTCTAGTTTCTCCCCTTCACGCCCATTTTATCGAAGTCATCGCAAGATGACGCCGGCCAACCCCGTCACCAGTGACCCGATGAATCGCTTTGCTGGCCACAACCACAACTACCAAAGGGGTCGCCATGAGGATGTTGGCATCCTCTCCGCATCCGAGTCGAATGTGATGGATGTCGAGCCACGCGAGTTTAGACACGCTTGAATTTCCGCTATCTCCGTCGACTACGTCGCACGCCTGAAAGCCGAGATACTCCCCTCCTCCCGCGAATCCTCCCAGATTACCCGGATTTCACCTAGGGGTTGCTGATGCTGAGTCGCCGCTCCGTCGAGGTGGTGGTGTCACGAGGTGGGGCCCGGGTTTCAGCTTGATTCTGGTGGGATATGAAGCGCTGAGGTACCCGCGCCGCATTAAGTACTCTATTTCTCGAGTCAGGATGCAGTCATCCGTGCGCGGTTCAGAAATCCTGCGGAACTCGCAAGATTGAGTTGTCTCTGGCTGCGGGTCCGACTTCATTTGAGTCGCCACCCAGAACTCTGCTTGCATCGCACAGACCGTGGATAATCGGGCTATTAAGGGGTGGGAAACGCCGAGGCGAATAAACGCCGCTGCCTTCTGACACGCGGGACCGAGACGATCTCGATTCCCACACCTGGGGGATCGCTCTCCTTTTCGAGATCCTTCCCATCGTTTTGTCTGGGGCTTCATCCTCGCCATATTCGTCTCCGTCCCGCTTTTTCTCTTTTATGAGTGGAAGAGCTTTCTTTCGGGATAAAAGGGCTTCTTCATCGTTAATATATTTCTTCGCTTTATGAAAGCACCTCAAATGATGCTTGTTCGGGGATTTCCGAGATGGCATCAAGTCTTCGAATCAACTCCTAAGCCAGCAATGAACGCAAAGGATCGCGAACTTCGGGTCGTATATACCTTTAGAGACTCGACATCAATCATGGATTACAAGACCGTGCTTTCTCAGCAGCTCGCCATGGCCTATAGATGATAACTGCTTTCTATACATCCCGCCCCAATGAAGTGAGAGACTAATGCAATGGATATTTTGAATGAGATCACGAGGTGGAAGTCTATCAACCGTGCCAAGGCTGGGGCCTTTAGTGGTGATAGCGAAAGCTCAGATCGTGACCGATCTCTGGAGCACTACGCATAGCCCATTTGGTTTTGTGGTTGTCGAGATGATCGAATTCCGATCTCCAGACCATCGAACGCCCACTTAACAGATTCGAACTGGCCGAAGGGGGAAGTGGAGTACCGGTCAGGTGACTCCGCCATTGCATCAAGGTATCCATAAGGTCGAGCGTCCTCTTACTACCTCCCCCACACCTGGCCGAGCTCTGTCGAGGCCTCAACCTCTCGTCTCATGATTTGCCTCTCGCCCGCCAGGGGGCGGCATAATTCTCCGTCCCGACACGCCTCCAAGGGCTGCAGACCGCTCTTCCTCCAGGCTAGATGCTGCCAAGGCCCGGGCTCCTACCGGGATTCTCGTCGCTTCGGCCCCTGAAGTGTCGATATTGTGTCAGTTCTTCATGAGGAATGTCACGGCCTTCCTGGGTCTCGCTGCGCCCCGCGGGTCATCGATCCGTCCGTGAGTTGTTCTAACTCTTCTTATTGCACGTTGATTAGTGAGGCGAGTGCCCCCACCGTCCAGGTTTCGGGCCGTGACGCTTCCAACGCACCGAGGTTTACCGCCTCGCGTTCGCCGGGTCCCGCATCCATGGAGGATTAGCGCGTTAAGCGTTGCTCCTGACCGATAGAATGGTGTTCTTTGAATGGTTCTGTTATCGTTCCCACAGGCAGCGCCAAGCGATGATGATTTTCAACGAGCCCAGGTTGGAGCGTGTGGTCGTTAGTAGGACACGGTCTGGCCCAGTTGGGTGCAGCGACGGCTCGATAAATGCAGGCCCCGAAGTAGGATCGTCTGAAAACAAGAAAGAAAGGGGGTCGGAAGCCGCTGTGGCGCTCGATGCCTAAGTCGGTTTGCCCAGAGAAAGAAGGTGATGGGAATGTATTTAACGTATCACGTCAGTATGAGTATGCGTCGCGGTGTCACGTTACCTTTGTAGGTCGGTGTACTTGTATTTATAGTAGATGTTCAACCAGTTGGATGGTGACTAAGATTCGTTCCCATTGGATGGGATATTCGACCCGGACTCATGATGAAAACAAATAACGAAAACAAAACTTGGCTAACCTAACCTTAGCGCCTCGTCGTATAGCTCGGAAAGAAACCAAGGAGATAAAGGCCTTGATGGACGAAAGTCTATGAAAAGGTTATCCCGAAAGACTCTACAAAGAGGCTCAGACGAGAAGGCGAGAGAGAGGGAAGTCGAACTCGCTAAAGGCGAGAGAAAGATGCAGATGAGAGGCACCTGAGACGGAGGATGTCTAGAAAGAAACATAAAGAAGCGAAGGAGTGGGAGAAGTGACGCGAAGCGAAGGGTCATCATTATCATAAGACCAATGGCGGCGACCAAGCCTAACTAGCTTGACCCCAGGTAGAACCACGTGGAAATTACACCCGAGCGAAACGTTATAGCCGCACTTTACGTGCGCGGCTACAATTTGGGGAACCATGATAGGGTTTGAAAATAGAAATCCACGGGCCTTGTTGGGAGCCCGAAAGAGGCTGACCAGCGAAGCGCTCTGACGCATTTCATTAAGCCCCAAGGAACATTCCGTTAAACATTCAAGCCTTTTCGCGACATTCAACGCGCGGTCTTGACCAGGAATGAGGGTCACGTCCGGCTTGGCGGTAGGTGTAAATCTCGCGTGGAATGAAAATAGAATAATCACGATAATATATTATCCTGAATCCCGTCGAATCTGTGATAAGGGAAGAAGAGTGCGGTTCATCATCAATGGATCCCAAATAAGGAAGAAGATTATCAGAATAAAGCTATTCTTTATATAAATTCTGAAATCAGATGCCGATAATAACAACAAATGTCATCGATGGGACGAATCTTGAGTGTATCAAGTTTGGTTGAACCATCTTGTCATCTGAGGTATTACAGTCGATTGAAGGTACGCACCTTTGTGGCCATGTCTCATCTTGTGACACATTCCTCCCCCCTCTATGACCTTTCTTTTATGTGAGGAAAAAACTGACTTAGGCATCGGGTGTTATAGTGACCTCATGACCTTTCTTTGTGTTTTACCTTTCAATCACCGACCAGACGATGTAGCCTGCAATCCTGGCAGATTACAGTAATCAGTCGACGACGACCCTCTGTGGCCTGACTTGAGTTAGATTAACGTCCATCACTATCAAAACCACGTCTTTGAAAGCTTTATCCTTTAAGTGCAAACTTATATAAAGAAAACTATTCTATACTTCAAATTAATTTTCAAACCATATTTTTTTAAGATTTAAATTTTTTTTTTTTTTCGGAAACAATCTGAATCAAATTGCAACCCATGGTACGTGAAATAGCCTAAAGCCAAAGTTTAGGTATGCATTTATTTTTGGCAATGTTGAAGCCCAAATAGAACTCCGGCGTTAAAGTGCATTTCATTTAAAATTTCGGCGAGCACATTATTGAAATTTTTAAAAAATTAATGAATAGAAAAATGAAAATGTTGGTTTTTCATTCGAGAAAAAGTATTCATGAAAATAAGAAAAAGCTGATCATTCTAAATAAGAGAAGAGAGTTAGCGATATCTGCTCTTAGGAATGACGGGGAGGTTTGGGATGGCGGTCTCATCCGGCCAGAGGCTAATTATTTTAAATTCTGGCTTTATCTTTTAAAAAATTAAACGGGGCCAGGACGAAAGATGATAAATTCTGAGCTACTTGAATTCACGTTTATTTTATTTTTATTTTTTAATTATAATTTTTTATATTTTATTTTATTATATTAAAGTGTGCTTTTCATAAAAATAAAAATATTATAATTTTATAAATTATTTATTAAAAAACATTATAAATAATAACTAATTCATGTATATTAAGTATAAAAATAAAATAATAAAAATTATTTTTAAAATATAATTGTTAGTGAGAACTGTTATTATTATTTTGGATCATGGTTCATATTACTTTATGTTGAGTGGTTTATCAGAAATAATTTAACTGATTGTTTAATTTAAATGAGCTTGGCGGCAGTTCGCGACACCGGGTATTTTTGTAAAAATCACCGTCACTAGAGTCATTTAATGCTTTATTCTTTCGAAGTGGAAAAATTCCTTGTCTCGATTAATGAAGCTTTTTTTTTGGTCATTAGTTGAGACAGATTTAGCAGTGAGTCAGTTCCAACAGTCAGATACAGAGAATTTACAGAACCTGCGAGCGCTTATGTGATTTATTATTTTTGTACTTGATTGTCTTTATTTTTGAAAATTTAATTTTTGGGTTTCTGATAGCAATCATTGGCGTCTCTAGTTGAAAATAAGCTGGCTTAGATTAAAAATACGATTCATAAATTAAAACTGGCCAATGAATTAAGAATGAGGCAGAATGGCTTTGAAATAATACATATTGTTATCATTCACTCTTCATTATGTAATGTTAAAAAATAAATAACTTAATATTTAATATTATTAAATATTATTCAATATTAAGCTTAAAAAAAATTCTATTATAATATTAAGTAAAAAAACAAACACCACCAAAGACTCGTCGTGATGATGGGATAATGCGTCGTAGACGATCGTGTAAGGGAGGAACTGGTGTCCAATTTGTTTCCAGTCATCCGTATGGCTTATCCCATTACAATATGGTCGTGTGGGTAGTTAGAAAATGACTTGATTTTTCCATTTGGCAGTTGTTGATAGGCCACAAAAGTCTTCGTCTACCTCCAAAGGTCTACTTTCTTCCTCCTCCTTGCTCTGCGTCTGCTTTCTTTCGATTTCTCTCTGTTCCAGTTTTCACTTCCCTTGCAAACCAACAGACATGGCCGGGGCTGTAGCAGGAGGAGGAGGAGGAGCTCTTCTCTCGGCTTCTCTCCAAGCTCTATTTGATCTGATGGCTTCCCGTGACGTCCTCACCTTTCTCTGGGAACTCAGTGATACGCTTCTGAAGAAGCTGAAAATAAAATTTCTGGCAGTGAAGGAGTGTTGAACATTTTCCGAACCAAACAAATCACAGTTCAGATGTGTGATTGGGTGGATGATGAACTAGATGTTGTGTATGATGCGGAGGACTTGCTTGATGATATCGCCACCGAAGCTTTACGCTGCAGATAGAGTCGATTTCTATACTCAGGTACGGAACATCAACTTTTGTGGGGATCAAGTCCAGGGTAGAGGATATCACTGACACTCTAGAGCATCTTGCACAAGAAAAGATGTTCTCGGCTTGAAAGAGGCGGCGTAAAGGCAATTTATCAAAGCCAGATGGCCCGACGACTTCCTTGTGTAGATGAGTCTGGGGTGTACAGTAGGGATGGTAATAAGAGGAGATTGTTGAATTTCTGTTGTCCTATGATGCAAGTGGGAATAAGATGGGGTGTGATCAGCCCTGGTGGGTATGGGCGGTATTGGAGAAGACCACACTTGCTCAGCTGGTCTATAAAGATAGGAGAGTGGTGGATTGTTTTGATCTTAAAGCATGGGTTTGTGTTTCAGAAGAATTTGATCTTGTCAGGATTACAAAAACAATTCTTAAGGCGATAACTTCCGGGACTAGTACCGATGACAATGATTTGAATCTGCTTCAATGTAAATTGGAGGAGAGGTTTAGCAGGAAGAAGTTCTTACTCGTCCTTGATGATGTGTGGAACGAAAACTACAATGATTTGGAAAGCCTACAACTTCCATTCAATGCTGGCCTACGTGGAAGTAAGATTATTGTAACAACACGCAGTGGTGAGGTTGCACGGGTCATGCGTTCTATTCGCATTCATCATTTGAGACAGTTATCCCCTGAGGATTGCTGGTTGCTGTTTGCAAAACATGCATTTGAAAATGGTGATTCCTAGTCCCACATCAAAGTTAGAAGAAATTGGCAAGGAGAGATTGTAAGGTGTAAGGACTGCCTTTGGCTGCAAAGACTCTTGGGGTGCCTTGTACTCAGAGTTGCATTAATGAAGAATGGGAAAATCCTGTTGAACAGTGAAAGTGGGATTTACCAAGCGGTCAAATTCTCCCTGCCTTGTGGTTAAGCTATGCTTTTCTTCCTCCACATTTAAAGCGGTGTTTTGCATATTGCTCGATTTTCCCTAAGGACTACGAATTTGAAAAGGAAAACTTGATTATGTTATGGATGGCAGAAGGGTTTTTGCAACAATCCGATGGCAAGAAAACAATGAAAAAGGTAGGTGAAGGGTACTTTCACGAATTATTATCAAGGTCTTTTTTTCAAAATTCTGGTAGTCACAAATCATATTTTATAATGCATGATCTCATCAACGATTTGGCTCAAGTTGTTTCTGGAAAATTTTGCGTTCAGTTGAAGGATGGTAATATCAAAGAAATTCCTGAAAAGTTTCGCCACTTGTCATATTTTAGAAGTGAATATGACCGTTCTGAGAGATTTGAGACCTTTGGATGATCATTAGTGGTCTGAAGCTACATTGCATTTGATGACGGTGCCTAGATTAGACAAGGTTTTGAAGAATAGAGATCAAGTGTCAGTTGGAGGGTTGCTTCGAGTTTAGCAAAGTAATAAGTGGGGTGATTTATTACCTAGGTTCAATATTTGGTATTGTCATTTGTGTTATTATGAGATAGCAGTTTGCGATTCAATTGGTAATTTAAAGCATTTCGCTATCTAGACCTTACTTATGCACTCATGAGTTTACCCGACTCAATTTGTAAGCTTGTATAATTTACAACATTGATATTATACCATTGTCGAGAGCTTGTTGAATTGCCTAAAATGATGTGTAAGATGATTAGCTTATGTCATCTTGATATCAGGCCTCAGCAAAGTGAAAAGAGATTCAAGTCAAATGGGTCTATTAAAAAGCCTACAAAAATTGAGTGACTATATTGTGGGCAAGGAAAGTGGGACTAGGGTTGGAGAGTTAAGGGAGCTTTCCCAAATTGGTGGGAGCCTTGTTATACAAGGGCTACAAAATGTGGTTGATGCTAAGGATGCCTTACAAGCCAATTTGGTGAAAAAGCAGTACCTTGATGAGTTGGAGTTGGAATGGGATAGCCATGGAGGTGATGATCAAAATGGAGCAAACACAGTGCTCAACAACTTACAACCTCATTCAAACTTAAAGAGACTCACCGTTTATAGATACCGTGGTTCAAGATTTCCATATTGGTTTGGAGGTTCTTCAATTCTCAATATGGTGTCGCTCCGTCTTTGGGACTGTGATAACGTGTCAGCGTTCCCACCTCTTGGGCAGCTACCTTCTCTGCTTGTTTATATAGCACGATTGGGGGTCGAGAAAGAGTGGGCGCTGAGTTTTATGGGCTAAGCCTCCTTTGTATCCCCTAAAAGCTCATCATTTAGGGTATGAGTAAATGGAAAGATGAGTCGTGTTTGGGAAGCCAGGCGGAGGAATTCCTCGTCTCAAGGAGCTTTATATAGAATTGTCCCATGCTGACTGGGGACTTGCAACTCCACCTGCCTTTCTTGACGAAACTAGAGATTGAAGACTGTGAGGGAACTGTGAAACTCCCACTTCCGAGGGTTCAGCCATCCATGATATGAGGACGGGCAGCCGTGACATCTCCACAGTGGAAGACTTCTCACCACTGCTGAAAGATACTCACAATTACAAATTCGACTCTGGAGTCCTTATTGGAGGAGGAATGTTGCAAAACAGCACTAGTGTTTACACTTTAGAAATTAGAAAATGTTCTTTCACAGACCTTTGTGCCAAGTTTGTTTACCCATTACGTTGAAAATGTTAACGGTCTGGCAGTGTAAGAAACTAGAGTTTCTCTTACCTGAGTTCTTCAAATGTCCCCACCCTTTCCTTCTACATTTGCAAATCTACTACAGTACTTGCACTTCGTTCTTATCCTTCCCACTTGGCAACTTCCCGAGGTGCCGCTTTCTCAAAATCGGCCACCTCGAGGGGCTTGAGTTCCTTTCCATTTCAACTTCAGATGGGGATCCTCCATCTTTTTCTGACCTGAGCATCTCTGAGTGCCCTAATCTTGTGTCTATTTGTTTAAAGAATATGGAGGCTGCATGTTTTCGGTCATTGAAACTAGTTGATTGTCCGGAATTGATATTCCCAATACAGGGTCTTCCCTCAACAACTTCACTTTCTATTATGAGGATGCAATAGAATTCACATCAAGTGGAGTTTGGTCTGCAAGGCCTGCCCTCTCTTATCTTGCTCAGAATCTCAAGTCTTTCAAATCTCATTTCCCTGGATGGTATGGGGCTTCAACTGCTGACCTCTCTTCGAAAATTAGAGATCCGTGACTGCCCCAAGCTCCAATCTTTGACTGAAGAGCGGCTACCCACTTCCCTTTCTTTACTAATAATCCACAGCTGTCCACTGCTGAAAGATCAGTGCAAGTTTTGGACAGGGCAAGATTGGTCTCGTATAGCTCACATTCAAAGCATTTTGATCGATGACCAAGTTTTGTAATGAAGGTCCCGTTACACCAATTTACAGTTAGGTACTTGTTCTGTCCTATAAGTGATCGTCTCAGGAAAAACTTACATTCTTACATGCCAATTTTGATTTCATCCATTATAAATAGGAAAAATATGTTTCAATTTTCTAACTATTATAACAATTTCTTGCTTATCTTTCAGGTTAACTGTAATGCTTCACTCTGGTTCTGATCAGCACATCTTCATAAGGAACACTTTAGGCCTCCCCTTGCTTAGTGTGCCTTCTTCAATGCTAGAATTCATTGAGTGGTGTTGCTTAAAACCAAAAACAGCTCTGCAGTTCTGGTTTTGTAAATTGTTTTTCTTGTACAATTTTATAGACTTTCAGAATTTTTTTTCATTTTGGCTAATTTGCTGAAATCTGATGGCAGGCTTTAGAATCCTCTTCTCTCAACAAATTCGCTGTCTTTGTGATTTCCAATGGACCATTTTTCGCTGTAAAGTTCAATTCATACCTCTCATCTTGGACTAACGTGGCGAGATTTGATGCATTCAAAAGACTTATGAGTTGGTACTCTGCTAGGGAATTACAGAAGCTCAAGTCTGATGGTGAGTGGAGTATACAGCAGCCTCTATGATTTCAGTTGGTGAGATATTTAAATGCTTTGGTTTTAACTATTTAATCTGAAGTAAATATTTTAACCTCATATAGATTTTTTGCAGGAGTTTTTTAGGCACATGCATCTGCAGTGATATCTAGCTCTTCTCTGAAAATGACAGGTATGTTTCAGTAGTCTACATATTGTTTTCATTTCTTTCAGCTTTGATTAACCTGCAGATATTCTGTTTAGCCACTTCAAACTCAAAATCTCCGGCTTCTGTCATGCCATCTCCTTCTCATTTACATGGTTGTCATCCGCCTTTGAGCTTTACCTTGTTAATGGTAAGATAATCATAATAGTATTGCAATTGTTAAGCATGGATGCATTCTTGCACAACACTTTATGCTTTCAGTCTTTAACGTTACAAGGTTGTCCTGAATTGATATTGCCTATGCAGGGTCTTCCCTCAGCCTAAGTTCACTTACAGTTACAAAATGTTAGGAACTTGGATCCAAGATCAGTAGGGCCTGCAGGACTGGCCTCTCTTACCCCTCTCAAAATCTCAGGTCTTCCAATACTCAGGTCCCTGAACGGTTTGGGGCTTCAACTGCTCACGTCTCTCCTAAAATACGAGATCTCTGACTGCCCAAAGCTCTAATCCTTGACAGAAGAGCTGCTGCCTACTTTCCTTTCAGTTCCAGCAATCCCGAACCACCCTTAGCTGAAAGGTCATTGCTAGTTTTGGACAGGGGAAGATTGGCATTATATAGCCCCAGATTCCAAACATTGCAATTGATGACCAAATTTTATAGTGAAGGTAGCATTCCACCAATTTTTTAAATAAGTACTGGCTCTGTCCTTGAGTAATTTTCTAGGAAAACTAGTTTGCTTGAATAGCAATTTTAATTCGATACATTATAATGGGAAAGATATGATTTAAATTTTCCATTTATTTTAATAATTTCTTGCTTCCTTTAAGGTTTTCAGTAATTCTTCACTCTTGTAAATTGATGCTTTATATATTCATAAGGAATCTTCTTTTAATCAGTAATGTCTTTCCGAATGCTTCAGTTCAGATCACAACTAGAGTCATTTGATGCTTAAAAGCCATGCAGCTCTGCTGATCTGATTCCATAACTTGCATTGCGCGTATTCTTTTATGGGCCTTGAATTTGTTTCCGTGGGCTAATTCAGTGAAACTCATGGAAGGCCTTGATCCTGGTTTCCTCACTAAATTCAAGCTGTCCAGCAACAACCCTTCCAATAGGGCCATTTTCGATTATGAGTTCAGATGATGATTAGGGATAAGATCAAAGTGAGACGAGACGATATGGTTTATTGGGTTGAATTGTTGAAATATGATATTATGAAGAACACACTTGCCAAAAATGACCAGTGAAGAAGAAATATCACCTCAGTTGGAGAGTGGATTATGAAGCATGCTCTATGATTCCAATTAGTTAGAGATTTCAATTGCTTTGGTTTTAACTTTTTAAGCTACAAATTACAAAGATTTATGATACCATATGCATTATTTTTCATGTTTTCTGTTTCAATATCTTAATTCTTCTCAAGAAAAAACAGGTATGTTTCTTGTGATTCATACTTTTCATAGGCTGACACATTGTGGAGTTCTATCATATGCAAGACAAGAGAAATCTAAAGTCAACTCAAGCTTTAAAGGAAAAAAACAATAATTTCACTGCCTGAGGTTCTGTTATTAATAATTATATTACCCATGTTAATACGGCATTCCAGCGATGTGGATGTTAATATTTTCCTTTGTACAATAATTGTTTTCATCTCTTTCAGCCGTAACTAATCTGCAGATGTTTAGTTTAGACACCTCAAACTCAAAATCTTTAGTGTCTATCAGACGACACCTCTTAGTCTATATGCTCATCTCCTTCTCATTTACATTATTGTCATTATTTTTTAAATGTCAAGATTGGCTTGGTCGTATTCACACCACTCTCTGATGAGGATCTGTCATCCACCTCCAATTTTTCTTCTTTTTTTTTTCCTTTTTTAGTAGTAAGAGAATCAGAAGAACTGTACTATATTAGTTCAGCATGGATGCCCATAATTTCCATATTCAACTTTCTTGTGCTTACAAATGGTAGTATAGGCTCTGAATTTTAGGTCTTTTAAATTCAGATACTTGGAAAGAGAGAGAGAGCAAATCTCATTCAAAGTCATAGCACTGCAGCTTACGGTTTTTTCCAATCAAGGTCAGGTCAGTCAAGTGGAATCTTATTAATACATCAATAACTCATCATCAAATCTGCAGATTTTCAAAACATTATGATGCCCTCTCACCATGAACTACCTTCTTTTTCCCTCTGTAATTAACCTTGGTTAACAAATTATAAACTAATTGGATTTAGTCATACCACCACTCTCCATAGATGAATTTTAAGAATTCAGTAGTTAGAGGCTACTCAAGTAGATTCTATTTATTAGCATTTGAGCTTTTCTTCCTTGTGCAGATATAAGTGCTATGAAATTTGACTGTCAAATTCTGTTGATTTACCCGTGCCCTGTTTATTTTCAGATGTTACCATTTTGAATCTTTGGAGTCATGGGAGGATGAAGTTTTGCCACTGCCTCCCTTTGGTTGAAAGTGAGATTTTAAGACTTCCAACTCCTTTTTCTGAGCTTTAAGCCTTGAGCTTTTACTTCCAAGTACGGACAAGAAGAAAAAAAAGAAAGAAAGCAACAACAAACATTGATTCCTCAAGTTCAAGAAGTATATGTTTGTTGAATCATATATACTTGAACTTACTGATTTTGTGTATATATACATACATACATATATTATTTATGTATAATGATTTTTAAAAGAAATACTATTTAGAAGTGATTTTTAGGACTTTAATTTTTAATATGGAAACAGTTGCAAATAATGAGAAAAGTTTGTATGAGTTTATTAACAATCAGTTCTAAGGTTTCTTAGTTTGGTCATGTTTTTTCAAACTAGTGTTTAGAATCTGTTTTGAATTTTTAGTATTTTATGAAATTAAGGCTATATGGCAAGTCGCCTTTAAAAATAAAAATAAAAAACTTGTGTTGGATAAATTATTTTTAAATGAACCAATACCTTCATTATTTGAGTTTCAAATTATTTTTAAAAATTATTAAACTTATCAGTAATTTCAATATATATATAGTTTAATGACATTTTAGTAATAACTAAACTAGTTTTGAGTTTAAATTCTTTCAAAATTAAAAAAAAATTTTTGTATTAATTATAGTTTAATTTTGAAAGTGATTTCCTCACTGAAATTTGCAAAAGTTAAAGAAATTTGAAAGTGCATGAAATTTAAAGATAGTATTAATCTATTTACTTTTTTTAATGTTTTCTCTACCATCTTTTTAAATTGATTAAAAGTTAAAACAGCTCCACTTTTTAATCTCAAAAACAAATTGTTTTTTTTTTTTAAGTGTGTTTTAAAACCGGATGGGTGGAAAGCGGACCAGGACCAAAAAGTGAGCTTTGTACGTATTTAGGTTTTTTAGAAAAAGAAAAATAAAAATAAAAATAATGTCTAGCTAATACGTAGTGATGTGGTCGATAAGCAAATAGTTTCAAAAATGTGTTATCTCACATGGAAAAAAAAGACAAGAGTCTTTATTATGTTTATATATTAAAACTCAATTATGGGATTATACATGATTTGAGAAAGGGGAGTCCTCGCGCACTCAAGAAGATAAAACTGAAGCGCATTTTAGTGCAATCGATGGATTTACCATTGCGTGAATAAATCGGGGACCATTAGACCTCTTTCAAAATCGAGTTTTTGTTTTTGTTTATCTAAATAAAAACTTCGGTTAATGTCGAAGTTAGTGATTGTGACAAATGTTTTGAACAATTTTTAAGCTAATATTTACTGACTGTTTTGTTACTGTGCACACCCTAAGTATTACTTTCATTTCTAAATTATTTTAATATTTTTTTTTTCAAAAAAACTAAATATGTACAAAACTCCAAAAAAAGTCAAGGCCTAGTGAGGCTTGACTTGCCTGGGTCCTCACTCCAAAGGTCTTATCTTTCAATATTGTTCTGGAGCCATTTTTATATGCCTATTACCTGTTCGTTAAATTTTCTGTGAGAGTATGCATTACTGTGTGCTCTGCCTCTCTTGATTTAGCAGTCAAAGATAGATGTTCTTATGTGTAATTGCAGCCAGATTATTGGAATAACACTGTTTGGTTAAGAATGGCGAAATTGCAGTGCGTCTCACATCATAAATAAACTAAATTCGATTGTATTTGAATGCTTGTGAAGTGAGAGAATTTATTGACCGTATAGCTGTTGTCCCCAGTCAGTCATCGTCGGATATTAAGAAATTTGTTGTGATGCCACGGAACTTCGAAGTAGCCGGAGAGTGCAATACTGGCCCGAAAGACAAGGTGCGATGTGGTCGATAGTGGGGTGGGGTGGTTGGGCATCCATCATCTCAGTTCAAACAAGGAGATCCGCTATATACCATCGTTGGGAAAGGATCAAGGCGAGCGGGTGAGGAAGGACTTCAATTCCAAGAAAGTAAGTCAAGGCACCCAACTCCTTGAGTGAGAACCGACGGGAAAGTAAGGTGATGAATTTCTGAATAGCAGATTGATTGTTGCCAATGATGATGATGTCGTCAACATACACTAACAGATAGATGGAAACACTAATGCTATGTAGAATGAACAGATAAGTATCTACAGTGGAGTTCAGAAAATGAAAGGTAACTAAAAATTGTTTGAGTTCATTGTACCAAGCACGTGGGGCTTGCTTGAGACCATAGATGGCTTTGCAGCCGATAGACATGATTGGGGTGATTAGTGTCCGTGAAGCCCTGTGGTTGAGCCATGAAAACATCCTCAGTGAGGGTGTTTTGTAAAAATGCATTGTTGACATCTGGTTGACAGAGCTTACCTATGTCTACAATGGCGAGAGATAATCAAATGAACAGTGATTGGTTTCACCATTGGACTGAAGGTGTCATGATAATCAAGGCCAGGTCACTAATGTAAACCCTTGGCAACCAACCAAGCTTTGTACCATATCCACAGAACCATCAGGTAAGCGTTTGATTCGAAAGATCCACTTACAATCCACAATGTTCTGAACCAAATTTGGCGGAACCAATTCCCAAGTGTCGTTCCAAACAAGGGCATCAAGCTCTTCTAACATCATTGTGCGCCATTGAGGTCTTTGATGGCACAGGTTACAAAATTAGGTTCGAGTTCTAGGCTAGTTTGGTAGAGAGAATGAGTTTATCGATTTGGTTTTGTGAATGTTGTCGCTAGAACGGGTGACAAGCGAGAAGTCTGAAGCGATAGGATAGGGCTGGTGAGAGGCTCGGGTGCTCAAGCAGGGGGTAGGTCGGTTGAGGTTTGGGGGCCCGAGAGGGTGGTCGGCTGGGGGAAGCTACGGGCAATTGGAAGCGGAATTATTGAGGGCTCGGGTGCGAAGCGAAAGCGGTCGACTATGGTTGGGGGGCCGAGAGGGTGGTCGGCCGTGGGAAGATACAAACAATGTGACGGGCCAGTGGAGGCTTGTGTGCTCAGGCATGAGGCAGGTCGGCTATGGCTGGAGGGCCTAAGAGGACTGGGTGCTCAAGGGTTGGATGTAGGATCCACAACTAGGGGTGCTGAAGTTAGGGTCAAGTCGACAAGAGTGACCGAAAACCATGTGGAAACAACAGACTCATCAGACCGAGGGAGAGAAGGATTAACATCAAACAAAGGAAATGATGACTCAATAAAACGAACATGACGAGAGTGATAGGTCTTGATAGTGAAAGGGTCAAAACAGATGTATGCACTTTGAGTAAGTGAGTAGCCGAGGAAGACAGGGTCGATCCTCCTTCTCTCAACAAATTCTAGCTGTCTCGGAATGATTTCCAATGGGACCATTTTTTCGCTGTAGGTTCAATTCATGCTTCTCATCTTGGACAACAGTAGCCGAGATTTTGTTGCATTCAAAGGTTTATGAGTTGGTACTCTGCTGAAGGAATTACAGAAGCTCAAGTCTGATGGAGAGTGGAGTATGCAGCAGCCTCTATGATTTCAGTTGGTGAGATATTTCAAATGCTTTGGTTTAACTATCTAATCTACAAATGAAAATAATTTAACCTCATATGAATGATTTTCCAGGGTTTTTTGAGCCTGCATCTGCATTGATGTCTTAGCTCTTCCCTGAAAACAACGGGTATGTTTCTTTGTGCACTGTCATAAGCTCACATATTGTGGACCTACATCATTTTCAACCCAGGATAGACCTAATACTGAATTCCACTGAAGCTGAAACAAAAATCTTACTGCCTGAGGTTCTGTCTTTCACGAATTTATTCACTATGTTTATATGGCCTCTCTTACCTCTCAAAAGCTCAGGTCCTTGGACGGTTTGAGGCTTCAACTGCTCACGTCTCTCCTAAAATACGAGATCTTTGACTGCCCAAAACTCTAATTCAAGAGCTGCAACCTACTTTCCTTGTATTATAATAGGAAAGATATGATTTAAAATTTCTATTTATTATAATTATTTCTTGCTTCCTTTCAGGTTTTCAGTAATTCTTGCTCTTACCTTAATTTGATGCTTCATATCTTCGTAAGGAATCTTCTTATAATCAATAATGTCTTTCTGAATGCTTCAGTTCACATCACTACTAGAGTCATTTGATGGTTAAAAGCCATGCAACTCACAGTTATGGTATATGCTGGGCCCTTTGGACGAACCGCAACAATATGCTGTGGAAAAAAACAAAAATGAAGGAGGCACCAAAAACTGAGAAAAAAAAATGACCTTGTTCTCCTTTGTAAATGAATCTGCGAACTCGGTTGGTTACTCCTAGAGAGAGTTTCGGGTTCCTTGTCAGGTCCTGTTAGACTATGTTTTGTTTCTAAAAAGTATTAAGAAAAGAAAAAAAAATGATAAAAAAAAATGATTTTCTCATGTTTAGTTGTCTAATAAAAAAATTTAAGTGCTAATAAGAAAATGATCAGATTCGAGTCTTCATGAGAATAACATACTACAACGTTGTAAAGTGTAATTCCAAGTGAAGAGATGTAAAAAAAAGTAGTGTTTGGTTCTTGGAAAATATTAAGGAAATAAAAAATGTTAAGGCAAATAGTTTTATTATCTTTGATTGTATTGTAAAAATTTTTAAAAAATTATATGTAAATAAAATAACTTAAAATTTTAAATATTTTAAAATAATTTAATATTTATATTGATGGGTTTTAAACAAATAAAATTGATTTGAGGTAGCAAATAAAAATATTATATAGAATTTAATTCTATTTTATTTTCCTTCATAGTTTTCTTTTATTTTTCCTTCTTATTTTCTTTCCTTTGATTTTCCTTCAAAATTTCCAAGAACTAAACATATCAAACATAAATAAAATTACTTTAAAACTTATAAATTCAAAACTAAAAATGAACATCAGAAGCATTTTAACTTAATGGTATAAGATTTATGGGATATGATTGTCATATTTCTCTTCCTACAATTGGATCCCTTAGAAACAAAGAAAGGCCTTTTCTGCGTCCCTGGGTCTTGTCTTGTAGTTTAGGATGTCATAGTTCCAACATTCTTTAACTCCCATGTTTTTTGATATTCAATGAAATCAATTATCTTTATTCAAAAAAATAAAGTAAAATAAAAATAAACGATTTTGAATATTTATTATTTTTCATATTAAAAAAATTCTTTGGTTTTTAAAAAAGCATTAGTGAAATCAATTTTTAATTTGTTATAAAAATGGTTCTTTCTTTTTAATTTATATTCCAAAATTTAAAATATAAAACAATGATATGAAAATTTAAAGCAAATTTTGGATCCGAAAAATAAGCCTATTTTTAAATCAAACGTGTGAGATGTGCCCAATAATTTGGAACTTTCGAAAATAGCCAGACATTAAAAAATCACAAAAATGTAGTTTGAAAAATAATCCTAAATATGATATAGTTTTCTCCACATCATCAAAATGTCATATTCAAGCTTGAAAAATTGGGTTTTTGGGTTTTGAGAGTAAAAAAACTGAGAGCAAATCCTAAACATTGATTTTGGTTTCTTCCCCCATAGTGCCAAACACCGATTTTTGTGCTCAGGTGAGGTTTTATGTATTTTTCTCCATTTACAAGTTCTTGTTTATATTTCTACTTTGTTTTTTTTTTTTTTTTTTTTTTAGGAAGGTTTGGTTGGTGGAGTAGAAACAGATGATCGGATGGTCCTGCATTTTGATTTTTTTAGTGCAGGAGGTGGTCTTGGTTTTTATTTTTTTGGGTTTTTGTTGGAGGAAAGAGAAGGGAAAAGCGGTGATTTTGTTATTGTCGGGATGAGGTCCTATTGGTGGTGTGGTGGGGTTCATATTGTTGGTAGGAAAGGAGGTTGGGTTTCGGCCCCAGGGGAGCGAGATGGGTGGGCGAAGAAGGGAGGGATCAGTGGGTTTGAGCTGGTTGGGAGGAAGAAGCAGGGGGGGGTGGTTGAGGAAGGCGACAAGCATGGGGTTTCCAATAGTGGTTGGCGGGGTCTTTAGGTGCACCATTCAAAATTAGCCCACCACATGGAGGACTCATATTACAGGTGGGTTTCATCCACACTACTTATGGTACCCTTGTTGCATCATCATGTAACCATTGAAGGCTATGTCCGTCTTTGAGAAGTGATCGCTACATGCCGATATTGATTAGGAAAGACAAGATGATGATCATGGCGAAGGACGTGGTAGGAGATGTGTGTTAAGTCCCAGGCTGACGACCTTGAAAACTTGTTAAGCGGTGGTGTAGTATCAAAGACCGTGTTAAGTTCTCAGCGTAAAAATTATTAGTGATTTTCACAAGCGCGATGTTGCATAAGTATCTGATGGACAAACAAGTCCGGTGCTCGATCCTTGAGGAAGGTGTGGTTTTAGCGAGGATTAAGTACTCCGGCTACTAAAGTCGTTCACTATTTGAACAAAAACTTATTAAGCAATTGGCATAGCTACCAAAGACTGTGTTAAGTCCCCGGTAAAAGCGCCAAAAACTTGTTAGCAATTTTCTGCAACATACGGGTCGCACAAGTAATACAATCAACAAACAAGTCGGATAATATTGATCCAGCCAAGTGTGTGGTTTTAGTAAGGATTGGGTATCAGTTTGCTGAAGTCGTTCCTTTACTTGAGTGACTCGATGACTCGGGAGGAGAAATGTTTTCTAAACTAAAATAAGAATAAAATAAAAGCAAAACAAATCTAAAATGATTTTCAAGATTCCCTGCAAAAGTAAATGGTTTGATTTTAAAGAAAACTCAGAGATATGTTCTTAAAAATTTGATTGTCTCGCTTATGCAATTATGATTTATATTCATGGCCCGGTTGGTGAAAATATATACTTGTGTTTGTCAAGGGAAAGCAGATATGAGGTTTTACCTTTCCATGTCTCCCTGTTCTCACACCTACTCTCTATTCTCCTTTCGGAGTCATTTAGGTCATGAAATGTGATACTTTTTAGAGGCAATTCTTTCATGGGAATCCTGACCAGTCACCAACTCGGTCCGTACAATGGATTGCCGAACTATGTTCAAATGGTCACCTCTCACGATCCATATGATCCTCGCATAATACTAAGGTGGCACTTGCAATAGAATCAAACAGTACTAGCGAAGGCATTCTAATTTCCCAAGCTTCTTTAACTAGCTTAGGTTGATTTGTCGAATTGAGACACATTTGAGGTATAGAGTGCAAAGAGATAAGGTATATTTCAAGCTGTCACTTTAGAACCTTTTGTGCACTAGATTATCTTAAACGTGGCCTTGAATCTGGGGTGTCGTTAATATGACGTCGACACTGCGGAATCTTTGTGTCGTATTATGAGACTATCATGATAAAAATGACCACTTGTTATACATTAATATAGTCTAATACATTAACTATATTACAATAGTTCAAGAGTTATTACTTTACTCTTAGCAAAACATATATCAAAATTTATAGTTTTAATACATATTTATACCAAATAAATACAGAAACGTCATTTCTTTTTAAGCAGACTCACAGTGGCGTCGTCTCCTGTACCTGTTGTGATAATTTCCTACATGGGTTACTCCCCACCTAAATGCACATGTCATGGCAGCCAAACACACTCAACGAAATGCATGATCCTACTTGAATGTCTACATACTTGATCCATGTTTAGTCCTCTGGAAGCTCCCTCACACATGCACAAACGAATGTAGAAAAAATATAGTTTTCAAAACAAAAGGTTTTGTTCTTGAAAACATACTACCGGAAGTTTTGCGAATATATCTGACAACCCTCCGAGATAATTGTTGGCACTTCGAATACACGTGGTCCGCCTCCGGTATTTAACCATTGACAACTCATGCAATTCTTCCGAAAATCTTCCTGAAATTCCTTCACAACCATTTTCACTTTCTTTCATTTTCGTGTGTCACACTCACACCTATCATCTCTAGTAATACCACGCATATGAAATGCATTATTGCCATTTAAAACAATCTGGCGTTAATATATTTTACATGTATATATTAACAAAAATTAATTCATATAATTCATGTTATTCAAATCACACCATTAACACCAAAATTAAATTTCATAATTTAATAACAATCCAAGTAATTCATTTTGAATTACCCATCAACACAAAATCACATAACATATCACGCGAACAGCTGAACCCTGTACGCATTGTTCACGGCCACAGTCAATAGGATTTTCCACTTAAGCCAAAGATTTTAAGATCGATAACACGGGGCTATTCAGTTCCCAACAAATCCTCATCCATTAAAATGCTAATTTGTACTAAAAATAAACAAAGTATAAAAGATTCCCACTTTCGAGCTTGCTAACTCCATTAGACTCCGCTACATTCACGCGTGAAATTCTCACGCTAATCAACTTTGCTTCGGGTCTCACAGAACCAATGATCCGAACGCCGGGAAATCTAGAGAGAAGTCACTCTTTCTTTCTCTCCCTAAAATCTGAAACCCACACCTACTACACGTTTTTCTCAAATTGAAGAAGAAGAAGACTATTCTTCTTTTGTCTTATTCACTTAAATCTAGAGAGAAGTCACTCTTTCTTTCTCTCCCTAAAATCTGAAACCCACACCTACTACACGTTTTTCTCAATCGTTACAGCAAGACTATTCTTCTTTGTCTTATTCACTTACTCTTCCAATTTAATCCCATTTTTGGTCTATCTCGTTTTTATTTTTGACACATGGCTTAATCTAAGCATTCATTCCATCATCCTACCAATCACGCAACATGTGTCGCATAGTACATAATTGTGACTTTTATCACATCACATTGCCTTTACAGTTCGTCATACAAAGACTCGACACCACGTCAAAAATATGAAATTCTACCGTTTTTGACTCACGAAATTCGACGCTGTGAGCTAGATTTCTCGGCGGAGACGTATCTCCAACGGTGAAGTCCATTTCACATCCGAGATCTAGAAAAATTTCCATTTTCGACCGAAATTACTATTTTACATTTTTAAAAATTAGAATTTTCTCGTTTTATATTCTCCTCCTTAAAAAGAATTTAGTCCTAAATTCCTTTCGTAGATGACTATTAAATAAATCACATGCATATGCACGCACTATGCTATGCATGTAAACTAGTCATTTGAGTATTAAACGATTAAACCAATGCACTTCCATCCCTAAACAAGAAGGGTGGATAGGTGCATGCATCGTCTTGCCCTCCCACGTTGACTCCTCCACTCTACCTGGCATCATGAGAAGACTCCCTCACTACCTCACTTGGCCTGGCCGGTGAAACCCGATCCCCACATCCATAACGCACACTAGCCCTTCTCGAAGGTCCCATCCATGTCAACCTCAATCTCTCCCCACCCACTACACGAGCCGGATCCGGAGTGTACCTCCTCGAGCATGGAGACGGAAATAATTGTGGACACCCGACATGTCGGGCGTAGCTGCACTCCGACGCCATACACCCTCTCAGTGCATCTCGAAGGGCTCACAACCTTGGGGCCGCCCCGCACTCGAACCCGACTACCCTCTCTTAGGCATCACCTTCAAGAAGACATGATCTCCAACCTCAACTCTATGGTCGACGCTGCGACACGCGATAGCCTTTCACCGGCCCGAGCCGTGAGAAAACGCCGTCGTATCAAGCCCAATTTCTGAGGTGTTCAATCGATCGTGACTAAATGGGATTGGTGCCTCTCTCCCCACCTCTGGGCCTTACATCAGGATCTCGTATGGCCCCCACAATGCCTCATATGGTGCCATTTGTATACTCGCTGATAACTATCAGTTGAGGCGACCTACTAGCGGCGCTCTTCCTAGCCTACTCCCATGATCCGTGACGCATGCTCGCAAAGATGTCCTCTAACACCCGTACGGTCCTCTCCTCGACCGACCATCCGTATGTGGGTGGAAAGTTGTACTCATGGTCACCATGGTGCCCATAGCCTTTGAAACTTCTTCCAAAAGTGCGCCAAACCCTGGGTCTCTATCCGACACTATGGATAATCGGTACTCCATGTACCGGACGCGATCTCTCTGATATACAACCGCAAAATCTCTCCACGTGAAGGTCATCCGCACGACCGCAAATGTGCCGACTTTAGAGCCACCCACTATCACCCATATCGCATCATGTACTTGCGATGACCAGGCAAGCCGGGTCAAAACCATCGCGGATCGCGCTCCCACTTCCACTCCCGCCCACCTCCAATGGTCAAGTAGTCTCATCGACTTCCGGGTGCCACCTCTAACTCACGACACGTGAGACATCGTCGAACAAAGTCCCCTACGTGTCTCTTCATCCTGCTCCAATAGTACTAACGATGAAGATTCTGGTACATCTTTATGCCACCTAGATGCACGGCAAATCGAGAGCAGTGAAACTCCCTGAGAATCTCCTCTCTAAAATCGATCAACTGGGAACCACTAATTGGTCCCATACCTAAGACTACCATCCGCGTGGACGGGTCCAAATTCTCAGCACCTTTACTCCACTGCACTTATCCCCGATGGACACTATCCCCGCTTCCCGCCTCGACCTAATCACTCGGGCTTAATGAGACAAGCAGCCACTAAACTCTAACGTACCTGAAAGCCCCGCCTTCGCGACATCGTGAGTCTAAATCACCACGCCTCGAGCATCCGTCATTCCCTGAAGCTATACTAGCTAATTCTCGTATCACTCAAATATACTTAGTAGTTTTTGACTTATTTAGCAGATATTATGTGCTCTTAAATTAATTTTCGGAATAAATGAGAGACCCTAAATGAATATTAGAGACAAAGGTAAAGTGGTAATTTACTCACTTGAGGACCCAAAGGTAATAAAGCCAAAAGATAATATGCCAAACTAGAATTTAGGAATAAGTTATGGTGCAAATAGAAGAGAAATGGGGACCAAGATGCAAAAATGAGAAAGTTAAAAGCAAAAATGGGTTTTGGTAGCCAAACAAGGCCTTACCCATGAAAAAGGGATAAGACCAATTTGGTCTCCCAAAATGTCTTTTTGTTCCCATTTGTGGAGAGCAAAACCGTAGAGAGAGAGATAAAGGGGAGAAGAAGAAGAAGAGGAAGAGGAAGAGGAAGAGAAGAAGAAAAAGAAGGAAGAAGAAGAGAAGTCAAGCAAAAAGGTATGGAAACTAACCTTGAGTATGGAATTGTATGGATCACATGGATTTCTTGTATAGATACATGTTTGTGGGGTTGTGGTTGCAGGGAAACTCCAACCCTAGAATGAGTCCTCAGATGGAAATCATCACAAACCCTTTGTTTTTCTAGGTTTTGAGCAGAGAAGACCTGCAGGTCCCATTACATGTGTTTTTGGGTTCTATGCTGGTGTAAAGCATGGACATGTTTGTTCTTGTTCTAGGTTTTGATAAGAACCTCAGATTTCTCAAGTCAAGTTGAGTAAAACCCTAGGCCTTGTATAAGAGATGAATAGAAAACATGTTTGAGTTCAATAGAAAGTGCATAAGATAAGTATCAAAGATGATTTGAGTAAAATAGAGATTATAAGATGATTTTGGAGTGGTTTTGATGTGTATATGGAGTATTGAGTTGATTTGGGTAGCAATATATGGAAAAAGGGAAGAAAAACCCACATTCTGGGCAAATTTCGAGGGGCTGTACCGGTATAGATCAGAGTTGTACCGGTACAGGTAGTGTTTTGTTTTTCTGTTTTGACCAGTGTTCGTATTCTGACCATAACTTGCTCAATTCTGATCCGGTTTGAGTGGTTCAAGTTGCTACTTAAAATAGACTTCAAGGAGAACCAAACATCCTGAAAAGCTACCTTCTAATTCTTACTCTAGGTGACCCAAAAAGTCACTCAAAGTGGGGCTATGTTCAAGCCAAATTATGCTTCAGTTTTTGACCATAGAGTAGTCCGGGTTGTTTAGGACATAACTTGAGTTTCAGTACTCCGATTTGGGTGATTCAAGTTGGAGAAGAACCCTTAGCACCTTAACTTTAAATGAGTACAAAGACCTAGTGTCAAATATGAAGTTAAGATCCCCAAAATTGACAAAAGACAGTGGCTGGGCTGTTGTTGTCGCAGTGCTGTGGCTGATTTTCTTCACTAGCTTGCAACTTGCATAATTCTTTCTGCTAGACTCCATTATGGGTATTTTCGACCCCTATGGAAAGATCATCGAGTCTAGAATCTAACCATATGCTATTTAATGGCATTTGGTGCCCATATCTTGTCTGAAAATTGACTTGTTGTACCAGGTAGCCAATCGCTTGGTTAAAGCACTGAAATATGATAAGAAAGGATATAGATATGAACAAGAAATAAAAATATATGTAGATCTGATATGTAAAGGAGCATAGATAAGAAAAGTACCTACGGGTATCAAAGGAAGAGTCTCTGGCTCGTTCCTACTGAGATAGGATAGTCTTATGTTAACGAGTAAACGCATGCATAAACGATGCGATATGTTATAAGATATGATAAGTATATGTCAAAAGATATGATAGGTATATGTTATAAGATACGATAGTCTGATAAAGTACATGAATATATAAGTGAAAAAGATATAACATGGTACAAGTAGATGGCAGAGATATGATCCGATAGGTTATATACAAATGTTATATGCTATTATATGATATGAATATAGGATAGACATACCGAAATGAATAAGATGGAACATGCTAGGAACACATGATAGAAATGCATAAATGCTAAGAACGATAAAGATAAGTAAAAGATGACAAAGCACAAGAATAAGTACATGTACATGAATGATAGGCATAGTAAAGGCATGACAGAGTAATATGAAACAAGATATGAAATACAATACAAAGATCCGACAATAGAAGCATGTATAGGGAAGTATATGAATATAAGCGTGAAATGATATGAATATAAGGAATGAAAGCACAAGGCGATATAAATATAGAAAGTACATGAATAGCTAAATCATGATAGAAACGCGACAGCGATAAGTGATGCAAACATGAGATAAAAGGATATGAATAGATAAAGATATATATGAATATATACAAGAGTGATAGATGCATTCATGATATATGATAGGATTACATATATGATACGAAGACAAAACTAAATGATAGAAAAAGATATGAATATATGTATTATAGAAATATATGAGAACCGTAATATGAAGTTACATATAGGAAAATGAATACAGATTAAAGTAGATAATAGTATATATTGCATAAGCAATCATGATAACAATAGTTATTCATGCTTATGAAATATGTATTTAAAATGTAATAAATTTAAAAATAACTCGGATTCGCCCGCTTTAACCCTAAGAGAAAAATAGATAGTACGCCATGTGGATACAATACGGGCAGATACGTGATATAGATACGTATATAGTTTACGATATCGAGGCCCCGCTTGTCGATGACATAGATCCCGTTTGACCCGCCTACCCGAAAGGGTCACTACATAGTACATGGCATAGTCACCGTCTCGCATAAAGGATGATACCTTCTCGGCATACACAGATAGAGATCACTGTCTCCTACAGTGATAGTACCTTCGGGTACATATGGTTATTTCCCGTATCCACTTCTAAGGTATTTGCGCATACGACAACTAAAAACGACAAAGTGATAATGCATTACGAAATATAGAATATATGACATGATATGAGAAGCATAGCATTGCTATGCGATGATAGTATACAGTTACAAGTATAAGATGATAGTATATGAAAAGCAAAGCATACGAAAAGCATATAAAGATGACAGTATATGAAAAGCAAAGTATATGAAAAACATATGAAAAGTACAGTATATGAAAAGGATAGTATATGAATATCATATGAAAGTATAGTATATGAAAACACATGAAAGCATATGTGAAAACATATGATAGTATATGATATGATAGTAAAAGTATAAGTCTTCTACTCCTATGGGAGATATGAAAAATGATATGAAAGTATTGGCTTTAAACCAACACAAGAAAAGTACAGAAAGTATACGAAAGCCCAAAGTATATGATAGAATAAGAACGTACAAATGTATATGAAGTATATGAATAGTATGGATGACAAGATATGAAAGTACAAGATGAAACATATAAGAAAGTATAAGATAGTACAAGTATGAAAGTAAGAATGAGTATAGTACGTATGCAGTAGCCACTACATGAAATAAGACATGATATATACACAATAAGAAATGATATAAGCAATAGTACATGAATGCAATAAGTCATAAACCGAAAAGATGAGAAGTATAGGAATATGTAAAGTATGTAAAACAGGAATACAAAGAAAGTATAGATAAAAGATAAGCTGAAAGACATGTAACACGATCGAAAGTGATTGACATGCAATGAATGTAAAGATGATAAGTAATTAAAGCTATATATGGAATATGCATATGTATAGTTAAGTCAGGATCTACCACCACGCCATTGTCCACGCTATGTTCCCACTCAAGCGCAGCTTAGCACGGGTGTTCAATCCGTAGGTACCGAAGAGGAGGCTAGAGGACAGACATTCCACACGCAAAGCAGCCGACTCAGAGATGTGCTCACCAATTACCGCTGCAACTTCCGATGTTTTGTAATAGAAATCGTATATGTATAAGTAAATCTGACTCAGATATGTGTATAGATTTTCGTTGACACCACCAAGTGGTAGTTCTTTCAGATAAGTAAATGATTTTTTGTTATTATTGAAATTGTTTGTATACTACAGGTACAAGTACAGCTCTGAGAAAGAACAGGTCAATAAGAGTCCCAGTATATAGTATAGATAGTCTCACGCCCCGGAATCAGTTCAGATCCGCCAATCGAGTTGGATCGGGATCCGGGGGGGCGTGACAAATGCTCCCCGTGACTTCCGATTGAGTGCATCAGCCACCACATTTGCCTTACTAGGGTGGTAATGCAAAGTGAAGTCATAGTCCTCTAGGAACTCCATCCATATGTGTTGTCTTATATTGAGGTCCCGCTGCGTGAAAATATACTTCAAACTTTTGTAGTCTAAGTACACCTCGAACTCCTCACCATATAAGTAGTGGCGCCAAATCTTCAAGGCGAAGACTACGGCCGCCAACTCCATGTCATGTGTGGGGTAATTCTACTCATAATTCTTCAACTGAAGGGAACCATAAGCTACTACCCTCCTGGGGGACCCAGATCAAAACACACATCCCACCAAATTTTCGAGGCTGGCAACACACTCAGGTACTCCTGTCTCGGCCGAGACTATCAAGATAGGAGCAGTGCTTCCTCTTCAACTCCCCGGAATGCCTCCTCGCACGGCCATCCTAATCAAACTCGACCTCCTTCCGGTCAACTTCGCCATAAAAGCCGCTGCCGAGAAATCTCAATGAATCTCCGTAGCATCATGTACCAATCCTAAGAAACTATGGATCTCGAAGATCGACTTCGCCTTCTCCCAACTCATCATTGCCTCGACCTTCCAGTCCACCGACACGTACTGACGTCCGCCACCACGTGTCCAAAAAACCTCACCTCAGTAAGCCAAAACTCGCACTCATCGAATCCTCGCGATAATGATGATCTCTCAAAGAACCGTAAACAACTCGCGATCCCCATGCTCCCACTCCGACCGGGAGCATCAAATGTCATCCAAGAAGACCAATGACAAATTGATCCCAAATAGTGGTCGGAATACCTTACGATGAGGTCCATGAACACGCGCATTCGCCAATCAAAAGGGCATCACCGCAAACTCAAGAGCCCATAACGCTAGCTCAACGCCGTCTAAGGATATCCGTCTCCTTAACACTCAACTGATGGTAACCAGTGTGAAGGTCTATTTTGGTGTAGAATCGCGCTCCTCTCAATTGATCAAACAAGTCATCAACTTCGCAATGGGTACCACTGATCAGAACTCCTGCTCAACCGCTTCAGAGCGTCAATGCAATAAGGGTCCTGCGGTTTCTTCTTCTTGCAACAGAACCGGCGCCTCCCATGGTGAAGTGTTTCGTCTAATGAACCTTTCGTCTAATAGCTCCTTAGCCGGACTCTAGTTCCCCGTGAACTTCACTGCGCCATCCTGCGCGTGAGTCATGTGAGACGGGCGGGCACTGTGGTGTAACTCGATATCAAGTCTATAACCTCTATGGAGGCAATCTCTGTGAGTTTATCCTAAAAAACATCCTCGCACTCGCATTACTTCCGAGGTAGATCTAAGTCCGGGTCTCACCGTCCTCTAAGGTAAGGCTGCTTAGCCAACCCGCCTAACCTGGTCCCCTCGAGATCCGGACTCATACACCGCCCCGGGCAAAAGTATCAGTGCTCGGTCTCCCTAAAATACAACACGAGCATCGGGTCCCGCCAGGCGTAACCTCCCACGCCACAATCGATGACGACTCAGGCCGCCGCCTAATCCATCCCCAAGATGACGTTTAACCTCTAATTACGCGCATGACCCTCAGTTCACCGTGAGTAGAATCCTGAGATCTCTAACCCCAACCACCGATGTCATCCCTATCCTCGCCTAATCCCTGGGTGGGAGAACTCACATTACAAGCCCTCCCTCCAAGGCCTCAACCCTAAGCCCAACTCTATCACAACCGATGCAACAATGAATGAACGCGGGCTAATTGTAATCAATAACACTCTCGCCCATGCGGTGATAGCAAGAATGTACCTTGTAACCCGTCGATCTATCGACTCAACCGGCGGCGTGATGGCGTAAAACACTCAACCCCGACGTCCCTCGCTTGTGGGCCTTGTCCTCTCGTCGCGCCCATAACCCGCCTCTCCGTCTACAGGTAACGGAGGTGCCCGGTAGCCTCGAAACCGGGACATCGCTCTTCTAGCCTATAATCAAGCGGGAGGAATATATCAGATTCTCTCCCGTCCCATCAGCTGACTGACCGCACTGTCCCAAAACCCTGGGATCCCTGTCTTTGAGGGCAATCCCTCCTCATATGTTCGGGCTACTGGCAATGGTAGCACACCATTTGCCCAGCCTAACTAGCAACCCTAATCGTCTCCAGCCTGACGGCTTTACTGGAATCCATGTGAACTAAGCCCTGAAGCTCGAACCAGGTTAAGACTCGACTCTCCTTCCTCTTGCTATTAACACTGTAGATTCCGAAAGTGCTCGAGCATCCTCGATCTCTCTATGGTCGTGGTCGTCCCAACCACGAGTCCATGTCCCGTAGGCAAAGTCCTATATCCCGCCGAATGGACAACTATAGCTCCATTCTCGACCTCGACTAGCCACGTCCGCGCCACGTAGTCATCGCGAAACGGGCTAGCCCGTGAATCTAGCCACATAATTTGGTCACGCCATAGTCCCCGTCGCCTTCTGTGGAACTCCCCGAGCCTTCATGACGAAAGCGCTGTCCGAAAATACTGGCCTAAGGAAAAGATCATGGAACTCTCGCCCAAGTCGCTTCAGTCCCTAGAGGTCTTCGCCAATTCCACTACACATTGGCCTCACCTCTAAATTGGAATGCGTTTAGTCCGATCCCCATTCATATCGAGGCAATCTTCAACTCCAATACCACACCTACACGAACCAATGGTCTCGCCACCATCGATATCCTCCCCTTGTGAATATCGAAGATGATGTGCCCTAAACCTCCTGAGGTTACCGACTCCCCGGCTACCCTGGCCGCACTAGCCTCGTGCAATAGCAAAGCAAATGCATCCCTACAGCCCCCAACAAAGGTCCTCATTGGTCAACACCGGTGGTGTCATTAGCACCTCCTCGTGGACGACCTCTACGTCCTCGCCCTCGACTATCCATCTACACATGTCAAATGACAAGTTAAGTTTAATGCAACATCTATAAGGTGTAAACACAGCCCCGAGATACTATTCGTATACCGAAAAAATTTTCATACTTTAAATCATACGCAACAAAAATTTATTTTATTTATTTTTATTTTTATTTTTTGAAAACCTCGTGAACAGTTGCTCACGAACAAATGATTCAAACACCGACCTATAACACGCACTAAAATAAACTAGGTCGAGCGTGATAGTACACACCTATGGCCTGTGTTGCACGCACGCTGCGCTTCAGCCGCGCAGATAATAATACCGTGGCTCTACGTCGTCGTATCAGGCCCCCCTCCAAATCGTGTCACGTGCATGTCTTGCCGTGGTCGCGCCGCTAGCACGCTCGCTGCGGTCATCTACCGGCACGCCGTGTCGCACCTTCCTTGTCACGATACAAAATCGTATAGCGAGATGGTTATGCTGCGCCATGCCACACGCCTGCGCTACAGAGTCGAGTAAATGGCTTCCAGCTCTACTCGTGGTCATAGTGGCATTAGGTGCCGACGCAGCCCCCGGTGCCCTCAGGGTCGCGACGCCAAAGCCTGAGCCTCTTGTCACCGATACAGCTGACTGTATCAGCGACACACTCGCTAGCCAGCCGAGACAAGGCCGCCACACGCCCCCCACGCGCCGGGCCTACTCACGTGGCCCCCGCCGGTCAGGACGCAGGTCGCGGTCGCAACCCCACCCACAATCGTATCGGTGTCGCTGCCATCAAGGCGACTCCCCCCGCGCCTCCCAGTTCCAGGCGTCAAGGATACAATTTTTTTGTATCATGACCCAATGGAAATCGAAATGGCAAGAGCCCAACCAGCCCCCCCGCACTTGCCTCTTTTTTTTCACTCATTTTTTTCCTTTCGTCTAAATTTAGTGGAAGACTATTAATATATATATATATATATATATATATATATATATATATATATATATATATATATATATATATATATATATATTTTTTCATTTTCTATAGAACAAAATAAATTCATTAAAATTTATTTTATTTAATTTTTTCCTCGTTTGCTAAATCCAGAAACCTTAAAAAAAATATTTATCCTCAACACATTTATTTGGTTATATTGATTTTTTCCTCAACACTTTTTCCTATGTGCTATTCACTAAGCACACAAATCACACAACATACACAACAATTCATGTTATACACACCATTCATCAAAATGCACAATGAATGCGTGATCTAACCCGTGCCCATCAAGTCCTAGGTAATCGTATACCTAACTTATTGATACTAAGCTATACCTTAGTATCCGACATTAAGCTCTAAGTATTTATAAACCTAAGCTCTGATACCAAACTGTGACGCCCCAAATCCCGGGGTGTCTCATTGACAACCCGTCAACCTCATGGACACCAGGTCTCATATTGGCGAGACCTATACATGAGTAAAATGGCCACTGGACCCATACATCAATACTACCCACAACTATATTACAATACCAAGAGTTATTACTTTACTCTTAACCAAAACATATATCAAAATTTAAAGTTAATGTTATACAAAATGAATACTGTGCCACAATCCGCTTCCTTTCTTAAAACGCGGCTCTGCAGCGAACTGCTCTCCTCAGACACTTCCCAGACCAAATAACGATCCGACAGCGAAAGAACGCCCGCAGCTGGAGCAATTTCCTACACAAGCATTCACCACCTAAACAGACATGCCACGACAACCAAACACACCTGGCAACACGATCCTATCATCGTCTACATGCCCAATCCCATGCCTCGAGTCTTCACTCAACTCCCTCACACATGCCTAAGCCAAATGCTGAAATACAGCCAAACAAAAAGGTTTTTGTTCTTGAAAACATATCACCGAAGCTTCAAGAAATATACTGACAACCCTCCGAGGTGAATTTCTAGGTATTTCTCCGAAATACTTCACGGGTCCCGCTCCGAGACGAATCCATCAAGAACAACTTTCCAAGGCAATTCTTCTGAAAATCTCCTTGAAATTCCTTTCACAACCATTTCTCTTCACTTTTCTTTCATTTTCGTGTCATGCACTCACACCTATCGTCTAGTGTCGCTCCTGCACAAGACATTTAAATGATTATGTCATTTCCAAACAATTCACGTTTAATATATTTTATACTTAATATATTAACAAAAATTAATTCACATAATTCATGTTATTCAATTCACAATCAATAACATCAAAATTAGCACACATGGGCTAATAACAATCCAAACAATTTATTTTAAATTACTCATCAACACAAAATCACACAACATATCACGTGAACACTGAAACTGTAAGACCCGAGAAATTCCAATTTATGGAATAAGGGCAAAATCGTAATTTTGATTACAAAATTGTAATTTCTTGCTGAAAATTGTGAATTAATTCTCTATATCTCGGGATGGTAAAACTGATCATAATCAAGTAAACCGTCACGAATCTAGTTGGCACGTGAAAATTTCAATTTTCCGAGACAGCTTGAGTTTACACGTTTTCGAGGTATCGTTAAAGGCTGTAAACCGATTGGCGCGACGAAAGTGCAATGTGGAGCAAGATACCTGCCCCATAAGTGGTGGAGTAGACAAATGATTTAAATGGACTTTGCCAATTAGTGCCGAACATCAAATCCTAGTTATGAGATAAATGACATTATAAATCGATTTTAAAAGAACAACTCGATCTAAATAATGACAGATTCCATCTTCTCCATTTCAAATTTAAAATAGAAAACAGGAGGATTTTTTGGGGGACGAGTAGTCGGGTTCTGAGAGAGTTTTAGAGAGAGAGGGGCGTTTCTCAAGATCCCTGAACCTGACCGTCGGATTAACCGAGCAAAGGCTGAACGCCTAATGCTTGAAAGAGGCTACGCGTGGACCCCTGATTTACTTAGTTTTGACAAACTCCTCGAGTAGGATTTTCTCCCTACTCGCTTTTATTCCCCATTTTTAGCAAGCTAAATGTTTCGAAAGCTGATTCGAGGCTATTAGGGTTTGCTTGACCTGGCCCCAACATCGAATCGAATTAATATGTGTTGAGTTTTTGGGTTCGAGTAAAAACACTTATCGCTTCCACTACGATGCGGGAATAACTGCGTGTTCTTGGTGTTAATCATGTTGAATGGAATCAGGCCTAAGTGGCTGTGAGACGCTGGGTTCTAATATGAACCATGTTTTATTTTGAGTGTCGAATGTAAACCTTGTGGTTTTAATGCTCTAGAAATAGTGGACCCAAAATGTATTTTTAAAATACGCTGACAAGAATTCGAATCGACCGCTTGCGTTTCAGATATTAGCCCAAGTGCCAATTTTATATTGAATGGGTAAATACATAAATACGTCAGGTGATTTAAAGTTTTATAATATATTCATGTATATATATTTGCATGTGGTTTAAACTGCATCGGGAATCGCACACGCATTCCATACGCACCGCAAACATCCCAGGAATCACAGACAGCACGGCATAAGTCTGCAGGCACTTCGTCTTGAGGGCAGTCTAAAAACGTCACATCTGAGTAGTCCAAACCAAAAACATCAATCAGTCGAGCTTCACTGATATTCACCTGAGGGTAGTCCACAAACAACTTATATATATCAACTGGTCTGAAATGCACCAATCAATGATATACACCTGTAGGCTGTCCACTAATAAAAGAACAATTCCCATACAAGGCTTAGGCAAGTGTGAGAGAGTTCACTTATGACTCAGGATCCGAAATAAAGTCACGCAGAAGATCTCAAGCAAGACTGCGACTACCGAATGCGTGTTTAAATCGAACATCAGACCGGTACTTATATGTATGAGGGAATGATTTAGTAAGCACCTTCCCACCGAGCTTTAGCTCACCCTACGTGGACCTCCTATTTGCTAAAAAGGTGAAGCGTACAGGGACGCCTCATTCCTGTAGTCGAGTTTTTCTGAAGAAAGCCGCGGCTTGATGGTTTCTTCACGTATTGTAATTCTGTAATTTAATATATGTGCTGTATAAGAGCTCATTTACTAACTCTGTAACTACTGACATGGTTGATATGTTGATGGATATTGTTGTACGGTCCCAGAGGCCGTTTTATCCATGTTGTTATCCTTGGGATTATATTGGACTGTTTGGGACAGGTTTATGCAGGTACTGTGTTTGGGTAGAGCTCCCTGTACAAAGGAGACTCTGCCCGATTTTCTGAAGTGGCGTCGGGTAACCCGACACCCACTGTATTCCACGGGTTGACGGGCAGTCAACTGGACTGCTCTCAAGGCCACAAACCCTGCGGCTCATGACTGCTCATGTACCTAATAATAATAGATTTTCTCTACTCCTGGCTCAAAGATTTCAGATCATAACACTACTATCTCGTGCCCCAACAAATCCCCATCCATTAAAATGACTTCAACAAAACCAAGTAGGAAAAGATCCCTACTGGAGTCAGTTTAACTCCACAAAATCGTGTCCACGCCAGAGCCTTGCCACGCAGAATAACTTTGTTTCTCGCCTGGCCACGAGAAACCAACGGTCCGAACACGGAAATCTGTATAAGTCACTCTTTCTCTCTCTAAAATATGAAACCCACACCTACAACACGTTTTTCTAAATCGCAAGACTATTCTTCTTTCGTCTTATTCACTTCACTCTTTCCACTTAATCCCCATTTCGTTCTCGCTTTATTTTCGACTAATACTCGCTTTAATTCTGCCTTATTCATCGCCATTCATCTCCATCATCTCACTAATCACAGAATACTGTCGCTACGAATACACATAGTGAAAGAATCTTTTTCACACAACACGCCATGTGCTCGCCATTATACGCAGACTCGACACCCGGTGGCCTCAAAAACGTGGAATTCGACCGTCTTAATTCGACTTAAATTCGACGTGGTAGCTAGATTCTTTGCGAGACGATTCCAACTACAAGTTCGCTTTCATTATCCGAGATCAAGAAAATTTCGATTTTGAACGAAATTACCATTTTACCCTTTTCAATTGTAATTTTCGGCTTAGAGGTAAACTCACTTCCCAAAGATAAATCAATTAGGGAAAACCATAATAATCCAAGAATTATACCAACTAACATCAACATAAAAATAAATGCACAAAATCATTCTAAAAAGTATATAAATCAAGCATCAACTTCAAGCAATCAACCCTAGAGGATGTTTAACCACCGTCACAACCAAGAAATCCAAAACCATGTTTAACATAAACATAATGATGAAAGATTAATTAAGAGAGTGAGTTTGAGATGTTTTTAAATGGAGATAAATTCACCCCAACCTAGCCCACAATTGCAAGATACCCCTTAAGAGGCAAATTTCCTTCAAAATCGAAATCCAAAAACAAAGTAAAAAAAAAAAAATCAAAACCCTAAGTGGGATCAAGAAGTAGAGGAGAACCCAAAGATGGTGTTCCTTTCCAAAACTAAAACCCAACCAAGTCTATAACACATCTATTTATAGGAAAATGGAAATGGGCCTTTAAAATGGAAAATGGCTCATTTTGTAAGGCTCGACGTCTTTCATCGAGGTATGGCGTCTTTCACCTCGGGCGAACCAAGAGCTATCTTGTTCAGACAAGCTCCTGTTCACTTCTACATACCTGGGCAAACACCTTCTAACTTCAAACGAGATCATAACTCTATCCGACCTCCAATGTAATGATTTCGTCTCTATGGAACCCAAGAGATTAAAATCTGTATCTACATCAAGCCTCGAGTCATCGAGGCCACTAGGTAGACCAAAATCGGCCAAACATCGAGGGGTGCCATATGTCAGGTTTTGGAAAATCCTCCCTCGCTTCTACGAGTCGTATCTTTTCGCTCAAACTCAATTAGGTGATCTCTGACTCATCGAAAGCTCTGAAGGTGAATCCATCCATATCATGCTTAAAGCCATGGGAGGTCATGGTACAACTTAGAAATTCATATTTTTAGCCCTCATTTTGCTCTATTTGCTTCAAAATGTTCCTAGAGTCATAGGATAATAAAATTAAGCATTGGAGCTGTTAAAAACACCATAAAAGCATATGATTGATAGGTGATTAATGGTATAAAAGAATGAATGAAAAGCACCTATCAATGTGGGAGGAAACATGGTCGTTGAGAACATGAGAGGGTGCACGCTAGTCCCATAGAATCAATGGTTGGACATCATGGACATTCAATACGAAAAAGGAAGGCTCCTTCATGTGGTACTCATTGAGAATGTTACAACATTTGACTTGTATTTCCGAGATTGTTAGTTTTTTGGATGTTGGTACATGTAATGTGTATTTTGGATACTTCTACTTATAATTCATGTTTTGGATATTGTTACAACATTTGACTTGTATTTCCGAGATTGTTAGTTTTTTGGATGTTGGTACATGTAATGTGTATTTTGGATACTTCTACTTATAATTCATGTTTTGGATATTATTGGTACTTTGGATGTTTATTACAATATATTGAAAGGTGTTGACTTGGTTAATTTGGTTTGATTGATATTGGATAAAATGTTTATCATGATGTATACAGGTGATAAATTTATTCTTTGTATTAGAGATGAAGAACTACAAGAAATTAAAAGTTTACTTACTGAACATTTTTGTAGGTAATAACTAAAATTTTGTAGGTAATTCAGTTTACCAACTGATTTTCTATAGAACATAGTTGTTACATCTATGTTTTGAGTTCATTTTAGATGCTACTTTTGAGTATTTTATATCCATATTCATGTAAAACTCATAAAAATTCCTCTAAACTTAGTTTTGTAGGACTTTTTTAGAAAGCAAGTGATTTGGAAAGATATGAGCAACATGTTCAGCGAAAGCCTGACCGGTGTTTCACAAGGCCACAGCGTGAATTTTCATACCAGCCTGAAGATCAAATGGTTCAACTCTCTACTCCATGGTTTATTCCTACATTAGCAGCTTCCAACGACGCCACACGCCCAACCAAGAGTGAAACTAATATACACTTCAATAAATTGGAGAAGAAAAATGGTTGTCGAAAGAAACCCATCAATGTGGACACACTCACTGTCGAGACATAACTTCTTCATTTTAACTTGGACGCACAAGTTGCTGTTTGTTCTCTTTGAATGCAAATGCAAATCCATGAGTAGTTGAACCATTTGATCTTTCAATGGTACAGTAGTACCATTTTCCAAATCGACACACTATGACACACCAATTGACTTCAAAACACGTCGTCATTTCAACCACTTCTTCACCTGCCAGCCCTACAAAACCAAGCTTGTATAAAACGCGTATGAACAGACATGAATATGGATATAAATTATCAAAAAATAGCATGTGAAATTAACTGTTCAAAGTTGCTTATTTGCTGGAATTCAATATTTGTAGGTAAATACTAGTAGGAAAATTGTAGGTAATCTATTGAAAATTAATTCTTGCCAATTTAGTAGGTAATCTGTCGATAAACCCTTATTTTTACCTACAAAGTTGTATTAGTGGGTAAATTCAGTAGGTAAACTATCAAATTCTTGTAGTAAAGTGTTCAATATAAAAATTGTTTTATAGAGTGGCCTAAAGGTGTCTCTTGAAGTAACATCTTTAGAATAATTGTTGTTTACGAATATTCAAACGCTGTTTCTTCAGTTATTAATTTCATGTGAATCAAATTTTCTAGCCACATGCCATTAAACACTTTCAACGAAATAATGTATATACGATTCTCAAAGACACTTTAGCAGAATTGGGTTTTCAAAGTTTGCCTTTTCAAAAGACACTTTCAACAAAATAAGGTAAAATCATTTATTCAAAACATTTTTTCAAAGATAAATTCAAAATTTCTAAAATTCATACGTTTCTTCAAAATATACCTTCAATTAAATAAATACAGCATTTATCTCTCAAAGATATTTCAACGAATTCAAAAATTTCAAAATTATAAATATATCTCTTCAAAAGACACTTTCAATGAAAATAAATGGGAAATGCGTCTATTCAAAAGACACTTTTTAGAATAGAATTCAAAATTTTCAAATTTGCATGGTTATCTATCCAAAGACACTTTTAATATTACATTCGAAATTTTAGAAAGCAGCATATCTTCAGGTTTTCGATTTTTAGAAAGCCGATCTTCAAGCAGACACTTTGAGCTTAAATCAAAAAATTTTAAATTGTAGAAATCAGGTTTTAAATGCACACCCTCTTTGAGTCAGAATTAGAATTTTCAAAATTTTAGAAAAGGTTACTTCATAAACACTTTTAAAATGTCTCTTTCCACATGGCATAAACTACAAAAATAATCCTAAATATAACGAAGCCCACATCAATGAAACAATTCTGTGGTGTCGTTTCTTCAAAAGACACTTCTAAAAATTCAAAACTGGGAAAGCTTCAACTTAAATTCAAAATTTTTAAAATTATGTAAAGCCAGATCTTTAGCACACTCGCATAATTCAAAATATTCAAAATTATGAGTCAGTTTTTAAGACACTTTGTGATAACATTTCTAATTCTTAAAGTAGACTCAAACACTTTTAGAAAGTGTCTTTCAAGAAGACATTTTCCATGACAAAACTACATTACATTTGGGTGAATATTTCTAAACCTATATTATTTAAGGAATTTTTTTGACACTAAATGTCTAAAGCTTAATATTTAAAGGAACTTTCCAAAAATAATAAAAAATTAAAAATTAAAAAATTCAAAAATGTAGTTTGAAAAATAATCCCAAATGATAATATAAGCTCCCATCAACAAAGATAATTTAAAGGCTTCAAGACACTCTTTAAAATTTGAAACTGAAAGCCATTTTTTGAAGAGACACTTCAACTTTAAATTCCAATTTTTGAAATTATGTGGTGCCAGACTTCAAAAGATAATTTCACTTATTTTTTCAAAAGTATAATTTTGTATAAAATTTCTAATTTTCAAAATGCTCTCAAAAAACACATTTACAGCCGTTCGAAAAGTCATTTTTAAAAACCAGCCTTTCTGTAAGACATTTTCCACGTGACAAAACCTACATTAGATTTATGAATATTTCCTAAACCTATATTATTTAAGGAATTTTTTTTTTTACACTAAATGTTTAAAAAGCCCATATTTAAAGGGAATCCAACATTTTACAAGGATTTTTTTTGTCAATATCATTGATATTATAGAACATTCAACATTTTTAAAATCAATATTTTATTATTAGGGGTTGAAATTAAATATGTATAAAGTTGGTGCTCATTTTGTTATTTACTTAGAAGGGCGGGATCAAATTGCAACCCCATATGGTATGGCCGAATCAGTACGGGTGGGTAGAAAATGACTTGATTTGTCCATTTGGCAGTTGTTGATAGGTCACAACCGTCTTCGTCCACCTCGAAAAGGTCCACCCTTCCTCCTCCTAACTCCTTGCTCTGCATCTCTTCTTTCTTTCGATTTCTCTCTGTTCCAGTATTGACTTCCTGCAACCAACAGACATGCATGGGTCAGCAGGAGGAGGAGGGCGGCTCTTCTCTCGGTTTCTCCGCCTATTTGATCGGATGGCTTCCCACGACGTCCTCACCTTTCTCCGGGGACATAAACTCAGTGATACGCTCCTGAAGAAGCTGAAAATGAAATTTCTGGCAGTGAAGGGAGTGCTGAAGGACGCTGAGGCCAAGAAAATCACGGATTCAGATGTCAGTGATTGGGTGGATGAGCTGAAAGATGTTGTGTATGATGTAGAGGACTTGCTTGATGATATCGCCACCGAAGCTTTACGCTGCAAGGATAGAGCCTTGATTCTCTATACTCAGGTATGGAAAATCAACTTTTGTGAGGGGATCAAGTCCAGGGTAGAGGATATCACTCTGACACTCTAGACTGGCCTGCACAAGAAAAGATGTTCCGCTTCTGAAAGAAGGCGGCGTAGGAGACAATTTGTCAAACAGATGGCCGACGACTTGCTTGGTAGATGAGTCTGGGGTGTACGGTAGGGATGATAATAGAGAGAAGATTGTTGAGTTTTTACGGTCCTATAATGCAAGTGGGAATAAAATAGGTGTGATCGCCCTGGTGGGTATGGGCGGTATTGGGAGAAGGGCCCTTGCTCAAGCTGGTTATAAAGATAGGATGGTGGTGGATTGTTCTGATCTTAAAGCATGGGTTTGTGTTTCAGAGGAATTTGATCTTGTCAGGATTACAAAAACCATTCTTAAGGTGATAACTTCCGGTACTAGTACCGAAGACAATGATTTGAATCTGCTTCAATGTAAATTGGAGGAGAGCCTTAGCAGGAAGAAGTTCTTGTTATTTAGCATTAAAGTGAAGTGGGTGGCAGTAACGCAGTATTAGTCGATTAAAGAATACTGATATCTTTAAGCTGTTATGAAGATATTTACCGCGATGGAGTAGGTAAATTATAATAAATATAATTTATTATTTTGGAATAAGATCAGTTATTAATAATAAATGTAATTTATTATTTTGGAATAAACGATTATTCGAATAACAGCGTTTAGAAACGGTTTTTTGAGCGTGGCATATTGTGATATCGATGATCACAGATATTGTGTGTTAATTCAGGTATTAAATCTTAACAAATGAAATTAAATCAGTGATTGATTTAAATATTGAGTCGTTGTTTATAAAGATTAGAATTTTGAGATTTATCTTCGATTAATTAAGTACCATTAAAAAAAATTTAAACAAAATAAAGACCAGTCTCAACGCATAAAAGGAAGATTTTTTATTTTTCCTGCACCGGGACCGGATCAATGCTCGTGAGGGGCGCTGCTTTTAAGGCCAATCCGGTGTCGCTGTGCCATTATCGGGTCGTCAGCGTCGCACACCGCATTAGAAGCTTCAATAAAGGAGAACATAGACCACAAAGACCGGTGTTAGCCGATTGTCATTATCACTTATTTGAATATGAAACTAAATTCTCTTTTAAGATGTCCAGCGCATCCCGTGATTTGAACCTTTTGCGGAAATTATTATTATATCCGATGAATGCCGAGATTTCTTTTGATTTTATTATGATTGATTATTGAATCGATGATTATTAAACATACTATTTCCCTTTGATTTTTAATTTCAAATAAAAGAATTAATTTCATCTTGTAAAATTTTATCCAAATGACAATTTATAATAGGTTAACTAATTTAGATGCTATTGCCAAAGTAAATCAAATTAGTGAGTCCCTTTGTATTTATTGAATTGTATAAAAGGAATAAAGGGAGACTTATAAAATTTTAATAATTTTCTTTATAATTAGGAGCAAAGAGACGAACCCAAAGGAGAGTCAATTTCTTGCTTAATTATTAATAATGGTTTTATTCTTATGCTTAAAAAGGTAAAATGGATACACCAAATGTAATATATAAATGACACAGTAGTAAAGTAGGTTTTAAGCTCTCCAAGAACACCGGATATGTTAAAATTCTACCTGAGAATTTAATGATAACAATAGTTCATTGCTATTTATTTTATACTTGAGGCCTTATTGCAAACATTGTTCTATTTTGTACAGCTCCCACTTCATTATACTCTACATCCTGAATGATCAAGTTGGATTGGCCAACTTCTTTTCAATCATTCATAGATAAAGGGTTCACCTCACAGATTGATTCTAATTCCCGCTTTAATAATCTGATAAACCTCCCAAGCTACATGACAAGATTCTGAGCAGGAACAATCAAAAGCCTGGCAAGATCTAAATTTAATTCATCCTGATGGTTTGATATAATTACTATTGCTAATAATATCAAGATCTCTCCCTCAAACCGAGTTTGCCCCTAATTTCAACCTGCTGAGCGTCTAAACACGCCGATAAGTCCCTTTGCAGCACATTGATGGCTGCGGAATTGACTCACCATGAAAATATGTATTGTTGAAAGGTATTCAACAACATACTTAAACATGACTAAAAGGTCATAAAGCTTAAGGCAATCCCTTTTGAGGAAAGATCTCAAAGAGAAAGGAGACCCCATGATTACAGATGATTATGTGTATTTACGTGAACTGATTTTTACTGGATATGACTAGATTTCGCTTTTCACAAGCCATGGAAAGTGTGATGATTCTAGTAAATCGATGGTGCTATGAATGAAGAGTTGAAATCTATGGCCCATAACTTCATATCCGATCTCATTGAATCGCTCTTAATAGGTTATAAACCCGTCGGTTGTAAATGGGTCTTTAAGACAAAGCGCGACGCTAAAGGCAATATCGAACAATTTAAGGCCAGACTTGTGGCCAAAATGACTCAAAAGGAAGGTATCACTACAAAGATGGTTCTTCTCCGTCAAGAAAGATCGCTTTAATCATCACAGACTGTAGCTCATTTTCGATTGGAGTTACATCAAATGGATGTGTAAACTAGATTCTTAAATGGGAATTTGATGAAGATATCTACATGGTAATAGCCCGAAGGGTTCGCAAAGAAAGAAATGAAACACCTAGTTTGCAAATTAATTGAATCCATTTTACGCTCTTAAATAAGCTTTCCAGACAATGGCATATTAAGTTTAATAATTATCATTACATCTTCTGATTTAGAGAACATTGTTGATCAAGATCTCGAAAGTTAGTGGGGAGCAAGTTTATATTTTTGATACTGTATGTGGATGATATTTGTTTTCATATAAAGTGATCTTGGTTTATTGAGGTGAACCAAGGAATATCTTCTAAAACCTCTACATGGTTGAAATAAGTGAGGTAAACTATAGCATTGCATCGAGATCTCATGGCTCCATCTCGAGGAGTGCTAGGGTTTATCTCTGTAGTTGATATATTGACTGTGTTTTAGAGAGAGATTTTAATATGCAAATATGTTCATTCCAAGTATTGCACCTATTGAAAGGTGACAAATTAAGTAAAATGCGCGCTCAAGGAATAACATGGAAAGGAGCAAATGAAGAAATTGCCAATGCATCAACAGGTGGGGAGTTTGATGTACGCCAAAATGTACTAGACCTGATATCAGCTATGGTAAAGCATGCTAGGAAGATACTAAAGTGATCCAGATTCGAACACCGAAAGCCGCAAAGAAGGTCATGAGGTACTTACAGGGACAAAGGATTATATGCTCACATATAAAAGATAATACGGTAACAAATTAGAGTTGCCTCATACTTCTGATTCTGAATTATGTAGGAGTTGTTCGATAGCTAAAGCTCAACTTCAGGATTTGTCTTTTATGTGCAAATGGGCAATCCTGGAAGAGTGAAACAATCAATTACTGGTTTCATCCACGATGGAGGCCGACTCATGCTTGCCTCTTGAAGCTTCAAGTCATGCTTTTATATTATGAATTTTTGCCTTCCAAGGCTTGGTATGTCAGGCTCAATTTATCAAGTAAACTTTGAGAATCATATTGTGATAACACCCCAGAAATGCTTTTCTCTAAGAATGACAAATCTTTCTGAAGGATCGAAACACATGGATTTAAAGTACTAGTTGTTAAAGAGAAAGAGTCCATAAACAACAAAGGTCAACAGTAATATTAGACCACACTTTTATGGTCGCTTAATCCATTAACCAAAGGATTACCTTTCAAAGGCATGTATTTAGAACATGTTATGAGGATGGGCCTTTTGAGAATCCTATAATATGTATGATAATGAATGGTGGTTATGTAATTGACAATTTGCGTATTAAAATTGTTTCGTTTATTCTCGTTTTCACTACAATAAGACGCTTTCTTTATTGTTTGATAAACAAGAATTGTCCTCGACAAGACAAATTGATAGGGCTATTTAGCATTATGGACTAGGGTTGCTATGGGTTATCGATGTGTGGTGCGTGGAAGGAAACATGACATTATGGCTGGGTGTGACCATGACTCGCATTTCCATGATCTAAACCATTCAAGAGCCATGGTGAGTTATGATTTTTGACGCATTGGCTAAGTTATTGAAATCGTGGATCACGTGTCAAATTTATTTTCTAATATATATTATACGTAAACTAAATATATTTATAGTTTTGGTAATCTGGCCATGGGCTGGGTGAGAATGTTATTCCACATTAAAATTAAGTGGGTGGCCCACTAACCTAGAATTTAGCCAATTAAAATAATACCCAATATCTTTAAACTGTTATGAAGATATTTACCCTTGATGGAGTGAGTAAATTATAATAAATATAATTTTATTATTTCAATAAGAATGCTTATTAATAATAAATATAATTTATTATTTTGGAATAAACAGTTTTATTCAATAACACATTTAACTAAGCTTTAACGCCAGAGTTTTCAGCCCTTCTCCTATCAATAAGTTATATATATATAAACTCCTTCATGTGCGGTGAGAGCACTCTTCCATCAATTACGTAAAACACTCGTAAGATCAAAGTTTGATAAGGAGGTAAAGAGATCAAGGATTTAAGATCTTATAAACCGAAGGGAAATCTCTCATGGCTGTTCTTCAACGTATGTAATCTATTTATTATTATTATTATTATTTTATTATCGTAGATGAGTTTGAATTCAATGATCCGAATATTGTGTGTTAATTTCCGTGATTAAATCTCAATGGGCCTTTACTCGTCTCGATGGGATGTTTGAATGAAAACTACAATGATTTGGGAGTTTCCACAACTTCATTTCGTTGTCATTCCAAGGAAGTGCAAGATTATCAGAATAACACTGTGAGTGGTGAGGTTGCACCGTCACATGCTCTATTCACATTCATCATTGGGACTCAAGTATCTCCCCGAGGACTCGTTGGTCTCTATTTGCAAACATGCATTTGAAAATGGAGATTCTAAATTCACAACCAAAAAGCTAGAAGAAATTGGGTAAGGAGATTGTAAAAGGTGTAAAGGACTCCAGCTTTGGCCGCAAAGACCCCTCGAGTGCCTTGTACTCGAGTCAGGTGTAAAGTGAAATGGGAAAAATTCATGAACAAAGGAAATTCCTCGGGGATTTACCAAATGATCAAATTCTCCTTGCCTCAGGGTTAAGCTTTCATGCTTTTCTTTCTCCACATTTAAAGCGTGTTTTGCATATTGCTCGATTTTCCCCAAGGACTACTTAATTTGGAAAGGAAAACTTTGATTCTATTATACGTATGTAAGTATGGTAACAATCCGATGGCAAGAAAACAATAGAAAAAGGTAGGTGAAGGTGCTCTTTCACTTTGACAGCTATATTTGCGCGGTCTTTTTTCGTAATTTCCTAGTACCAAATCATATTTTATAAATGCATGATCTCATCAATGACTTGGCTCAAGTTGTTTCTAGAAAATTTTGTGTTCAGTTGAAGGATGGTAATATAAAAGAAAATCCTGAAAAGTTTCGTCACTTTTCATAATTTAGAAGTGAAGCAAGGACCTGCGTTTCGAGAGTCGGAGACATAATCGGATGATGTTGTAGGGTCTTCAAACCTCTTACCATTGCATTCAGACTCGCCAATTAGATAAGGTTTCAAAGGATAGAAATCTAATCTAACTCCCCATGGGTCGTGAGTTTCGCCAAGTAATAGAGTTTGGAAAGTCTCTGATATATTACTGGCTACTAATATTTACTAGTATTGTCATTGTGTTATTATGAGATACTGTGATTCGCTCGATTCAATTGGTAATTTAAAGCATTTATGCTTATCTAGACTTTTTGCATTTATGACTCATCAAAAGTAAGCTACCTGACTAATTTAGGCTTGTGGTTAATTATAAACATTGATATTATACTTTGGCCTGGAACTGTTGAATTGTTTAAAATGATGTAAGATGATTAGCTTACGCCATTTGATATCAGTATTGCAAGAAAGTGAAAAAGAGATTCCAAGTCAAATGGGTCTATTAAAAGCCTACAAAAATCGAGAGCACTATATTGTGGGCAAGGAAAGTGGGACTAGGTTGAGAGTTAAGCTAGCTTCCCAAATTCAGGAGCCTTTTCATTCAAGGGTTGCAGAATGTGGTTGATGCTAAGGATGCCTTACATGCCAATTTAGTGAAAAAGCAGTACCTTGATGAGTTAGGAGTTGGAACGAAGCAGCCATGAGGTGATGAGATCAAAATGGAGCAAACGCAAAGGCTCAACACCAAGAACTCATCAAACCCTAAAGAGACTCACCATTTATAGATACTGGTGGGTTCAACATTTCCATATCGCCGATGCCAATTCTCAATACGGTGTCATCTGCCTTGGACTATGATAATCGTATCAGCTGCTTCCCACCCCCGGGCAGCTACCATCTCTTAAACATTTATATATAGCTAGATCGAGGGGGGTCGAAAGAGTGGGCTCTGAGTTTTATGGGGCTGAGCCCTCCTTTGTATCCCTAAAAGCTTTGTCATTTAAGGGTATGAGTAAATGGAAGGAATGGTCGTATTTGGGAGGCCAAGGGGGAGAATTTCCCCGTCTCAAGGAGCTTTATATAGAGGATTGTCCCATGCTAAATGGGGACTTGCCAACTCACCTGCCTTTCTTGACGAAACTAGAGATTGAACACAGGAGCTTAGGCTCCACTTCCAGGCCCATCCTTGATATGAGGACGCGCAACCGTGACATCTCATAGTGGAAAGAACTGCCACCACTGCTGCAGATACTCTCAATTACAAATTCTGACTCTTTGGAGTCCTTATTGGAGGAGAGAATGTTGCAAAACAACACTAGCGTTGACACTTTAGAAATTAGAAAATGTTCTTTTTCTAGACCTTTGTGCAGAGTTTGTTTACCCATTACATTGAAATATCTATAGGTGCCCTAATCTTGTGTCTATTTGTTGCAAGAATATGGAGGCTGCATGTTTTCGGTCATTGACACTAGAGGGTTGTCCGGAATTGATATTCCCAATACAAGGTCTTCCCTCCATCTTAACTTCACTTTCTATTATGAGCTGCAATAAATTCACATCCCAGGTGGAGTTTGGTCTGCAAGGCCTGCCCCTCTTACCCTGCCATAGAGTCTCAGATCTTTCAAATCTCATTTCCCTGATGGCGGGTTTCAACTGCTTCACCTCTCTTCAGTACCAGAGATTCAGGACTGCCTCGTGCCCAATCTTGATCAAGAGCGGCTACGCACTTCCCTTTAGAAGATTCCAACCACACTTTAACAAAATAAATTTACCAAAATATATTTAAATATTAAATTCACTACTTTGGCCAAGAACTTTTTAAAATACACTTCAACCACACTCTTGCCTTGCCAATACAACTCCTAATACTCAAAAAAGTCAAACATATATATATAGAGAGAGACAGAGAGAAAAAATACAGAGAGAGACTTGCAGGCTTCAAACTATTTCCACATTTCCAGAGTCATTTGCAAATCCAGGAACAGAGATGGGTCGAGAAAATTTATGCGCTTCGCCGCCAGCTGGGTTAAAAAAGAAACAGAGCTGGCTCTGGAGATGCCTTACCAATAATCCACAACTGTCCACTGCTGAGACTGCAAGTTTTGGACAGGGCAGGACATCTCTCGTATAGCTCACATTCAAAGCATTATGATCGATGACCAAGTTTTGTAATGAAGGTGGCATTACACCAATTTATAGTTAGGTACTTATTCTTTCCTATAAGTGATCGTCTAAGGAAAAACTCACATTCTTAAATTAATTTTGATTTCATCCATTATAAATAGGAAAATATGCTTTCTCAATTTTCTAACTATAGCCAATTTCTATGCATCTTTAGGTTAACTGTAATGCCTCTCTGGCTCTGGTCAGCATATCTTCGTAAGGAAAACTTTAAGACGCCGTTGCTTAATTAATGCCTCTCAAGGCAGAATTCATTGAGAGTGAATTGATGCTTAAAGCGCAGCTCTGCAGGTCCTGGTTTTGTAAATTGTTTTTTTCTTGTATAATTTTATGGACCTTGGAATTTTTTTCATTAGCTAATTTGCCGAAATTCCGATGGCAGGCTTTCGATCTCTTCTCTAACAAATTTAGCTGTCTCGCAATGATTTCGAATGGGACCATTTTTCCTTGCTGTAGGTTCAATTCATTCCCTCCTCATCTTGGACAAATAGGCTAGATTTGTTTGCATTCAAAGACTTATGAGTTGGTACTCGTTGAAGGAATTACAGAAGCCTCAAGTCTGATGGTGGAGAGTGAGCTATGCAGCAGCCTCTGTGATTTCAGTTGGTGAGATATTTCTAAATGCTTTGGCTTTAATCCATTCAATCTAAAGCAAAGATTTGTAACCTCATATGAATTGAGTTTTCCTGTGGTTTTTTGAGCCTGCATCTGTATTGATGTCTTAGCTCTTCTGAAAACAACAGGTATGTTTTTGTGCACTGTCATACTCACACATAGTGGACTTACATCATTTTCAACCCAGGATAGGACCTAATACTGAATCTAAATTGAAGCTTTCGAAACAAAAATCTTACTGCCTGAGGTTCTGTTTTCATGAATTTATTCACTACGGTTTATATGGTCAAACGAGCTAGACATTTACATTTTCAGTAGTCTACATATTTTTTTCATTTCTTTCAGCTTTGATTAACCTGCAGATATTCTGTTTAGGCGCCTCAAACTCAAAATCTTCAGCTTCTGTCATGCCATCTCCTTCTCATTTACATGGTTGTCATCTGCCTTTGAGCTTTACCTTATTAATGGTAAGATAATCATAATAGTATTGCATTGGTTAAGCATGGATGCATTCATGCACAACACTTCATGCTTTCAGTCTTTAACATTACAAGGTTGTCCTGAATTTTTATTGCCTATGCAGGGTCTTCCCTCCAGCCTAAGTTCACTTACAGTTACAAATTGTGAGGAACTTGAATCCAAGATGGAGTGGGGCCTGCAAGGATCATCTCTTCACTCTCTTAAAATCTCAGGTCTTCCAAACCAGGTCCCTGGACAGTTTGGAGCTTCAACTGCTCACGTCTCTCCTAAAATACGAGATCTCTGACTGCCAAATGCTCTAATCCTTGACAGAAAAGCTGCTGCCTACTTTCCTTTCAGTTCCAGCATTCCAGACCTGCCCTTAGCTGAAAGGTCATTGCAAGTTTTGGATTAGGAAGATTGGGCAAGATATAGTCACAGATTCCAAACATTGCATTGGACGACCAAATTTCATAGTGAAGGTAGCATTCCAATCTAATTTCTTTATCAAAGTTCTGTTTGTCCTAAGGTAATTTTCTCAGGAAAACTGATTTGGTTAAATAGCAATTTTAATTTGATACATTATATTAGGAAAGATATGATTTAAAATTTCTATTTATTACAATAATTTCTTGCTTCCTTTAAGGTTTTCAGTCATTCTTCACTCTTGTAAATTGATGCTCTATATATTCATATGTGAATCTTCTTTTAACTAATACGTGTCTTTCTGAATGCTTCTAGCAGTTCAGATCACAACAAGAGCTTGATGCTTAAAAGCCATGCAACTCACAGTTATGGTATGCTGGGCCCTTTGACAAAAAAATAAACAAAATGGAAGGCTGGCCAGGCTTTAAATGTAGCACGGACAGTGTTTCAATGGAAGAGGCACAAAACTGAAAAAAGAAGAAGAAAGACTATTGTTCTTTTTTGTAAAACGATCTGCGAACTCAGTTGGTTACTCCTAGCAAGAGTTTCGGGTTTCTTGTCTGGTCCTGTTAGACTGTGTTTTGTTTCTGAAAACATTAAAAAAAAAAAGTAAGTAAAAAAATGATTTTCCTCGCTTAGTTGTCTAATAAAAAATTTATGAGAATAAGGAAATGACCGGATTGAAGTCTCCATGAGGAATAACATACTACAATATTGTAAATTGTAATTCCAAGTGAATAGATGTAAAAAAAATTATGTTTGGTTTTCAAAAAATATTAAAGAAAGAAAAAATGTCAAGGAAAATAATTTTATTATATTTGTTTGTATTATAAATTTTTTTAAAGAAAATTATATGTAAATAAAATTACTTTAAAATTTTAAATATTTTAAAATAATTTAATTCTTTATATTGATGAGTTTTGGAATTAAATAAATTGATTTGAGGTAGCAAATAAAAATATTATATAGAATTTAATTATATTTTATTTTCCTTCATATTTTTCCTTCTTATTTTCTTTTTTTTTTTTTAATTTTCCTCAATTTTTTCAAGATATAAAACATATCTAAGAAAAATAAATATAAATAAATTACTTTAAACTTATAAATTCATAAAACTGTAAATGAACATCATAAGATTTTTAATCCTAATGGTATAAGATTTATGGGATTTGAGAGACATTTTCCTTTCTTACACTTGGAATGCCTAGGAAAGCAAGAAATGGTTTTCTTCGTGTCCTACCAAGGGGTGAAGTTTCGGGGATGTCATAGCTTTAACGTTATTTAACTCTCATGTTTTATGATATTCAATGAAACCAATTATCTTTATTCAAAAAGGGGAAAAAAAAAACCTAAACTGATTTTGAATATTTAATTAATTTTTATATTCAAAAAGAAATTCTTTTTGGTTTAAAAAACGTGGTGAAATCAACTTTAATTTGTTATAAAAATGGTTCTTTCTTTTAATTTATATTCAAAATTTTAAAATATAAAACAATGAAATGAAAATTTAAACCAAATTTTGATCCGGAAAAAACCTATTTTTAAATCAAACATTTAACAGATATTGCTCAATAATTCTTTCATCATCATTTTTCTTCTCCTAAGTTGTCCCACGCTTTTTTTAATAATATTATATCTTACCTTCTCCGTAGTGGGCAATATTTAAAGCGAATCTTTCCAACATTTTACAAATATTTTTTTGTCAATATCAATGATATCATAGAACATTCAACATTTTTAAAATCAATATTTTATTATTGGGGCTTGAAATTTAAATATGTATAAAATTGGTGCTCATTTTGTTATTTACTTGGGAAGCAGGACTAAATTGCAACCCCATATGGTATGGCCGTATCAGTATGGGTAGGTAGAAAATGACTTGATTTGTCCATTTGGCAGTTGTTGATAGGCCACAACGGCCTTCGTACACCTCGAAAGGTCCACCCTCCTCCTCTCTAACCTCCTTGCTCTGCATCTCTTCTTTTCTTTCGATTTTCTCTGTTCCAGTATCACTTCCTTGCAAACCAAACAGACATGGCCGGGGCTCTAGCAGGAGGAGGAGAAGCTCTTCTCTCGGCTTCTCTCCAAGCTCACTTGATCGGATATGCTTCCTCAGCGATGTCCCTTACCTTCTCCGGGGACAGAAATCAGTGATACGCCGCTCCTGAAGAAGCTGAAAATTGAAATTTCTAAAAGTGAAGGGAGTGCTGAACGATTTTGCGCCAAGCAAAATCACGGATCTCGTATGTCTGTGATTGGTTGGATGAGAGCTGAAAGATGTTGTGTGTATGATGCGGAGGACCCGTTGATGATATATCGCCACCAGCTTTACGCTGCAAAATAGAGTCTGATTTCTCTCTTCTTACTCAGGTACGGAACATCAACTTCGTGAGGGATGAAGTCCAGGGTAGAGTATATCACTGACACTCGTAGAACGTCTTGCACAAGAAAAAAGATAGTTTCGGTTTAAAAGAAGGCGGAAGTAGTAGACACAATTTGTCAAACAGATGGCCGGACGACTTGTTTATAGATGAGTCTGGGGTACGGTAGGGATGATAATAGAGAGAAGATTGTTGAGTTTTTACGGTCCTATAATGCAAGTGGAATAAATAGGTGATCGCCCTAAGTATGGGTGGTATTGGGAAGACCACACTTTGCTCAGCTGGTCTATAAAGATAGAGAGTGGTGGATTGTTTTGATCTTAAAGCATGGGTTTGTGTTTCAGAGGAATTTATCTTGTCAGGATTACAAAACCATTCTGGCAAGGGGGATAACTTCCAGACTAGTACTGATGACAATGATTTTGAATCTGTCAATGTAAATTGGAGGAGAGGGGCTTTAGCAGGGAGGGAAGTTCTTACTTCGTCCTTGATGATGTTTGGAACGAAAACTACAATGATTTGAAGCTCACAACTTCTTCAGCGCCGGCCTCCAAGGAAGTAAGATTATTGTAACAACACGCAGTGGTGAGGTTGCACGGGTCATGCGTTCTATTCGCATTCATCATTTGGGACGGTTATCTCCTGAGGACTGTTGGTCGCTATTTTCAAAACATGCATTTGAAAATGGAGATTCTAGTCCACATCCAAAGCTAGAAGAAATTGGCAAGGAGATTGTAAAAAGGTGTAAAGGACTGCCTTTGGCTGCAAAGACCCTTGGGAGTGCCTTGTACTCAGAGTTACGTGTAGAAGAATGGGAAAATCTGTTGAACAGTGAAATTTGGGATTTACCAAATGATCAAATTCTCCCTGCCTTGTGGTTAAGCTATGCTTTTCTTTCTCCACATTTAAAGCGGTGTTTTTCATATTGCTCGATTTTCCCCAAGGACTACGAATTTGAAAAGGACAACTTGATTCTGTTATGGATGGCAGAAGGGTTTTTGCAACAATCCGATGGCAAGAAAACAATAGAAAAGGTAGGTGAAGGGTACTTCACTGATTATTATCAAGGTCTTTTTTCGTAATTTCGATAAAAGACAAATCATATTTTATAATGTATGATCTCATCAACGACTTGGCTCAAAGCTGTTTCTCAAAATTTTATGCCTGGGCTTAGTTGGATATAATATAAAGAAAATCCTGAAAGTTTCGCCACTGGGTCATATTTTAGAAGTGAAGAATCGCCTCCGAGAGACGAGACACTGATGATGGGTTACAGGGCCCTCGAACCTTCTTACTATTGCATTCGAGGACTCGCCCACTAAGATAAGGTTTCTTAAAGGATAGAGATCTAACTTAATCCTCGTTGGGTCAGAGTTTCGCTAAGTAATAGAGTCTCTGAATGATATATTACCGATACTCAATATTTACTGCATTGTCATTGTGTTATTATGAGATACCGTATTGTCTCATCTAATTGGTAATTCAAATATTTATGGTCTAGACCTTTTACTTATGCACTCACTAAAAGGTTACCGGACTCAATTCTGTAGTTTGTACAATTTACAAACATTGATATTATACTTTTGAAACTTGTTGAATTGCTGTTTCAAATGATGCAAGATGATTAGCTACGCCATCTTGATATCAGCATAGCAAAGTGCAAAGAGATTCCAAGTCAAATGGGTATATTAAAAAGCCTACAAAAAATTGAGCGACTATATTGCGGGCAAGGAAAGGGACTAGGCTTGGAGTTATGAGCTTTCCCAAATTGGTGTAGCCTTGTCATTCAAGGGGGCTGCAGGAATGTGGCTGATGCTAAGGATGCCTTATGCCAATTTAGGAAAAAGCGCATTCTGAAGAGTTACAGTTGGAATGGGATGTTAAGCAGGTGATGATCAAAATGGAGTAAATGTGTAAAGCGCTCAACAACTTACAAACTCATTCCTCAAACTTAAAGAGACTCACCATTTATAGATACTTGTTCAAGATTTTATTGGTTTGAGGTTCTAATTCCTCAATATGGTGTCGCTCCGTCTTTGGACTAGATAATGTGGCCAGCTGCCTCCCACCTTGGGCAGCTACCATCTCTTAAACATTTATATATAGCACGATTGAGGGGGGTTGAAAGAGTGGGCGCTGAGTTTTATGGGGCTGAGCCCTCCTTTATATCCCTAAAAGCTCTGTCATTTAAGGGTATGAGTAAATGGAAGGAATGGTCGTGTTTGGGAAGCCAAGGCGGAGAATTCCCTCATCTCAAGGAGCTTTATATAGAGAATTGTCCCATGCTAACTGGGGACTTGCCAACTCACCTGCCTTTGTTGACGAAACTAGAGATTGAAAAACTGTGAGGTTTCCTGGTGTGGTCTAATTTCCGAGGTTCCAACCATCCTATGATATGAAGATGACGCGCAGCCGATTACATCTCACAGTGGAAGGAAAACTGGCTAACCACTACTGCAGAAACTCCTCTGTCTGGTGCAAATTCCACCCTTTTAAATTCATTGTATGGAATATTGTAAACAGCACTAGTGTTGAGACTTTAGAAATTATAAAATGTTCTTTTTCTAGACCTTTGTGCAGAGTTTGTTTACCCGTTACATTGAAATATTTAACGGTCTCGCGGAGTAAGAAACTAGAGTTTCTCTTACCTGAGTTCTTCAAATGTCACCACCCTTCCCTTCGAAATTTGATAATCGAGGATGGCACTTGCAGTTCGTTCTTATCCATCCCACTTGGCAACTTCCCGAGGTGCCGCTTTCTCATGGATCTAGCTTGGCCTCGAGGGCTAAAGTCTTTCCGTTCTCCAACTCTCAGACAGGGATCCTCCATCTTTTTTATATCCCAACATCTCCAGGTGCCTTCAAATCTTGGGTCTATTTGTTGCAAGAATATGAACGTTTATGTGCTTCAGTCACTACATCAGAGTAATTGTCCGGAATTGATATTCCTAATACAGGGTCTTCTCCAGCTAATCTCACTTTGAAATTAGTGAGATGCAATAAATTCACATCCCAGGTGGAGTTTGGTCTGCAAGGCCTGCCCTCTCTTGCTCGCTTAGAATCTCAGATCTTCTAAATCTCGCTTCCTTGGATGGTAGGTGGGTTTCAAACTGCTCACCTCTCTTCAAAAATTAGAGATTAGACTGCCCCAAGCTCCGATCTCTCCCACTACCCACTTCCCCCTTTCTTCACACTAATAATCCACAACTCTGTCCACTGCTGGAAAGACTGAAAAGTTTGATTAGGGGCAAGATTGCCTTTGCATAGCTCCATTCAAAGCATTGTGATCGATGACCAAGTTTGTAATGAAGGTGGCATTATACCAATTTATAGTTAGGTACTTATTCTGTCCTATAAGTGATCGTCTCAGGAAAAACTCACATTCTTAAATGCCAATTTTGATTTTATGTTTTCAATTTTCTAACTATTATAACAATTTCTTTTGTATCTTTTAGGTTAACTGTAATCCTTCACTCTACCCTGGATCAGCAAGCATATCTTGTAAGGAACACTTTGCATTTCCGTTGCTTTAATTAACGCCTTCTTCAATGCCACAGAATTCGCTGAGAGTGAATTGATGCTTAAAAGCCAAGCAGCTCTGCAGGTCTGGTTTTGTAAATTCGTTTTTGTATAATTTTTATGGACCTTGAATTTTTTTTCATTATTAATGGTCAAATCTGATGGTGGCTTTCGATCCTCCTTCTCTAAACAAATTCTAGCTGTCTCGCAATGATTTCGAATGGACCATTTTTCCGCTAGTCACCATTCTCTCATCTTGGACACCAGCTGCACCCAAAAAGACTTATGAGCTGGTACCTGCTGAAGGAATTAAGGTGAAGCTCAAGTCTGATGGAGAGGAGTATGCAGCAGCCTCTAAGGATTTCAGTTGGTGAGATATTTCAATTGCTGGTTTAACTATCTAATATCTACAAATGAAAATATGTTCCATGTAACCTCATATGAATTATTTTCCAGGGTTTTTTGAGCCTGCATCTGCATTGATGTCTTAGCTCTCCTGAAAACAACAGGTATGTTTTTGCGCACTGTCATAAGCTCACATTGTGGATTTACATCATTTTCAACCCCAGGATAGAAGAATACTTGAATTCCACTGAAGCTGAAACAAAAATCTTACTGCCTGAGGTTCTTTCTTTCATGAATTTATTCACTATGTTTATATGGCTTCTAAACGAGCTAGACATTTACATTTTCAGTAGTCTACATATTTTTTTCATTTCTTTCAGCTTTGATTAACCTGCAGATATTCTGTTTAGGCACCTCAAACTCAAAATCGTCAGCTTCTGTCATGCCATCTCCTTGTTAATGGTAAGATAATCATAATATTATTGCATTGGTTAAGCATGGATGCATTCATGCACAACACTTCATGCTTTGTCAGAACATTACAAGGTTATTCCTGAATTTATATTGCCTATGCAGGATCTTCCCTCCAGCCTAGCTCACTTACAGTTACAAATTCTCAGGAGGAACTTGAATCCAAGATCAGAAATGCAAAGACTGGCCTCTCTTGCCTCTTCAAAATCTCAGGTCTTCCAAACTCAGGTCCCTGGATGGTTTGGAGCTTCAACGTGCCCACGCCTCTCCTAAAATACGAGATCTCTGGACTACGCTCTAATGCTCTAATCCTTGACAGAAAATCATGCTCATTTTTAGTCTCCTGTATAGTAATCCAGAACTGCCCTTTAGCTGAAAGGTCATTGCAAGTTTTGGACAGGAGAAGATTGGCATCATATAATGGCTAGATTCCAAACATTAAAAGTAATGATGACCAAATTATGAGGAAGGTGAAGCATTCCACCCAATTTTTTTTATCAAGTACTGCTCTGTCCCCAAGGTACTTTTCTCTAGGAAACTGATTTGCTTAAATAGCAATTTTAATTTATTGCATTATATTAGAAAGTATGATTTGAAATTTCTATATATTATAATAATTTCTTGCTTCCTTTAAGGTTTTAAATTTTCACTTTAAAATTGATGTTTATGTTCATATGAATCTTCTTTTAATCAATAATGTCTTTCCTAATGCTTCAGTTCAGATCACAACTAGAGTCATTTGATGCTTGGTGCCATGCAGCTCTGTGCAGGATCTGATTCCATAACTTGCATTGGTGTGTATTCTTTTTATGGGCCTTGAATTTGTTTCCGTGGGCTAATCTGTTAGCAGAAACTCATGAAGGGCATTTCATCCTGCTTCCTAATAAATTTGTTGTTCAGCAAACCTTCCAATGTAACCATTTTCGATTATGAGTTCAAAGACTCTTCTATGGAGGTATCTTTAGCATCCAAAGACTCATGATTGGTTCTCCGCTTAAGCAGAAACTTAGAGAAAGATGCACTAAATTTTACTTGATTTAAAAATTTGTAAGAATATGAGGCTGCGTGGGAAGGAACAAACTTCTATAAAAATGATATTGTATTGTTATCACCAGCTGAGAGGGATTATGAAGCATGCTCTATGATTCAATAGTAAGAGATTCTCAATTATTTTAGCTTGACTTTTTAAGCTACAAATTACAAAGATTTATGATCCCATATGCATTATTTTTCATGTTTTCAAAGCACATCTTAGTTCTAGAAAAACAGGTATGTTTCTTCTGATTCATACTTTTCATAGGTTATATTTATTGTGGAGTTGCATCATATGCAAGATGATGATAAATTTAAAGTCAACTCAAGCTTTTAGTGAAAAAGAAAACAAAAATTTTCACTGCCTGAGGTTCTGTCATTACTAATTATATTGTAATATTTTCTTGTGCCAATAATTGTTTTCATCTCTTTCATGTTAATCTAATCTGAAGCAGATGTTTAGCTGACACCTCAAACTCAAAATCTTTAGCCTCCATCAGATGACACCCTGCTAGTTTATGTCATCTCTTCTCATTTACATTATTATTATCCACCTCTAATTTTTTTCTAATTTTTTTTTATAGTAAAGAAGAATCAGAATTGTACTATATTAGTTCAGCAATGATACTACAATTTCCATATTCAAACTTTCTTGTGCTTACAAACAGTAGTATGGTTCCCTGAATTTTCTTTATTTTAAATTTAGATTCTTAGGGAGATACTTCAAAGAGAAGTAAATCCATATCTAAAAGTCATAGTAAATGCAGAGGCGGCTCGCCGGTAATCATACAAAGTCGGTCAAGTGGAATCTTATTAATACATCAAGAACTCATGATCAAATCTCCAGATTAAACAATTTTGATAAATTTCACACCATGAACTACCTTTTTTTTTCCCCTCTGTTATTAATTCGAGAAGTTGCACAAATTATAAACTTAATTGATACCACTAATTTCCATAGATGAATTTTAAGAATTCAGTAGTTAGAGGCTGTGTTTCCAAGTAGATTCTATTTATTGTGAATTTGAGCTTTTCTTCCTTGTTCAGATATAAGTGTACGAAATTTGGACTGTCAAGTTCTGGTGATTTAATGGTGCCCCTGCGATTTTCAGATGGTGCCATTTTGAATCTTTGGAGTCATGGGAGGAGGAAGTTTTGCCACAGGAAGGCCTTTGGTTGAAACTGAGATTTGAAGACTTCCAACTCCTTTTTCTGAGCTTTAAGCTTTGAGATTTTACTTCCAAGTACGGACAAATAAAAAAAAGAAAGCAACAACAATTGATTCACTCAAGTTTTATATGGAGTGAAGAGACTCTCATAAATAATATTTGTACCCATTGGTTTGTCAGCCTTGAAGTTACCTTGCTTGCATTTTTTTGAGGAATATATATATATATATATATATAACAGTTGCGAATAATGAGAAAAGTTGTTTGAGTTTATTTACAAACATTCTCAAAAACAATATTTCATCTAAGGTTTGTTTGGTCATGTTTTTTTTTTTTTTTTGATATCAAGACAAAAACTTTCATTATGAAATAGTAAAAGATCGCATGGGCCATGGCTGAATGACAATATTGGGGGTCATTTCAAACCTTAAAGCCAAGATTAAATAATAGCATTCGCAATAGTATGGGCAACTACGTTGTTTTGCCTTTCGTAAAAGCAACAAAAAATAAGGTTCTCTGCAAAATGCGATAAAACAATTCGATCAAAACACCTAATCCGCTAAGATCGATAACTCTTTCTATAAATGCCCGAACAACCCGAAATAACTGATTCAAATATCTCCTACAAACTTAGATTCTTGATCCAAGACAATGCTTCTCTCAAACCCATAGCTTCCAACTCCTTGACTTGAAATAAACCATCTACTAGCCGAGAGGCACCAAGCATAAATAAGCCTTGTGAGTTGATAAGTCGAAAACTCATATATTTTTAATTCATTTTTTCGACCTGCTTTGTTTAAGGTAAATACGACTTTATGCGTAGTTATGTCCTACCCAATTTATGTTTTACAAGCGAGAAGCAGAATTGGCAAAATACAAAGAAAGAACCGAAAATATGACCAAGGCAATCCAGGGTCGCGTGACAAACTTTGAGGTCGCACATGGAACTAGCAAACCGCCAGCTTTAAGTCAATGACCTGATGAGGATGTCGGCCGCAAGTCGACAAAAGAAAAAGTTGTCACAACACATTTTTCATATGTTGTGAGAGAGAACAATGAAGAATTAACAAAATGTAGTTGCGATAGAAAATCAAGGTCGCGACAAGAAGTGATAATCAAATGGCGCAAGGATGTCATGACAAGAGACGTGATGCTGAGAAGGGAGAAAGTTTTAAGAGGGGCGATCTGTTGGCGAAGATTGCCTCTATGTCGACACTAAAAGAAATATTAACCTTGTTATGACAGTAAAAACGATGTCGCGACAAGGAATGGTAGCTTCCTAAACTGACCAAATCGCAACAAAGGCTTCAGTCACGATAAGAAAAGTGATCTAGGCAAAACGAAAAGTCGCCAGGACAAGAGAAAAGCTGCTGCCGACTGGTGAAAGAGTTTTTAAAGAAAGATCTTGTCACGATAATCGATTCCTCGTATGTCAGCAACGCCGAAGAAGACAACTCGGGTCGCAATGATAATTGATGTCGCATGCAAGGAATGGTTGCTAAATGAACTGACAAAGGTCCCTAAAAGCGCAATTTGTCAAGGGCGACAAAATGTAAACATGTTTGAAAACACCAATTAGAAGTCGCGATGACCGATTTCATGTCAGACATGGTGTATTGAAGCAAACAGTTAAAACCATGTTGCAACTATGCTTGAGCAACTGCGACAAGAGCAAAGGTGAGAAGGGCAACCACCCGCCAGCGACATACTTTTCGTCGCGACATACGGGTCGCGACTGTAACAGAAGTTAACGAGTAAAAACGCAGAATCGGCGTGAAAGAGGTTGCAATTAAGGAAGTAAAATATAGTTTGGTTGGCGATCATCTTTAGGGTTATGGCTGCGAAAGTGCAAGAAGAAAGAAACGACCGTCAGGATTTTAAAATTACACGTCGCCACAAGGAACTAAACAGACAAAGTTTGAGTCGCAACCCGACAAATAAAGTGCACGACAAATTAAATATCGCAACATAAAGAGGGAAGCTCGACCGTGAATCAAGGTGTAGCTCGTAATATAAATCTGCCCTCGCGATGAAAACTACGCCGCGACAAAGAACTCAAGAAAGTGGAAGGACAAACTGTGTCGCGGATGGAATCGAGGTCGCAACACAAATACTGAGACCTAAAAGGTCAAGCCGCAACAAGAATCATAATCATCGGGCCATTGCCAAAGCCGTGACATGGAATTTGAAATGACACAAAATACGCCTGAGACCGTAAAAGGTTGTCTTAATAAGAATCATAACTTACCGGGTAACCGACTGGTTCTCGACACAAAATTCATGTCAAGCAACAACCAAATGAAGAAGTCGCAAAGAACGATGTCAGGACATAGTACATCGTGTCGCTAATTTCATCGCTAAAACAAACAAAGAAGGTTGCGATAAGTAATTGAAGTCACGAATGCACTTCAAAGCTTACGACGCAACTTAGTTATGTATTAAGCTCCTTTAGTCGCGACCCGACAAGGAGCTAGCCATTTAATTCCTCGGGGGAAATCCACTTAAGCCTTCAACCAGCCCAATTTCGCTTGAAATGTATAATACAAGTCTTTATACAAGAGGCTGCATTTCTTCCTAACCCGTGATCCTCGGGGGATTGAAGAAGACTACTTGTATATTTTTAGAATAGATTAAGCTGTAATCGCTTTGATTTTTTTGTTTTCGATATGGAACCAGCCAATCGCTTTTGAATTAGTCGATCAATCAATATCCAATCTTTTTTTCCAATTACCACCGGAATTAATGAAGTCTAGACAATTTCCGGAATTCAGCTTCTTTCATTTATTACGCCATAGCGGACGCTCTTTTGATCACTACTCCATTGTTGATTGTGATTCGCTGAGAAGCTGCGAACTTCCACTGAATGGACTCACAGTTGTTAGTTATAGTATTTTCTTCTCGCAGATAAATTAGACGTAATTTTAGATTTGGGATCATTTGATTGATGTTGTTCTTGAATTGATTTGTTCCCAATAGTAAGTATCAATACCATTTCAAGGGATCGTTTCATGCCCGATTTCCTAAGAGGTTCTTCCTGAGTGACATGTGTAGATGGAGATTTCGAGAGCTTGAACATTCAATTTGTGTGGCAAGGGATTACTATTTAAGAACTAAAGAGCTCCTCGAGAGTTCACTTTATAAATTTCCAATTCACTCTATAGTTGAAGTTAGCAAACATTTATCAATTTAAATAATCGTAGATTTCACCTTAACTGATGGAAAGATCTCATCCTCGTGTTAGCCATATCTAATCAAGTGAATGGGAAAACCATCATATCTAAAAGAAGAGTCATCAACCATTTTGTAAAGGTTTTGCAATGACTCGTTTTAGGATGTAAAGAAATCAAGAGTTTTAAAAAAATGGGTGTAAGTGAAAAATTTGAAAGAAAACACCCGTATCTTATGAGTGTTTTGAATACAAGTAACCGATTAGATCCATGTCTTTGAAAGAAGCAGGGACCTCTAATTAGTGAATTATGGAGAAATCCAAGCTGCATTATTAGACATCTTTGACAAATCCAGATCTAAAATCAGGATTGAGAAAATCAATGGATTATAATGCAAATTGGTCAAGCTTCACGCCAGCTCCATGTCGTTGTTCATTTTCAATACCAGAGAACCGATTCAAATTCCATTATTTTATCTCGTTTTAATTCAAATTTTATTTCAATTAGATAAATATATTATAGTATGATCTTGTCTTTCAATTCTAGTTTTCAAACTGCTTACAAGGGAGGTGCAAATAGTGTGGATCTGAGTAGGTAGGGTAGTTGGATTTCAAAATTTACAATCTCTAAGGGAATGATATCTCGACTTACATCCAAATTTACTACTTCAGATGATCCGCACTCAGCAGTTGTCTTGCATCAAACCCATTTTATAATTTCCCCAAGAACATCATAAATTACTCTTTCTTAATTTTAAACAACTAGCTCCAATTTGATTAACCGTATGGAACCGGAAGGTTCAGTGAGGTGTTAAAATTCGAGTGGTTTAGCTCCATACGACATGCACAAACATGAGTCACGAACCACAATTCCCTAACTCGATTTGCCTTCTTCATGGAATACAGTCGCATCAATATTGCATTTTACAAAACCTGGTGGGGGTCATTGCCAACATTGTCGAACAGAGTAAATGGTTCACCCGATCAAGTTGTACCTTTTTAGTGTTTTCTTGAATCGAAATCCAATCAAACAGACATTCAAGCACCAAGTAAACCATTCTTTCTGCTGATTCATGAGAACCATTCCAATATTGATCATTCCGCCAAGCTATAGCCCAAGAATAAAGACTTAATTTTTCCTATGGTCTCCTTGTCCTGAGTATTTAGCAGTTTAAAGAACCACTCTACAAGACTTTCAAAATTATTAGCTATTGAGTCAATCAAACCAATCACATTCAACTTCGACCAACAAGATATAGCAAAAGGGCAAGAACTAAATAAATGTCATACATTCTCAAGGCCATTCTCACAAAAAAGACAAAAGGCAACAACATTTATACCTTTGATCGAGTCGTAAACTCTTGTAGGAAGAACACTGAAGCGCCTCCAAAGCATTTGGCTTTGAAGATCTTGTAAACTAGAGTATCAAGAGCAAAACAAAGTTTCCAACCAATCTTCCCTAACATAGAAATATGGAAGCAATGAAGGTCACGAAAATCCATACCTCTACTTTCCTTCTTCACACTCAGTTTGTCCCACGCCAACCATTTTATGCCACCTTTGCCATCTTTGCTCGATCCCCGCCATAAAGAATTAAGAATCTTCTGAATTTCATAAAGAATAAAGGTACTCATATAATACGTGGGGATGGATTGGGCAACTGACTTGATTAGCACTTCCCTGCCAGCTCAAGATAGATGTCATTTTCTCCAGCCTTGGACCTTTTTCCACACATTTTCTTTAAGGTGGTTGAAAACCATCTTTTTCTTCTTTCCAATTAACGATGGGAGCCCCAGGTACCTCCTAGCATTGAGTGGATGTGAAACACCCATAACAGAGGACAAACAGAGTTGCATGATGGAGTTCACATCTCGAATCGAACATGATACCAGACTTAAAAATTTACCCCTGTCCACTAGCTTCCTCATATTGGAGGAGAAGCTTCTTCATCACATTGCACTGGCCTTCCGGAAGCTCTAGCAAAAACACCGGTCGTCTGCAAAAAGAATATGAGAAACACTCGGTCCAGTCCTACTTACTCGACACCCATGTATCTCCCTCGATTATGCTCCTTGATCGCTGAGGATAACCCCCACATTACAAGATAAAGAGGTAGGGTGACAATGGATCCCCTTGCCGCAATCCTCTCTTTGGAACAATGGGCCCAACCTCCATACCTTATCACCAAAGACATTATATCTACACCGTGAAACACACAACATCATAACATTCCATCTATCTACCATCAAAACCCAACTTCAACATGATCCGTTTGAGAAAACCCCAATCTATTTTTTTCGTAGGCTTTACTAACGCGTCGATTTTGGTGCGCTTGGCATCCCTTTTACCTTTACTCTTCTTCTTCATATGATGAATGCCACTAAAACGTTATCCGTAATTGAAACTTCTTAAACAAATTTTACCAAGCCTGCGAGAGATAATCAGGTAACAACTTTAATTACTCACAAAACCCGCCAATATTTTGTACCATATTACATCGCGCTATCGCCTATAATGCTACATAGATCGCTCATTTCTCGAATCAAACATATGTTCGTATTGTTTACCGTTGTAGGAAAGCACAAATTATTCTTCCACTCCATAATATCCCGATAGATATCATCACCTACAAGATCCAAAAACCATTGATAAAACGCAATGTTGAATCCATCGTGCCCCGTGCCTTTATCGTGGTGCATCTCAGAGGAATAACTCCTTAAATTCATCCTTAAAGAATGGTGACAACAGCGCAACAAGAATGATTTTCTTCATTCATAACTCTATTATCAACACAATCCAGCACTTCATCATACTTACCAGTACTATCAGAAAATAGAGCTTTAAAATAATTAACTACTACTCATTGAATGCCTTCATCTGTTTGAACCCAATCTCCCTCTTCATTGATCAAACCTGTAATCTCGTTATTCTTTTTTCATGTTGAAGCACTTGCGTGAAAGAAATGGGTATTGGAGTCACCGTCCATGAGCCAAAAGAATTTCAATCTTGCCCAGACGTACTCGTCTAATCTATGGGACAAAGTGGCTTTCAAATTCTCTTTTAATTCGCTTCCATTAGATGCCTCACGCGAAACCTAAAACTCAGCTCTTGTACTAGCAATTCTCCGAACTGCAAAGCTAATTCCTTAAAATCGAGTTAAAAGAGAACCTGCACAAGAGGTCAACTTTCTCACGGATGCACCCGACGATTCAAACCAAGCATTAGAAACGATTTGATTTTAAGTCTGGTTCAGACAACCAACTATTTTCAAACTTGAATTTCCTACTTCTTTGCTTTTTAGCAATTACCCCATCTGTCTGCAAAAGAATTGGTGAGTGGTCAGATACACGAGCAATCAAATTAAGAAGCTTAACCTGTGGAAAGAGATTTAACTAAGCACCCGTGGTTTCTCAAACAATCTGGCCAAGTTTTCCTCTATCCATGTCAAGGCCCCTTTACCTCTCTTCCCATGTAAGTGGTAACCTTCAAGAGGGACGTCCATTAAACTAATAATCAACTCACAGTTTCTCCGGGGCTTCCAAGAAAAGCCAAGGTGATGCTCTACATTTCCCCTTTTATCTGACTCCTCAAGTAGATCGTTCATATCCCCTATCACACACCAGGGTAGCGAAGAACGAGAGTGAAGGGATCGTAGCAAGTTCCACGAATCTCAATGAGTCGACTTCTCTCCCAAGATACCATAGAAACCCCATGCAAATTCCATGTACTCCTCGGGGCTTCATCTTCAATGTCTAAATCGATGATGTCATGAAGCCCAAAATAGTTACTTTCCATAATATTCCAAAGAACAACGCATACCACCACCTCGACTCTTCAGTCACCACATAGCATTATTAAAACCCAATTTTACTCAGAAACTCCCTTTCTCATTTTATTACCATTAACTGTAGTTTCAACAAAAAATGACAACCATGGGCCCGTGAGTTTTCACCGTTAACTCACTAAGGGCATGAACCCGGTGCTGTCAATCTAATCCCCTACAATCGCCAAGGCAACTATTGGGATGGGCGTCCGTCTGGCAAGTCCCGCCAATAAAAAGTCCCTGTATCTGGGCTGCAGGGAAGAATTTTCGCTTTTATCTTCAATTTCAAACTCGGGCTCATTTGCAGTTTCATACTATAAACTTTGGGTCTCCAAGCTTGGGGCCTTAGCCTTCCTTCTTCCCTTTTGGCGACCAAGGCCTACCTCCTCATCCACCACACTTTTTAAACTTAAGTTTTTCTCTACCCACAACCACATCTTCCATCCAGACATGTTCCTGGCCCCCAACCGCCACCCTCTTTCAGAGAATCATCGAGTTTCCTTTTCTATCACAACTCTAACTCTTCCCCTTTTAGAGATTGCATTCCAATAGAACACCTTCTCCAATCAGACTCAGATCTGGTACGTAACTAAGGATTGAATCTGGCCCCAGATTCCAACAAACTAGAGCTTTGAGCCATGCTCCCCAGACACAAGTAATCTCTTCTCTAGAAATAGCGTGAACAACTCTGAGCCAAAACCAGATCTCGAGTGCCCTCAAGAAATCACATATGAAACAAAAAAGACTAAGTCTTTCATATTTAAAGGAAACAAAGAACCAATCTACCTTAGTTCTCTTATTCGCTTCCCACGCTTCAAGATGGTTATAATCCCTGACATTTCCACGCGATGAGCAGCTACTCCCGATAACTCCGATCTTTCTGGGCATCACAGAAATGCACGAACCTGCCAAAAAGAGAAAAGGTCGACTGCTGCAAGCAAACCGTTCCACGATTAAGTCACACAAAAGGATGGAGAAGATAGCTGTATGAGTGTTCATGTAGTTAGGATTTTGATACTCCCTTTCTCTAGGAGTTTTGTTTATACTAATTTCTCCTCGATTCTTGGAAAGTTAATTCAGGATTTTAGCGATAGAATCTCTTCCTTATCGAGACCAATTCTCCTTTGATTTTTGGAGAGATAATATCATAATTTGAATGATAAAATTTGTCTTTCCTATCAAAGACCAGCCTTTATTATGATTAATGTTAAGATGTACTAGATCGGGATAGACACTTTAGATCCCGTGGATATTACCCTGTATGTTAGACGCTTGATTAGGAGCTCCTGACTTTGACGGATGGTCTTTCTCCCCTCTGATTAGTTCATGTATGGTTCTAATGTAATAGGATATTTTGGGTCAGATTTGGGATTTCAATCCAAGCAATGGGCTCAGATAGCTTTTAAACGAAAGTAGTGATCTCAGCCCAGCACTGATGGCAGTACTCACAATGCCCCCCTTTTTTCCTAACTAGAATATCATGCCTTTTCAGGCGGGGAAAAATACTTGCGTTTTAGGGTCTATTGTATGCGAAATTGGAGGTGATTAACACAAGATATAAATTGACAAGATATTACGGAAATTTCATGGTTGATGATACATCAGAATGCTTTAAAACCTGCCTTACAGACAAAGGTGGCACTTAAATCATCGAATTTCCAACCTTTACTCTTCCATAGCTCATTCCTCTATCGCGAATTACCTGGGACAAAGTAAGGGTGAAATAATGGTGGGTGGAGACTTTCAAAAAATCTCTACAAATTATTTTCCGCTTTACATGGATATTGTATGCTTGAAGGATACTGTTCAGTTGACCCATCAAAGTCCTAGATGGAGGCCTTAATCTTATGCCACTGGCTATTTTTTTTCTTAAAGCCTTTGTTAGGTCTTATGTGGATCAGCCATGGGTCATGGACTAGGCTTGATTATGCGATCGCCTCTTCTTTCTAGCCATGGGCTAGGTGCTCATGGGGTTACTACAAATGAGAGGTGCAAAGCGAGGAAGGAGAGATTTCAAGCCAGATAATGCGGTAGACCCTTCGTGGTCTTGATTTTCCCTTCTTCCTCTTCTCCTCTTCTTTCACCCTTCTTTCTTCCTTTCTCGATTCTTTTTTTCTTCGTAATCACTGCGGCGGTTTCACCGGATATTCTTGTGAATGCTGATCCACCAAGGTTGTTTGATATGTTTGTTTTGGCTTTAATTTAACTTTATTGACTCATTTTGGCATATTTTAATAAGACTAGTTTTTTGGGCACAATTTTTAATGCACGAGTTTTCTATTTCATTCTTTCTTTGTGTCTTGGCTATATAGTTAATCATTTAAGTCATTTCGAGAAGTTCTCATTGGTTTTCTGAAGACAGTTTCACATATTCCCAGCACGGCTGGTCGTTGTGCTCCCGCTTGGTTAATCGTCCCAAATAGTTTTACTTTTTACAAGTTCAGGGGCCCACCAGCCAAACAAATCTAGGCCCACAGGGCTCTTTTTTTATTTTTTATTTTTATTTTTATGTGCCCTAAAAGTGTGGTAAACGCTGGCCAATACTAAGCTGCTAGTGGGAAGGAGCATGTCTTCCTTCGATATTATGAAAGACCCATCTGGCGCATTTAATGCGCCTGCATACTTTACCCTATATAAGAGCAGGGGTCCGAAGTCACCCTTTGTTACTATTCTGCAATCTTTGTTTTGAAAGCCATTTGCACTTCGCTAAAGACTTCGAAGTTTTCAAAGAACGAGCCGTTCGGAGAATCCTGATCGTTTTTTTATCTCCTGGTGGGTTTTGCTTTGCTTTTGATTTCATTTATGTGGGTTGTTTGATTGTTGGTTTCTTTGCTTTGTTAAAAGTGCGTTCTTCAGTCGTCGGTAGGTTTCCAGGGACGGAATTGCACGTTGTGTTTTGGGATGCACTCAATCCTAGGGGTATCCCAATAGGCTTTGTAAAACTTCAAGGTTTTTAGTCTTGTTATTTCTTTGGTAGGATATTGTCGAGTTAATATCTCGCATTTTTGTAAATGCCTTGCGAGAATGGCGAAGTCGAGGAGAATTACAGTCGAGTTGGGCGTTAGAGAGAGACCCGATTGGGGCTACTGCTATACTTGATTCTGTCTCTTCCATGTCCATGGAAGGTTGAGGTTCTTTGCCAAATTCGACATAATTAGTTTAAATTATTCAGGCGACAATTTCAATTGTAGGAGCTATTAATGTCGTCACATTTGCAGGAGTTCTGGCTAACCCCGTGATTACTACTGAAATTGTTGTTTTATACCTTCAACACTTTATGTTTTGAGCACTTTTTGTGTAGTAATTGGCCTAATTAACCCAGTTGGCATGTTAAGGACCTACCAATGCTACTAATCAGTGTTTGTAGCAAGTTTTATTGTTTTTAGAGGTCATATATCTTTAAGATAGGAATCCAACTCAAGCATGAAGAAATCAATTAGAACTTAGAGGTTTAAACCAGACGAAAGCAGTAGAAAGTGCAAAAATTTTGCAACCTGTGGTACCCTGCCATTCTTTTACTTTGTCTCTCTTTTTATTTCTTCTCAAATTCTCACATGTAATAGTGTTTTATTTGTATCTTTGGTAATTTGTAATGGGTTTGGTGGTATAAACACAAAACAAGACTTTATTATTAAATTTAGATATCAATCTAGCTTATGAAGCTTCTTATTTTAATCTTTCTCTTCCCTTTGTCGACAGCCAAACAACCTCTGAGAAGAGGAGGAGCAGCTAAAACCTTCGTTTCCTTGGAGTAAAGCCGGTGAAAGTTTCGAATGAAAGGTGTATTGGGTTTTCATGTTTTTAAAATTATTTTCATGCATTAATGGTTTCTTTTCAAGCCATTCAGTTTTAATCGCCGGGTTACCTTGAATGATCCATATTTGATAAATTTGAGTTCATTAGATGCTTATTTCTAGATCCATTGACATTCATTAGATTTATCATCTATAGGTTATTGAAGCGATTCAAGGATGTTTTATTTCCTTCCAAATTCTAAGTTAAGATCTTGATTCACCTTGAATGGTTAGTATTTGGTAAGCTCTTAGGGTTCATTGGATGCTTATCGCTAGATCCAATGATGTTCGTCAATTATCATTTATGTACCATTGGTAGGTGAGTCAAGGAGATGTTCTTCACTGTCCGAGACCATTAATGGGAAGCAAATACCATTTTTCAAGGATATTTATGTAGAATTAGGTTATTATAGCTAAACAGAACCGATTCGAAAGATAACTATATGTTATCCTCCTTAATGTGAGAGGCGAAACTTCCCCTCCTTTGACTAAGGAACCTGAAACCTAGTGACCTGACACTCCAAGGGATTTGTTTTCATGTTTTAGTAAATTTTTATTTTCAGGTTTAATCACAAAAATCCCCTCTTTTTATCCTAACCCAAATATCCAAATGAAATCACCAGTGTAAGCCTAATTGTAAGTCATTCCCACGAAGAAAACCCATCCTTGTGGACGATCCTAGAGCCGCTATACTATAGTAGGAATGCTACGGTAGTATGAGGTATTAGGTTATAAATTTTGTTGATTTAGAATACCTTACGGGCTACGAATCACTTCGCTTCCCTGTTTCCTCATTGGTGAAGCAGTTTCTACATGTCTCCCGGGAACCTCCTGCGCTTATCCATTCAAACATTATTGGGATTTTGATGGGTTGCAGTGTGCTCAACCTCCTCTACCGGTTGGACATCTCGCTGGTGGAGATTTTTTTTGTTTATATGTTGGGGAAGCTTGGGGCCCGGGGCGGGGTTGTCGATGTCACCACGATCGAGCTGGTCGTAGCCGGGTTCCTGCTCCCCCAGATTGAAGCGGGGTTGTCGATCGGGGCCCTTGGTATGAGACACCTAGCTCTCTCGGGCTTCCCTTTAACATGAATCAGTCTCTGGTGTTCCCAAGTTCGTTTTAGCTAGGTTGCAATTCATGTTAGATGGATTGTGTACTAAAAATACCTACATTTTCTTGATGTCGTTCGAGACAAGGCGCAAGCAGCGTAGGCTAATTTGGATTGAGAAAGTGAGTGCAGGAGAACATTAGGTGACTACTTGAGATAACGGAGGCGGAGCGTAACCATGAGCTTCTACTGACAGTGAAGAATTTACAAGAGTTAGGCGGTAGCCCTTTCCTTATATTATCTCCATCGTTCCCTGCTCGTCGCCTGCTGAGGTCATTGAGGGGGAGCATTTAGTTCTTGCCGATCTCCTTAAGTTGGTCATGGGCAGCTCCTCTCAGGCTATTACGCTGGGAGGACGAAGCAGTCCGCTACAAGGACCTTATTGGGGGCTACCGTGTTTTGACCTTAGAGTCCACGGCCACCCCTGGCGAAGCAAGAAGAGAGTGAGACGAGGGCTCGACAATATAAGACAGTCGGGGTTGGGTTAGAAGGTTTTATTGATTGGACGGGAGTAGCCGATAGTGAGCCCGCCTAGGAGTAAGAAATGTTTACCCTTGTTGCTGGGTTTGCTGCATAGAGGCATAAGCTGTCTGCGAACCTAGAGGGTGTGGCCACCTCTAGTTCTAGAGAGAAGCGATCTAGACGGTCTTTTTCAAGTGAGGAGGCTCAGAAAGACTGGGCCATAGTCTCAGTGGAATCCCCAAATCTGGCTTCCAACGGCCAATTGGCCTTGGGAGTTTGCTTCGACTAGGCTAATACACCTCTAGAGAGGGGGTTCTGGCTACGAGCCCTCTAAGTGTTAAAGAGGTTGGAATGGGTGCCCCATCAAGGGTAGTTACCGCTCCAGCACCCCCATCCAAGCCTATCGGCACCAAACCAATCAAGAAAAGGCTACTTGACTGGGTGCTAGTAAGCACGTATGTTCCGCCACTGGAGAGGGTTCATCTCTCGATGGGTATGAGTGACTCGGATGTCGGTTTGCTGAAAATTGTTCTTGGCGGATCCCCTCAGCGGGAGGAATCTTCGGTTATGCACGTGCAGGCGCTATTGAATTGCCACCGAATACGTGGCGGCCGACTCGAAGCGATATACCATTCCGTTTCCTGTTTATATGGATAAAGAGGACTTCTAGCCTATGGCCAATGATGGGATGCTCATCCGTGGCCCTGAGCACCACGATTAAATTTGGTAATCAAGTTCGATTTTATACTTACGTAATGCAGTTTTGTGTGGTAATTTTCTTCTAACTCATGTTCTTTTTGGCATTTTATAATAGCCATCAAAATATGGCCCGCCCGGCAGAGTTCAATCCCTCATAGGTAAGCGCCCGAGAAAGCTGCTGACTTTATGCCCAATCAGTAAACAGCATCTTGATTGCAGGCAGCTATAAATTGAGTCGAGATCTTAAATCAAGCATTGGGAGAGAGAGGCCAAAGATGGCGCGATAAACGTTATCCGAGTAGAGAAAGAAAGAGACGACTCCAAGCAAGAAGCCAGGGCGGCCCAGTTAGTGGCTACGGCAGCAGGAGATGCTAAAGCTATGGTAGAAGTCGATTTGACTAAGGCCCTAAATTCTTTGGCACATGCGGAGGAAGGCGGGCTGAAGTCGGAGGCTAGGATTACCGCCCATATGGGGTTGAGTTTGCCCGGTGTAAAGAGGGCGAGGCAAGAGTAGGAGGATGGCAACCATGTCTAGAGGATGCGGTCGGGACCCAACAACCGTATGCGGACTTTTGATGCCCGGTAGATAATGGCCGTATCTGGACTTTAGATGCAGATCGGACTGACAAATATCTGGACTTTTAGATGCTAATCGGATGGTTAATATCACGGATTTTTAAGATGGCATGGGACAATAACCGTTTAAGGATTTTTAGATGCCAACCGGATAACAACATATCTGATCTTTTGAAAGAGTAATTGCCAGTTTTTTAAGAGGGGAAATAATGTAAGGATAATATTTGTATCGTGGTAACTTCTCAAAATTTTCTGATGCTATCATATAGAGTCCACTAACAACAATCTAAATTCTAGAGAAGACTCATCAGTCTAATTTGGCCTACTAATGCGTAGAACCGGATTGTCTACTCAGACTTCACTATGTATGGTCCTTCCCAGTTGGGTTGGAACTTCCCATCTGCTAGGTTAATCGTGTTTTCAAAAGCCGCTAGGTAACTCCCGAAGCTTTGAATGTATCGACTTTACGTCGATTATGCGAAGCTTACTGACTTCTCTTGGTGTGATGTGGCATTACAGCTACCGCTTCGAAGTTCATAGTGTGTCAAGTCTTTGATTGCCAAGCAGGTGTTTGTGCTTCTTCCAGGTCCGGATTCAAATGGTAGGCATCCAGGTGTGATGGGGATGATAGCATCCATCCACTGTATGTTGAGGGCAAGGCGGTGACTCCTGTCATCTTAGATGGTGGATCACATGGGCCCGTAGCATCTTGGTAGCTCTTCTACCACTTTCATTTAGCTAAATGTAGAAGTATTTTTCAAGGGTGACATAAGTGTTTTTGTTGGGCGTCTCACCTTCTAGTTGCTTTGCGGTCTTCTGAAATAGATATAGGTTTTTTATTTTCAACTCGCACAAAGTTCCTATATACTTGGGCTATCGACCGCTAATCTATCAGTCTATTACAATTGATTGGGGTATCCCGAACCTGCACACAAGATCCTTATGACTTGGTGCCCTAAGCCTTAATTGATTGGGAGTCATCGGTAGATCCCTGTTACATGGACTTTGGTGAGGTCGATTCCTCAGCATTGAACCCTTACAACATAAAAAGAGTTAGAATAAGAGTGGGTCTCCGATCTATTTAGGTCAAGTTAGTGTCCTAGTGGAGGCAAAGAGCTTGATCGGGGGGGAGAGGGGAAGGTTTAGGCATTTATTGTTGAGAATCGATCAAACAAACACTTAGGGTTTTCAAAGTGGAAGTCTTTTGGGGTTGATTCACCAAGAGGGAGGCTCTTTTGATACTCAATTTATATGTGATATCTATTCTCTCGAGATAGTTATTTAGGCAAGGGTTTCAATTATTCTCACGAGGGTTAGGCATTACTCATTCACAACCTTTTGAAATATCATTTTTAGAACATACTTTGATTTTTTTATTATTGCTCTTCTTCTTTCATTGCTACTTGGACTAGCAATGTACAAAGGGGTGTGATTAGTGCTCAAAAGTGCCATTAACCCTGCTTATCGCAGTTTTGAGCACTTTTTGTACTAACTGCACTAACCCGAGATTTGCACATTAAGGTCCCTGCTATTCTACTGATCGCATTTTGTGGATAATTTTGTAGTTTTTGAAAGCTATTTATACCAAAATTGTTGAGTCAATCCAAGCACGAAGAATTCAAGTCGAACTCAGAGTTGCAAGTCAGAAACTAGAAGAAAAAAGAAGCATAAACCAGAAAAAGAGAAGAAGTAGAAAGCGTATCACAAATTTTTGATTCTCGCACCCGCGACCGCAGTTGCGAAATCGGGCTTCCGCACCACCGTTTCACCTTTCATTGCACTGTTCACTTTCCTGCGCCTTTTTACCTTTTTGATTTTTTTGTCACTTTTTGGTTTTCTTCCTATTTTGCCCCATCAGAATAGTGTTTGTTGGTGTTATTTTGTAATTTGTAAGCGGTTTGGCCATAAAAGCCCAGACAAATGACTGTATCAGAGACCACTTTTTTGCTCATTAATAGCCTGGGGCGGAAGCTTTCACTTCTTCCCGCTCCTTTCCGCTTTCTCTCATTTTCTCCCCTTTTCTCATTTGCAACCAAACACCCTCCAAGATGACAACTTAGAGGATAGAGTGGTTAGAAACCCTTCCTTCTAAGGAGAAGGCTGTCAAGTGCAGGATCTCGAAGGCAACCGGATACCCATGTTTTCACGTTGTATCCACCGCTACATCAAGCCTCCCTATTTAACTTTAGGTTTTGATCCTTTGAGCTCACCTTGAATGGTTATTACTTGGTAAGCTGGGGCTTCCATCGGATGTTTGCATGTTAGATCCATTGATGTTTGTTAGTTATCATTTATGATCCATTGTAAGATGAGTCAAGGTGACTTGTGTTTTAATGACCGAGAGCACTAATGGACAGTGGATACCATTTTTTAAAGGATAGTTATTAAGGGTCAATTTTTATAACTAAATGAAGATCCAGTTCCGGAAATGACTAGAGGTCATCCTCCCCAACACGAGGAAAGGACCTCCTGAAACCCCAACCGCTCTAGGAAACCAATCTGCTGACCTAACACTCTGCTGGGAGTCTGAGCCACATTTTTTTTTTAACTTACTCGCTTTTCGCCATAACCTACCAAACCTCAATCGTGCTTTTACAAAAACCCCTAATCCAAATTGAATCCACCTTTGAATCATCAGAATCATTTTTGGTAGGAAGAAAACTCATCCCTGAGTTCGAATTTGATAGTTTATACTCGTAGCTAGCTACTGCCAGTAGAAGGCATAGGCTTATAAATTTTGCTGGTTCCAGAGCTGCCTACCTACACGCTTACGTGGAATCAAAATGGCGTCTGTTTGGATGTGCCTATGCAAATGATGACATGATGAACACTGCGGATCCTCATCACAAGTCCTGGTGAATTTCTTTTATCATTCTTTTTTTCTTGTATATATTTGCATCGTTAGTCTTCTTAGTTTCTCGGGTCACGCTTATTTTTTTTAGGTGTAACCCTAACCCCGTAGGTAGGATTGTTTCTGCTTGTTTGGTATTTGCCCCGTTTCGCATACCTAGTGGGTTATGAACTCGTGGCGCAAAGGTCAAAGCTAATTTCCATAGAACCTGGATCGACTTGAATACTCGAATCAAATGGAACACTTGTGAGGGAGAGCAACACACAAGCATCTATTCGAGAGAAACCTTAGTGCATATATGTCCATGAGGGATTACAGACACCTTCCATGGCGTAATCCCTCAAGAACCCGTGAGAGAAACTAAACGCATATAGTCCATAAGGGACTATAGAAACCTCCATGGATGAGTGCATCTCTTCAGAGTGTTCCCCCCAACTAATGCACCGTATGGCAGTACTTCATAAACCTAGTCAGTCCACATTAAATTCCTCTATAGGAACCAAGACCCCACAAAGATAAACTCCCGCTTCTCCATATTGCGCTTCAACTCCTCGCCCACCACAACCACCACAGCTTAACGCCTTCGCTGAGCAAGGTCACTAAACGGAGCAAACCAGCAGATACTTCAGAGGAGCAGAGGGGTAGTGGAATGTCCGTGCCAATCAAAGAAATTGACACGTTGGAGAGCTCCCTCGAACAAGTAATTCTGGATTGGTTCCAGAGCAAAATTGATTAGAAATTTGACAACCTGCAACGCTCAATTTCATAGCTTTCCACAAGAACATGTTCATCAAGATAAGAGAGTCCGTGAGAAATCAGGTCTCCGAGTGACACCATGGTAGAGGAGCGCTATTGCACTGTGGAGCTGCAAGAAGGGCCGGAGAAAATTTTGCCGAATATTCCGAAGGGTTATCTCTGGTCTCAATATTAGTGTCAAGTGTTTGTCCATGGAAAAAGAACTCCCTAACAAGCCGAATGAGAGGGCAGTGGGAATGATGCTGAGCGAAGAGCCCCAAGAGCAAATTTACACCCGCCTTCACCGATCCAAAGGTGGCTAATGTATATCCCGCCGCAAGACAACCTATACCGGCACTCACCCTACCATCGGGCTAAGGTCATCCCACTCATCGTCTGCAATATTTGTGAAGTTAAGGCCTCGTCGCCACATCAAAACATTGCAATCGCCCATACCGCATGGCCAGCCAGACATGGTTTGGGTGCGTTCGATTCGAGCACTGACTTTCAAGAATTCCATTTCAGCTCTACCAGCCCAACAACCTCCAAAGGCTTGAGAAACTGGTTTAGGGGGCTCAGTCTCCCCCACTTTTTGTTTTGATTTTCTTGTTTTACTTTATTTTATTTTGATTCATTTAATTTTTCTTTTTAGATTTTTCTCTCATTTTAAGCACCTTTGCTTTTTAGATTATTTTTCAATTTTCTCGCATTTTTTAAATTTTTTTTTTCAGTGGTTTATTTTTGGCAAAGCTTGGGTCAAATTTGCAGCCAAAGTGGAGATCCGTAAGCTCACCAATAAAACCTAGAAAATTTCGCAACCTTGGGAATTTTCTTAGGTTGCAAAATTGTGAACTCACACTTTTCACAACCACTCAGAAGACAAGGTAATTTTTTTCCTTTTATTTATTTATTATTATTATTATTTAACCAAAAAATTCAAAATCAATATATTTTATTCAAATATATATATATAATATATATATATATATATATATATATATATATATATATATATATATATATATATATATATATATATATATATATATATATATATATATATATATATATATATATATTTATTTATTTATTTATTTATTATTATTATTATTTAAGCTTATTTATTTAAAATAAAATTTAAAAAATCGCATGTATGGAAAGCTCCAAGAATCTACTAAAATTCAAGTGTGGCCAATTTTCGCAACCTACTTTTTACATCCCATCCGAGAACAAAGTGTTTGCTTGCTCTAATTGAGTCTTTTGGAAAGAGAAGCCCATTTCAAAAGAGTCGTGGAGTAAGACATCTCTTTAAGAAGTTCAAGAACCACAAGTCAGCTACCTCCATTTTCATGAGGAAATTCTACAGATTTTATAACCAATGTCGAGTCGACATTTTTCGTGACAAGGCCCACGGCTGTCCAGTGAGGGATTCATCATGGAGTCAGAGATATGGATTTATCAGAATCGACGACAAACCATAGAGCTTGTGGATCAAGATAAGCCCCACAACCTATCATGAGGCAAATGATGAGCCTCAGATTCGGGGAAAATGGCTTCGCTTTATGAAGTCCAGATGCAATCAATGTATGATAACCAGTTTAAATCTGCTGATCCACCCTGAGGTGCTAAGGTCATTGGTTGTAAATGTGGGTTCATAAGATCAAACATGGTATGACCTTCCAAGTCCTCGACTCAAGGTAGTGCAAGCCAAACAAACCTCATGGTATCCACTATGATGAGACCTTTCACATGTCGTTATACTTAAGTCTATTAGGATTCTTCATATCACGCGCATCATGATTACTTTGTGATTTATAAATTGGATGTCAAACAAATCATTTTAATAATGGAAACTTACCGAGGATGTGTACATGACACAACCCGAGGGTTTTGTCTCATCCTAAGTGATCCACAGGTGTAAGCCTGCATCCACCATTTTATGATTAAAATAGGCTTCACGGTTTCAACTTCAGCTTTCACGAGGTTGTTAAAGAGTTCGCTTTATGAAAATGAAGCATTTAAAGATTGCATAAAAGCTAGTGGGAGTGCAGAATTGTCTTCTTAATAATGTATGTGGATCTACATCTGTTCTCATTGAAATGACATCCCAATTTACAGAGTGTTTAAGTCTTGGTTTGGGAAATGTTTTTCAATGAAAGACTAGCGTGTTCACTTACATCCTGTGAGCAAGACTGTGGTGGTGAGACATCTCAAACTGCTACTTCCTGGCCTGTCAAAGTGGGTATGATAGACAAAGTGCTAAAGAGGCTTTGAAGCATGCAAGATTCCAAGAGAGGTTTCTCACCAATGTCTCATGGCATTAAGCTCAATAAGTCTCAATGTCCAACTACGAAGGATCTAGAGAGAGCTGATGGATAAATCCTATATGCTTTGGCTTATTGTTCTATTTATGTATAAACATGCTTTCTGTAATTTGACTGATGTTCTCAAGTGTCTACATGACAAGTAGAGATTCCATTTATCCAGTGAATGTCATCGATAGGTAAATAAGAATATCCTTAAGTAATTTGAGAAGAATCAAGGATATTTTTTTTTATCTATAGCTGACAAGAAGGCGAGCTAGCTTATAAGTGGTTATACCGATGTCGGGTTCTGTCTAACTGTTTGTGTTTTGTTTGAATGGAGGTGCCGTGAGTCGAGAAGTTCCAAGCAAGACAATCGTGGACGACTTACTACGTAGGTCGAGGCAGTCGCCTCAGATAAAATGCATGAGGCAGCTGACTGCATTCTGCACCGGGTGTTGTTCCTAGCATTACAAAACTGCTGGACGTCTATCAGGACAATAATGGGGCTATTGCTCAGCCTAAGGAGCCCAGTCACATCAAAGAATCCAAAACACATACTCAGCGCTTTCCACCTCATTCGTGTGAGATCATTAAGATAGGAGATGTTAAGATATGTAGAGTTCATACTTATGATTAATAAAGGTTGATCCTTTCTGATTTCAAACCTCATCCATAACAAGGCATGATAAATCATTCTAGATCGATAGGCATTTTGATTTATGTCACGCTTTAGGCAAAGGGAGATTGTTAGTGATATGCTTTAGCCCATTGGCATATACATTGTCATTATATGTTTATATACATGAGGCATTTATCATTTTATCTTTTATTTAAATCGGTGGGTTTAACTTGATAAACTAAGATCCTTGAATAGTTGGTCTGCTTTATGTCGGGCATGTGACTGATAGTAAACCCAAGGTATATGGCCACTATTCTAAATAGTCCATAGTCGATCATTGTGGAATAATAATGAAGTAAGACTATTATGTTTTCTCGAGAAAAGACCTCGTTTTTCCGGTCATGAACATAAGGTGTTACTCAACACAAATACATGTTAAGTTCATGTTATCGGATCTGACTCCAGCTAAGTAGAATACTACATGGATTAAGGCCATCGCACTCATTGTAGTAGTGGTATTTGAGTCCTTCGACCGAATTCACCAGTGGATTCCTTACATGAGGAACTTCCTCGTGTCTGACGTGAGTTCAATGATCGGCTTTAACAGGATGTAACATGAAGTAGGTCATAATGCAGAATCATGTGGAGAAATGAGGATAGTGAATAGAATTTATCCAACTCTTAATCGAGTGATGTCTATTTGGGTCTGATAATGAGACTGAGAAATTTGGCAGTTTGCCGCCATCGAGATTGATAGGAGTTATCACGTTTAGTCGTACTTCATCAGAATTAAGAAACGATTGTTGTATAAAGATGACTTCATATCCATGCTTTGTGCTTAAATCCTATGACATCAGACAAAGGACTAATATCATACTATGGTAAGGTTTTTCGAGTCATCGACCACTTGATTTGGGTAGTTATAATGTCTTGCTAGAAACCAAATATAACTTGTGGGCTTAGAATATGATTCAGCCCTCTGCCAACATCAAGGAACCTCATAGGTCACATAAGAATGAGCTATAATGGGATGTTAGAAAGGCTCTCAGCCCATGATTAAGACCTCGCCTGCTCATTAATAGTTAATATAAATTTGTTTAAATTGCTTAATAAAAGGGTTTGGGAGGCTGATATAAATATGTGGTTTATCATTCAAAAGCAAGGGTGGTTTTTTCAAGTGGGCGCCAGAGAGAAATTCCTTTTAGAGTCGGGAGACACTAAGGTGTCTTTGGTTCAGGACAAAGACTCATCATAAGGTGCCAGCACATCCATCCCATCCATTAGTCGCTCCGTGGATACCTTTAGAGGTGCTTGCACACTCTGCATTGCCTGAATTAGTCGGGCCGATCAAGCTCTTAAGGAGTTCTGCTTGTTTCAACGTGTGATCAAGAAAATCTTCACTAGTCTAAAAGGATTCGGTCTACAAGAGGTTAGATTTGGATTTCCTTGATTCATTGTTTAGTTTCATCAAACCACTTTGAATCATTGGGCTTCACAAGATTTTTTTATTTCCGTCAAGGTTTATCATTTGATTCAACAGAGTTCCTCCGAACTTAAATAATACATTATAGTCATCCAAGAAGGACCTGGTTCATCTATTTCCGCTAATTTCACAAAGACTGAACACTTACTGAGTAGTATACGAGGAGGAGACTGCTTTTATCGGGTAAGGATTCTCATATATGAAATTTTTCAAAGTTAGCCCGCTCTTTCACAGCTTCCTCAGACATGCTTCAATCGCCAAGCCACAAAATCTCCTAATGCAGGCTTGATTAGGACTCACATACTTGGTCATCATACAGTGGTCTTTGTTTCATTCTCCGCTTTACCCGCCTACCACCAATCGAGTTGCTTCTATGATGATTTTCTGGCACTTTAGATCATAGATCGAAGTTCTGACGAGATCGCTTTCAAATTCGGCTTCGCTATTAGAAGCGGGAAAATTCAATCGTATGGCCTACTCTATGACTTCTTCGGTCAAGGCTTTAATTGCAACCCGCATCAGCCCGCCTACGCCAGAAGCGCCATCCATGTTCAGAGTCCACGGTCAGATGTCGCTCCATCGCTCATCCCCGCAATGTCGCCGCTCAACTGTCAAACAATTTAACTAACCGTCTCGTCGATCACCCTGTCTCGCCGTCATGCGCACGATCCCAAATGTCGCGAAGCACGCAAAAAGCCTGAAGTTATGGCCGACTGTGGTTATCCCGCATTGTCGCCGCCCCGCCGAAAGAGACTTGGGTATACCAAAGCTTCTGCCTCTGATAGGTCTGCCTGATAAAGATCACACCTTCTTCCGTGCCGCCTTCCGGCTGTTGCTGGCATTTGAATAAAAAGACAACAAGATACGCCCGTCTTCTATTCCATCGACGTTTTTATAGATATCGCCAGCCATTGTCGCGCTCCGTCGCGATTTTATCCCCGTCCCATTCGGTTCTTCGCGCAGTTAACGTTTCAATCGTTCAGCCCAGAACGAACGTCCGGCGCGCCCAATCGCCAAGAATCGGGCCAATGGAATTTCTCTTCAGCCGAGAGCGTTGATTCGGCAACGTCTGAGTTAACAGATCGCCCGATCCCAACGAACGGTCCGGTCCAACCAACTAATACGGCGTGGATCGAGTTCGTCGCCACGGTCGCCCAACACAGATCACGTTTGATCACTGGCGATAACGCCGGTTATGGCTCGTTATCCAATCGCAACAACATCCATCGCCCGCTCTGATGGTCACCTCCAGATTTCGTCAAAATGGAACGCGTTATAAGGTTATGTTCATGCCATTTTAACATGTCGCTTTCCTTGATCGCAAGGTATCAGTCCAGAGGCTTTAGAAGACCCAGAATGATACATCCCGCTCCAGAATATCAACGATCCTGAGATCAGACTGGTAAAGTGTGAAGTCGCCGACGTCATTGATGTCCGCAATCACGACATTCGCCATTTAACGCCTTCGACCCCATCAATGTCGCGTCGAAGTTCAAAGATATCTCATCTCCGAGAAACCAACGAATGCTCGCTCCTCGCCGAACAATCCACAAATATTATCCAAGCAAAGACGATCTTCGCCAATGCTTCGTAGCGTAATAATATCCATTAGAAGGTAACAGAATGACTCAAACTCATCTGAGGTAACATCCCATCCAACACTATCGGTTATCTTCACCGACATAACGTTATACACTTCATCAATCAACATCTCAGAGAACCAAAGAGTCGATCTTTCTTCCGCCCGTCTTGTACAGTTCGGAAGCGAGGCGCACGATCCTGCACGATTCATCCGGTCCTTGATTTCACGGATCAACTACAGCGTCAATCGTCACGAATGACCGATCCCCGAGTACCGGTTAGTTATCCGAACTGATGATAGGCGAAGCGATTGGCTCCTCCATCGATATCAATCCACCATCAACAATAATCGTCTTCGATGTCCGGTTAAAACTCCGCCGCGATCGCTTCCGCCAGATAAAGAGCGGATATTTTGTTGCGAGTCGGTAAAGGCCAAAATACCACCCCGGTCGTCGCAATACATGTTTGGGGTATGGTACAGCAACGAGTTCTTCCGTCAAACACACTGAAATGGTCAGTTGTCTGTGTCTTGCAGGAAATGCCAAATTTATATAATGTCAACAGGAATCCCAGGTTCAACCATGATAAAAGCAAAACAGTTCATAAAGATATCCAAACAAAGAAATAATTACAAACAGGTAAAATACAGACTGAATATGCTATACAATGGTATGTCTATGAGAACCTATTCAAAACGGATTTGTGGTTTCAGCCAAAGTCAGCGGAGATTATTTGATCGTTATCGGCATTGTCTGGTAAATGCCCATCAGAAACGATTAAGAGTCTGAGAAGAGCAGAAAGCTGTAAGTCAGTGAAGATGAATAAAAAAAACGAATCCAAGATTATCAAGATCGCAAAGAACAATCAGAAGATGGTCGAATCAAGAGATCAAGGTAAAGAACAACTACATCCCTTTCTAAGTTGGGTCAGAAAACCCCAAACACGTTTTATTTCGGTCGTTCGTTTGTCATCATCACATCGCCAAAGAGAATGTTATTTAAAGAGTCGCCATCGCGAACAACCCATTGAGTTTCGGCGACGAATATTAACCAACGACGATCCATCTGAGAAACAATCGCCACACGCTGGTACCAACAGAAATGACCATAATGGGTCACTCATCTGATCAACAAACAAGAGTTCCGGTGGGGTCATCGTGGTACTCGTTCGGGGCAGCAGGTTCACAAGAAAGTTTCACCGTCCAACCGATGATCAAAATCAAAAATATTACACTGTCAGGATAATGTCAATAAAGTTGCGCAACGCCATCCGGGGCATTCCGTAACGCCGCGGAGTGGCACCGATCTCCCGGTACCTGAAAGGCAATCGATAAAACGCAACGTCTTAGTTTATCCAAACGACGATCCGGTCTGGATGAAAAACAAACCATACTTCGTTAGCAGTTAAAAGTCCTCGTTCCATGGTTAAGATCCAGCAAATACAGTCGCCAAGAAACCGGCGACAAAGCGCTCAACGTCGGTACAGCGCCGCAGACCAGCCGGTGATCCAGCCGACATCACGTTCCGCCAAAATAGAATTGTTGTTAATACACCAGCAGAAGACGATTTATTATCATAACTGAAAATCTTCTTTCGGCGGAATAGTGGTTGTAGATAATCAACTCAACCAAGTCCTGAGACGTCCCGATTCGCAGATCAGCCGTCAACAAATACGTCAGGCGCGCCCATTGAAGCTCAGATCCAAGAGATTGAACGCAAAGCCACTATTTCATTAATCGCCTCCCCAGCACTTCAAATATTTCGGTTTAGTCGTCAACATCGAATCGGGAAACGTTGATAAAGCGCACGAGATTTGTTGAATGATCAGTCGGCGATTCATGTCGCCGCAAACATCGTTGCAAACCGGTTTAAACGGAAACGCATTACGTCGCACAGAAACACACCAACGAACGATCGAACGCCTTCAACCCGTTACAGAACCAAGAAGACAGATCGAAACACAAGAGTTCGGTCGCAACGATCGAAACATCCAGCTCCACACAGCGAAGAGACGGAGGTGCCGCCCGGTTCGGCGCGATACTTTAATAACAGGCCGTTCGCCCACAACCCAACCCATCCACGATTCGCGAACCCCGCGAAAACATAGGTTAACCGCGCCAAATGCAATGATAACAGACTGAAAAGCGGCGAGATCGCGACCAACGATCACACACGAAACGGCGGTCGGTGATTGATCATCGATTCACCGAATGAATGGAAACAGAATTTTTATACGTAGCCAAAACGAGTCAGTCATTGAGTTACAAAGGCCAATTAAGAACGCACGATTTAATCTAAACAAAGAGAGAATCATAACCATCGCGCAAATGTTAATACAGTTATCATCGCGCGTCAAAGAAGCAGCAAGATCCGGATCTTCGGTTGAGTCCCGCCAACAACGATGGCGTGCATCGTCCATACAACGTCCATCGAGGGTCAATTGTTTTATTAATCATCGATGCTTCCGAGTTAACATCGATTCGTTTTATCGATATTTACGGGCGCCGCGCGAAAGAACCCGCACATCATCGTCACGAAAAAGCGCGAACGCCACCGGGCGGTCGCCATCGGAGTCGCAGCGGTCTATTCAATTTAAGAACACAGAAGAGAGAGTGATAGCGCGCGCGCGGCGCGCGCGCGCATGGTGGTATGGCGTATACAACACGCAGGCGCGGCAGGCCTTTCGCGTCGCACGATTATCGCGTTAACGCATTCCATAACACTCAGTTTAACGATTATCATCGCGTTAAATGGAAGAACGTTTAACATCAAACCTCGCGCGCATGAGCGCTCGCGAAACCAGATGTCCAACCGTCATTACGGACTTCATTCGGTTGAACGCGCCGGAACAACCGGTGTCGCCAGATCCACCGCGACCTGCAACGCAAACCAGACGACGCAGAAAATGGCCGATCAACGCGCGGAACCGATTAGGCTACGAGAAGACGATGTCACCATAACGAAACTCTACAGCGATCGACACGCTGTTCAATGGATCAGCCACCGCGCTTGTTGTGTCGACTTAGTATTGATCGCCGTTGAACCCACCAAGATATTTGACAAAAACAGATTTACTATACGTTACGCCCGCCGTGATTCACGTTGGAACATCTTATTCGTCCCAAGATATCCAAAAACGCTAACTTTCTTCGTCAGACTGAAGTTTCAGATTTAAAGTTATCCTGCCTGCTATTCGGAGACCCACCCATATGATGCCTTTGAGTGAATCGCCCCCAGCCGTCACTGAGTCCAGGTCTTAACAGAAAGTTAATCTTCAGATATTCATATAATCAAAGTCCTTCCTTTGATGTCTAACTTCATGCTCCCATCTTCACCGAACTGATTCTCTCCCCCTCCATTTATCGCTTCATCCATCTTTATGATCAAAGACGCGAGAGTACCGCCATCGACGCCATCTTCCAAAGTTGAATATCTGATCCGTCCATGTTAATGTCCATCGGGTTAGAGGTTCCAAAGATGAATGATTTGGTTAATGCAGGTAGTACAAAGCCTTCTCCAAAGTCAAGATCGCTCCGGCGCCAAACCCGCCCAAACGAACGGTCGTGTTCGAATCTCGGTAAATCCGTATGAGTCTGCCAACTCTCATAACCATTAGTCTTCACAACAAACAGCGGCAACGAGATAACACAACGAGTCTCCGAACTTAATTCGTCAACGCTCGATTCGTAACACCGCTTCCGTCCTCGAGAGACGTCTCGGCGATCTGGCGTTGAAGATCATCTCCGCTCCGAGCGCCCGCCCGTCACGAGCACGCGGTCATATTCAGCGACGCCGGTCGATGAACACGTTAACGAACCGCAGGTTTTCGTGGTCAGATTCACGCCCGGTGGGCGAGAATATGTCGTCAGATTCTAATCGCCGCCGAGAAAGCGGAGCTCGCCCGGTCAAGCAGTGAAACCGGTCAACCGGCGCCAAACCGTCATTCAGAGTGTCGCAATCCAGTCTTTCTCATCCCCATGAACAGCTCGTTGAGTCTCTGCCTGCTAGAATTATTAACATCAGTCTTGAGTTGAATCCAGATTTAACCATTTTGAAGTGAAAACTGCTGGCATATTATCATAAAGACAAAGCCATGCAAAACAGGTGAGATAATCAGCAAGGTGGCAGGTCAAGGCCGTCTCTAAACCCACACTGATGATATAGTTAGAAGGAGAAAACACACTATTGCCATAAATAAAGCTGACAGTGTTCATCTAATCAAACTGTCCAACTGAGTCTGAGGTAAGAATGAAAATGTTCGAGTCACAGTGATAAAAGAAAAGAGAAAGAATATGAAAGAATGAGTTATGCAGAAGCGGTGATTGAAGAAAGGTGTTATAAGTTTATACACCTCAATAACAACAACAAAATTATTCGGCAGTCAGTTCACGCCGGTTTGAACCCGCCATAAGTTAACGCGTTTACGTCGCTCGGCGTTCACGTTAAGAACGATTCGGCGCGTCGAACCGAAGACGGCGACGCCGATTTAAACAACGTTATTGTTGAGAAACCAGCGACGTTCCGCCGTTACGTTTTATTGAATAAGAGCGTTAGCGGAGAGAAACGTCCGATGCAGCGGCGCCGCTACGCGGCAGTTGATCGCGCGATGGAGCGTCAACGCCGACTTCGGCGAGTGAACCGACAAATCGCTTCCACACACCAGAATAAAACAACGTTGTCGAACAACAAAGAACGCGCGAGCAGATCCTCGCACGGTATCGCGAACGGTGAACGCACACGAACACCGCTGGCTATCTCATCAATCTGATTCCGAGAGTCGTCCAAAACAACGATAACCACGTTAACAAAGAGCGAATTTGAACCAACGCAACATCTTCCTCGCCCGCGACGAACGATCCCGACAAACCAAAGCCGTTAACTATTCGAGTCCACGGTCGACTGTTCGAAACAACTCCGCAGGTGGCAGATCTTCCACTCCTCTAAAAGATGCGCAAAATTCTTCGGCTTCGTGAGAAGAGAGTGTTCGCCAGAGAGAAGAGTCCGTCACAGAACAGTTAATCGTTAAAACCGCAAAACATTTTTAACCCAACTTGAGGAGATCGCCACGACAGGATTGTTAATGGCGTTTGAAATCAGTCGAAACATCAATCGCACGGCGAGTCGGGCGTTACAGCAGGTTACGCCTTTAAAAAATAAAGACCTGAAAACGATAAACATCAGTCGATCCATTTGAGTCCGGTCATTTAGTTTCATTTAGTTTAAAAATATTACAACATGAACAACACCGGGTTATTATTCAATTCACTTCGTTGACTATTTAAAGAAAAACGAAGAAAGATTCCAACAATGTTAATTTTTAATGTTACAAGAATATTAATATTGAACATAATATAAGAAGGCATATATGTATTAAGAAACCGAACTGAAAGCTCCGGTCCAGCCAACCGACCAGGAATGATAAAACTGAAGACGATTCAGAGTCGAGTCATCACCCCGACCGGCGGCAGAATCTCGATCAACGAACACATCTTCACGAATGATAAGATCCTTTTCTCTACCTTCGAGGTTTGAATATATTTCGATCGCTAATGTTCGGCGGTCTTACCAAATAATCCAAGGCAGAATTTGACCCATCTGGTCGCCGGCATCGTCCACGTCATCTTCATTTACACAGCGCAACGTTCGTTTCATTTCGTACGCGTCATTACCCGCCCGCCGCACTTCCGAGTTTAATGTTATGCCCGCCTTCCGATTTAGCAGTCAGTTTGATTTTGCGATTTGGTACCGATTGAATGATTGTTCGTCGGTTATTAACGCGCACCGCATTTATGTCGCGTCAACGAAAATCAGCCAGTTTGGTCGGTCAAATCGGCCGATCGGTGAGTCATGGTCGATTATACGTTAATGGACGAGCGGTGTTTCAGAGTTGTGGTGCAGAGCGCACCGTTTCGCCGCCACGTCAGTTCACCGCTTCAAACGTCAAAACCCGAGCGTTACATTTAAAACGATCGCCAGTTTTTCAATGGCGTTTACGCGCGTGCATACGCGCGCCTTTTGGGTGTTTATGGTTTCGAAAGCGTTATAAAGAAACCAACGAAGATATTAACCTCTCAAGCCTTTAATCTTAAGTTTTCTAAAACATAGCTTAATATAACATCAACAATCAAATAGTTTCACATTTTATTTATTTTTAGAAATGTTCCAATTAGCATTTCTAATGATAAATATACCTAAAATCGAATATGGTCAAGATATTTCACATATCTTAACAGACCAGAACCACTTCAAATGAGTTATTTGTTATATTTCATATAAACTGTACAAACATAAAAGATCTATCTCAATCAATATTTAAATTAGAAAATACTTTTAATGAAAGATAGTTTAAGAGATACTTGCAAAATTACAAAATACTTTAGATTTTATATGATGCAAATACCGTAAAATATTTCAAACTTATTTGATAATGTTTTCCTTGTCATAACAATAAAACGCTTTGTTGTAAATCCAAAATATCTTTATTAAAATGCTCGCCAACATCAAAACACTGAAATATCGACCGCTTATTCGCCAGCCTTGATCCAGTTCACTTCTCAAACCAACCGATATTGCCAGATATGAAGAGAGCACTCGCTCCCGTCCGTCACCGAGCGGTTTCCGAGTCCATCTTTCCAGGAGCGAAACCGCGAGGCCGCCATGATGCTGAGAAGAGCGTACCGCCGGCAGTTCACGAAAGTTTCCGACGGACGCTGAGGTTTCGCGCAATCACAACCAGCCAGCACGATTCGGATGGTTTCGCGTTATCGCAATATTTTTGCGATCCGAAAGACGTGATCACCGCCGGGGCTTTACGCCGCAAGGTGTGTGGCAGATTTTCATAGCGGGCTTTATTAATTGAATTAACCGGATTTATTCGCCTAATTAATCGGGACAGGCGTTTCTTAATAAATCATACGCCTGGCAAGCCTGGCTATACGGTCTCGGCCCGTAATGAGAGGGGCCCGGGTCGAATCCACAACACGCCGTTCCTCCCAACCCTAAGCACGTACAATTCATTCTCTCACATGATCTCGTAGAATATTTTTCTAACCAATGAGAGGCATTCTCATTGGGCTTGTCATCAAGGGGGCCATTCAGAGAAGATCTTGAGATCTAGAGATCGCTTTCAAGGTGTTTCTTATTAATTCCGCAGATCAAAGCCGACCATGGATTCCAAATCGCATGCAATTTCAGCTTTTTTTTCTCCATTATTGATGCTTGTGTTCTAACATGCAATTCAGGGTTGATTTAAACGTATCTCAAGGCAGTTGGTATCGAGCCAACCATGGATTAGAATTCAAACATAAAGAATGAGAAATTTTTTTTTAGGGTTTATTCAAATCGGCATTCTCGTCTGGGCCGAGATTTTCTACAAATCCAAAATGAATATTTTACATATTTGGAATCTATCACGAGACGATCGGGGACGGTGGGCGGCATCGTCGCCAGAGGTATTTCGACGCTGCCACGCCGCTTCCACGTCCACCACGCCGCATCGTAGGACGACGGGCGCCGTGAAGAACATGCGCCAGACCAACCCAACGGCTATCGACGCTACCGATCGGCCAATGGATCGACCTCAGAAACCGGCTCGCCTGACCAGTTAATTCGGTCAAACGTGGATGCTGACGTCATGATGACGTGGTTGATGACGTCATCTCTAACCCGGTTTGAGCTCCCGACCACCGTATCGTTTGATCTGAATCTTGGCCAACGAAATTCGACCGACATATGCTTCGACCACCCACAACGGCCAATGTTTGACCGACCGGTTAACGACCACCGTGTCAACGAATCTCTGGCCAATTTCAAAGAGAATGTGCCACGCGCTTCCGCGCTTCCACACGCCACGAGCCTTCGCGGCTGCGGAGGGTGCGTAGCGCGAGGTCCTTCGGGGCAATCTGATCCGCAAACTGTGACGGAATTTTCATAATGTGGGTATATTTATTTTACATGTTTGAAGCCGACATGCATTCGAAAATTGTGAAGAACTCAACAGCACGTATTTTTTGGGTATTTTTATGTGTTTTCTTGTATTTCTATGGTTTTGGAAATACATATGGTAGCTAACATGTATATCACCGCCAAGGACTCATGTAGAGTGTAATCTATTGACTACAATGAATTAAATAAGATAATTGGATATTACATATATATATATTGAATGTGATACATAAAGATTATATCCCCGGGTATGAGAGATTTTCATGGATTCAATTGGGTTGTGGACCGCCTAAAGTGGCAATAATTTGATCACTTGAGAGAAGCACTGCCCCATTGTAGCGGATGTCTCCTGCTTATTACGTGATCATACTCCCAAAGGAGGTGTGATCCCCTGTGTTAGTTCATGGAGGGATACATGTATGGCATGTGCTTGAGAAATGACTGATCTTAGTGGTTCATACACCCAAAGGTGGTGATTTCACGAAAGATTAGAATATGTTCTCATGGCCACTGTCATGTGGAGAGTGTACAACCAGATGTCATGAGTTTTCCGCCCCAGCGAGGGGATTATGTGATGATGTATGTAGTTCTCTGTATGAGTATTCACATGATAATTGATTGTATTGTTTCGTTTATTTTTCAGTCAATTTTCTCAGGAACTTACAATTCCATTTCAATCGAGGTCCTTACTGGATTGAATTTTAAGAAATGGAAAGAGGACTTTCTATTTGAATGGAGTCATGATGTTCACATCAGACTTACAAAGGATAAGCCTGCCAGACATCACAACCATTAAAACGGTCGAGAAAACTGACCATGCTACCCGGGAGGAGATAATAGGTTTGCTTTTAATTGGCTAAATTTTGGAGAAATCCACAAGAACACTTGAAAAGTGGTTTACCAATGACTCAGATCGCTTAAGGGAAATGATGGCAAATTATAGAGGCTAGAATCGAGTTTCATCTGCACGTCGAGGTTGGAACACTCTCACAAAAGCCTTCAACATGAAGTATGGGGATGGTGCCAAATGGTTAGAGATTATGTCCTGAGGATGGTAGACCTAAAGACGAAGCTTCAAGCTCTTAATGTTACCATTCCTGATGCTTGCATTGTGCATCAAGCCCTAAACACCCTTCCACCTGATTTTAGGATTATAAAGACAAACTACAATTCCCAAGATGAGACTTGGTCGCTTAATGATCTAATTGTAAGGGTGGTATGTAAGAAGAGAAACTTAAGAAGGAGAAAGAGCTATGGCCTGATATGCCGCTAGTTCCCATAAAAGGAAAAATAAGAGTTCAAAAGTCGAACTCATAAAAGGTGCTCAAGAAACTACCTAAAATAATCCGACAATACGGGTCAAAAGAAGACATTCTGAAAAATGATGGTGATCGCCGCTTTGTAAGAAGAAAGGTCACATGAAGAAAGAGTGTGCAAAATTTAAAGTTTGACGTCTAAACGTGGGCTTACATGTAATGATTCTTTAATACTTGTTTGTGAATCCACCCATTCACCATCCAGCCTTCGTGGCTCGATGTTGGAGCAACTAATCATGTTGCATTTACTCATACGTGGATTCATAAACCTGAGGAAGCCAAACAAGGATGAATCAAAGCTCACTGTGGAAATAAACGAAGGCCGATGTCATGTTCGTGGGAGATGTAATCTTAGTTCTAGATTCTCGTTTAAATTGATGTTGAAAGACACATTTTACGTACTTTCCTGGGGACGGAATTGCTTCCGTGATCGCTTTGATTCATATGATTACTCTTTGAAATTAAAAGTAATGTTGTTTCAATATTTTTAATTCAAATAAGGTCAAGTAATCACATAGTGTCCAACTTATTACAGATTAAGTTTATCTCCCAATGACATATACGTCGCTTGAACGACTGAAAAGGTTGTTTCTAAGAGACCACTACCTAAAGAAGGAGTCTTATGCATTATGGCATAACGACTCGGGCCATATCTCTAAGGATAGAGAAAGGTCGATAAAGTATCACATCTCAGCTCTGCCTAAAATGACTTAGATATGAGATCAGCAGAGGTAAAATGACCAAGATAAGAAAGAAAATCAGTAGCCTTAGTTCGACTAAGGAAGTCATTCCACACCGGGCAGGTGGTCCTTTATACAAAACTGTAGGAATTTTTATTTCATCACATTTACTGATGACTATTCTCGATATGGTTATTTGTACTCATTAAAGAAAAGTCTGAGCCCTCGAAGAAGTGTTCAGGATGCTTTGACTCAAGTCGGTGAAACAATTGGGAAAAGTCATAAAGGTTGTTAGATCTGACCGAGAGAGTATTATGGCAAGCATGGCGATGCTGGACAGCTTAAGGGGCCATTCGCCAACACTTAGAGGTAATTTCCGGATAGTGGCACAATCACTATGCCGCCTCTCGGAGCTCTGCAAACAGAGCAATGAAAAGGCGCAATCAGACTCTGCGAAATGGTAAGAGGCAGATTATAGGACAAATTTACCCGGTTTTCTATGGTGAAGCTTTTTAGTTTCAAATAGACATTTTGAACCTGTAATTTACAAAAGTCGTTCCATTGACCTTTGAGTTATGGACTCCAGCGTAGTTTTAGCTTAAACCATCTTAAGGTTTTATGTCCTTTAAGTGAAGTTGTATAATCCAACATTAGCAGCCACCCGTAACCACTGACATTTTATCTACCTTGAATGATTCAAGGGATATCTACTATAATCCCAATGGAGGCACAAGAATCGTGTGGAATCACGCATATGCTTTTCTGAGTCGGATGTGGTCGGCAAGGTCATTCATTATTTGGGCCTGAGATGATAGTGTTACGGGTAATGTGGTATCTTTATCTCCTCCCATACGTATAATTAGAAACCCCTTCTACACATCATATTGAACCCGCTGGTGTGACTGATCCCGCTACTCGAGACAGCCTCCAATGAAGTTCACTGGCGTTCTCAGTGTATGTGGCGATTACTACCTAAAAGAAGGATCCACCAGCAGAGATCATCACGAGCCCACCTGGATTTTATATTTATTTATGCTGTGGAGAGCAAGACCACATATCAGCCTTCAGGACTGATCCAATAACTGTATGAGGAAGCTGTCATTCCCTACGAAACTGTGGTCGATGCAATGAGAGATGAAATTCAATCTATGAGGCATAATGGAGTTTGGGAACTTATTGAATTACCCGATAGTCATGTTGCACCATTAATGCAAATGGGGTGTAGGCAGGACTAAAAGTATTCCGAAAGATTAGAAGTTTAGCCAGATCGTAGCCAAAGGTTTCACCGTAGATATATAATATGAAACAACTTTTTCTCCCTACTTTCTAAAGATTCTTTCTCAGAGTGATCATGTATTAGCGTTCATTTCGCATACGGAGTGGCACCGATGGATGTTAAAACCGCTTCTCACCTGGAGACCTTAATGAAGAAGTCTATATGATGCAACCCGGCTGTTTTGTGGCAAATGATTCAGTAAACTTGTATGTAGACTCGAAAAAGTCTGATGGCGGTCTCAAGCAAGCTTCTGCATAATGGTACTTAAAGTTTCCATAGTTGGTTGTTGCTTTCATATGGTTTTGTCGAGAACAAAGTAGATCACTGCATCAAGGCTTCAAGGAGGAAAATTTTATTTTCAATACTTATGTAGATGATATCTCGCTGCAAAGCAGTGGAGACTTTGGTTTACTGTGGATATTAAAGGATGTTGTCAAAGAATCTGATATGAAGGACCTTGGTGAGGCGTTTTCAGTCGGGCATCTTTTCTAGATTCATGTGAACTGCCTTTACAGACTACTGGTTTATCTCGTGAGGGCATATGTTGATCGCATTTTAGGAAAGATTCAACACATGCAACAATGTGTCAGAATTGCCCTCATGAAAAGATAAGTCGAGTTCCACCTACAATGTCCCTCTCATTCAGATACTGCAGTGCCCTAAATGAAGAATGTAATCTTGCGCGAAAGCACTGAAAGTATTATGTATGCTCAAAGTGGTACCAGGCCGAGACAGCCTTTGGTAGCCAGGATCAGTGAGCATCAAATCCAGCATTACGATCACTGGTTACCGCCAAGAAGGTTGGGCGAGGTACTTAAAGAGGACAAAAGACTAATGTCAGATGATAAACATGTTCGTGGACTCCGCAGCTTAGCTCGGGTATTCGATTCGACTTTGTCGGGTCGCCAAGATGAAAAGAAGTCAACAACCGGTTATATCTTTTAAGTTAGCAGGATGTGCAGATTGCGGAAAAGGAGAAACAAATCAATTGCATCCTCTACCATGCAAGCGAGCTCAGAGCATGCCTTTCGAAGAACTACCGTGCACCTGGGTCTCGAAAACCCTTAATGGCTAAGGTTAAACTGTGTTTGATTTTGGTGGATAGCCCATACGCTAGGAGCCAGGACAATAACTCGCAGCGGTTGTTTATTAACAACAAATGAGGTCTCAAGGTCTAAGCAACATGTGGAGGTCAAGTACTTGACTATAAAGGAAAAAGTCTAAACTGAGGACGTTATGAAAGGTTACATATCAAATGCATGATAAGGATTGCAGATTCATTTAACTAAAGGCCTTCGCTCTTGTGTATTTGATCGACATGTCATTAACATGGGCTTAGGAGTATCATGGGATACTGTAAATTAGTGGGAGCTATTAAGTTTTATGTTGCTCTTATGAAGGTTGAATCCAATTTTATTACATTTTTGTAATAATTGAATTTGTATCAACTCTTTCAGATTCAATAAGGTATTTGCAGTCTAGGTTTATCGAGTCAGAGTACAAATAATTGTTGAAAATCTCGAGGCATTGTAAAACCTTGAAAGTACAGCTATGGGGCATTCTTGGCATTAGCCTTAATAAAGATGTTTTGTTATTAATATAAAGTAAAGTTACCTATCAAGGTAACACATATACATGTTCATTGAACCATGATGGATATTCTCCGTGACACACTAGGTTTTATGACACTTAAGGAGTAGAGAATTTGGACTAATAAAATGGATAACACATGAAGTACCTAATATGAGGTATTGTCCATTTAAACACACTACCATATTGAATCCATATCAGTAAAGTTGAAAGCACTTGTGACCATGGAAGGGCTTGCGTGAGTACATGCAATTACCGCCATGATTCATTGTTCGAGACTTTATGGGATCGGATTGACTATTAAGAATAATCAGACTAATATAAAGGCCGCATTACGCTTTGTTTTAATTATCGCCCAAGTGGGAGAAATGTAAGATTTTCATAAAGTGGGCTTTATTAATTGGAATTAACTGGATTTATTCGGTCTAATTAATTGAGATTATAAGGTTTCTTAATAAATCATATGGGGCTGGCAAGTGTGTGGGCTAAGTATGGCCCGGCCCGTAATGAGAGGGCCCGTGGGTCGAACTCAATAGAAGGCCCAAGTCCCTCCCAAACCCTAAGGATACGCATAATTCATTCTCACATACAGATTCGTGAGAAATATTTTCTCTAACCAAAGTGAGAGGCATTCCCATTCATCAAGGCTATTCGAGAAGATCTTTAGATCTAGATCAAGCTTTTGTGTACTTTATTAATTCCGCATCAAAAAAGCCGACCATGGATTCCAAATCGCATGCATTTCAGTTTTTTTTCTCCATATTACAGCCAGGTTCTAACATGGTAATCTAGGTTGATTTAAATGTATCCTACAAGGTGGAGTCTCGACATGTTCAAATCTGCGTAACTCAAAATTTAACATCATCCGCCCTCGCCTGGGACTGCTTAGCGAGAGGATCGAATCCAAGGTAGAGGAGATCACTGACAAAATAGATTATCTTGAACAAGAAAAAGATGTTCTGGGATTGAAGAAAGGCGTTGGAGAAAAATTATCACAAAGATGTGCGAAAGAGAAGGTGATATAGAGGAGATAGTTGAATATTTGTTGTCCCATAATGGTAATGCAAGTGGGAATAAGATACTGTGATCGCCCTGATGGGTATGGCGGTATCGGAAAGACCATGCTTACCAGCTGGTCTACAATGATAGGAGAGTGGAATTGTTTTGACCTCTAAAGCTGGGTTTGTGTTTCAGATGAGCCAGGATCTGCTGTGATAATGAAAAACCATCCTTAAGGCACGATTCAGTCATGCAAGAAATATTCTGATGACAAATGATTTTGAATCGGCTTCAACTTAAATTAGCAGACTTTGAAGAGAAATGAAATTCTCAACTGTCCTTTATGTTTGGAATGAAAATCCATGCTAATTGAATATTCTACAAGCTCCATCTGTTGTCAGCCAATATGGGATAAGATTTATCAATTACACGTAGTGATAAGGTTGCATCAGTCATGCGTTCAGTTTGCGTTCACTATTTGGGAATTGTCTCATTTTAATCGACCGATGGTGCTAGTCCCTAAGCACTAGATACGGTAATCTATAGAATATCCGTCATTTTTTGATGACGGACATAATACTCTACCTGATATCATATACACGATGGCAGTACGCGATCATATAATAGGTCATCAACTTCTGATGATCTGACATTATTGTAATGTCTGGTTGAGCCCATCAAGATTGAACCTCCATCCAAATAATCCGCTGTGATTACTCACAAAATTCCCGATAAAGAAAATCTGACAACACGATATTAATAAATCATGGTCTACAAATACTTTCGCTTTCTTTTTTGCGTTATTTTTCTCAACAACCAACAAAGGAAAAGGAAAAGTGGTATACAAAAAATAAATGCAGAGAGAATTCTAAATAATTGGCAGGTAGACAACGTAAAAACGAAATAACTTTGAATGGGAGAGAAGAATATAAAGAATCTAGAGATCAGAGATTGAGATTTCTTCCAGCTCTTTCCTCGATGGGAAGCAAGATTCAAAGATGTAGAATCGGTTTTTCTACTATTGTGCTGGGTGTTTAAATATAAAATGACCAAAATGGTCTTGTGATTTAGGTAAGGTGAACTATTGGTCCATGTGGACTTTATAAGAATATGGGATGAGCAAGCCATAATAAGCATTTAACACGTTTCTACGTTGTTCACAAAAATCTATGGTTTATAAAATTCATCTTAAATCTCAACTGGCACTGAGTAAAACAAAATATTAAATTTTAAACTGTTAAATTAAAATAACACTGATATGGTTAATGCATAAAATGTAATGATCTATATAAAATGAAAAATCATAAACAATTAGTTGCCATATGTACTGCTTTTTTTATGATTTATTGCGCCATCAATTTTTATTTTTCTTTTTTTAACATCACATTTGTATATTTTTTTTATTTTTTTTTATGTTTTATCACACTTTAAAGGTTTTGAAGGGCTTTTTTTTATTAACTATTATTAACATCACCTCTATTTTTTCTTTTATCATTACCAGGTTTTTTTTTTTAATGTTTTTTATCGTTAATTTTAAAGTGTTTAGTCAAAGGGTAGAGGGAGGGGGGAGTAGGTGTGGGGCAAGGGTTGGGTGGGGTGTTCAAGGGAGGGGCATAGTTTTAACTTATGACAAGGACAGATTAAATTAGGGTTGTTAGATTGGTTCCAAATATCAGATAGGATGTTTGGATAATTGGATGTATGAGTTTAGTAATGTTTTTAATGTATATGTTTAATTATAAAGATAAACTATTTAATAAATAATTAAATCATTTTGATAAATACCAACAGATGATATAGAAGGAAGAATCAGTATAATTCTTTGTGTTCAAAATTTCTATAAATGTAAATACGACATGTGCCCATTGTATTATGTCAGATCCTTATACATCCAGATCTCGTTTCTTGAAATTTATCGGTCCCTGCCATGTCCCGCCAGGTCGTGATCCGCATGACCGTATCCGTCCGGTGCTTCAGTGCATGAAGGCAGAACAAAGCATTTCTAAAATGAGATCTGCAGTCCGTATCCAAAGTTAGAAGAAATTGGCACAGAGAGTCAAAAAGTGTAAAGGATTGCCAAAGACCCTTGGGGGCGCCTTATACTCTTGAGTTGCAAGTAAAAGAATGGGAAAATGTATTGAACTGTAAAATGTGGGATTTGCCAAATGATGAAATTCTTCTGCTTTACAAGGTTGCTTGGCTCTTCCATCAGCCCAGCGGTGTTTTGCATATTGCTCCATTTTTCCTCGGGACTACGAATCTGTTAGAAAATTTTATCTCTATTATGGATGGTAAAAGCTTTATGCAAACGATCCTAATAAAAATAAATGGAAGAATTAGGTAATGGGTACTTTTGTGACTTTATTTGTTATAAATAGAAAATTAAAATAGCTCGTGTTTTTTCTATTAAGAAAAAATCATTTTCTAATGAGAAAAAGTCATTTTCTAAAATAGAAAACAATATTCTTGTTTAACAAGAAAAAAACTAGCAGCACTCATTAGCCAATATTAAAAAACAAGCAACTTTACACTTAATACTATTAAATACTATTTTACATTAAGTTAAAAATAAATATATTCTATTAAATAAAGTTTTAAACCCAATCTTGTTTCAAGATCATTTTTTTCAGAAATCTAAAGATGCCTAAAATAATATTTTGTGGACCTTATGCCCTGAAAACTTATATCTATTTTGAGGTCAAATGATCTTCCAAATATTATCAAGTATCATAAACTACTTCAGAGTTTCCAAAATATTCCTTTATGTTAACTTTCTCTAATTTTCTCAACTAAATAAGTACTCAAAAGTCAAGGGAACCATCAATATTTTAACATAGAGTAATGAGTTGGTACTTTAAAATTTTTTATAGAATTTAGAGAAATTCCTAATAATACCAAAACTCTAAAAGATAAAAAAAATTGTCTTAGTATATACCTTGCTAAAAGTCTTATCAATGTTTCCTTAATTATTGTCTTAGGAGAACGAATCTAAAATTATTATAATTAGCCAAAAAATAGGATACTTTGCCGAAAATATCCTTAAAACTTCAACAGGTTATTCAAAACTTACTTAAGCCCACTGCTTTCAGTTAATTAGTTAGATTCCTGAGAGTCTAATATGATTAAAATAATTGAATATGAAATTATTCAAAAGAATTTCTGGTAATCAATTTCTTTCTATGAACCACTATATATCCTAATTTATTCAAAATTTTAATGGGACAAATATGATCTAGATGTAACAAAACTTATGAACATATATAGTTTATTATGTGGAATTATTTCCATAAACCCAACTCTCTATCTCTCTCTCTCTCAATACTTACAAAGAAAGTCCAATTAAATCCATGATGCTTTTTCAACCGAACTCGGGCTAGGAGCAAGGTGGGGTCGCTGCCTGACTGGATTGTCAAGAATGAATGTGCCTCGGGATTGTCCGTCGAGGTAGATCACCGCTTCCGTTGATCTACAGTTCGGGACTTAAAGCACCTCCTGCAAAAACAAGAAAGAGCTGAGTCTGGCGAGGGTCGCTGCCCGTGAGCCGCCCGATGCCCAAGCGCTTTCCGAGAAAAAGAGAGAGAATGCTTAGACACTCAGGGTGTGAAGAGTACAATCAGGAGTGCATATTAGAATTGACGTATGAGTGTTGGCGTACCTTTCACCAATAGGGTGGCCTTGAATTTATAGTAGATATTCAACCAGTTGGATGGTACTGTGGAGTCCTTCCCATTGATAAAATATTTCTTGTTTGGGGTCACATTCTGATTTGGTACAGATATAGAAGGAGTGTTTACTGATAGTTTTCCTCTCTTATTGGTGATAGGGATCTATTTCTGATGATGATGCATTATCGTCTTTCTTTTCTTTTATCACAGATCCAGCCATGAGTCAGAATGTTTATTTACCTTTACTTTCCTAATTGACAATGTTTGACCTGATCATGATAGTATGTGATCATAGATCATTTCATTTTACCTATGGGAATTCCTTCCACAATCGCTTCTGGATGATCTTATTGGTTTAGATCACACATCATTATCCAAAACCCATTCCTGCTTAATCAATGACCTGGCCGACGCCATAATCCGAGTACTGCTTCGGGTATGTCCCAAATGACAATTTCATCCTAGCTGATACCTTTCTCTTAGCTCAGTGAGTGGGTCAAAGGCTACCATTTTTCTAAACCCACATTGTTGCCCCCACCCCCTCAGAACGCGGCGTAAGGTCGATCGCTTTCTCGATCCGATGCAATTTCCACGTGTCCGCTCGGGGTGGTTAAGGCCAGTCACGCTTCATATGTCCCATATAATGATGACTCTCGGGTTTTACTGCTGCTTCCCAAATCCTCTAATTTCTTTTAGTTTTTCGTATCTGGCCCGCTTCTCCTGTCCTCCAACCCTTCCGCACTTGTATTTGGCTTGTCATGGCCTCTGCTTGGTTTCTCAGGTTTCTTCTGATTTCTTCCCGAGGTAGCTTATTCGTCTTATTCTGGGATCACCTGCCTCTACCTTCTGCCTTTCTGGTAACAATGAGGCGCTAGGGCTGAATCAACGGATTTCTTTACTATTATTGCGGGGTCCGGGCTCTTCCCTGGCATCAAGGATGACTTTCGGCCACACGCTCCGATCGTTAGATGCTTCCAAATGTCGGTTAGAGAAGTTGAACCCTGGTGAATCTGCAGCCGCACCCTCCCCTTCCTCGGGATAAGTGCAAGAGAAAATAAACCAATTACGTGACCTTGGGTCATTACCTAAACTGGTTTTCGGCCCGAATACGCCAATCGTGGGACGGCAAGGTCGGTCCTTCAGATAGTTACCTTTGTCGACCACAACCTCCTCCCGCGCTCGAGTCCTGACTGGGACGCCTTGACTTTTGGTGAGGGTTCCGTGTCTGATGGTATGTTTCTTTGAAGTCGCTGAGAATGGTCTGCTCACAGATCCCTTGCGGAAAGAGGGGTTCCCCTGCGAACATTAATAACTGGTCTCTTCCCAAACCCGCTCCCAACTACTGGGCATTTCAAGTGGTCTGAGATCGCCTTTAGGGACAGTGGTTCTGCCTCCAAAGGTGGCTTTGCTCCTATGAGTCTTTAGCTCAAAGGAGACCCACCTGAGGTTTCCTTGATTTTTTGCGCCGGAGCTCCTCTCAGATCACCATCTCCCTTCTTCCTATAAAGTCAAGGCTGGACGTTATTTCTCTCGTTAGCTGTCGTAACCTGGAGTATCGCATCCTCTACAAGGACGATACTTTTGGGCGTCTTGATGGCTCGACCACCCCAAGAATCTCAAAGTGAGTGTTTGCTCAAGTTGTATAACCCAGGTGAAGGCTGTCAATATTTCCGACTGCATTATTCTCGATGCTTCCCAAAAGTCGACTCGACCTAGTGCTGAAGATAATAAATATAGTTCAAGGCCGGGCGGAATGTCCCTACTTTGGCCCTTATGGATTTTGAGGTAACGGACATTCCCGGCCCGCTGAATTGGCACCCAGACGTTTCGACCTCAGGCCCTTACCTCCTTCCATCTACGGGTCTCTCCATTAGGCTGACTGCAACGACTCCTAATAGTGAGAGAGATTTAGTCTAGTCAGCACCGTCTGGGCCTCGAGCGCAAACGGAAAAACTGTCATCGAGAAAGATCGCCCGCTTTCAACATGTTCGTAATCGGGCGTCCTCCGACTTTCAAGCCGAAAAGTCGGCGCAAGGTGGGGCCCACTTCGGCCGAGGCCCCAGAACAAGCCTCCGCCCCTTCTAAGCCCCGTCAGAGCGGTAAGGAGTCCTTGATGGAGCCTTCGAGCGCCGCGCGCGGCGGTTATGCCTATTACCGCTTAATCCACCTGAGTGTTAGCTACCCCTCGGCGCGGAAGAGTTTGGTAGAAAATCCGGTCAAAAGTCATGGCGATGAGGACTTCTTCTCTTCAACGGCGATCTGCGGTGTGTGCTATCTTGTCCGCTCCTGATTCACCTCGAGGTCGAAGCGCCGCCGCTGGATGAGGTTTCGCCATCCCCTTCGGCTGGCCATAGTCGCCGGCAGTCCGTCGTCGATTCCGTGTTTGATGTTACTTGGCGTTTATGGCCACTACTGAAGTGGTTCAGTCGATAATGTTCAAATGAAAGAATGTAAAATCGCCTTATTTATAAGTGTGAAGAATTTTTCTTCTCAGCCGACCGAAATGGGGAGAACAAAACAATGATGACCGGGCGAGGAGACTTGAAATCGGATCTCGGCATACCGCCACTTTGTGCCCCAGCAAAGTAGAGAGGATGTCGGGGCAGCCGCATGGCGCTGAAGGTGAGCTGTAAGATCCGGTAGCCCTGTTTACTGAAAGATCCGTCGACCGGAACGGTCGCAGCCTCCGGTGGTGTCAGCCACGGCGAGAGATATCGCCACATCCCGGGGCGGCGCCGCGGAGTCTCAAGAGGAGCTGGCGCGCGCCAACGCGATCCCGGTGATGGCAATGCAACGAATGCGGTTTGGCCAGGTATCCGAGGCCAAGGCGCTGCTAGACGCGTTCGGCCGCGGAGGCTTCTGCGCTATAAATTCGCGATGCGCTTAATCAGGAGGCGCACCGGATCGCGTAGGGATCTTCTCACCGCAACACTCTGGCCGCCGTAGGGATGATGTTATTAGAAGATTATATCGCCGCTCGCGGCCTCGCGCTCGAAGCCAATAAGGTCAAGTAGCGCCTACCTTTACTCGACTTCAACTGATCTCCCAAGTGACGAGGATGTAGAGGAGTCTTTCTCTGAAAATTATTCCCAAGAAATGACACCTCGCCTAAGCCTGGCTCCCTTCTACTCGTCTGGTCCCTCCCGCGAACTCCTCCCTGGTGTTTCAGATTTACGCCAGTCATATCGCTTATATTTTTCTTCTATGTACACTGTTCCTTTTGTCGTAGTCGGGGCTCGGCATATGTAACTCTCCTTTACCAAAACATCTTTTACCGTCTGCCTCGCCAGTATTTTCGCTTTTCTTCATGAATTGTATGGCCCGAATTGAGGGTCTGAGTTGGGCAATTAAGCTCGTCAAACTGAGTCGCTGAGGCTTCGTGGGTTAATTTGAATGGTCGCTCATTCTTGTCGATACCACAGCGAGCTCGCTGGCCCAGCTATCGGGTCTTTGTCGACCGTCACCTGAGTCGGGATCTGACTCTTAAGTCACACCTATTTTTGTCGTGAGCTCGCCATCTCGAGCTACCACCCACCCGCTGACTCCCGCCCCAGCCCCACTCACGCACCCCAGCCGACTTGTGTCGTTCTCCGACCATGAAATGCGAGTCATCCACGGACTCGCCGCAATCAGAAAGCATTACCATAATGAATATCGGGCGCAGCCCGGCCCACAGTCGCTGGAAGAGCTCGTTAGTGCGAATCAGAGAGTCATTAATGCGGGAACTCGCCACCAACTGCCGTGAGCTCTACTGGCGTGAACCGCCGAAGCGAGCTCTGCCCGCATGGAATTGACGGGAAGATTCGTCAAGGTGAGCCACGCCCCCGCGCCAGGCCCGTGGCGCCTCTCAAACAGTGGCGCTTCGCCGGTGCGGTAATAAACAGTCGGTCCACTTTGCGCGCCGCGGGTCGTGCGTGCAGTAGATGAGCCTGTGTTGAGCTACTCGCTCCCGCGCCGCTCGGTAGCACGATTTGGCGCCCAACCAGTGGCACAGCCGAAATGGGTCTCGACCTTAGCACGCGGCCCTCGCGCGCAGTAGATGAGTCGCGCAGAATGAGCTTCGCTGGCTCAGCCGGCCTGCATGCTCAACCGAGTGGCAATGCGAAGCATGAGTCGCCCAACCCTTGAGGCGCCGTGGCCCGCAGCAGAGTAGATGGCTCAAATGTCGGGCTTCGCGCCGGCCAGGCATTCCGCCGAAAGGGCGCCCCACTGAGTGGCACGTAGCCCGAAATGGTCCGACTCTCGAGGCAATGCGGGCCTGCGGTGCAGGTAGATTAGCCCGCCAAACGGAGTCGCTGCCCCGGCGCCGTGGCCTCGGTGGCTGCCCACCGAGCGCTGCCCAAATTCGAAAGTGCGGCAACGCAGCCTCTCAGCCGTCTGATTCTGGTAGCGCCGGGCTGCGGTGCAGGATGAGCTCGCCAAAATGAGTTGCTCGCCCCCGGTGTCGCGGGCCTGGTGGCGCTCCGCGAGCCGGGCGTCCCAAACAGTGGCCCAGCCGATGGCAATGAAGCCTGAGTCGGTCCGACTCGAGGCGCGTGGCCTCGCGGTAGTAGATGAGATCGTTTGAAATGAGCGTTGTTGCCCCGCGCCGGCCTTGGTATGCCAACGGTCATTTGGCCTCTGAGGCACGGGTCGCGGTAGAGTAGATGGGCTCGCCATCGTGGTATAGTCGGCCGAGTCGGTCCATGAATCATTGGCAGCTCTACGCGCCGTCGACTCGATTTTCTGGTGGGCAAAGAACGTTTTTGACGCCGACGATGGAGAATCGAACGCTCGCACCCGTTCGGTGGGCTTTTGATCTTCTTTATAAATAGCGGCTTCATTGCGGCTATATTTCAGATATTCTCACCGATGCTAACTTAATCGGGTGAGATGAATAGGTCGAAGTCCGGCTCGTCTCACTGGGATCCTTCCAAGACTGGGCCTCAAGGCCATTGCTCTCTACATGTGGGAGTTGTGTTTTTCCCTGGTCCCCCCTTTATGGGAGTCATGTCACCCCTTAGCTTCTCGTGCTAGGAATGCATCCTGGAGGCGATACTTCAAGGCCGCCTCCCATTTTTGTTTTCTTCTCTTCCTTCCTCCTTTCTCCCTCTCCTTCCTTTTCATCTTTTTTTCCATATCTTATTCTCCCCTTTTTTGTTTCTTCTGCATAAACTCCTTCCATTCCTTTTCTTCTTCTTCTCTTTTCCACTTCTTTCTTTTCCTTCTTCTTATTTTCATTCTGCCTGTCTCCTTCGCTCCTTTTTTATTTATTTTTATTTTTACTTATTTTATTTCCTGAGGGAACCGTTTGTACTGAATAAGCTTAAGATGTACGATGATTGCACTCACTGACAGATCTCAATGTAGTTCAATTGAAATAAAGATAAACTTTTCCTTTGATGTCTATGAATCCCTGCAGCCTTTCTCAGATCTTTACATATCTAAACTCAGAATCAAACATTCACTGAACGCCCACTTGTCATATAAGATCCGATAAGGCATTATTTAACATTACAAACTGATGCTTTACCGGGTAAAACGCTTTAAGAGATGCCCAGATTCCATGGCGCTTAGTGATTTTCCTCCTCTATCTTGAAGCTTCATAATCGTCGCCCGACGATCGATAGATGAAGATCCTTCCCATTGGGGCTCCGGCTTCACAAGGCCTGGTTCTTCCTCGTTTGAGTTTCTTTAAGAATTAATCACCCTACATGTAGCTTCTGTGTTTAACTTGATTGTAGCACCATTGCCTTCCTGATACCCTCTGTGGTGTTTTAGACTGTCGCGCTTTTCATCTAGAGAGATCTAAGTTTGAAGAAGGGCTCTATCAGAGTTCCAACCGATGTTAACCTCGATTCTAGAGACTTTATTCACCAACGGGGCATCGCTTTCAATGCCAAAGGCAAACAGTTTCGTTGTCGACTATGTGTGCCTCAGGAAGTCTGGCATGACTCGAGTATTCACCACTTTCCTTTAAGGTCTTCCACCACCTTCACAGGCTTGCGGGTTCTGATAGTGACTTCGGCTCCGTCCGCTCGACTTGTGGTTTGAGATGAGTAATAATTTTTGACCAGCCTACGTAAATTCTCAATTGTATCAGCTGAACTGCTCGCTGATCCGATACCAGCCTTATAATACCCAAACCCGCAGATATAATGGTCACACATGTGTCCCGCGGTGATCTTCTCGCTTTTGGGACTGCGGGTTAAGGGCCCGACTACCACTTAGCCGGTTAATCAACTCCGATGATTGGCGACCAGACTGTCTCCTTACCACGGGCGCGGGTCCCAGCGTCCAAACCCCACTCGGCAGCGGGTCAGGATCGCCGTTAGCTTCCACCGAGGCGAGATCTCAAGGCGTACCCCCGGCGCATTCCGCATTTGACCAGTCCGTCAGATTCGAGTAACAGAAATGGTATCCCGCCGCGACTTCTTCCTGCTAATGCTCGAGTCTCGCTTATGATTCCCACATATGCCTCAGGTACTTCTCTATAATGGCTCATGTCTTCCGCGATGGTATTTATGAGTGTGGACCTCTTGCGAGGCTTCCCTTGTGATTTGTAAACCCTACGACCGCCTATCTTAAACGCCCTTCGGGTCGCCTGTAGGTTTCCGCCAATGATATAACCCGATGGTTCATCCGCTGGCTTGGACCTCGACCTCGGGCAACCGCCGCCTTATCAGAGATCGAACAGGTTCCACGAGCCCGATGTGTGTCGACCGCCGAGGTCTTCCCCGTGAGGTCGGCGGGCTAGCCTGCCGGCGCGTCGCGCTCTGGGAGTTCTCCTCGCTTCCGGACATACTTGACCAACCAACACGAATTTTTTTTTAATATGTCACGAACTTTTCTGCATATAGAATCATCCTTTCACTTTCCTGGGCCTAGGGTATCTTCTATTTGTCCGCGACCACCAGCCGGGAGTCACGTAATTTAACCGGTCACTCTAATGGCCACAGGTTGAGGCTTGCTATGACGCCTCATAATGCGCTCGCGGTTGAAGTATGGAACCAAATTCGAAAGGCCAGATTCAATGTCTATCCCTTTCAGAGAGGTTAGAATTAGACCCGCTTCCACCCTGCATTTGAGGTCCATTCACAGAGAGCTTCCAAACTGGGAGGTCGCCCCTTGCGTGATGGGTCCAGTGCTCACGGAGTGAATTCCATGATGAAGTCCACTAGACCTCACCCTTTTATTGCGGCGTTTTCGGGCTTGTATCTCGATGTCAACTCGCCTAGCTCACGGCCCACTTCATCGCCTCTGAGACTTCCGGTTTGTGCAATACTTGCTTCATCTGATACTGGTCAGACTCTGCATGAGCCCGAAATAGCAGCCCCAGCTGCGGTTGTGCTCGCCCGCATCAATTCTTTCCCATCCTTGGGTACTCTCTCCTCCGCCCTCTCGAGCCTCGAACACCACAATAGTAAACTCCGGATGTCAGACTGCTCTTCTGGTCTCTCGACGAGTACCGCGCCGGTCGAGAAGTCCGATACGGCTAAGTATGGGTGAGGTGCCCCCTCACCGTGACTACTAGGAATGGGCGAGGAACCCAGGTATGCTTTACCGTTGCACGTTTCTTCATTCTATCCACGAAGGCTCTTCTTCAAGAAAGGTCGTACCACACCGCCGGATATGCGAATCCGGCTAGGGCCGTAATCCTTCCCGTTAGTCGCCTGACTTCCTTGCGCCCGATGGCATGGCATGTCAAGCACAACCTTTATTTTGTCCGATTCGCCGATTCCTATCGACTATGAAACCTGTGAATTTACCGCCATACCCCAAAGGCAATATCACGATTCAATTTCATGTTGTAATTTCTCAGATTTGAATGCTCTCTGAGAGGTGGCAATGTAGCTCGGTCAGGTAGGATTTACTATGTCGCTGATGTATACCTCCATAGCCAGGCTCTATATGTTTCTCGAACATTCTGGCTCACTAGCCTCTAATAGTGGCTCCCCGCATTCTTGAACCAAATGGCATCACACATAATACAAGTTCCCGCCGGATTTAATGAATTCCTTTCGTCGCCCGGGTCCATTTATCCGCTTGTGTGTTTCAGAAGCCCGCGAAATTGAGAAGTCGCGTCGCTTCGCTGCGCCCATGGCTGAGGCATCCGCAAGGGAAGTCAGTCTTTCGGACACGCTCGCTTATGCCTGGCAAGGAGATACGTACTCACTTGCCATTTGCTTTTCGCGACGAAAATGACGTTAGCTAACCACCTGTGCGGTACTCGACCTCCTCGATTGCCCGCCGAGAGCGCTCACGCACTCCCCGCTTGATGGCTTTTTCGCTCTCCACGTGAAGCTCCTTCGCTGCCAATAGGTTTAAAAGACGGGCTGGTGTTCACTCTATGAGGATTAACAGGTCAATTCCTCCCATATCCGCTTGCTTCCATGCGAAGACGCTCGTTTCCTGGCTCTCAAAACTGAGTATGAGGCTTTGAGGTCTTCGCTACTGGAGTCGATGATAGCGAGATGTTCGGTCGCCATCCAGTTGATACCGGGTTCAGCTCCTTCCGAGGGCCTCGCCCGTGAGTACCTCGTCCCAGATGTCCAGCCACATCACGTTGTCAATCGCTGGCGCTTTGATGGAGTCAGGTAACATTCCTGGCCAATTAGCTGATTCCTGACCATTCCCGTTCGCAAAGGCCGGAATTTGATTATCAGCGTGGTATGCTGAGGGATGGCTTTATTGGCGCTGGAGAGAAAGGGCCCTCCTTAACAACATATTATAAGCCAACGTGGCGTCGAGAATGAGGAACCTCGCCGCCGTCAAGCCGCCTAGCAAGGGGTTCTCCTGCAGAGCACCAATGATCAAGCCCAAAGGTAGCCACCCCTTCCTGATGGTGTCCCCAGAGATGTGTGCGTAATGGCTCTGTTTTTCTCTCCCATCGCCCATTCATCAAAGGTCGACGCTAAGATGATGTCAATGAATCATGTATTGGGTCAATTAGGACCCGATGAAATGTTTTGTTGGCCACCATTTTTAACCACAAATGGGTCGTCACTGCGTCGGCACCTCCGCACCCTGAGTTAGAAAATGCGATGGACGCGTCGGCCACGACAATTGGGGTAACAACGCTTGTATTTCCTCTTACCCCGTCGACCCCGATGGCTCGGCGCGTAGGTGGGCCTTCCGAAAGTGATCCGTGGTTCTCCTCCGCGCAATCCTCCCGAGATCACGGATTTCTCATAGTAGCTGCTGCGTCGAAGTCGTCGTCCGGCGGCGTTGTTGAGTTGGGGCCTCGGGTCTGGTTTGATTTAGGCCCGATTCGGGTCACCCCAGAGAGGCGAAATGGCTCTGAGGTATCCGCGCCGTATTGCGCCTTATTTCTCTCTAGATGTATACACAAACCGATGGTCCTGGCGCGGTTCCTATGGAACCTCGCAATACTTGTGTTGTCCTCAGGGCAGGGTCCTACCATTTGAGTTGGCCACCAGAATGGTTTCCTGCTTTCGCATCATGTGGTGACCGCGGGACACTTGAGGCCGCGGGAGTAAACCGTCGAGGCGAGTAACGCTTGCCGCCTTTCACTGCGTGACCTAGACGCATCCCCAGGCTTCACGCCTTTTTAGGGACGCCCCATCTTTCTTCGTGGGGATGTTTCGAATCGCTTTGTCTTTGGGGCTTCATTCCTCGCTGCTTATCTGGTCCCCACTTCTTGCATGAGAGCTCCTTCTGGATATGAGGGCTCTTCTTATACTTTTGCTTTGCAGCACCTCGCCATGTTTCATTGAGGTTCTTCGAGACGGAAAACACGATCCTTAGATTGTACCCTAACCCAGCAATGAATCATATGGATTTCGCCAATTTTCATCAAAGGTCTATCTTCGTGAGACTGTCGAATCTTTGCACGTAGTGATTCTGGGATTCTTCCCGCTTGTTCCGCTTGGACGGTCGGCAGAGATGATAAATCTGGTTTTCTGCACGCCCCTGCCCGCTGGAAGGGGAGACGAACGCAATGGGATAGCTCCTCTAATTGAAGAGCCTGATGAAGGGTGGAATTTATTAAACCATGCTAAAAGTCGGGCCTTTTAGTGTGTAGAAGTAAACAGACGACAGGTCCCCATACCCATGCAAATTGCATTTGATTTTAAAGTCAGGTGATCTACTTGTGATCCTTTGACTCCCATCGAATGTTTCACTGTGGCATTCCGAACTTTGGTCGGAAGGGGTTAGGTGTAGCACTTCTACCGGTGGAAAGTGATTCGGGGCCAGCAGAATTAAGAACCATAGTGTCCGAGCGGGCCCTTTAACCACCTCCTTCACATCTAAGTGGCTTCATGAAGACTCCTCAACCCTCTCGTCTCCCATGACGCCCTCCGCTCCAGCTGGAGGTGATGTGGGGCGGCTCGCTCGATCCGCCCCCAGCATCGCTCGCTTCCTCCTCCGTAGGGCCAATTGTAACCGGTGGTTCCCCGCTCGCTTTGACTTACTGCTTCGACTTCTGGAATGCTTTGATCAGTTACCGCGAGTGAATGTTATGGCCTTCCCGGTCCGTCGCGGTCTCCCGCTTGGAGCGTTAGAATCGTTCGTAAGTTGTTCCAAACTTTTCATCGTGCAAGATCGAAGAGGCGGCGTTTCCACTTGCTTCAGACGCTTGCATTGCTTCCACTGCCCCAAGAGGTCTCGCTGGCCCGTGACGCTCGTGGACCGTGATCTCGCTGGTTGAAGGCATTCGCCAGGTTCCATGTTGATACTCATTAGTAAATCAGAACCGCGAGAGGTTTATAAAGGAACTGTCGTTTCCGACGCGCTTAACCGGGACATGCTTTTTTTTTCTAACTGAATCGGCTGAGCAGGTCGCCTGCCCACCCGGGATTGTCAGGCGGGGCCGGGATGGGCCTGATCGTCTGGTCGAGTGATCACCCAGACCGCTGATCTGTGCTCCCGGGACTTAGCACTTTCCAAAACAAGAAGAAGGGGGTCAGATCAAAGTTCAGGCCGTCCCGATGCTCAAGTAAGTTTCTTTCTAAGAAAAGAGAGAGAATGCTGACGCTCGTATGCGATGAGTACAGCCCAGGAGTGCATATTAGAATCATGAGTGTGTCACATTCTTCACCGATGGGGTGGCCTTGAATTTATAGTAGATATTCAACCAGTTGGATGGTAATTAGGAGTCCTTCCCATGGGATATTTCTTATTTTAGTCCAGATTTGACTAGTACAAAAGATAGCAAGTGAGTAGTTTACTTAGGATAGTTTTCCTTCCTTATCAGTGATAGTGATCCATCCTGATGATGATATTATCATTTTTCTTATCATGATCCTGTTCGGCTGAGCTTCACGGATTACCTACTTTCCTAATCGATAATGTTTGACCTGATTCGCGGATAGTATGTGATCGAGACTATTCTATTTTCTCTCACGGCGAAATCTTCCCATAATCGCTCTCCCCGGGGAGACTGGCTTGTCTGTAGATCATGGGTCACGCTATCCAAAACTCGACTCTAAGCGAATTGGGCCTTCGACCTGGGCCATCGCCAAGTAATCCGGAAAGTACTGCTGGTATGCCCAATGATTGGGCCTTCATCTCGAAAGTCAATGCCTTTCTCTAGCTCTGGGGTGAGGGGCCTGGGCGCGCCTATTTTTCAAACCCTATCAAAATCATTTTTAATATTTTTATGACATCTGCCCATCATACTCAATCCATATGATAAAGTGTTCAACATATAAAAATGCAGATGATAAATACATAGGTTCAAGATTTGTTAAAATGTTGTATAATTTATTATATCGAATAAATGTTTAATTTTTTAATATATATTCTACTCTGTATATAGGCAGATACTCATTCTCACAAGAATTCAAACATGGTTCTTCTCAGAACTCCTTCCATGAGTTTCAAGATTTTTTTACTATTAAATTGTTTAAAATTTTATTTGTTTGGGTAAGTATTTCAGAATTGTTTCTTATTTCACTCTTTATCTTCAAGAATCAAGGATAAGAAATAATCATCTAGTCATGAAATTTTAAAATTAAAAAAATAATAATAATAATCACACAACACAGATATAAGGAGTTTTAGATGGAAATAATTTGTTTGAAAAAAAAATTATTAAATTAGTTTGGAAGCCAAAATAATGACCAAAAGTATTTAATACGCCACATGGATGTGCATTTGAATCATAAATTGTCAAAAGTCGCTGACCATAACAGCCACAATTGGAAATGAAATTCTCAATTTGACGCGAACATGACATCAACAATTGGTATAAATTAAATGTCGTCATACAAGAAGAATTTATAATTTCATTCTCAATTGACGATGTTCTACATACGTAATTGGGGTATAATCTAATTAGCAATCAAAATTTCATTAGTTTATATTTGATACCATTCTTCATACTTGGTTTAATAACTCCGTGATGGGTCTTATTACATATTTTGAGTAATTTTAATAATAAGTTGGGTATAATTTCAACTCGACTACTAAGTATTTGATGTAATATTAACTTAATGAACAAGCATATAAATCTAATTCAAGATGATGAGGTTATAGGAAAGTCATATTATGGATTATTTTACTATTTTCTATTTTTGTAAAGGTGATGATAACATTCACAATAATATTAATAAAATCTTTAGAGAAATTTGATAACTAAATTTTGAATTTATAATATTAATACCTTTTTCAACTATAGTACCCACAATATATTGTTTCTAATACTCAATTGTGAGTTAATTATTGATACAGATCAAATAAAATTTATTTCTAATAAGTGTTTGTTTAAAAATTTAGGACTTATTTCGTGGTTTATTTCCATATTTCTAAGTTTTATAAATAAAAATAAAAATAAAAATGAATTAGGATATGCTGATGTTTCGTAGCCCCATGAAGGAAGAAGGAAATATCTTAGTAGTTTTCTTGGAAGCCTTGCCATGAATCGCAATCCAGTAAGTAAAAGTCAAGGCTAAGAATTGGAAGCTACACCCTAAATATTTGCAAAGAAATAATTCTCGTATATGCCGAAATTAAAACATCACTGGTTAAAATTTAATAAGTTTATTCTCATTTGATTTGATTAGTCAACTTATACTTGTGTTTATTTGATTAACATATTTAGTACAATGGCCTCTAAAAAAGAGCCTAATTTTTCTTTAAGAAGTGGACTATTATTATGCATTTGTTAAAGTTCAAAGAAGACAAATATGTGCTTAGAAATGTAGGTTGCGAGCTCTGGCTTTGAACTGATGTTGTTGGTTTTTTTTTTTTTTTTTTGATAAGCGGTGGGAGTCAAAAAAGAAATAGGGACTAAGTAAAGCAACTCCAAAAAAAGTATATCTGTAGTGAGCAACAAAGCCCAAGACCTATACAAAGAAACAAAAATACAAGTACTGAAGCTCATTCACACTGATCTGGCTTTATGATCCAAACCGAGTCCTGATGTGCCACCAAAATCACTAAATCTAACATCAAAATCATATCTTTCTGCGGGAAAGTTGCCAAAATTTCAAGTGCTTCCTATAAACATTTAACATTTAACAAAATACATTTACAATGAAGGCATCCAAGCATTTTCAAAATGATTTACAAATAGATGTTCAGAGAACAAATTGTTTTTACAAAATATTATCCAAAAGACAATATGAAATGAATGCATTACGCCTGAAAGATAACTAACTTTCTTCTTTATGACCTGACGCCTCGATTCGAGTCCACTTTCACTACTATCTATCACTCCCGGCACCGCGCATTGTAACAATACTAAGCATTTTCATTAGTGGTTCTATACAAATCCATTCTCGCTCTCAACTTAAACTGTCTCATGCAATTTAATAATTCAGAATCCAAATTCGAATAATCAATATGCTTGGTATATATATATTTATTATATATATATAATTAGTTATAGTTCATTTATCATCCTAAAATATATTTTCATATTCAATATTTCGCAATCTCAAATCAATCTGTTTATGCTCACAATTTCAGTTCGGGTCGGTGAATTCAATTTGGGTTCCAAATCAATTCAGTTATGTCAAATCAATTTAGTTATGCCAATCAATTCAGTTATGCCTTAACTAATTTAACCTATGTCTTCGGAGATGGCAGGATACGTGAGTCATCACACCTGCCCCGCCGGGTCGCAGCGTCGCAGATCAAATGGTTTTATAACACAAGACGGTCCCAAGGGTCATTGGATCGGTTATAAACAATCAGCATGAACACTAATGACGGTCCCGCTTGTACTGATCGGAGTGACACATCATCACAATAGTTCGCAGTGATCGTTATTCGACCCTATCGGGTATACTCAATCTATCCTTAATGCGTAATAAACGGTTAACATTCTATTATACGTTCAAATCCTTTAGAGCAAAATATAGTACATTATGTAATGCTTGTATAAATGTTATTTTCTAATAATCATGCAATTTTTATTATAAACATTTCATTAAATCACTTCTTCAAACTAATTAATCTAATCAATATGCTTTTAGAACAAACATGCAAAAACTTGAAAAGAGGAATAGGAATCGGGAGAACAAGCATTTCAAATTTTGAAACGAGGAATATGAGCAAGTAGAACAAACCCAAAAATCCTTGCACTTTGATTCCAATCCTTGGAATCTCAATCTCGGGCTTTTACTCCTTTCCTCCTGGCATCCCTATTCCAAAACCACAGTTATCAAGGTTATTCAGGTACTCAGAAGGGTTGGGATTCGATTTTCTGAGTTTAATATAGTGAGCCCCAAATCTGACGTTATATATAGATGGATTCTGACTCAATGGGCTTTCCATAGAGCTAAGAAACACTAGAAATCTAGGTTTTATCAAGGAGTTGAGGACTCCGAAGTCGGGAGGTCAGCGTCACAAATCCCGGGAATCGACGAGACGAGCCCACCCCACCGGGACGAGCTCAATATTTCACCTTGTCAAACACTTCTATCCTCCTCGTGGATTATGATTATATTTTTGACTCAATGGGCTTTCCATAGAGTCTCAAGAACACCCAACCTGAGTTCGAACGAAGGGAGATATGACCTTCCGAATTTGGAGGTCGCAGGTCGTCCCTGCACGAAGTCGACTCAAATCGACGAGCTACCCGACCGACGAGCTCAATATAACAGCCTCGGGTTCGACATTCTACTATACCCTCAGGAATATGAATGGTTCTTGACCCAATGATCATAGAGTCTCCAAGAACAACCCAAATCGAGTTCAACGAAGGAGATATGACCTTCCGGTCGAGGTCATGCATATCAACCTGCACGAGTCGACCTTAAACCGGACGAGCTGACCTGACCTGGACGAGCCTCGATCTAACACCTCGGTCTGACATCTAACATCCTTCTCAGAATATGAATGTATTCTTGACTCAATGGGCTTCCGATAGAGTCCAGAACACCCAAATCGGAGTCCGGAAACGGCGAGATGCGTGACCTTCCGGTCGGGAGGCTCGGCGGTCAACCTGCATGGGCTCCCATCTGGAACCCATGAGTTGACCTGACCTGGACGGGGCTCAATATAAATACCCGGTCCGATCAATACCTTCAGGAATATGAATGCATTCTGACTCACGGATTTGCAGTTCAAGAACACCCAACCTGGAAGTTCCAACTAAGGAGATATGACCTTCCGAAGTTGGAGGTCACGTCAAACCGCACGAGCCGATTCGAACCGACGAAATGAAGTTTCATACAGACGGCCGAGTTTCACAGACGAAATGTTTCTGAAGCATCAAGAGTAAAATAGCACGTTCTTCTGCTCACAACAACACCATACATCAGAAATACATGCTTGTTGAGTTTACAAGACGAGTCATTGATCTCTACAGGATGAGGTCTGCTTGGACCTCTCACGTATGACTTAGCATTACATGACCTCTGCTGCATGACCTCTATTGCATGACCTCTCGTCCGCTTGACTGTTCAGAGTAAAAAGACCATAACTTGGTCTACAGGGGTCCGAATTGAGAAATTCAAAGCCTAAAATTAATTTCATTGATGTGGCTACAACTTCCCAGAAGGACTTATTTCCAAATTCTCTGTATTTCTGACCCAAACTCTGCTCGTAAGGTCCGCAGAAGCGACCCTGAATCGCCGAATCTAATTCGATCAGATCTAACCTGAGACGACTTAAAATGTCCATAACTTGGTCTACAAAAGGTCTAAATCGAGAAATTTAAAACCCAACATCGCTCCGCTGATGAGGCTACAATTTTTGAGAAGGACTCACCACCAAATTCTCTTCACTACTATCCAAAACAGGCCTAAGGTCCCATGTAATTTACACTACCACAATGTGGCAGCTTCCCATGGTTTAAAATACAACCAGACATTCCCCTAAGGTACGATAACCACCACACAACCCTTAGGGTAGAAAATAACTTTAGTAGGAGAAGACCTACCTCTAGAGTTTGTCGAAACTCCCTGATTCCAGTCTCTACTTGCAGCTCTTGTCACGAGGAAAGACTTTCCTGCTACTGCGAGCCTATCGAATTACGATCGTCGGAAATTCTAGAGAGAAGGTAGAGTCTCTCTCTCTAACTCTAAAATATCTTCTCTTTTCTCTATTTTCCTTTTCTTATGGATCACCCCCTTAATGCATTACTTTAAAAAGGAAACTTCCTCCACTTTCCCATGCCACATGTCATTTCCTTGATTTTTTTCTTTATTTCTTTTTGTATTTAGGTCCCTCTATTTCTCTATTATTTTTCGTTTAAGTCTCATATTATTTTCCCCTTGCTCATTTATTTCTCCTAATTTTCCCTTAGACATCTAAACTTATTTGCAATTGACCCTTAGGTCCCCATTTTACAATTTCCATATTTTCTTTTTTTCACTTGGGTTTATTTCTGGTTTCAATAATCGTTTAAAATTTCGAGAGAAAAATTCCCAAGTTAATGATATACGAAATATATAATAAATTTTATTATAAAAATTCTAGGGTATTTTTGGGGCGTTACAACTCTCCCCCACTTAAAAATTTCGTCCTCGAAATTACCTTATTCAAATAGTTGCGGATATTGTTGCTGCATCGTTTCCTCACTTTCCCAAGTGGCTTCTTTAGTCTTATGGTTTCTCCACAGCACTTTGACTAGCGGAATCTTCTTATTCATGAATTCTTTCCTTCAGAGCCAAAATCTCTCTTGCTCTTCTTCATCGTCAAATCGGCCTCGGCTCAATTGTCTCTGAAGAGACTACATGTAGCCAGTGATCGATTACCTCATTAGCATGAGACACATGAAGTATTATGGATCTTTTCTAAGTCTGGAGGTAATGCTAATCTATATGCCACGAGACCCACTTTTTCAATTACTTCATAGGGGCCAATAAATCTAGGGCTCAACTTGCCCTTTTTCCCAAATCTCATCACCTTCTTCCAAGGCGATATTTTCAAAAACACTTTTTCGCCGATCTCATATCGAATATCTTTTCTTTTCATATCGGCATATGATTTATGTCTATTGGTGGCCACGCTGATCTTTCTCTAATCATTTTCACTTTTCTTCAGTCTCTGTATCAAGTCGAGCCCAGTGCTCCTTTGGCTCAATTAGTCCAACCGGCGGTGTTACTGCATTTTCTCTATATAAAGCCTGTAGGCGCCATTCCAATACTTGATTGGAAACTGTTTTTGTACACAAATTCAACTTCAAAAAGTATGTCGTCCCAACTACACTCCAAAATTCGATCACAACTCCTTAACATATCTTCTAGAATCTGGATCACTCTCTCAGGTTGTCCATCTGTTTGTGGGTGGAGACTGATGCGAAATTCGATCGAGTGCCCAAGCCTCTGCAATTTTCCCAAAATCTCGAAGTAAACCTCGGATCTTGTGGTCACGAAATAATGGATACAAGAATCCCATGTAAGCAGGAACTATTTCCTTGATATACAACTGCGCTGGCATCAGTGAATAGTCGGTTCTCCTTTATTAGGAAGTGAGGTGACTTGGTCAATCGGTCTACTACGACCCTGGCGGAGTCATGCCTTCTCCTTGTCAATGGTAACTCAACCACAAAATCCATGGTGATTCGGTCCCATTTCCACTCCGGTATTCTAATAGGCTGTAATAATCCCGAAGGAACTTGATGCTATGCCTTTACTCTTTGACACACCAAACACTTGGTTACATATTCTGACACATCTATTTTCATCCCGGACCACCAGAATGACATTTTTAAATCTCGATACATCTTTGTGCTGCGGGATGGATGTAGATCCACTATGTGCCTCTTCCAGTATGGATTTCCTCAAATCATTTACAATCGGATACCTGAGCCGATCCTTATGTCTGAAACTCCATCTTCGTTCCTTTGTGAACTTTCGGTTTCTTTACCATTTCCAATATGATTTATTGTGGTAGCAATTTTCTCATCTTTCTTTTGTGCCTCTAGCACTAGATTCAACAAACTCGGTCTAGCTATCAACTCTGCCACTACAGTACCATCGTCATATAATGACAAATGGGCATTCAACGCTCGAAGCGTTCGTATTGACTTTCTACTCAAAGCGTCGGCCACTACATTAGCCTTTCCTAGGTGATAATCAATCACGCAGTCATAATCTTTTATCAGTTTCATCCATCTCCGTTGTCTCAAGTTAAGCTCTCGCTGTGAGGGCAAATACTTAAGACTCTTATGATCAATGTAGATGTTCTTCTCTCCATACAAATAATGTCTCAAATTTTTCAGCGCAAATACAATTGCGGCTAATTCAAAATCAAGCGTAGGAGGGTGGTTCCTTTCATGCGGCTTCAAGCGTCTTGAAGCATAGGCTACCACTTACCCTCTTGCATTAGGACATCAAGTCCATTGCTTGACGCATCACTAAAAATCACATATTCTTTACCGAAGGTCGGTTGAGTAAGAACCGGAGCCTCGATTAAGAATGCTTTCAACTTATCAAAACTTCTTTGACATTTTTCACTCCATTCATACTTTACATTTTTCTGGAGCAATCTACGTCATGCGAGTGGTCGCAGAAAACCCATACTTGAATCTTTGTAGTATCCTGCTAGTCCTAGGAAACTAAAAGCATACGTAACATTCTGGGTGGCTTCCGTTCATGACCACTTACATTTGCCTGGATCTACTCGGATTCCTTCTTCGATACTATATGCCCAGAAAAGGACACTTCATTCTTCAAAACTCACACTTGCTCCAGTTTGCATACAAGCGCTCTTTCCATAAAATCTCAACCTTTCACAAGATGTGTGTGTCATGACTTTAGTGATCTTTTGAGTACGAGATATCGTCTGAACACTACGACAAATTGGTCTGTCTGATTAGGAAAACACGATTCATTAGGTCCATGAAAGCCATTTGGAGCATTTGTCAATCAAGCTGACATTACAAGGAACTCATAATGTCCATATAACGTCCTAGCGCCGTCTTATACTATCGACATCTTTAATTCTCAGATGATACCGGATGCAAGTCAATCTTGAAAAGATACTTGCACCTTTTTAATTAGTCAAACAAATCATCAATTAAAATTAGCTTGAGGATACTTATTCTTTTTACTGTTAACTTGTTCCGGTGTCTATAATCAATATTTTATAGCCAGCGAGAGTGTGCCATCTTTCTTTTTAACAAAGCATAGGAGCTCCCCATGGTGATACACTTGATTAATAAACCCTTTTCTAGTAGTTCTTGTAGGTACAATTTCAATTATTTAGTATCGTTGAGACATTCTGTATGGTGTAATGGATATCGGTGTGGCACTTGGTACAACGTCAATAGCCAAAACTCAGTCTCTCCTATGTGGGGCAATGCAGTAACTCTTTGAACCACGTGAAGGTCGCTAACCGATAGGGATATCGGATACACCCTAGGCCTTGCCTTTATCGTATCAATCACATAAGCTAAATAGGCCACATCCTTTCGCACCATTGTTCTTGCGGTGGCGGCGGATATCTGATGAATAGGTGATTTGACCTCTCACCGATGAAAGTTACTTCATCTTCATTCGTGTTCTTAAGGTTACTCTTTTCAAATTTCTATAATCGACTATTGCTTGATCTTGGACAACTGATCCATCCTGATATCACATGTCGAGCTCACTGAATGATAACTTAATCAAATCTCTAAAAATTCATACTCTTGTATTTTGATGAGACAATCTCTATACACTACATTCACAATAACACTATGGCCATGGGTTAGTCACCAAGATGTCATATTCGGTTTCACTCCTTGGTAATTTACCCAAGTTGGGTATGTCGGTGCAAATATAGTGGGTTGACCGGTGATCAATGCATGTCTGATAGTATCAAAAAGATTTGGAAATTACCAACTATCACATCTGGAGCATCGGTATCTTCCACTGCTTTCATTGCATATGCTCTAGCTGGAGCACGACCATCTTGCCTACCCAATGTTTGTGTCCGCATGCCAGAACACTTTCATTGATGCAACACTCTTGTTGCCTTTTGTACCATAAGTTGTACCCCGATTAAAGAGTCTTTGTAAATGAGAGCGAGCTCTGAAGTAATCTCTTTCTATGTATGCTCTTTGGATCCACAAATCAAACAAGCACCTGTAAGTCTCCAACATTCTCCTCTATGATTTCTCCCACAATGGGAGCAATGGGGAGCAGTCTGTCCTCTAGAAGGACCTCTGTTTGGAGTGCCTTTCATGTTGATGGTCTTCGGTAAGTAGTATCCTTATCGGTAGCCTGACTGGAACCCTATGGTCCCCTGAATTTCTTCCTTTGTTGTTGTTGCAAGCTGGACTGACCGGGATTTCTCTTTCCCTGTCTTTTATCCTTTCTCTCTCTTTCCTCTTTCTTTACTCTTTCCACATTCAATGCACATGTCACAATTTTGGAGAAATCCTCATGGCAAAATGTTGTGACATGGGCTCGAATATGGTCAATAAGGCCGTCTTCAAACCTACGACACTTTTCTTCCTGCTCACAAGTATCTCGAGACATACTTGCTCAAGCAAGTGTGAATTCTCTTTGGTATTAATTCACACTCATCTGTCTTTGTTTGCAGATTGCTGAAACTCTCGTCTCATGTTATTAAGATAAATCGACCCACACCCAGGTGCTTCTTAGACCATCGAAGAACTCCCGTATAACTCTCTCATTAGTGCGGTCCTAGTCACGGAAACCAACCATTGATAAGCTTCATCCTGTAGTAGTGAGGTCGCACATTCCAACTTCTCTACAGTTGTGCAATGCATTTGTACAAGCATTCGCTCGGTTCTCTCGAGCCAATTTTATATATAGGAAACAAAGTATCTTTCTTTCCATAAAATCTGGTCGGTACATTGCCCATTCTCAATGGTGTCGCTTTGGAGCAATTCAATTTGGTAGCAGGCTCTTTGCAATGCTTGAACTGAATTCTTTGGAGGATACCCATATAGTACCTCCACACTTACTTGATTACAGTTCATTCATTGGTGGGGCATGAGATGGCACACCTTCCCACGCTCGGAATTTGTTGGGTGAGTTCCTGGTCATCCTCGACCACAGGAAGCCCGAGCGAATCCATGCCCATCCTATTAATAATAGCAAGATCCACGTCAGAGTCATGTCATCCTTTATATGTAATGAAATGCATGTTAAACACAATTTCAAAATCATTTACACACAATTTCAAAATCATTTGCAAACAATTTCAAAATATTTTGTGAACCTTTAAACCTAGGCTCTGATACCTGTCAGGCTGTGGCACCTTACAGAGCCGACCCGTTTTGGCGGATCAGACCAAGTCAGGGATGCCCACTAAAATCACTCAATGCTCAAAATCATATCTTCGAGCGTTTTTTAAGAATTTAGGTATAAAAAAAAAAAAAAGCCCATAAACATTTAACATTTAGCAAAAAGTATTTATAATGAAGGCATCGAAACCTTTTCAAATGATTACAAAATAGATATTCTTGAAACGAAATTGTTTTTTACAAAATACGCCAATATCCAAAAGACAACATGAAATGAATGCATCTCGGAGCATACTCGAGAAATTTCCTTTAACATTTGTGGCTCACCAGATCTTGAGTCCGCTTTCGATCACTATCTATCCTCGGTACCTGCATTTGGTAAACAATACGCTAAAGCGTTTTCATGCTTAGGTGGTTCTATACAAATCATTCTCAGTTTCAACTTAAATCCCACTCATGCAATTTAATAATTGAACTTTCCAAATCTTTTTGATTATCAATATAAATATAATACATATACTTTGTTATATATATACAATCAATTATAGTTCATTGATCATCCTAAATATACTTTCCTTAACTATTATTTAGCAATCAAATCATTCAATTATGCTCCTACATTTCAGTTCGATTCTGCAATTCCAATTCGGTTAAAATCAATTCGATTATGTCAATCAATTCGATTATGCCAATCAGGTGATTTATGCCCTTATGAATTTAACCCTATTTCTTCGATATACGGAGATGTGGGAGTGCAGGCACGATCCCCGTGAGGTACAACGGTAGGGTATGAATGGTTTATAACACGATGCGGTCCCACATTTGGAGCTCTTTATTTGGTTATAAACAATCAAATAGTGAACACTACGTCACGGTCCCATTTGGCTGGCGTTGGATGACACATCAATCTGATAGTTCGCGATCTTGCTATTGACCTATTGGTATACCAATCTATCCTTAATCACGAAATAAGCGGTTAACATTCTATTAAGGGCGTTCAAATCCTTTATAGCAAAATATAGTACAATATATGCGCTTGTATAAACAGGTTATTTTCAATAATCATGCAATTTTATATGCAGCATTTCTGATCACTTTCTCGAATCAATTAAATCAATTCAATATGCTTTAAATGACAGCACAAAAAAAACTTGAAAAAAGGAATAGGAATCGGTAGAACAAGCATTTCAAATTTTGAAACGAGGAATATGAGCAAGTAGAACAAACCCAAAAATCCTTGCACTTTGATTCCAATCCTTGGAATCTCAATCTCAGTTTGGATTTTCCTCTCGTGAGTCCTATTCCCGAAACCATTAAGAATAGTGTTATTCATGTACTAATGGTTTTGGTTAGGATTGATTTTGGAGTTTAATATGAGTCCAAATTTGACAAGCTATATAGATGGATTCTTGACTCAATGGGCTTTCCCATAGAGTCGAGAATACAGAATCGAGTTCGGAAGAAGGTTATGACCTTCGAGTTGGAGGTCATCTGTGATCGAATCTGAGCCCGGCGGCGACTGACACAGATGACTCGATCTATCACCTCGGTCAAACATCTTCTATCCCCCTCAGGAATATGAATATATTCTTGACTCAATGGGATTTCCATAGAGTCCAAGAACACCCAAATCGGAGTTCGAACGAATGAGATATGACCTTCCAAATTTGGAGGTCGTGCGTAGTCAACCCAGACGAGCTGACCTGACCTGGACGAGCTCGATATAACACCACGGTCTGACATCTAATATGATCATCAGGAATATGAATGTATTATTGACTCAATGGGCTATCCATGGAGTCCAAGAACACCCAAATCGGAGTTCGAACGAAGGAGATATGACCTTCCAAAGTTGGAGGTCATGCTTAGTCAACCCAGACGAGCTGACTTGAACTGACGAGCTGACCAGACCTGGACGAGCTCGATATAACACCTCGGTTTGACATCTAATATGCTCATCAGGAATATGAATGTATTCTTGACTCGTGGGCTTTCCATAGAGTCGAGAACACCCCGTCGGAGTTGAGCGAAGGAGATATGACCTTCGAAGTTAGAGTCGTGCGTAGTCAACTGAGGGCAGGCGACTGGGTGGTGACCTGACCTGGACGGACTCAATATAACACCTCGGTCTGATCCTAATATAATCCTCCAGAAATATGAATGTATTCAGCTCAATGGGTTTCCATAGAGGTCGAGAACACCCAGTCGGAGTTCGAGAGCGGAAGGATATGACCTTCGAAGTTGGAGGGTCATGCGTGTAATCCAGCCGCGAGACGGTGACGCATTGTCGGTGAGCTCTGAGACGGCGGAAGCTCTACATGATGGTGAGTACGCCGTGTTCCTGGCCGACCTGCATAGGATGGTCCTGGCGACCTGCTGCATGACTGTGCGTGACCTCTGCGCCCGGCAGTGTTGGTAAAGGCCGTAACTTAGTACACGGGTGCAGATTGAAAATTCAAAGTCTAACATAAAGTTCATTGATGTGGCTAACTCCAGAAGGACATTCCACTCCCTTTTTCTGACCCAAAAACCCGTTCTATGGTCCGGCTAGTTGACTCGGCGCGGCCCGACCCGACCGGATCTGGGCGGGGCGACCTCGATAAAATGACCATAACTTGGTCTACAGAGGTCTAAATCGAGAAATTCAAAAGCCTAACATCAAGTTCATTGACGAGGCTACAATTTTCTAGAGGGACTCACTACCAAAGTCCCTTCACTTCATACCTAAAAATGAGCTCTAAGGTCCGGCTAATGCACACTACCACAATGTGGCAGCTTCCCATGGTTTAAAATACAGCCCAGGACATTCCCTAAAGATACGATAACCTGCATGACCCTTGGGTAGAAAATAACTTCAGTAGGAGAAGACCTACCTCTAGAGTTTGTCGAAACTCTTCGATTCCGATCTCTACTTGCAGCTCTTGTTTGTCACGAGAAGACTTTCCTCTTGCTGAGCTATGTGGTTTGATCATGTCGGAATTCTAGAGAGAAGGTAGAGCCTCTCTCTCTAACTCTAAATATCTTCTCTTTCTCTATTTTCCTTTTAACATGGATCCTTGTCGTCTTTTTCAAAAGGAAACTTCCTCCCACTTTCTACATGTACATGTGTCCTTTCCTTGATTTTTTCTTTATTTCTTTTTGTATTTAGGCCCTACATTTCTCTATTATTCTTCGTTTAAGTCTTATATTATTTTCCCTTGCTCATTTATTTCTCTCTAATTTTCCTTAGACATCTAAACTTATTTGCAATTGACCCTTAGGTCCCCATTTTACAATTTCCATATTTTCTCTTTTTCACTTGGGTTTATTTCTGGTTTCAATAATCATTTAAAAATTTCCAGAAAAATTCCCAAGTTGGCCCAATTATACCCGAAATATATAATAAATTTTATTATAAAAATTCTAGAATTATTTTTAGGCGTTCTGTCATAAACTAGATGCGGGTAAAGACACCAACTTTTTGATTATCAAATAATCATAACAGACAACCACACTAGTAGGAACACTAGCTATTATGAAAGTATCCATTACATAAACCAAATCATATAAATATATAAAAACATTGTATACAAAAATCAATATATAAAAATATCAACATATATCAATGAGTCCTAAAGATAAATCTTTATATTTCTAATGGAGGACGGACGCTGGGAATACCACTGACTAGTTGATGCGCGGATCGTGCAATCTCAAACGGCAGTGGAGATGGGGGTGGGGAGCTGATGAAATTTGATGGATGAAGTACTCGACGTATTCGTGGAGCATAAGGTCGCCTAGCTAGAAGTGCACCTAACTTTGATACAAGGTCAAGGATGGTCTCACCGATGGGAGGCAATGTAGGGGATGATAAAGGGTGGGATGATAAAGTGATATCTATTGGTATGGAGACTGGCTCTAGCGACACTGAATATGATAAAGATGTGTAAGTGTACGCGGGGTATGGAAAGGTGATATGCTTAAGTACGTAGGGTATAAAATCTCGGGTGATGGGTAAGTGAGTATCGAGTAAGCGATGTCATTTCGGGTGTACCCGCGTACGCCTGCGCCCATCTTGATCATGACCTTTTCATCTCGACCACGACCTCACCGATCAACTCTCCCTCTCCCCCCTCTCCCTCTACTTCGAATGGGCTGCATACGTACTAGAGTGGATGACATAAGTCTAATGGATGGTCGTAATGAGTGTGAATGTTCACGATCGTGCTTAGGCCATGCGATGCTCTTCTCCGTCCCCAGTGTAACAACGATATAGCAATATGATGTAAATAAATGTCGGCGGTGGTAGCATAACGTGACGGTAGCTATGTCAGCCATGGCGGAGATACGAATAGAACGACCAAAAAGATTATAAATACATAATCTTATTGATTCAAATTTGGAAAACACTTTACAGAAACAGACTCTAACTTACGAAACCTCGATAGTGCAGGGTTTGTAGTATGGAACCTCCTTATCATCATCCTATGCGGAGTGGTGTGGTGTCATAAAACGTCGTGTAATACGACGATACCACTACATATATGGATCATGGAAGTCCATCATACCAAGCATAGGGGGTGTAGTGATGATCCTACTTGCTTGCGTTCCCATAAGGCAATGTATGGAGCATTATCGTCGCGATCTCTACGGTGTAGATCACGTGCATCCACTCACATGTAGGCTACATTGCTCATAAGAGCAAGATGGAGTATCTCTGGTGTAGCCCAAGCGGTGCAAGACTCACTGCAGACGATGCGCCAGTGTCGAAACATATAAGCGGTGACATCGTTTGCCAGATCTCTTGAATAGCTAAGCAAATATCTGGAAGCTGGTCAACTAACTCTCTGACGTATGGCTGCCATAAGACCTACACATTTACACTAGATGTAAAAAACTTTTATGTTAATATGAATGAAATTAATATAGAACCATATAATTTTACATATATCATTACCTGATCAAGAGTTTGTGCATCCAGCTGATCTAGATATGGGAGTACAGGATAGGATTTATGCACGTGTCGGATATCTCTGCTGCCAATGGGAAGAGCTGGCTTTGGCTCGGCTGCAACTCTGGATCATTGCGAGGGGTCAGCGGTAATCCATCATCGAGGGTCTCAGCTAGGTCTCCATCAACGACATCGACATCGTCATCATGTAAGGCATAAGGGACTGGTGGTGTTGGATATGCTGCTGATCACCCAAAATCGGGTCAGCCCACGTGAAGTCTCTCCCAAGACCATAACTAAATATAAAATAAACATAAAGTAAGCAACCTAATGATGTGTTGTGTATATGAATGTGTATGTAATAATTTTTTTTTTTACATACCTGTATCAATGTAATACAACCGCTAATACCACATCTACGATCAAAATTGGCTCGGCATAACTCTCGATATGTATGTGTTAGTACTGCACCACCCCAACTATAAGTCGTAGTATGTGTAAAATCTCGTAGTAGTGGGAGAAAGCACAGATGAACGCGCACTCCCTTCTTGTCTGCAAACAAGAAGGATCCCACCAATGCTAAGATGAAACCACGCGCACTCCGCTCTAAAGCAACCTCATCTGCATCAGGTGTTGGGGTGTATAACTGGTCACATAACCACCGGATAGAGATAGCGGATCCTCTTTGAGGCATCAGCGGGGAGGGGGTGCCGACGATACATAACTCCGCCACATCGGGCATGTCGGTGGTGTTGGTCGTCGTCTTTGGGCGGGATGATAGCAACATCCTATAACGTGATAGTCATCTCTCTGATGGGCACATGAAACTTGTGTGTCTCGGGCCGCCATCTCTCGACGATACAAGTGATAAGTGGTCAATCGATCATGATGTGGCCCAAGCGGTATATACCATAGAATCCTACTCACGTATGGACGAATACGTGGATCCATTCTCCACATACTAATGAAGGCTTTCATCTGCTGGCGAGGGTGGAGTACTTCCTAGAACTACAAGTAACGACGAAACCAAGTTTATAATTGATTATATATAAATTACATGGTACAACTGGAAATATTAATTGATAAGTAATAAAATACATACCCGCTCTGTATCTACTAAGTGGGACCTGTGTCTATCTTGCAATACCAAGACAGATGGATCTAATGGATCTGCATCATAAAGCCCTCTGAATGCCATATCTATAACCTGGATGTCTGAAAGGCAGTATAAATATTAATCAAACACATTGGAGAGACTATATCAACATAATTAAAGTAAGTACTAATTACAGCGACAATAAATTAAAATAGACACATACATGATTTATGTCTTATTTACTTAAATAAGGTACACTACAATTTCATAATCCAAGAAGTACACATTCGAACATAAGTGTTATACAAAGCAACTACATTCATACATTCGTACACATGCATCTACTAAACTTGATTTCTATTCTTACAAGACCGCCGATTATGACCCAGTTGTTTGCACAACCCACATGTGATTGTTGTTTTCCCCTCCCTAACGTCCATTTCATTATGCAACCGGGTTGATTTAAGACGTTCATTGTCCATGCGTTTCATTGACTCAGGTGGTACAATCATAGGACCATCATAAAGATGTCACTTATCTTCATTGAATATTGGATTAAACAAGTTTGCCCATGTATCAAAGTACGACTGTGTAGTGTAGTAGCCTTGCACAAAACACCGAAAATCAACACATCGATGTTGACATGCTTCTATGATATGGCTACTTGGAAATCCATATATTAGTGTCTTTCCACATGTGCATTTTTTGTCATGTAAGTTGAGGCGATGCGTTCGACCATTCCTTGACTTGACATGAAATCGGCCATGTAAGTGATCGTAAAGAACAATTTCCATCGAACCAGCCTTAATAACACGACCCTGAATCTGAGCATCAACATATGGAGTGAACTGCTCATCAGATGCCAATCTATTAGCACCTAGTTTCCTTCTTGCAACAAAGTAAATGTTAATGCGAAAGAAGGTCAACTGTACTAATGCAGTTAATGGTAAGCTACGAGCTCCTTTAAGAACACTGTTAAATACCTTCGACATGTTGGTTGTCATTATCCCATATCTTCGACCTTCATCATGTGAAAGAACCCATAACTAAAAAGGAATTGTCTCTAACCATTATTGTGCTTTAGAATTAATTCTCCCAATTGTAGTCATATGCTTATTGAATTTACTTTCTGTACTTGCTAAAGCTGCTTTACATACCAAATTCTTCAAGAGTTTATCTTTGAACCTGGTCATAAAATTGCTTGCAAGATGACGCATGCAAATCCTGTGATAGGCAAATGGTGCAGTTCAACCATGATGGGGATCAGTCATTGCTGCCATAATACTTGGATGTCTGTTAGATATAACATAAATTCCTGTCCGTTGAGTTACTCGATTCCAGAATTACATGCCAGAACAAATATTATTATCGATATTCGCTATACGTAATAGAAAATGCCAATGGGGGAAACAATTGATTATTTTAAATCCCACACCCCATAACCAATCAATAACGTGCCTTTATACTTCCCATATAAATGTGTACCATCAATACTCATTACGGGGATGACAATGTTCGAACCCTTCAATAGATGGCTTGAATGACCAGAACACGCGTTGGAATATCTCAATGTTTGGAAAATTAATGTCACATGTTTTCCAAATTACAACATATCCAGGATTTGCTTGCTCTATGGCGAGAACAACGTGGAAGCTGCGTATATGGCGTGAGAGAAGTCACGAATAATTGTCTAAGCACATGCTTTCCATCAAGCGCCTTTTGTATGATATTTCATATCCCCCATTTCTCATCACACTTGGTTGAATAGCAGTCATAGTCAATGTGAATTGTGCCTTGATTATTGCCTTTATGAAGCGGTACTAAGTTTGAGTCAATTGATGATGGTCCGGTTCAAGCAGGATTGACCTGAAGTATGCAACTCTTTATATTTCTTGATAACAAATAAGCAAGTATCTTTCACAACCATGGAACGAAGCTTCCATGGACATTAACATTCTTCCGCCTTCTTACATCTTAAAATGAGCAATTTTTTTGAGGATACAACAACGACAAACTCTTGATGTGCTTTAATTGAGTAAATCTTTGCAGCCTCTTGCAAATCTTAGAATTAAAACCTTGACGACTACAAATTCTTCTCAGACCTTGGTGTATGTTGCACCCATGTAGTCCAACCACTTGAAATAGCATTACTCAGGTTTTCAACATGTTCAAATTGAGGTGTTGGTGGTAAGTGATAATGAACAGGGGATGACTCATCTAATGTCTCAGCATCTGGATTATTTGATACATCCGCAGATAATTGCCCAGCGAGTTATATATCCCTTGCTCATTCTCCAAAACTTGGTTAAAAGTTCGAAAGGATGATACATGTCCATCAGCTTGAACATCCGCATCTCCATTGCATTCATCATCAACATCTTCATCATATTCATCATTAGCTTTTTCATGGCGCTGATCTTCATCATCTCGAAAACTCGATTATCATTATTGGACCGCTAAGGCCTGACCATAGTCAAATTCTACAACATTGCAATTTTGAACCAATAAATCCTATGGCCACCAGATTGATTCACTTTTGCCTTGACTCGTACAACTTCACTATACAATTAAATTTCCTCGATACTTCAGTTGTCCCAGCCATGTTCAACATTAGGTACCTTCTTGTCATCCACATTGGAAAAGGTTTATGAACCTGTTCCACTTTTTAAGGGATACTTACAATTGAGAACTAATTTGAACCTTTGTTTGTCAATGGTTGTCCTTGAATATATCATATCAATCAATTATTCAACGTGCATTCAATAGGTACATCCTTGAAAGGCACAATAACGACTTTCTCCCTCATATTTATATATGTTTCGAGTCATGTTGTCATTTATAATAACATATCAGAATAGTTGAAATAGACATAATTGACCAGTACAAAATGGTCTGATAGATTAAATATTATGAGGTCATTATCTTATATCACATCAACTTTATCATAAAGAAAACAATCAGCTTCTAAAAAATAAAAATATGACATTTCAAATTGTCCTCAATTTTAAATTTAGGTTTAGGGTTTTAGGGTTTAGGGCTTAGGATTTAGGGTTTTAGGGTTAGGGGTTTAGGGTTTAGGGGTTTTTGGATTTAGGATTTAGGGTTTTATGGTTTAGGGTTTAGGGTTTAGGGTTTTAGGGTTTTATAATTTAGGGTTTGGGGTTTTATTGTTTAGGGTTTCTAAGGTTTTAGAGTTAGGGGTTTAGGGTTTTAGGGTTAGGGGTTTAGGATTTAGGGTTTAGGGTTTTATGGTTTAGGGTTTTAAGGTTTAGGGTTTAGGGTTTTATGGTTTAGGGTTTTAAGATTTAGGGTTTAGGGTTTGGGATTTCAGGGTTTAGTGGTACATTCCATGAAGCTTGACTGGTGAGAGTACTTTGGGCCATATCTAAAGCAGACGGCTAAATGTGTAGACTTGCAATATATGATACATTGATAGATGTTCATTATCATTTTTGTTGATATTTATAATCTGAACGTCCTGAAAATAGAATTACAAAGAAAAACTTACCCTTTCTATTTCTCATTTGAACTTTTCATAATTATCCTTGCTAAAATAAAATAAAATAAAATAAAAAAGGATTTCACACGCATGGTTGAGATACAACACTCAAAAATCACGCCAAAAATTGAGAAAGACATAACAATTCAAGGCAAAAATGATTGAATTATGAATTATGTGTGTTTGTGTGTATCTACCTATGTATCTATATATATAGAGCATGTATAATAATCTTATCTTGTAAGCCTTACATTTCGCATTGCTACTAACTTGAAATCATAATTATCATAAGTCTACTCTCAAGATATATGTAGAAACCAATTCAAATGTCATTATAAGGCTACTAAGATTGTTGAGATATTTACAAGGATCTTGTAAATAATGGCATGTTAGACAGGGAAATTGAAAGGTTAGGAGTAACTAGCAATTGGAATGGTCATTGAGCTGGGAATCTTGATGATATGAAAAAGCACAATAAAAAAATAAAAAATCCTTTGTTCATTGCTTGAAATAGGAAGCAATTGAAGTGTTGAAGTGTGACCATTATTAGGATTAGAAGGATGAAGTAGAATTGAAGTGTTGGACGAATCAATAACAGCTTGCTGATATTTTTTAATTACAAAAGTAATCTCAAATCAAAAGGTTCCTACATCCGACAGACTTAATCCAAGATGTGAAGAAGTGCATTAAGAGAAAGTGTTGAGTTGTAATGCACTGTTCCCAAATTGAAGAATTTATTTTATGTCAAGAAGATTCTTATTTGGATGGGTAATTAATTATTGGAACAAATACTCCATGTCTTAGTAACTTTTTGTAATGTAACATTTCTAGCTCTTTCCATATCAAGTCATTTATGTCTTATTTAGAGTTTTATGCTTTAGTTAAATATAATTATTTTCTATATCTTATCATTTTTAAGTTACCCAAAAAGACAACAAAAAAAAAAGGTTTTATTTTTTTAACACTTTTTTGTAGTACCAACTTATCTAATCATGTATTCCATCCCACCATCATTTCATGCCCACACTAAACATATCAAACTTGACTGTCCCTTTGTATCTAAAAAAAAAAAAATCTTGCTACAAGGGCATTGCTAAACGCTTCATCACTCCCCACAAATCACATACAAACCAACCAAGCAAGCGATCAAGTGATGAAACTCAAGCATATCCCACTAATCATGGAAAACCCTTTAGACCAAACCTCGTAGTCTTCCTTTGTTTTTGGTTAGTATGAACATCTTATTTACTTCAAATTTCATGACCTAATTATAACTGAGTCAATATGACTCTTGTTTATGGAAAGCTGAAATTAAAAAAAATACTAGAAAATGATTTTCTTATATTTGTTAGATTTAATAGAAAAGATTTAGATTTAAACAAGTATTTTCCTTCATTTTTTCTTTCATTATGTTCCCATCCCAACCCCTTTTTTTCTCCTCAAATTTTTTGGAATTAAACATAACCTTAGAGATCTAAGACTGCTTTTTGTGTGAACCCAACAGCTAAGACAAGAAAAAAAAAAACATGCTATGCACCATAATTTAACAGTAGGAACTCACTGAATTTCCTAGTTTCATTTTCCATTTAAAAAATTAATCAAGCCAAGCGACATGCATTGAAAGAAAAACAAATATGGATTATGTCCATATTCTTCAATTCGAGATACAGTCAAATCTACTGAGCATTCTAGCACTAATAATGTATTCTTGAGCACATGCTAGTCACCAACTTATTCTTGATCCATCCCTTAATCATTTACACCGTCAGGATTTAAAAAAAATATCCATTAAACACGAACCACAACCATTGGCCATTGGACCACAACCATAGATATAACATCAATTAGAAATCACAACATGAAACTCCAAATTCCACAAAAAAAAAAAAAAGAGGAAGTAAAAATCAAAAAGCGAGAAAACACCAGACCACACCACAAACAAGAACTACTTGGCAAATTATATGCATTTATGATCGAATAAACTGATTGAAAGGCGCGCAAGTAGCAATGACAAATATGTTGATGAAAAACCAAGCACGCGTCTTCAGTGGAGGCAGCGGAGCGCGCGGCGGGCGAAGAAAGCGGAGGCTGCGAAGAGAAGAAAAATAGGAAAAAGAAGAAAACCTTAGCGAGGTGATTATAAAGGCGATTCTTTGTTTGTCATGACCAACTGACATTTGACAATTTTTAGCAGCGATTATGTAGTTATGACTTTTGATAATTTTATGAATTTAAAATGTCACTGTCGTATGTGAAGCATTTATAAGCTACTTTGATCGTTATTTTGACTTACAGAATTAATTTAATAATTTTTTTTTTCAAACACATTATTTTGATCTAAAACTCCAGGTATAAGACTCTTTCTTCTCTTTCCCCTAGTTAAAGCTTACCTCGTGGAATATTAATGCATATCTGCCTATAATTCTTCCATTTTCAAAAATATCGTTTCTTCTTTCCGCAGTCCACTGTCCTTTCTATATCGTCACCTTCTGAAATGGACATTCAATGGTCTCTTCAACATTTTCAACTCCGATGCGTTGATTGGATTAAATATCACAGACTATAGAAAGGTTCAGGAGTAAGGGAAGACCTTGTCAATATCTTTGGCATCCAGAAAATCTAAAATGTATAAGGGTCGGTTCATATTTTCTTATTTATTTAGAAAGCAGGGATGAAATGAATTGCGACCCGTATGAATTCGTATGTACATTTGGCATTACTTGATAGGCCCCGGAGGCCGGCTTCAACTACCTCGTTCTTCCTCGTTGCTTTGCATCTGCTTTCTTTCTTCCTTCTCTGATCTAGTATTCACTAATCACTTCCCTTGCAAACCAACATACATGGCCGGGGCTGTAGCAGGAGGAGGAGGAGGAGGAGGAGGAGGAGCACTTCTCGCCGCTTCTCTCCAAGTTCTATTTGATCGGATGGCTTCTCGCGACTTCGTCACTTTCTTCCGGAAACAGAAACTCAGTGTTGCCCGCCCCCCTTAGGAAGTTGAAGATTAAATTGCTCGCTGTTCAGGTAGTGCTGAACCTGCTTGATGATATCACCACTGAAGCTTTACGCTGCAGATGGAAGTACTCTGATTCTCAAACTCCAGGTACGAAACATCATCTCTGTTAGGAATCAGTCAGGAGTAGAGAATCACTATTGACACTCTAGAATTTCTTGCACAACAAAAAGATGCTCTTGGTTTAAAAGAAGGCGTTGGAGAAAAATTGTCAAACAGATGGCCGACGACTTCCTTCATAGATGAGTCGGGGGTGTACGGTAGGGATGGTAACAAAGGAAGATTGTTAATTTTATTGTCCTCTAATGCAAAGTGAGAACAAGATAGGTGTGATCGCCCTGGTGGGTATGGGCGGTATTGGGAAGACCACACTTGCTCAGCTGGTCTATAAAAATAGGAGAGTGGTGGATTGGTTTGATCTCAAAGCATTTTGTGTTTAAGAGGAATTTGATCTTGTCAGGATAATGAAAACCATTCTTAAGGGCGTAACTTCCGGGACTCCTGAAAAACTATATGATGACAATGATTTGAATCTGCTTCAATGTAAACTGGAGGAGAGCCTTAGTAGGAAGAAGTTCTTACTTGTCCTTGACGATGTTTGGAATGAAAACTACAATGATTTGGAAAAGCTACAACTTCCATTCAGTACTGGTCTACGTGGAAGCAATATTGTTGTAACTACACGCAGTGATAAGGTTACGCGAGCCATGCATTCTGTTGGCATTGATTAGGGACAGTTATCCGTTGGACTGTTGGTCCCTGTTTGCAAAACATGCATTTGGAAATGGAGATTCTAGTCCACATCCAAAGCTAGAAGAAATTGGCAAAGAGATTGTAAAAAAGTGTAAAGGACTGCCATTGGCTGCAAAAATCCTTGGGGCTGCCTTATACTCGGAGTTACGAGTAAAAGAATGGGAAAATGTATTGAACAACAAAATGTAGGATTTTCCAAATGATGAAATTCTCCCTCCCTTAAGGTTAAGCTATTCTTTGCTCCCTTCACAACTAAAGCGGTGTTTTGCATATTGAGCAATTTCTCCTAAGGAAAATTTGATGATATTATGGATGGCAGAAGGCTTTTTGCAGCAGACCAATGGCATGAAAACAATGGAAGAGGCAGGTGATGGATACTTTCTTGACCTAGTTTCATGATCATTTTTTCAAAAGTCTGGCATTTACAAATCATATTTTGTAATGCGTGATCTTATCAATGACTTGGCCCAACTTGTTTCTGAAAAATTTTGTGCTCAATTAAAGGATCATAAGATAAATGAAATTCCTGAAAAGCTTCACCACTTATCATATCTTAGAAGTGAATATGATCATTTTGAGACATTTAGGACCCTAAATGAGTTATTCTGATCTTCAGAACCTTCTTATCCATTAGATTTGTGGATTTTGCCTAGGAAAGATAAGGTTTCAAAGGATAGATATCCATGTCTTTTTAGTTATTGCCTAGACTTTCACTTGAGTGATAGAATTTGCAATGATTTATTATTAAGAGTTCAATATTTACGAGTATTGTCAGTAAGCTACTATAAGATAACATATTTGTCTGATTCAATTGGTAATTTGAAATACTTGTGCTATTTGGACCTTACCTAGACACTCATCAAAGTTCATGGATTGGTTTTGCGAAATATATGATATCTAGCTGTTGATATGCTGAAAGTGATATTGACATAAGAAACAGTGGCATAAAATGATTTAGGTTTGCATCTTGATATCAAGCTTAGTGCTGTGAAAGAGATACCAAGTCAAATGGGTCAATTAAAAGGTATACAAAAATTGAGTAACTATATAGTGGGCAAGAAAAGTGGGACAAGGATTGCAGAATTAAGGGAGCTTTCCTATATTGGTGGGAGTGTTGTCATTCAAGGGAATTGAGGGAGCTTTCCTAGATTGGTGGGAGTGTTGTCATTCAGGGGCTGTAGAATGCGATTGATGCCAAGGATGCCTCAGAGGCCAATTTGGTAGGCAAACCATATCTAGATGAGTTACAACTGGAATGGAAATGTGATAGTGATGTGGGACAAAATGGAGCGAATGCCAAGTGCTCGACTTGTATCAAACTTAAAAGAGACTCTCACTATTTATAGGTATGGTGGTTCAAGATTTCCAGATTGGTTCGGAGTTCCTTTAATCCTAAATATGGTGTCACTCTATCTATGGGATTGTAATAATGTGTCAACCTTTCCACTTCTTGGACAACTACCTTCTCTTAAACATTTATATATAGTTGGATTGAGAGGGATTGAAAGAGTGGGATCCGAGTTTTATGGGACTGAGACTGAGCCCTCCTTTGTATCCTTAAAAGCTTTATCATTTCATTACATGCCAAAATGGAAGGAATGGTTGTGTTTGAAGGGCCAAGGTGGAGAATTCCCTCGTCTCAAGGAGCTTCATTTAGAGGGTTGTCCTAAGCTAAGGGGAGACTTGCCAACCCATTTGCCTTTCTTGGAGAGGCTGGTGATTGAAAGTTGTCAGCAGCTGGTGGCTTGACATCCAAGGGCTCCAGCAATCTGTGCTTTGACAATAGGCAGCTATGACATCTCACAGTGGAAGAAACTACCACTACTATTGCAGAAACTTTCAATTACGAATTCCAACTCTTTAGAGTCCCTATTGGAGGAGGGGATGTTGTAGCGCAAAACTAGTCTTGAAAATATGAGAATTAGAAATTGTTCTTTTTCTAGACCTTTGTACAGAGTTTGTTTACCCCTCACACTGAAATCATTAAGGATCGAGCGGTGTAAGAAACTAGAGTTTCTATTACCAGAGTTCTTCAAATGTCACCACCCTTCCCTTCAAAATTTAGAAATCCTCGATGGCACTAGCAATTTGTCCTTATCCATCCCACTTGGTAACTTCCCGAGGGTCCACTATCTGGATATCAAGGACCTCAAGGAGCTTGAATTCCTCTCAATTTCAAATTCAGAGGGGGATCTTCCATCTCTTGATCGATTGTGCATCTCTATGTGCCCTAATCTTGTGTCTATTTGTTACAAGAATACGAATGTTGCATCCTCTCAATCACTAGTCATAAAAGATTGTCCAAAATTGGTATTCCTAATGAAGTCTTCCCTCCAGCTTAACGTAACTAACAATTTCAAACTGCGACAAAGCCACATCCCAAGTGGAGTGGGGCTTGCAAAGATTGCCCTCTCTTACCACTCTCACAATCTCCGAACTTCCAAATCTCAGTTCTTTGGAACGCCTGGGCCTTCAACTACTCACCAATCTTTGAAAATTGGAGATCAATGACTGTCCACTATTGAAAGATCAGTGCAAGTTTGGACAGGAAGGTGGCCTCGGCATAGCTCATTCAAGCATTGTGATCGATGACCAAGGATTTTGCCAATGAAGGTGGCATCAAACCAAGTCAGGTATTTGTTCTGTCCTAAAAGTGAGTCTCAGGAAAACTAACATACTAAAATACCATTTTGATTGGATCCACTATAAATAGGAAATATATCCTTTAAATTTTCGAATAATTAGAACAATAACTTGGTTTTCTTTCAGGTTATCTTCGTAAGGAATCTCTTAAGACGCCCTTGCTTAATTAATGCCTTGTTGAATGCTACAGAATTCATTGAGAGTAAATTGTTGCTTAAAAACCAAGAGGCTCCGTAGGTCTGGTTTTGTAAATTGGTTTTCTTGTATAATTTTATGGACCTTGAATTTGTTTTCATTGGCTACTTTGAAGAAATCTGATGGCAGGCCTTCCATCCTTCTTCTTTCAACAACCTCTCTCTGTCTTTTGTTGTGCGTTCTGATTCATTACTCTTTTTGGACGACAGTAACTGAGATTTTTTGCATTCAGAGACTCATGAGTCGATGCTCTGCTGGAGGAGTTACAGAAGCTCAAGTCCGTTGGAGGGTGGAGTGCGTGGCAGCCTCTATGATTTCAGTTGGTGAGATATTTCAATTGCTTTGGTTTAACTATCTAAGCTACAAACTAAAATATTCATAATCTCATATGGATTATTTTTCAGGGTTTTTCGAGCCTGCATCGACATAGATGTCTTTGTTCTTCTCTAAAAATAACAGGTATGTTTCTTTTGATGTGTGTTTTTCATAAGATGACACATTGTTGACTTCCTTCATTTTCAACACTAGATATACCTAATACTAAATTCCACAGAAGCTAAAACTTAAATCTTACTACCTGAGGTTCTGTTTTTCAGGAATTTATTCACTATGTTCATATGGTATCTAAGCGACCTAGACATTGTCATTTTCTGTAGTCTACATATCGTTTTCATCTCTTCCAGCTTTGATTAACCTGCAGGTGTTCTGTTTAGGGACATCAAACTCAAATCTTTAGCTTCTGTCATGCCATCTTCTTCTCATTGACCATGGCTGTCATCCACCTGTGAGCTTTACCTTATTAATGGTAAGATAATCATAATAGTACTACATAGTTGAGCATGGATGCACAACACTTAGTGCTTCCAGTCTTTAACATTACAAAGTAGTCCTGAATTGATATTGCCAATGCAGGGTCTTCCCTCCGAACGTAGTTCACTTTACAATTACAAACCATGAGGAACTCAAATCCAAGATGGAGTTGGGCCTGCAAGGTCTGGCCTCTCTTACCTCTCTCAAAATCTCAGGTCGCTAGACAGTTTCAGGCTTCAACTGCCCACTTCACTCCAAAAATTAGAGATTTGTCACTGTCCGATGCTCTAATCCTTGAGAGAAGAGCTGCTGCCTGCTTCCCTTTCAGTTCTAGCAATCCAGAATAACCGTTTGCTGAAAGTCATTTACAGGATTTTGACAGGGGAAGATTGGCATCATATAGCACATTCAAACATTGTAGATCGATGATCAAATTTTATAATGAAGGTAGCATTACACCAATTTTTTTATCATTTACTGGTTCTGTCCTCAACATAATTTTCTCAGAAAAACTGATATGCTTAAACAGCAATTTAGTTTGATACATCATAAGTAGGAAAAATGCTTTAAATTTTCTTTTTGTTATAAACTCTCTTGCCTCCTTTCAAGTGTTCTGTAATTCTTCACTCTTGTAAATTGGTGCTTCATATCTTCATGAGGGATCTTCTTTTAATCAAGAATGCCTTGTCGAATGGTTCAGTTCAGATTACAACTAGTGTCATTTGATGCTTAAAAGCCATGCGGCTCTGCAGGTCTGGTTTCATAACTTGCATTTCTTGTATAATTTTTTACAGGACCTTGACTTCGTTTTCATTGGCTAATTCTATGACGTCCCAAAACTCGGGGGTTCGTTAACCAACCGTCAACCCGTGGGAAACTTGTGGATGTTGGGTAACCCGATACTACACCGTTGTGTCCCTTTTACCGGGATCCATAATTTAATAAAAATCGGAAAGAGTCTCCTTTGTACGGGAAGCTTTACCCAAAATACAACCCATAGGATATACATTAACATGACCCATTCAGGGCCCAATATAACACAATGACCGCATAGGGTCTATTTATGAGTAAAAGTGGCCCAACCGAGCCCATTTATCCATACGAAAAAATATATAAGGCTATATTACCATAGTCCTTAAGAGTTTAATTACAACACTCTTATACAAAAAATACATGCTAAAACTAGTTCGTTCCAAACATCTTTACAAAAATGATTACAAAGTCACAACCCGGCTTTCTTCACAATTGCGGCCTCGAGTGAGCGCCATCCATCGGTGTACTCCTTGCACCTGAAAGGGGGATTCTATAAAGGGTGAGCTACGCTCAGTAGAGTAAACTCCTACAGAGGCTACTCCCCACCTAAGTGCAAATGCAATGGTCATTTTCACAATTCACATTCACATTCCAAGTAAATACATGCAATTTCTACCATGGAATCCTACAAGCCATGAAATGAGATAAGACTCAATCATGTACCATGCACCCAAGTCCTTACCGACTCCTACCACACCATGCGATGTCAAAGTGTGATAAAACTCATCATTTGTGGATTACATCAAATGATCATTTTACAAAAGAAATTCATTTGTTTTTCAAATCAAAAGCTTTTTGGATGTTACACCTCAGTGATCATTTATATTCAAAATCATGTGTCTTTTTGTGGATAGCGAATTTCCGGGGTCTCATCGTAGAAGCAATGGCCCTTACACTTTACGAGGCTCGCTTGGACACATATGTATAACTAAAAATACTTGGGCTTTCATCCGAGGGGGTATCTATCCCTGCTTGCTATTACCCGACACATATTTTCATTTTCATGTATGCAACCGTGCGACCCTATTGGACGTTGTCTGCCGTGCGAGCCCATCCATTCAAACGCAGCGGTGTTGATGTAACCATGCACTCACACCCATTTCATGTGATGTCCCAGTGCATATGTAATCTGATGTGTCATTTCATACTGCTCTATATCATATATGATGAATATGCTACATGAACAATTCTACTCATGCATATCACCCATGCATCATGGACAATTATATCAATCACCATAAAATTTCTAAACGATCACACATTTCATGTCAACATATTTTCATACTATATCAACATCAACAAGTCATCACCAATCAAACAATGACATACTTTATCCTCTAGTCCAAATTGTGACATGACATGTCCTCAAATAGCCTACAAACAAGCCATGCAATGGCCTTATCCATACACGAACTCATCACATGTCAATACATTAGGACACACATATTGACCTTCAATCAATTACCACCAAGCATGTCACTCAAACTTAAGCAATGACAACTTGATCCTCAAGACCCGTAGTGGCATAGAGATGCCCACAAAACATTCCACACAACAAGCCATAATAGACCATAGAATAGTTTCAAACTCAGTTCAAAAACTAATCCCCAACCAGTCCCAAAAATCTGGACACAAACCATTAAATAGACTAAGTTGTAGCAGTCTCGGGAAATGGATCATAACTTGAGCTGTACAGGTCCAATTTGGGTTATTCAAAAGCCTACATCAAGTTTACAGATGCAGCTATAATTTCTCCATGGAGAATAATAGTCAAAATTCCATTTTTTTCCCAACCGGAAATCAGTCCCAAAATCTGAATAGTGTGTAGGGTCAAAACAGGGTAGCCTCTGCTATCCCAAAAAATGGACCATAACTTGAGTTTTAGAGATCCAATTTGGGTGATTCAAAAGCATAACCTCAAGTTCACAGTTGCAGCTACAATTTCCAAGAAGACACTTTAGTCAAAAATTCTCTCTTTCCTATGAAAATCTATTTATGTCTGGACATCATATAGGGTCAAAACCTTGGCACTATTCACATCCTAAGAATTTGTCCAAATAGCCCCTTAAGGCATAAAACACAACCAAACAGCCCTTAGAGTGGAAAATAAATCAAAGTAGGAAGAATTCCTATCTCTTGGAGCATTGGAGAAACTCTAGGAAGTCCCATGGACACTTTCTAAACCTGAAACCTTTTATTTCCCAAACTCCTCGCTTGAATAATGCCAGTAGGAAATCCGTGTTTTAAATTTGCCCGCATTAGCCCTCATAGAGTAAATGAACTTTCGTTCTTGGCCTGGCAGTCAACCGGCCAGACTTCAGTAGATCGAAGAAAGAAGTTTGCATTTCTTTCTCCTCTCTCTCTCTCTCTCTACGGTTTTTTTCCCAGTAGAAAATATGCTATTTTCCTCCTCCAATATGATTTTCTACCTTTGACTTAAGTCTTCAAGACTTGGCCCACATTATTACAATATGTTCATGTGGTTAGTCGTTGTCACAGCTCAATTTTTCGATCGAGGTTTAAGTTCAATTTATTTTCGTGAACTTTACTTAATTTATTTTTTTGACTTTCGAGATTTTTCTCAAAAATTCGTTTTTGGGGTCCACCAGACACCCAATGTCCCGAAAATCATGAAAATCCGGCTGTCTCGGAATTCAACGAAATTTGTCTGAGTAACTAGATTTTGCAAGACGAATCCAACGGTGAGGTCTGTTTCGTCATCCAAGATCTAGAAAAATTCCAGGTTTGTAACCTGTACTATAACGGCAATTTACCGTTTTGTTATTTTTTACGAAAAAATTCAAATCTATTCTATTTTTTACAAATTCATCGAAACTCATGGAAGGCCTTTGATCCTCGCTGCTCAATAAATTAAAGTCAGTTTTAGCAACAATCCTCCTAAAGGAACAATTTTGTAAGCATCCAAAGACTACATTGGGTGCTCTGCTTGAGGAATCTTAGAGAAAGCTCAACTGCATCGCCTGTGATTCCAATTAGTAAGACATTCCAATTTCTTGGTTTAACTTCTTAAGTGACAAATTTAAAAGATTTATAATCCCATATGCATCATTTTTCAGGTCTCTATGCTAACATCTTAATTCTTCTCTAGAACAAACACAACAGGAATGTTTCTTCTTATTCATACTTTCAAAAAGCTGACACATTGTGGAGTCCCATCATATGAGACAAGTATAAACCTAATTCTAAAGGTCAACTCAAGCTAAAACAAAAATTTTACCGACAGTATGTTCTGCTGTTGATAATTTTATTCATCATGTTATGGCATCAAAGTAACGAGATGTTAACATTTTCCTTAGTGTGATCATTGCTTTCATCTCTTTAAGCTTTATATTGTTGGGAAAATTCAAGAAGAGAGAGAAAAATTGATTTTTGCACTACTCACGTAACACCCTTCTCTCTATTTTTATTAAATGCAAATGCCTTTAAATAGGCTACAACAGATAAATCAAAATTAAAATAAATAAAATCCATTAATTTATCCATTCTAAAACTACCTCCATATTTATCACATAGCTAAAAAATCTCAAACAACCTTGGACTTTACCTACAATTAAATAAATAAATAAAACAAAGCATTTCCTAATTAATGTAAAACTATTAAAAACCAACTTTGAATCATTCTCCAACATTCCCCCTTGATTCAAAGTTGCAGAATTTTTTTTTTTTTTTCATGGAGCACATCTCTCCATCTTTTCAAATTTGTGAAGCACTTCTCTCCACCTTATGATGCACGTTTCACCATCTTGTTGATGCACTCTCTCATCAACCTTCAATAGTTTCCTCTTAATTTGTTGAAATATTATTCAAAAAATCACCCGCCTCATGGAGCACTTCTCTCCAATTTTTTTTTTTTTTTTGTGAACTTCACCAAATTTCTTTCCTGTGCACTTCTCATCAACTAGAAGAGTGTTTCAATCACATTCAAGAACTAGTTGGTCACAAATTTCTTGGTTCCTGAGACAAATGAATATTTTCATTGCACTTCAGGAAGCAATTCAAACGTGAAAGTCGATCTCCCACTAAGTAATCGGGACCTTGGTTGTTGTCTCCAGGCGTTGTCGCCTTCCTGGCAGCCTTCTTCCCGCCTCAGTTTTTATCCATCGGAGACTCGGCCACTGTCGACTTCTTCTCCTCCCTTTCACTTTCGACCCACTGTCATAAACCAAGACCTCTCAAATGAGCTTTCATTTTGACAACCCATACATGATAATTTTCACCATCAAAATCAAAAGTAAAGAGTAGAAGCAAAAGAAGAAAGGTATATTTCACAGTCCCCAAGATCCTTGATCGCTTCCGATACTACTAATGGAAATTTCAAGAAGAGAAAGAAAATTGATTTTTGCACTACTCACTTAACAATCTTCTCTATTTTATTAAATGCAAATGCCTTTAAATAGGCTACAATTGTATAAATCAAATTAAAATAAATAAATCCATTAATTATCCCATCTCAAAACTAATCCTCCATATTTATCACATAGCTAAAAATCTCAAACAACCTTGGACTCTCCCACTCACAATTAAATAAATAAATAAAACAAAGCATTTCCTAATTAATAGAAACTATTAAAAACCAACTTTGAATCATTTTCCAACATATATATCTAAAGTTGTTCAGCTTAGACACATTAAACTCAAAATCTTCAGCTTCTGATGGGTCACCGCCTCCTATTCGATGCCCATCTCCTTCTCATTTACATTATTTCATGTCATCCACCTTTTATTTTACTTTTACTTTTCTATTAGTAAAAGAACCATTATCCTCCGGCATTAGTTGAGCATGGATGCTACCATTGTAATATTCATATTGAAGCTTTTCTTGTACTTACGTACAAATGATAATGTGCGCTCTGAATGTTTTTCTTTTAAATTTGTAATTCTGAGCAGATTCTTGGAGAAAAGAGAAGGCTTTCACAGTCATATCATTCCAGAGTATGGTTTTGTTCCACCCAAGTTCAGGTCAGTTGAGTTGAAGCTATTAATTACTCCCCAATGCTACATGATCAAATCAGCTGATTTTCCAAATTTGATAGACAGTTTAATCAGGTGGCTGCTCAACGAACTTTTATCTTATTGGAGCAAGATTTGAGCTTTTGTTCCTTTTATACATAGTGCTATAAAATTTTGGAGTCCAGAAAAGCATCAATAACCCCAAATGAATTTGAATTTTAAATTCTGCTAATTAGAAAGTGGCCGTTTCTATTTCAGATGGTGGCATTTTGAATCTTTGGAGCATTTGCAGGAGGAATACAAAAAGCCTCCCATGTAATACATGGGCCCCTTTGATGACAAAGTGAGATTTGAGGATTTTATTTCTATTGGAAGACTTCTCTCAATCATTTGTTTGAGTTTTGAGCTTTGAGCTTTGACCTTTTACTTCTGACTGAGTATGTGCAAAAAAAAGGAAGAAAGCAACAACAAGAATCTATTTATAGAAGTTCTATATGGAGTGAGGGACTCTATGGAAAATATTGCAGCAATTGGTTTTAAACGTTGAAGGTTTTGTTCTGGTGTTTTCCATTTGAGACTCCCATGTATTTTGGACCTACTGATTTTGTATATGTAATGATGTTTGTTCTTCTTCATTCATGTGAAATGTCCTTATCTGGTAAGATCTCGGCTGGCCTAGTGAGCCTTGACTTGCCTAGATGAACTTAAGCCTGGGTCCTCAATCACTCAATGGCAATTGCTCCTCAAGCTTTTGCTTTTGTTTTTTTGTTTTTGTTTTTGTTTTTTTTTTTTGATGAAAGAACTTTCATTAAATATGCATTGATGTTATTAGCAGGAGTATCAATCATTGAACTAGGTGTTCAAGGTATTGAGTCATGAGGAGATTCGAACTAGTGAACATTGAAGAGCAAACTCAAGGCTATGAGGAGATTCGAACTAATGATCATTTAAGAGCAAACTTAAGGCCAACCTACCTATTAAGGTGCTGTTCGTCCATGTATACTTTTCTTATTTATTTTTGCTGTAGGGACTAAATTGATCCATATGTAACGTTTGTAGGTAGAAAAGGATTCGATGATGTGGACATTTTGACGGTAGTAAATATAAATTATAATAGGTCACTATGACTCATTTGACTATATTTTATTTTTTTAAAGAAAAAAATTGATATTATTGATTTAAACTTGTAATAGATCGACAGATTCAAGATACAAATAGCTAAAAACTATACATTATGAAACAATATTAAGGATAATAACATAATAAATAGGCATAAAATTTACAAATTTGATAAAATAGTGACTAAAATATTTGTAACTCCAATTCTTCTATATAATGAAGACTATAATTTGATATTTTCGTCTGATCAAATTTATTTTGTTTGTCTAAATCTCTCCCATAGATAAAATGTCGTAACAAGATGACGAACAACACCACGTCGATAAAACAACGACAAACTAAACGTCGATAAAACGACAACAAACCAAATATCGATACGACGAAGACAACATAAAATACAAAATAAAACCTAAATCTTCGTGGAATAACTACTTTATTTAAAAAGAAAACGAAAGAAAAAAAATTCAAAGGGTTGATTTCAAGCCAAGAATGACAAAAAAAAAATCATCGTTCATTGCTTGAAATAAATAGGCTACAAGAGAAAAGTATGAGAGAAGAGTGGCTAGGGTTTTCTATCTTTTTTCTACGTTTCATTATTAAAAAGGAAAAGATTTAAGTGGCATTCGTTTATTTCTTACTATTGAATTGTTAATAGAATTTAAGTATTTAATTTAGTTTGTTTTTTCAAAAAATAACTTTTAATTTTTATCTAAATTTTATAGAAATTAATATTTTTAATAATCTCTAAAATACATATGTTTTTATTTTATTAGCATAAAACAAATCATGAGAATGCCACCTGGGTTATAGAGTATATGTGATCTTCTCATATTTAAATATCTAGCAGTTCAATAGAAAAACATTCAAAGAAAGCATTTTAGAAGCCTAAAATAAATTTTAACTTTTTCTATTCAATAATAAGTTATGAAAAAGTTAAAAAAAACAAACAAAAAGATTGAATGCTAAAAGAAAAAAACAATTGCCACCTTAGGTTGCTTTTTAGTTAATTTTTTTATTTTAAAACATTTCAAATTTAGTTCAAATATTAATTAAATTTACTCATTCTAAATAGTTTAAAATTATAAATAAATAAACTTGAATATTTTTGAATAAAACATGAATGATAATAATGCTATAATAAATCACAAACAATTTTATTGTAGAATATATATTTTTAGTATATGATTCAACATTTTTAGTATCCAATTCAATATTCTTGAATGCTTTGATTGAATCTACAATTAATTAGATATAGTGTTTCAATTCTAAATTATTTCTTTAAAAGTTACTCATTAATATATTTATCCCTGATTGAAGTTCATTTTTGTTAGAAAAATTATAAAAATATAATTATGTTTTTTTTAAAAGAAAATTTTCATCATCTTAATCAAGAATATAAATACATCTAAATATTAAATCAAAGTGCTAAAAACACTAAAGGATGACACAACATCCAGGTTAATAGCAAGAATATACGGCTCAAGGCCTATACAATTGATAATCCTAAGATGCCTAGAATGCCTAAAATTCAAGATCTAATAAGCATATCAAACATAGATTTATATAGACTTATTTGTCTGACAAAACAATACATCTGCTGACGCACACATGAAAACCAACAAACAATTATGTTTTTTTGTTATTCATTAATATATTTATCCCTAATTGAAGTTCATTTTTGTTAGAAAAATTATAAAAATATAATTATGTTTTTTTGAAAAGAAAATTTTCATTGATTCAAGAATGAAGAATATTACAAGACATCCGAATATTGCAAATCAAAGTGCTAAAACACTAAAGGATGAACACAACATCTGTGTTAATGAAGAAGAATATATGGCTCAAGGCCTATGTTATTTGATAATCCTAATATGCCTAGAATGTCACAAAACGAAGATCTAACGAAGATATCAAGAACATGTGATTCATAATAGATTTATTTGTTCCATCAAAACAACGTTATGTCTGAATCGCATGCATGAAAACCAACAAGCAATTATGTTTTTTTGTTACTCATTAATATATTTATCCCTGATTGAAGTTCATTTTTGTTAGAAAAATTATAAAAATATAATTATGTTTTTTTTAAAAGAAAATTTTCATTGATTCATAACAGTAATACAATACATCTGAATACAAAAATCAAAGTGCTAAAAACACTAAAAGATGACACACAACATCCAGTTAACAACAAGAATATACGACTCAAGGCCTATACAATTGATAATCCTAAGATGCCTAGAATGCCTAAAATTCAAGATCTAATGAAGCATATTAAAGAACATAGATTTGATATGACTTATTTGTCTGATTGAAACAACGCTACTGTCTGAATCGCACACATGAAAACCAACAAGCAAAGCAACCATCGTACGATGACATAACCACACGTCACAATAAGTCAACAACAAAAACATAAAAAAAAAAACAAAAACAAAGAAAAAGCAAATGGAAACTCAGATCGTGTGGATGAAACCATTTTATTGAGGGAGAAAACCCAAATCCAAGTGGACGAACGATGGAAGAGGTGATTTAAAGCCAAGGAAGGCAAAAAAAAAAAAACCCACCCTTATTTCTAATGGAATGAATAAAAGGAATTAGGGTTTTCGGAGGAGAGGAGAGAAGAGGAAGAGAGAGAATATCATACATATAATTATGTTCTAAAATAATAATAAAGTCATTATGAACTAATTTATTCTAAAAACAATCATGTTCAATATATGAGCCATAAACAATAGTTTAAAAATATCTCATAATATCGAATATATATATATATATATATATATATATGTATGTATATCCATAATGGCCTGAGGCACTCGTGACGAGTTAAAATTAAAACCTACATGAAGTTTCTTTCTTTTTTTTTCTTACCAACAATTTTTTGGTTTTGAAACAAAAATTGTTTTCAGGCATGTCAGAACAAATGGTGCATATCATCATGGTGGAAGTGCTGCAATAACTATATTATGTTATGCAAGATGCCGAGTTAATTTCGCAAAGTAATGTAATTAAAAAAAATATGTGTCTAAAAAACACATAAGACATTTATCACGTAGATTGGTTGCTTAAGCCACTCAAGTTTACATCCAAGTGGGGCTATGCCTTATATAAAGGATTCCACTATATATCAATTAGGTTATGTTGGATACATAAAAGTGCGACATTTATATAGGATTTTAAGCCCCTCGGCTCTTGTTTTGCTTTCCTTTTGTGTAGAAAAGGTGCTTTTGACCCTTTCTACTGCTTTTATGTTCTCAGGCAGTCGTTCGATGTCCCGTGCACATTTCGTAGCGTTTGGTTCCAGAGAACAATTGTAGATCATTGTCGTGATTATGTACGCCGTCTGAGGCCCTGTGTAGTTCGTAAAGTGTACAGGGTAAGAAGCCGTGGAGGTAAAAGTGGTACGGCATCACACTAATTGGTACCACACCACATTAGCTAGCATTGGTACCTGGCATTCCCAAGGTCAGTTGAGTACCAGCACTTTTGGTAATTTATCACACTAATCGGTAATCTGTACCAACATGCGATCTCTATAGGATTTGAGCGGACTTTTGATCTTGGTGCAAGGGCACGCTGCTCTTCGATCCCCTAATTTCGAGACTACCAATGGGATTGTATTTGCCCACTTTAAAGTGCACTGAGGGAGTCAGGATTCTGTGGTTTTTGGCTCTAACCTTTGGAGTGTTTTCTTAGTTTTTTCTAGGGTTTTCATAGAGTAGAGTACTTAGTTTTCTTCTGATTTTGGGTTTTTAAGCAATTGTAATATTTTAGTTGTTTTGATAACTTGGTGTTCATTGAGAGACTCTGCGTTTTTTATATCTCAACCTTGCAATTGAAGTGTTATTTCTCAATTTACGTTTACTATTAGTGTTCCAACAATTATGAATCAATTCTCAGCTTTAATGGAGCTCTAAACCTCCATGATAGGGTTCTAATGGTCAAACTCACCCTCTAATGTAACTCCGCCTTCAATCCTCTTTATGCTCACGGGATTTGTATTTATTAAACACCTCCTGAAAAATCTTTAAACAGTTCGCATCTTCAATAAACGTGAACTAGAGATTCTTGTCAATGTTGTGCTGATCCAAATAAACTAAGAGTCCAAACGACCGCCCAGCAAGTGTTTGGTATCGTTAAATTATTCTTTGTCTTACAAAGCTTTTAAAGGAGACCCCCCATCAAGACCATTCATTAGCACGGCTCCTAGACGTAGATTGTAAGTGAGAGGTGGGTGTTACCTAGTTAGTGGTGAGCTAAACCTAAGGATCCTATCATTCCGCCCCTTCGAAGCTCTCACAATAGTTTAAGTCAATCTGTTAATAAATCAATCAATCACAACCCCCCAAATTTTACTTTAATCACACATTCATTGGAAAGCAATCCCTAAGGATCACCTAGGAAACCACTCCCTGTGGAAATGACTTGTGGACTCCTATAGTATTATAATGCTTGACGACATCAATTCCTACGCTTGGGAATAATTTCAGCACACGAAATAGATGAAGCAGGTTACTTTTGTCATACATGAGACAAGGCTTCCCCATTCTCCAACGCTCTCTTTCGCCTAATTCTCTAATAGTGAAACATAGAATGAGATCCCCTCATTCCCCCAAACAATCCATCTAGACACACCCACATGCCTGTTCTCCTCTATAGAAACTCATGCATACAATATAAGAATAATATCTCCATGCGATGAACTGACGACCTTTGAATCTTCAACTCACCTGTGTGGTCCAGAGGGACATCATAAAAAATGTCTTTTTAGTCCTTTTATTCTCAGGTTTCAATATCTTTTTCAATATTCTCCTTGATTTGCAAGATGATCTCCAATATGTGTTTGCGTGGAAGGTTCCCTTAACTATTACAATTATCCCTTTATTATCTAGATTTTATCTCCATAAATATCTCACCAAATATTCCATCCATTACTGTTCAATATCACCCTCTACTCTTTCTTATTCATCTTAGGAAATATTAGCACCTGATCTCCAAAATATTAGCTTCAAAAAAGGATTTTATTGAATAAGGTAAGTTGTGTCACATAGTATGATGCAACAACTTGAAACCTGTTGGAAACATATGATTTATCTTTATCTAAGATTATGATAAGAAATATCTCCAATAGTTTCTTTGTCAAGCAACTGCCTCTCGTTGTTTTTGCATTCCTTTCCCAACTCAGAATGGATGATGGATGATGGACATGCATTACAGAACAATTAGAGCACTGATGAAAGGGAGGCCAAATCATCCAAGTGAAGTTTAACACAGAAACCGAACCACATACCCATTACCGCCTCGATCAAGTCCGTTGAAATGAAAGAATCGTCTCCATGCTCATTTGTTTAAATTGGGTCATGAATTTAATGCCTTTGCTCGAAATGTAATGATCGATATGTACGCAAGGTTAGGTCCGATTGGTCATGGCAAACTGGTGTTTGATGAAATTCCCAATCATGAGAGGAAGGTGGCGGACTTGAATGTTATGATCTCTAGGTATTGGAAGTGGGAAAGTGAAGACCAAGCGCAATGACTCTTTGATGCGATGCTTGAAAAGAATGTAACTACTTGGACTACTATGGTTATAGGATATGTAAGGTTGAGGATTTGGTTGTGAGTTTTGGACTAAAATATTTTATTTAAAAAATTACAAATATTTTGAATCAAACTATCGCTCAAAGTAAATAAAGGCCAGCCATGTGGGATTACAACATGGTATAAATGTCATCATTCAATCGATTCTTAATCGTTTAAATGTCGTTGTCCAAGACAAATGATATTTGATGTTTTTAATATTGGAATTATGTCAAAATTATTATTATTGTTTTTAACATTGAAACTTATTTAAAATATTTACTATTTGATAAATTACATTAACTAATGGATTCGAATATATTTGTTATATTATCATAGTAAATTATTTGTAAATCGGCATACATATTTTATTTGAAAATATTTGGAGCATTTTTTTTTTTATTTCACAAGTTGTATCGAATGTGTATATTATCATTTTAAAATACTGGAATCATGGAATATTCATTGGAATTTTGCATGAAGCTCCAATTATGACTCATGCATAAAAACTAAATCATATAAATATACAAAAATTTGTATACAAATATCAATATATAAAATAAGGAATATATATCATAAGTCCCACAAGATATAGTCTTTATATTTCTCTTAGGTCGGTGCCTAGAATACACAACTGGTTGATCTATAGGGTCTCGTGCAATTTCAAACGGAGCTGATGGAGCCGAGGGAGCTGATGGAGCTAATGGAGCCAAGGGAGTCAGGAGCTGATGAGAAGTAATGCTGACGATACTTGGAGCAATTTTAGGTCACCTAGCCGGAAGTGCACCCAACTCCGATACAAGTTGTCAACGTATGGTCTCAATTGATGGGAGATGATAAGGTGATCTTACCTACATGGAGGTCGGGCTCGACGACACGAATATGGTAAATATGTAAGTGTCCGGGGTATGGAAGGTGATGGGTAAGTCTGTGGGGGTATGGAAGTAGGCAATGTCGACTCAGATGTACCACGACCTCCCTCACCATCTTGATCATGACCTCGCCCACCATCTCGACCACGATCTCGCCGATCAACTCTCCCTCTCCCCCACCTTCAATTGGTCGTGATATGTACCGGAGTGGATGACAATCGAGGTCCAATGGATGGTCCATGTGATGGATGCTCCTAATCATAGACTACGATACATACTCTTTACCAACTGCGTAACACCGATCTAGCACAGGATGTGTCGTACACCTCAAATCCTTTGCAGAATAATGAATGCAAGGAATTAGTTAGGCATTAAGGAGAGATCAAAATGAACCAACCAAACAATTATAAATACATAATCTATCGATTCAAATTTGGAAAACACTTAAGAAAACAGACTTCAACTTACCAAACCTCGAGTAGTAATCGGGTCGTGAGTATGAAACCTCATATCATTCCTATGGAGTGGTGGTGTCATAAAACGTCATGTAATACGACGATACCACTGCATATATGGATTATGGAAGTCCCTAATACCCACCATAGGGGGGTGTAGTGATGATCCTGCCTGCTCATGTATCCCATAAGGTAATGTATGGAGCATGATACGTTGCCCAATCTCTCTGGTGTCGTCCATGTGCATTCACTCTATGTAGCTGTTACTCATAAGAGCAAGATGGAGGTATCTCCTGGTGTAGCCCAAACCGGGCGTAAGAGCTTGCCTGACGATGCCACCCAACGCCTCAAACATATAAGCTTGATATCATCTCGCCGATTCGATCAACTAATAAGATATTTCAGTTGTCAACAATCCTCCATTTACGCTGCCATAAGACCTACACATTTACACTCGACGCAATAAATTTATGTGAATATGGAATTAAATTACTATAGAACCATATACTTACATATACCATTACCCGATCAAGAAACAGGTATCTAATCGATCCGAGATAGTGAGGAGTACATCGGATGGGTTATAATCTGTCAGTTACCTAATCACACCCCAATGGAAGAGTTAGCTCTGGCTCTAGCTCAACCGCAGGCTCAACTGGTAATCCATCATGGACAACCTCAATTAGGTCTCCATCGATGACATCATCATCATGTAATGCATGAGCGAATGGTGGTGTTGGATATGCTGTTGGTCGCCCAAAATCGGGTCACCCCAAGTGAAGTCTCTCCTAAAACCATAGTTGAATATAAAATAAACATAAAGTGCTAAACTAATATGTCAAGAATGTACTGTAATAAAATAAAGTTATTACATAATTAGACAAGGTAATACAACCGCTAATATATCAGATCACAATCAAAATCGGGTTTCTAAGATAACTCACGATATGTATGTGCTGGTACTGCACCACCCTAACTATAAGTCGCAATATGTGTCAAATCTCGTAATAGTGGGAGAAATCATAGATGAACATGCACTCCCTTCTTGTCTATAAATAAGAAGAATCCCATCAGCGCTAAGATGAAACCATGAGCACTCCGCTCTAAAGTGACCTTATCTCGTGATCGTGGTGGTGGATAATTGGTCATTGACAACCATTCGCATGGATACGGATCCTCGAGCATCAACGCAAAGCGGGTGACACCGAAGCTCTCGCACAACTCCGCTACATCGAACACACATGTCCCAGTGACTGCTGGTTCGTCGATACGGAGGCACAGTGGATGTCACGCCCGATCCCTATCCGACCATCGCGAATCCGAACCCGCTTGGGTAAACCATATAATCGGGACTTTTGACGTTTATAACCAACAATCATTTACATTTATAAATGAACTACCACTCGAGATGTATATATTAAATTTTGATATATGATATTAAGTCCCATTCTATACAAATACATACATATACATATCTAATACAACATCAGATCATGAATAAGACGGTGAGCACCTCGCTCTCGAGATGGCCCGCATACCTGGTGTGGAAATGTCCCTGCTCCCTTTATCTCCTTCAGCATCTACACGGATTGAACACCCGTGCTAAACTTTACGCTTTAGTGGGGAACATATAGACAGAATTGCTCAATAACATTAATCACACTATCTTTTACATTTACTTCTATGCATATAACGGTTTCATTCTTATGTGACTTCTACTCATCTCATATTATACATGTAGATTTTATTCTTTTCAGATTCCTTTATCATTATCTTGTTCATTACTTTCCTATGTCATGTATTTCATGCTGTGTAACTCATATCTACTACATGTATGATAGATCAAATCATTCAAAGCAAACTTATACGTATACAACGGCAATCTGTAACAAATCAAATCATATCAATTTCATACAAAGTTCAAATCGACTAATACCGCACATGGCTAGACTCCTTATCACCACTACGACCAAGTCATTAATCAACTCCTCTTTAGAAAATTACATTTCGTGATCTGGGATGCTCGTTAAATCCTTTTAGTTTTTGTTTTATTAAATTTTTATTTTCAAAAGTGTCGCGACCCGAATCCCCGACTTGACCCGGTTGGCGGATCCAAGCTGGAGCCCGGTTTACTCCGACATTTTCAATTATCTTTCCAAAACATTTGTTTATGTTATTCCATTTTAGACTTTTAATTACGCGAAAGCACTTCTTTTCGGGCAATCCCATAAACACTTATAATTTCAAAAGACCCTTAACATTTACATTCAACAAATGCATTTACAAAATAATGCCTTTTACTATGTCCGTGGTAATGTAAAAGATACTTAAACAATACAATTTTTAATGTCATTTTTTCGCTTATCGGTTTGTGATTTCACTTATAGCTATGGGTCGACATCTCATGATGATTCACTCTGGGAACCCGCCTCCCGTTTGTCATTCAAGAGTAATGTGATTTCACATTTACCAAAGATGGATTCACTTTGACTATAGAATTAACATTCATGACATTCGCTGTTGAATCCTCGTCTGCTTATCATTCAAGAGCAATGTGATCTCACATTCATTATCACCGTCTCTGACATATGGCTATAGAATCTCGACATTCACGGCAGATTCGCTTTTGTCAACTCGTCCTGCTTGTCATTCAAGAAGAATGATCACATTCATTATCACCGTCTCACATCCGCTATAGAATTTCGACATTCACTAATGGGATCTGGCTGTTGAATCCCGGGCTCCTGCTTGTCATTCGCAGCAATGTGATTTCTCGCATTTAACAAAGATGATTCACTTTGACTATAGAATTGACATTCAATGCATGATTCTTGTTGAATCCTGGTCATTTATCATTCAAGAGCTACGTGATCTCATTCAATATCACCGCCTCATATATAGCTATAGTTCGACATTCAATATTATTCAGCTTGTTGAATCTCGGTCTGCTTATTTCATTCAAAGAGCAATGTGGGATTCTCAAGATTTAACAATTACTGCTACTTCATGACGAATCTAACAGGAATCCCACTATGTCAAGTCATTCAATATCACATTTCAAATCAGTTTACTTTTATGCAATAATTTCACTTGTAGTGCAAATACACGCATACATGAGTATGTATAACAAACATTTCGAATAACAATTATTCAAATCATCATATATATATACTTATATATATTTCGCAAATAGTATCCATAACTCGATCACAATCACATTTCAATTCCACTCTCACTCGTGATATCTTTCAAAGATATACTCAATCTATGTACATTTCGATATACTCATTTACGTATACCTGCTTTATATACTGCTCACATCCTCATTTATGTATACTCATTCATGTAGTTCACCACGTATACTCATTCCTATACTCATTCATGTACTCATTCATATGCTCATTTACGTATACTGCTCATTTGTTATCATTTTCTGGTTATAAGGTGAATAATAATATATCACTTAACCACATTATGTGTTCATGACATATTGCCTCGCATGTTCACAATCATGTTTCAATTCATTTTCATTTTCATTTTTCCATAATCATTTTCATGTTTCATGAACACATCTTTTCATTTTTCATTTTCTACATTTTCCGTGTTTCATGCCTATTACATATGGCACTTCATATTCTTGTGAAGTATGATGTATGTGTAATCACACCTCATTCATATATTCTTATTCCTCTATGTATTCATTTTACTTAGAAGTGGAATCAATCCAACCCGATCATCCAAAAATCCAAAGTTATGGCATTTTCATGCCAAACTAGTCATTTGAATTCCGGATTACACTAGAACAGTTCGTATTACTAATTTTTCCGATCCAACTCATGTTTGACTCTAGGTCATTGCATTATTTTCAATATAAGGTTCTAAGGGTTCTATTCCAACTGGAATCACCCAATTCAGCAATCGAAACTTCCAAGCCACGTCCAAACAACCCTAATTCACTCTATGTTCAAAGCTGGAACCAGAATTCGCTTGCATACGGGCCCCACTTTGAGTGAATTTTAGGGCCACTTAGGACTTGTGAATTTGGCGATACTCTATTCTTTTAAGTTTTGTTCTCCTTGAAGTCTATTTTACTTAGCCACTTGAATCACTCAAATCGGATAATAAACGAGCAAGTTATGGCCAAAATATGAAACTCAATAAACCGAAAGCAGAACATACGTTGTACCGGTACATGTATAACATGTACCGCAGCGCTGGCAAACGACTGGGAACGAAAGGTACTGGTACAAGTTCAAAGTGTACCGGTGCCAGACCCGAAGTGCTCATGCAAATGTGTATTTTTGTTCCATATTTCCATATTTTGATACTCCAATCAACTCTACTTTCAAACACACATCAAAAACACTTCTAATTCAATTTGTAATCTCCTTTCTATTCAATTCATCTTTCAATTTCATGTTTTCAAAATTCTTTCATGAATTTCTTCCAAAACTCCTTCTAATATGGGTTATGACCCATCCTCAACAAAAACATGAATATTAATTAGGGTTTACTCTAAACTCCTAACTCATTTACTTACATTTAACCATGAACTTAACTTCAAGAGAGAGGATTCTACAACTATCTTGCGTTAATATAGAGTTTTAACAACCCTAATTTCTTAATACATCTTTGGTTAGGATTTCATCCTAACAAACCCTAGGTCTGATGAAGATAATAAATTGTACAAAACCAAAGATCCATACACAAATCCAAAGTTCCATACTAAGGTTAGTAGTTCCGATACCTTGGGCTCCTCATCTTTCTTCCTCTTCTTCTCTTCTTCTTCTTCCTCTTCCTTTCTCCCTTCTTTCTTCTGCTTTGCCCCCCAATTTGAGACCAAATTTGGTCTTTTAATCCATGTTTTCTAAGGCCATGAGCTAGCCTCTAAAAACCCATTTTTGGGTTAAGTTTCATTATTTGTAAAAAGGTCCCTCCATCTCTTGGCTATTTGAATTTCAACTTTCCAATATTTTATTTGGGCCTCTATTCTCATCAACCATGACTTTTAAGCCCCCCTTTTGGACAAATTACAATTTTGTCCTGTTCAACTTTCCTGGTCTCTTCATTCCTGCCTTGCATTTAACTCACTTAAACAACAACTGATATTTACAACACCCTAAACATGTCAAAACGACTAGGTATAGTCTGCAGTTACAAAGGATGATAGCAACATCCTGTAATGTGACCGTCATCTCTTCGACGGGCACATGAAACATGTGTGTCTCTGGCCGCCATCTCTCGACGAGACAAGTGATAAGTGGCCAATCGATCATGATGTGGTCCAAGTGGTATATACCATAAAATCCTGCATGGATCACGTATAGACGAATGCATAGATCCATCTTCCACATACTCATGAAGGCTTTCATCTGTTGTCGAGGGTAGAGTACTTCCTGAAACTACAAGTAATGAAGAAACCAAATTTATAATTGATTATATATAAATTATATGTTACAACTAGTAATAGCAATTGATTATTAATAAAATACATACCCAGCTTCAGATCTACTAAGTGCGACTCGTGTCTGTTGATTGCGCCCAAAAGCCGCTATTTCAATCCTATTTATTATAGGTTTTGAGTGCTTTTTGTGTACTAATCATTCTAATTAACCCGATTTGCACATTAAGATCCCTACTATTCTACTGATCACATTTTGTGTAAATTTTGCAGGTTTTACGAGCTAATCATGCCAAAATTGTTGAGTCGATCCAAACATGAAGAATTCGAGTCAAATTCAGCATCGTAGATCAGAGACCAAGAGGAAAGAAGAGAAGAAAACAGAAGAAAATGAAGCACAACAAATTTTGGTCACAACCTACGAAATTGCTCCTGCCCGCCACTATTCATCCTACCACTGTTCACATTTAAGCACTATTCACCTGCTTATTGACGCTGAGATTTTTTGTTACAATTTTTCATTTCTTACCATTTTATCCCTTATATTAGCTTTTGGTTTTGGTTTCTTTTGTAACTTCCCTTGCTCTGAGCACTATATAAGCTCAGTCAAGCTCATGTAAAATCAACTCTCAATCAATAAATTGACTCGAGAAGCTTTCACCTCTCCCGCCTTCACTTTCTCCTTTCTCTCATTTTCTTGGCACTGCAGCCAAACACCCTCCGAGGATGACAACTCTGAGGATGAGCCGCTAAAACCCGGGTCCTCCTTGAAGCAGTCCCGTCGGGTAAGATCTAAGGCCACTGGAGGTTCTCCTGTTTTTCACATACTGTGTACGCACCGACAGCTTGTGTTTCCTTTGAACCTAGGTTTAAATCTCCTAGATTCACTCAATGACCTTATTTGGTAATTTTTTGGGGTGGTCTCGATGCTTATCGCTAGATCCACTCGAGATTCATTAGTTACCTCATTAATCATTTAAAGGTGAGTCGTGGAGAATCGTTTCTTCACTGTTTATGACCACTCGCCGCCGCAAACACCCATCTTCAAAAGGATAATTATTTTAGGTTAGGTTTTATAGCTAAATGAAGATCCGGTTCGGGAGATGACTATATGGCATCCTCCCCAACGCGAGGAAAGGACCCCTGAAACCTCGCCTGCCGAGAATCTCAAGCCGCATCTGATACTTCAAGGGAGATCTCTTTTCTTATTTTACCGCTTATTTCCAATTTTCATCATCAAAACCTCAACATGAAAATCCCATAATCCAAACTAAATTCACCAATTTTAATGTCACTGTAAGTCATTCGTACGAAGAAACCCATCCTCGTGTTCGAATTGAATCATATATATCATAAGAGTTTTTGCTACAAAGAAGAGGAATTCTAGGGATATAAATATTGTTGATTCCTAAGACACCTACCGTGGCATAAATCAAATGACTTCGTCGCGTGATGTGCCTATACATTTGACGCGTTAGGAAACACTTGTGATCCTCATCACAAGCACGGTGCATTTCTTAATATTTCACCGTCATTTTTTAGTTTCATTTCAAAAACAACAACAACAACAACAAATATCATAGGATTGTTTTGTAGGCTCGTATGCCCCGTCTGTCACAGGGGCCGCCCAAAGTGGGCTAGAGATTGTAAATCAAAGTTGAATTTGAACCCAAATGGAAGAAGCTACACTCGAGGCTCACCAAGCTAGCTGGTAAACTATAGTTTTAAGATTAATCAATGCTCAATTGTCGTAAAATTGACACTATGGAAAACAATGTAAACAAGTAGAATTGATGGACTACAAAGTAAATAATTCTTGACAACCAAGAGATTCATTTAATGCTTCCATTACAGCGATGATCATCAAGAGAAGGAAATCCAAATGAGAGAGTGTCTAATTGACAATTATTTCTGGGTGAGTCATCACTAATGCAGTCAGCTTTCCAGATATCACAGTGGAAAACCAAGAGTACTCTCAGAAACCGGCGTGTGCGGGAAGAGGAGGCAAGAGGGAAAAGGGCATGTGTGGAGAACCTCAAAAGCGCATCCTTTCACTTTAAACTCCATAACAATCTGCGCCATCGCCTAAACTGCAAAGTGTTTCACTATCATGGTATATCCCGCCTATAGCACAACCATACATGAAGAACTCCGCTTCCCGCCGGCCAAAGCTAAGGCCACCTTTGTATCGTCAGCATGTGGGCAACTCAGAATGAGGGCCACCGCATAGACTTTGCCACTAAGATCAAAACAATGGCAAATATACTGGCATCGTGATGCACAGTGATGGTTCGTGTCGCCCATTTCAGATAATCCAACTTCATTTCTAAGCCCAACACCCCAAAGTACTCCCAAAGGCTAAGGAATGGCCTTGGGAAGGCACAAAACACTTTTGCTTTCATTTTCATTATTTGATATTTTGATTTTTAATTTTTCTTGATCTTTCTTCCACTCTTGAAGTGTTAATCTTTGTTTTTAGATTAATTTTTCATTTTCCTTCAGAGATTAAAATTTTCTTTGAATGTCTTTTTTAAGAGATAATCCATCTTTGAGCATATAAAATACGTAAATTTTCAAGAACTCACTTTTAAACTTCCATTTAAAATTAGACATTGCACAGGCTCGATTTCCTCCCGTGTACCATTTCATTCTATATGAGTATTGTCACATTATTATTATATTATTATATTATTAATATTAATATATATATGTTATATTTAAAAAAATTAAAATTTTTTTTTATAGGGTTTCATACGCAAATTTATGTGTTAATTTCAAGCATCACCTTATTTGTTTCACTCAAGAATTTTTTTCATCCAACTCCACAATGCTTTTGTACCATTGAAACTTAGAGGGTGATGTGTAGAATCCTCAAATATAGTCGTGAAAAGAACACTTTGAAATTAAGGCTATGAAAAAAATTTTCTAAATGCTTTTAATTCAGCTTCACTTTTCTCCTCCTCTTTTCTTCTCCTAATTGTTTGGCTTCCAGTCCAAAAATGGTTGAAGGCAAGGCATGTCGATGGAAAGCCACATGTATCTCATCCGTTAAAATGAAAGCATTATCATCAAGAGGTAAGACTTCCCTTCTAACTTCCAATCCTCACATTACACGCGAATATAATGTCGCACATCGGTCAGGGTTAGCCGCTGCAGCAGATTTATTTCAGATGTTTCTTTTGTTATTATTTTGTCAAGCCCATTTTAGATGTCTTCAAGGGCTTGTCGTTCTTTGTAGTTTCATACCATACAAACTTTTTACTTTTTCAAAAATAGCACCCTATATTTCTTTGTAGTTTCGCCAGCCTGTGGTTTCAAAAATTGAAACACTGCTCAACTCCCAAGTGATGTGTTAGATTGATGCACTGCTCGGAAGTTACTGGAGTGACATCAGAATTCTTTTGTGTTGCTTCTAATCTTTTCTTCCCACCTTAGCTAACCACAATAATACTCACATCGGGTCAACAATAGGGTCGAGCAAGAACCCATTAGCCTCCTAAAACTCATAATAACTCACTCCTTGTTTGTATCACCACCTTTTGACAGGTTGGTGACCCCATGAATGGAAGAAAATGTGTCTCCTCCAAAGTTAAAGAAAAAGAAAAGAAAAAAGAAAAAAGCAAGGCACCCACAGCTGCCTCAACCGAAAGACACCATCCGAGGGTCTACTACAACAGTCCCAGCCCTTCCAAGCCCTAAGCCACCGTGGAGCCACCACTCAGTGCTCGCGCAAGGCGGTGATATAGTGAGGTGTTTAACTAGCCGGGTGGGTGGCCGAGTTTCAACCACAAGTCCGGGGAAACCCGGAGCAGTGTCAAAGATCCTTATGACTGGTGCCCTAAGCCTCACCTGGTTAGGAGTCACTGCATCCTGCTATACGGACTTTGTGAAAGCTTGATTTCATTGTACTCTCGCAAGCAACATGCAAATGTGAGCAGTCAGTGAGCCGGTCCCGACCTATTTAGGCTCAAGAGCCCAGGTGGCCAGTAGCCTGGCCTGTGTGGAGTGCACTAGCATTTTATCATGAGAATCGACTCAAACAAACACTATAGTTCTCGTGAAGTCTCATGATCGCTCGAAGAAGGAGGCCTTGATACTCCAATTTGCATGGCATCTCATCTTCAGATAGCTATCAAGTATGTCTCAAATGATTCTCATCGAGGGTTAAAGATTACTCATTCACAACTCGAAATACCATTTTAAGTAATGATCATTTTGTTATCATTTCAGATAATTTCTCTTTTCTTCTTCCCATTTATACACTTAAACCAAGTTCATGGTAATGATTAGTTCCGTAAAAAGTTATTTTAAACCCAAATTGGTCATATTATGCCAAATGGTCCATTCTGAATCAACCTTTATCCCCACAGATTATGTCCATTGTCCAATCAATTAATATCCAGGTGCCACTTTATGCCTCATGAGTTTAATCCGTGTTCTTTCCAAAACAATTATTTCATCCATACAGTTAATCAGAAACACAACCAAAGATTTAGATCGAGACTAATATAAAGAAGAGTATAAAAACATAAAATGAAGCATAACAAATTTTGTCACAACCCACGTAATTTGTTCTGCTCGCCAATTGCTCACATTTAAGCACCGGCTCTCAATCTGCCGGTCGACGCCTAGATTTTTTTGTTACAATTCGTTTCTTCCCATTTTATCCCTTATATTAGCTTTCGTTTTGGCCTTTTGTAACTTCCCTGCTCTGGTATACTATATAAGCCTTCGCCAAGCTCTCAGAAATCAACCTCAATCACTCACAATTCCACGGAGAAGCTTTCAAACTTCCCTGCCTTCTCACTTTCTCTCCCTTTTCTCATTTTCTTGGCACCTTCTCGAGGCAAGCCAAACACCCTCCCGAGATTATGCACCTCCCATGACTGACTTGCACCCCGACTGCCTGGTATGAACAGAAGGAATACCAAGGCTCTGTTCACAGTATCAGACAGCTGTACTTGTGTTTCTTTGAACTCTAGGTTTAAATCTCAGATTCAACTTTGAAAACGACCTTATTGGTGGTCTTTAGGGTTCAAAGGATGCCAGAGGTCAATAGATCCACGATTCGCCACACTTCTGTTAATCATCAAAGTTCTTGAGTCAGGAGAATCGCCTTCACCGCTTAAGTGACCATCACCGCCTCAGAAACAATTCATCTTCTGCTAAAGGATACTTATTTTAGGTTAGGTTTATAGCTAAACAAGATCCAAGTTCTGAGATGATCATGGTAATCCTCCAACGCGAGGAAAAGTAACTCTTGAAACCCCTCATTGTCGGAGAACTGCGGCCCAAAAGATCCTGGCTACTCATAGAGATCTCTTTTCTATTTTACCACATTATTTCCACCATCATCAAAACCCCATCTTTTTTAGATAAAACCCCATAATCCAAACTAAATTCACCAATTTAATATCATTTGTAAGTCATTTGTAAGAAGAAACCCATCCCCTGAGTTTTTATCTGAAACCACGAGCACTGAGTTTGCAATGCAGATAGGAGGAATTTGTGATAAAAGACATGATCCTTATCACCCCATCAGAGGAAGAATCACCTGGCTCCTAATGTCACATACCCATAAAGCCTCTAAAATGCCATATCTAGAAGGCTAGATAACATCGGTCGGGCTGATAATCATTGTTGACACAAACACATCAGGAAAGAAGTATCATAGCCGCCAATGCAAGTACTAATTACAACTATTAAATGATCACCTTTGAAAATGATGGGACATATAAGAATGATATTGTCTCATTTACTTAAATAAGGCACACACACCTTATAAATTCATAAGAGTCACATTCAGACATAAGTCTTAGATACAAAGCATATCTAGATAAATCTCATGTAGTATAGAATCACTAAAAAAAAAAAATTGAGTTACTTCACATCTATCAACGCGAACTTGATTTCTATTCTTACAAGGCCTTGATTGTGACGATTGTTTCCACAAACCATTTGTGATAGTAGTTTTCCCCTACCTAACATCAATTTCATTATGCAAACGGGTTGATTTAGAATTGATTAGTGCCCAAAAAGTGCTATTTTGAGCCCTATTCAAGATAGGTTTTAGCGAAACTTTGTAGCGCTAATGTCGGATGAATTAAGCCCGATTGTCATGTGCACGTCCACTTAGTGTTTTTGATTTGTTTGATTGTTTTAGATAGTTTTGCGGGTTTTGAGAACTTCAATGTCGGCAAGCTTGGCTTCTTATTGGTGTTGATTGCGAGAATCTTGATGATTTCATTGAGCGAGCGTGAAATGTTAAGATTGATGGTGGAAGGCGAAAGTGATGAGCGAGAAGTGCGGGGAGGGATGCGGTGGCGAAGCGGGAAGCCGGGGAGAAATCCGAGTTTTTAAGCTGTGATTGCGAAAATTGTAATCATAGCGAAAAGTCGTAATCTGGCGAGTGGAAATTTCGGTAGGCTGTATTTGCTAGATAGCGAAATTTCTTGTGCCTAGCGAAATTTTCAATTTAAGCTATCTCCTGAAATTAAGCTAGGCTAGAGAAATTTATTGGGCTAGCGAAATTCGTTGATAATGAAATTTCTCGATTTTAAGCTATCTCGTAAATTTAAGCTAAATTTAGCGAGCCCAAACTAAGTACTTTAAAATACAGCTATCTTTAGCCATTTCACCTTTAGCGAGTGCTTTGCCTGTGTTTTTGGTATTTTGGTTCTAGCGACCACGTTTTGATGTATTACCATTTTGACCCTTATGTAATTTCATATTTTAGGCATTTTAGTATTTTCACACTTTGAAGCGGTATATAAGCCCCTCGAGCTGTAACCTAAGCGACTTTTTCATTATTACGAGTTTTCCGGCTTTCATTTTAGGGTTTTGTTGCTCTCTTCTCTCTCCTCTTTCTTTTCATTTTTTCTTGGGCGCGAAACACCACTCTTGAGGATGACTGACTCGGGATGCAGCTACAAGCCTCATAGCCTTGAAGAGGGTTGCTAGCTTGGTTTTGGGGCTGGCTCTTGGGTTGTCCTCATGCTTTGAATGTTAATTTTGCATTTATGGTTCCCGGCTTTCCAAACTAGGGTTTAATGCCGTTAATGTTGTTATTTTGGTCGTACTTGCCATGCTTTAGGGTTGATTGCATCTTGTACTAGATGCCTTGATATCGCTAGATGTCATTCTGTGTAGTGGAAATGAGGTTAAATCTTGGGTTTCAAAGCGAATGGGACTTTAAATGCTTAGTATTTGGTTTGACTTCAAAATAGGAATTAGTTCTAGGGTTAGGTTTATAGCTAAATAGAATCGGTTTGGCTTTAACTATGTGTCATTTGCCACTAATGCGAGAAATAACTTGGGGACTAACCTTTGTAATACCCCCGTGTTGTCAAGCTAGTGACCCGAACCTTGAGGTTACCATTTCACACTTTTCGATTAAGCTTTTACAGTTGACCGGTGAACAAACAACCTCCCTGATTTTTAACGAATCCTGAATCGAGCAAAGCTGCATTTTCCAAACAACTGATGCAAATCGTCGTGGGATGAAAACCCATCCGTGTTCGATACTGAGCCGCTATCTTGCGGTAGCTTGACTACGCGTGGGAGAACATAGGAAACAATTTTGTTGATTAGCTCGCCTTTTCTAGTGGCCCTGATCAAATGGCGCGGATTCTTAGGGACGGTGTAGGACTACGATATGATAGGTTGATGTGTACTTGTAATCCACATTACGAAGTATTGGTGACCTTTCACTCCTTTTTGAATCCAAGTGTGCGAGAGCGCAAGTTTTCTTAAGCAGCGGTTGTTGCATTGTTTTTTATTTTTACGATCAGTTTTGTTTTTAGCCCAGCAACGACACTTTTGTGGTTGTTTGTTCTGCTCTTGTGTCTCTTTTTTGTGTAATAGGTGTTTGATCTCCCCCTTTGGGATAGAGGACATCAATTGGCGCGAGGAGTCGGTACCGGTTGAGCAAGGTTGTGAAATCGATTGTACCACGGTGAGAATGGATCCTGCACGAGGAACGAGCAAAATTGACAAAGCACCTTATGAATCCAACTGACATCACGGTCGATGGGGGAACACATACACCCTCTGAAATTGAGTGCTCCCTCTGTCATACCTCCGGTGAGGATGTAGCGGTGAGACCACACAGTACCCTGCTTCCCACGTTTCATCGGTATGGAGAATGAAAATCGTATTCACACATCGGGATTTTGAGAAGTATGCATAACACCCAAGGCGTCTTAGGCATGGAGTTGCTGGCCCAACATTCCCCACTTGCTTTGAAAGATAAGGCCCGAAAATGTGAAACCGATTCAGGCCAGAAACGATTAGAAGTGGTAGATCTTGGCCCGAATTTTGAAGAGAAATTCTTGATTACCCGCAGACCCGGCGGTTGAAGAGGCAGATCTACCTACTCGGCCTTTGGCGATGAAGTTTTATCAGTGTTGGGAAAGATTCATGGATACCATCAGTGCTTGTCCACATCATGGGTTCGACACCTGGATGTTATTGAATCATTTCTATAATGGTATGTCCCCTACCATGAAAGCGGTACTAGAAACCATGTGTGAGGTGATTTTTTAAGTATAAATCCGGATGAAGCTATAGGATTTCTTGGAGTTATGTGGCTGAAGCTTCCAAGGGTTGGGATGAGCCCAGGCAAGAAGTGGAAAATGAGGCCCTCGGCCACGAAAGGGGAGGAATTTTTACTTTCGAAGGGCGTAAATAAGAAACAAAAATCTCAGCCCTAGCTAGGAAAGTGGAGGAGAATTTAGAAGGAAAGAGGCTCCATGAAGTGCGACGATGGTGAAAACCTTGCACGAGGCAGCCCCGTTCACCGGTTAATGACCGTACTTGTCAGGGAGAACATCATCAGGAGTGCCCAGTGAAGGATTTGATGTCGAGCATGCCAATGTCGTGGGCGATACAAAGCCTGACCTAACGCCCATACGGTGATACGTACAACTCCAGTTGGAAGAATCACCCCCGATCTCTCCTGGAAACCTAATCCCCCACACTTTATGTGCCCCCTCGTACTTGAGAAGCAGCGAGTTTGGTTCCTCATCTGACCACGTAGTCATCATCCTCTTCACCTGTTGAACAAACTATCTTGAATTTGAGAAGCGAGGTGGTGGGCAATTTTGTGGAAGAACAAAAGGGATGTGCCTGATTGTACGAAAAGGATTGACCTTATAGAAATTGCTGCTGAGCAAAGAATAGATGGGCGAGGCAATCTTAATCGGAAAATAGACAACTGCGTGTTGATCACAAGAATCGACAATATTACGGAGGTGCGGGAGAGGAAGGTTCCTTCGAAACAATGCGAATCGAAAGGAATCGCGAGGTAGGTTCATCCGGCCGGTCGAGGATGGATGAAGTGAACCGTAATCACTGCGAGGAGTGGAAGAAGTAAACGACCGGTCTTGCTGGCTGCCGGAAAAACATGCGAGGAAAAGGAAATTTGGGCACGAAAGGGTGATCATTAGTGAGGACTCGTGAAACCTTTGCATGCCACCTCCATTTCCGGCTTGCTAAGAAGTAAGAGAGGGCGTCAGCGACGGGCGTCTGGAAGTCTGGGCGGGTGAAGGTCGACATACCCCTTTTGGACATCATTAAGCAGTCCTGCCTATCTGTAGAAGTTTTGAAGGATCTCTGTCTGGTCAAGGGATTGGGCATTGAGGAAGCCTTCACTATTGGTAAGTCGGTGCCATAATCAGCGAGACCCGGTCGAATCTGAGGATCCGGGGATCCCCCTGATTCCGGTCGAGAATTGGAGGGTATTATAGATAAGGCATTGCTCGATTTGGGGGCGGTGTAAACTGTTTGCCGTACTCGGTGTATAAGCGGGTTAGGTTTAGGAGAACTAAGCTGACCCGACATCACTTTGGTCATTGGGCGATAGATCGGTGAAGATTCTGGGAATAGTTGAGGATGTGTTGGTGAAGGTAGACAAATTCTACTACCGATAGACTTGTAGTGCTTGACAGAGCGATTTGATGGAGCTGATCATGTGCGATTATCTGGGAAAATAATTTTGGCCACTGCCGATACGATTATCAATTCTTAGAAATGGAATCATCTTGACTCACTTTTGCGACATGACATTGGAGCTCTTTGGCTTTTCACTTGGGCCACAAGCGCAGGCAGGTGGAAGGTGATGAGGAAGGAAGAAATGAAATGCACTCGATTGGTCGGCATGCGAGAAGCTTATTTGCCCATAAATTGCGAGCGTGTTTTAAAGGAAATGAAACAAGCTGAGTACGAGTTGAATGCTTTAGTCTGCTTCTTGAGCAATTGATCAGCCCGAAATCACTTACGTGACAAAATCAAGCATGGACGAGCATCGGCGGTGGCACAGCACGGGCCCGCTTCTTAGGATGAGCTCCTCCTCCTTGACCCTCCATGAGTATTTCTGTGACTTTGGGCTGATTGTGTCCAAATGAGCCGAATTGCAGCCCGAGAATTTTTGGTTTTGCTTTGTGGTCGATTTTCATTTCAGAAAGCTATTTTAGTAGTTTCCCAGGTTGCTTGACTTTCCTTTTTAAGTACCTAAGTTTAATTTTATTTTTATTTTTAGATTTTTGTTAAATATAATAATTAATTTTGATTTTTGTTTATATTTTTCCTAAATCAAAATTTTTTTTTTGTTTTTTCTAATTGTTTGTTTTTATTGCGAGAATTTGACGATTTTGCTATTATGGCGAAATGTGCCTAGAACACCATTTGCCCTACGGCTTTATAAAAAGGAGAAGGGGAGGGACCATTCACCTTCACTTCCTCTTTTCTTCCTGCGCGCCCTGAGCCACGCGGCCTGGCGAGAACCACGGCCGGTGTCCTTGAGCCACGCAGGTCATTTGCGGCGCGTCTACAGGAAGTATTCAGTAGCGCGCTCCGGTGCCGTCTCCTCCAGCACGGTCTGCCGGTCCAGCGCCTGCTCCCGGCGCTCACAGAACCCTTTTTGCCTTCCCACTGAGCCTCCTGCTCTCGTGCCCTTGCCTATCTTGGCTCGTGCTTACTGGTTAGCCTGGTCGTCGGCTTTGCCTCTCGGGCCGTGGCCGCGCCCATGTGCGTGCCTTTTCACTGGTTCCCCCTTGTTCGGTTGAGCCACCCCAGTTCAGCCGGCGTGGGGAGGCCCCCTTCTTTCGAGTCTCGCAGCCTTCTTGCCTGCCTTGCCCTGTGTCCTTTTACGGCTGCGAGACATGGTCACTTTTCAGTGGAGTCCTTTGAGGCCCGAGTCGAGTTCGGCCTCGGAAGTAGGAGCGGGCCGGTTCTTCACGGTCCGAGCCGATCCAGCCCGGCGATCCGGAGAGCCTCGGGTTCGGGATGTCGGACAGGATAGGACCGGGCTCCTTCACGGTACCTCGGGAGGCCGATCGAAGGGCCCGACCCTCTCAGCTGAGCCGTCTGTCGGGTGCAGGGGCCCTCGTCGTGCAGGCCTCAGCCGTCGCCTTCCACACACCGGTGGCGGAGAGACCTCATCTCCCCAGGATTATCGCTTGCCCCTCGAGATCGGGCGACCATTGTTTGTTAGGACCCCGATTAGAGGAATGTGGGACTCGCTAGAATTTTCATGGGGGTCGTATTACGGCGATGCCCGGCCAGCGGCCGTGACCGGTTCGGGGACTCCACGTACGCTGATTACACGGTATTCCCTCACTGCGGTTCATGACCACATGGCGGTTTATTATCCCCGGGTGGTGTAGGTTCTACCACTCCATGGCTTCGGGGCTGATCGCTGGGAGCTCGGGTTCGGTATTGATGATCGGCCTGGAGTGCTGCGGCGGCGGACCTCTCCAGTACAGCAGGCTGCCACCGGGCGAGCGATTACGGAAGGTTATCGAGTTGGCCGCCGGTAGGTACGAAGGGAGATGGTCGCGATCTCGCTCGGATACTACGGCCGGACGATTACTCTTCGGGCGCTCCACCTTAAGATGCTTTTGTTGGACCACACCTTTCAGGACCGGCTTATTCAGTTCACGGCCATGTCGGCGTAGGGGAGCCATACTCGAGGCTCTATACCGGATCTCGGAGGGATTCTGGTTCAGTCCCTCTGAGTTGGTGATGACCGCCTTGCTGCATTTCGAAGACAAGGTCCACCGCGAGGGCCTGGCTCGACGAAGAATCTACCCTTGTTGATGCCGGCTGGCAAGCGGTCTGGAGCACTTGACTCGGAGGAGCCGGAAATATCCCAGGAGGATCAAAATGCCCTCGGAGTCTGTCTTTGGGCGAGCCATGGTGATGCTGTTCTTTTCTCCTCGACGGCGGGGACGGGAGTCACCAGGATAGGGCGAGTTCAGGAGGAGATGATTCTGTCAGGGTGGGGATTGGAGAGGAATTACAGTGCCGGATATACCACCTCCGTCTCCCACTCCACTGTCTGTTGGCCCACTCTTGCGACCTCTGGCCCATCATATCTGACCTGACCTCTCAGGATGCGTTCATGTCGGTACCAGGGAGATAGAAGGTGTTATGGATGTTGTTTGTTCATTAGCCTCTACAGCGCCGATGGACGGGGGTTGACCGGCCGAGACTACTTTGACTGTGTCATACCATGCTCCTGAGATCATGAGTCACCTCGGTCTCATGTTTGCCCATCGAGAAGGAGCCGCAATGTGGCGCTATCCTTAGACATCTTTGGCCACGGCGGCGACGGCTGGATCCACCACCCGCGAGATTGAGGTGGTCACCTCCTGTCTCTAAACTTTCCTACCCGTATGACGTAATACATACTTTGGGGGAGGAAAAGTTAGAGTTAGGAGTGTCTTCTATCATGTTTTTGTCTGATTTTATTGTTATCATGCTACTCATTTTGTATAAAGTTCATGTATTGCTTGATAGTAGTGATAACACTTTGTTATCATTAGCTATATCGAAGCATGTATTAGCCATTTTGGTTATAATAAAGCTTTATAGCATTATTTTTCGGTTACTACGCACTGCGAATCCAACTTTGTGTCTCCATTTTGTGTTTATGCTCTTGCCTTTAGTTGGAGAATTGAAACCCTGTTTGTTACCTTAATGTTAGAACAATTCCATGCATGATTTAGTTTTTGGTCAATTGAGATTTTGGCGTATTCAACCTTGAACATTCCCCCTTTAGCTAATTCACACCTTTGCCTGACAGTTGTGCCCGATAGATTAAGAAAGATTTGTACTGCTTTTACTTTGTGGCCTTAGACACATTGACAACCCATAATAGGTTTTGTTTGTGTATGAAGACCAATGAAGTCTTCCAAAAGGAAAGAAAAAGCAAAGAAAAAAGAAAAGAAGAAAAAGAAAAATAAAAGTCATTGCTTTGCCTTGAAACCGAACATGGTCAGGGGTATATGGCGAAAGCCTTTAAACCGTCTTACTAAGCCCCTTAATTGGTTGAAGTCATCGACTTAGTGTTCGATTACACGGGTGAATGGGTAGAGTGTATGGCGTGTAGTAGGTGCTTAATTCTCTAAGTTCGGGTCAGAGGTGAAACTGCGGAGTTTGTGGTCAGTGATCCTTTTGGCTTGATCTTTTCAAGCCTTAATTGGTTGGGAGTCATCGGTGGACCAGGTCTACGGACTTGGTGAAGTCGAGTTTTTAGCATTGCACCCTACAATGCAATAAAATAAAGAAATAAATGTGTAGCTAATCCTATTTAGGTTGTTCAGTTTAAGGCCATGGCAGTAGCTAGGTTGGGGGGAGGGAATAGCTTTGCAATTTATTGGCTCGAGCTGGTTACCTTAGGAACAATTAGATTTTGGTGGGAAATTCGGGTTGATTTCCTTGAAATTGGCATTGCCCTAAAACTTGTTCTTATATGGTTTTTGTTCTCTCATGTCGGTTTTCGAACAGGGTGTAAATTGTTCATTTTAAAGGTAGAGCCAGTCTGTACATACACTTTTTGACCCACATACACTTTTTGTAAAAGCACAGCATGCATCCCATTATTGTTTTAGCATTGCTAAGGGACTAGCAACGTGTCGGTTGGGGGGTGTGATTAGTGCCCAAAAAGTGCTATTTTGAGCCCTATTCAAGATAGGTTTGAGTGCTTTTTGTGCACTAATCGGATGAATTAAACCAATTGTCATGTGCACGTCCACTTAGTGTTTTGATTTGTTCGAGATTGTTTAGATAGTTTTGCAGGTTTTGAGAACGTAAGTAAGCTTGGCTTCTTATTGTTGGTGCGAGAATCTTGATGATTTCACCGAGCGGCGATGAAATGTCGAATTCGATGAAGTGAAGACGAAGTGATGAGCAGAAGTGCGAGGAGGGATCACGATGAAGCGAAAACGAAACGAGGAGAAATCGGGATTTTTCGCTATGATTGCGAAATTTATTTGATTACGAGAATTCGTAATCATAGCGAAAATTCGCAATCCCTAGCGAGAGTGGAAAGCTCGCTAGGCTGAGTAAATTTCGCTAGCTAGCAAAATTTGCGTGCTGGCAGATTTTCCCGTTCGCTATCTCACAAATTTATTAGGCTAGCGAGAGGCCCCAAGCCCCAGCTAGCGAGTCTTCAGCTGTTGATAAGCGAGATTTCTCAATTTACCGTATCTACTATCAGAGCCGCTAGGCTAGCGAAATTTCGCTAGGCTAGCAAAATTTTCGCTTTGCTAGCGAAATTTCCTGCCTAGCGAAATTGCTGCCCCTGTGTTTTTGGTATTTTTGGTTCTAAACGACCACGTTTTGATGTATTACCATTTTGACCCTTATGTAATTTCATATTTTAGGCATTTTAGTATTTTCACACTGGGCTTGACTATATAAGCCCCTCAAACTTGTAACCTAAACGACTTTTCATTCAATACGGTTTCCGTGACTTTCATTTTAGGGTTTTATTTGCTCTCTTCTCTCTCCTCTTTCTTTCATTTTCTTGGCTTCCAAACACCCCTCTTGAGGATGACAACTCAAGGGATGCTTGGCTAAGCCTCCTGTATGAAGAGGTTGCTAGCTTAGTTTTGGGGCTGTACTTTGCGGAGTTGTCCTCATGCTTTAGATATTCACAGTCTTGCATTTATGGTTCCATACTTTCCAAACTAGGGTTTAATGCCATTTAATGTTGTTCCCTTGGCCAATACTTGCCATGCTTTAGGGTTCAGTGCATGCTTAATACTAGATGCATGATATCCTTTGGAAATGTCATTCTGGCCGTGGAAATGAGGTTAAATGCTAGGGTTTCAAACTGAATGGGACTTTAAATGCTTAGTATTTGGTTTGACTCAAATAGGAGTGGTTCTAGGGTTAGGTTTTATAGCTAAATAGAGATCCGGTTTTGGCTTTGACTATATGTCATTTTCCCTAATGCGAGGAAATAACCCGAGGACCTTTGTAATACCCCCATGTGTAAGTAGGCCAAACCTTCAAGGTTACCATTTCACACTTTCAGTTAAGCTTTTATAGTTGACCAGTGAACAAACAACCTCCCCTATTTTTAACCAAATCCACAAATCCAAACAAAAGCCTCACCATTTTCCAAACAACGTTAAATCATTCATGGGATGAGAAACCCATCCCGTGTTCGGCCTTAGGCCGTTATACTGCGGTAGCTTGACTCTGTGTGATAGGAGAATTATAGGAAACTCAAATTTTGTTGATTCAGCTCACCCTACGAATTGGCCGCGAATCAAGAATGTCCCTGCCCCGACTATGCGTTTCATTGACTCATGAGGTACAATCGTAGGACCATCATAAAGAGGCCACTCATCTTCATTGAATATGGGATGAAACAAGCTTGTCCAAGTATCATAGTACGACTACGTAGTGTAGTAACCCAGCAGAAAAAAATCTTGAAACTCAACACATCAATCTTGACATCTTTTGCTATGATGGCTACATGGAAATCCATATATCGGTGTCTTCTGACATATTGCATTTACGGTCATGTAAGTTGAGGCGATGCGTTTGACCACTCCTTGACTTGACATGAAATCATCCTTGCATGTGATCATAAAGAACAATTTCCATTTATCCAGCCTTAACCATACTAGCCTTAATCTAGGCATCAACATAAGGAGTGTACTGCTCATTAGATGCCAATATATTAACACTTGGTTCCTTTCTTGTAACAAAGTAACTATTAAGGCGGAAAAAGGTCAATTGAACTAATGCAGTGATTGGTAAGTTACGAGCTCCTTTAAGAACACTATTAAATACCTCGAACATGTTGGTAGTCGTATCCCATATCTTTGACCTCACATCATGTGAGTGCTTATAAGCAGAAGAGGATCGCCTTTAACCAGTGTTGTGCTTTATAATTAATTCTCCCAATTGTAGCCATATGCCTATTTAATTTGTGTTGTGTAGTTGCTAAAGCGGCTCTACATATCAAATTCTTCAAGAGTTTATGTCACATCCCCAACCCCCGCCTAGGCGGATGAAGGGGCCGGAAATTATATTGGGACTCTTTACTTGCTTTTTCAAACATTGGTGGGCCCAAGTCTTATAACTAAATCAAAATATCATATACAAAGATACAAAAATAAAAATACCATCGTAGTGGTGTTTCTGATGTCATCTATACAGATTGAGTCCATTTACATATATATACAAAAACTGTATATTTACATTTACATAATTAGAGCGCAAAACCTATTGGACTCTTACTAGTTTGTTGGCCCAGTAGTATGCGGAAGATCACGGACGTCCTCCTCTGTACCTACACGGATTAAAACCCGTGCTAAACAGCGCTTAATTAGAGCTTATATGACTTATACGTATACACATGCATTAATACTCTTTTCTTGTAAGCATATAGCAATATGAGATATCTGATGCTTGAGATATCATAATTATTCATGAATTCATATAACAAACTTATACACATACTTGTACTTATAGCAGACTTATACTTGTTTAGATCTCCTGTAGGAGTTATAGAGTTTATACTTATACGGAGGTACCCGTAGGTACTATAGAACTTATACTTATCCAGAGGTACCCGTAGGTAGTACAGAAATTATACTTGTACAGAGGTACCCGTAGGTACTATAGAATAGAACGATGTACATTACTTTACTCTTATTCGTTATTCAGACTCTTATCATATAACTGTTAGACTACCTAGACTAGTCATAAGAAATGAGTAGGACATAACACAGGTGTGTGCTCGAAGGTGCGGTGCAAATCTTTGAGTCTTGGTGGCTCAAGCGGGGAGTCTTGGGAAAATACGAATGAGAGAGTTCTGTCGCACCCTCATGTGAAGTCTTAAGAAATTTTCAATGTGCGGAAACTGTCGGAGGTACCGAGGGTGCTCGTGTGCGGAAGGCACTGGTGAGGTAATCGGGTACTTCGTGTGGCTGAGTGCGGTCGAGAGGGTGTCGTCGCACTGTCGGGAAATGCCGAAGTACTATGCGTGCTGCCAGCGTTCTGAAGGTGTCGTGTCATTCAATATATTACATCTTGGCGGAGTCTTACAGTGCTGTAAGGTTCGAGGGCTTCCTATCTTATCATAAGGGCATTAAGTTTGTCAACATCGAAATCGTCAAGGCGGTGAGGTACAGTCTAATGTTTTCTTTACCTTATGAACATGAATGGACCCTTTCATACACTTATAGGGTCCTCATTAGTCCAATAGACAAGTCCTCGGAATAATGGAATAGCAAAACGAAATAAAACACAAAATTTTCCATATTGTGAGCATTAGCTCATACGACCATTAGCAACTTTCTGTATCAGCGTACCCAGAAATATGTCTGAACCTCATTCTCGGCCACGGCCAGTGGCGTGGACAATATGCCTTGGTGTGGACCTACATTGCTATGTGGGATCCCTACGCCGCGGCGTAGGACCCCGAAAATTTCAAAATTTTGCTGATTTCGTCCCTTTTTCTAGAAAACCAACCAAAAACAAAAGAAAACTCATATACTCTCCAGAAAAACATCTTCCACGTGTGTTCTAATGGCAAAAACCAACGTAGAAATTAAATAGGGTTTTGAAACCAAAGAACTCAAATACTTGTAGTGCTGGGTTAACTTCTAACACCCAAATGAGTATCCATACATCCTAAACCAAAATCCAGACTCAAAGGGAGGATTCCATGCTCATCTTATACAAACTAGGGTTTTACAAACCCAACTTTCAACAAATCTAGGGTTAGGATGAATTCCTAACTAAACCTTAGAAATGGAACAACTAATATCCATTCAAAAGTCCAAAAATCCATACAAATCCATACTAATCTATACAAAACCATTTCAATCCATACAAAAGTTCACAAATCCATTCAAACCTAAAAATCCATACAAATCCCTACAAAATCATAGTTTTCATACCTTTCCTCTTCTTCTTCTTCTTCTTCTCTTCCTTTCTCCTCTCTTCACGTAATGCCCTAACACCCTCCCTAAAAAATGAGAAACCAACTTGGTCTTATCCCATTTGATTTCAAAATTTCCTTTTATTGCACTTTAGTCCTCAAATTCCCTTATTTGCACCCACGACTTCCCGTTATTCCACTTTGGCATATAATCTTATTATCTTACTTGACTTTTATATCTGTTTGACAAATTCCACTTTTACTGTACTGGGACTCTTTACCAGTTTTTTTTTTTTTTTAGACATTAGTAGTACCAAGTCTTATAATTGAATCAAAATATCATATACAGAATCTGAAAATAAAACTACCACCCCGTAGTGGTGTTCTGAGTATCCATACATATAGTTCTGAGTCCCATTTACATATACATATACAAAAACTATACATTTACATTTACATAATCAGAGCGCGAAACCTACCGGTGATGGACCCCTACAAGTGTGCTGGCCTAGTAGTATGCAGAAGATCACAGACGTCCTCCTCTGTACCTACACGGATTAAAACTCGTGCTAAGTTTAAGGCTTAGTGGGACACATATGACTTATACATGTACACATGCATTAATACACTTTTACAGTAAGCATATAACAGTAACAGTTATACAGTAGCAAATATCAGAATTTGCATGAATTCATATAACAAATGAATACATATACTTGTACTTATAGTTGACATAAACTTATCGGATCTCATAGAGATTCTGAGCTATGCCTCGGAGGTACCCGTAGGTACTACGAGCTTATACTTGTGCGAGAGGTACGTAGTTACAATAAGCTTATACTTTAACCTTGTTCGTTATTCGGACTCTTATCATATAAGCTTGTTGGAATACCTAGACCAGTAACTAAGAAATGAGTAGGACCTGACACAATAAGTACCGAAGGTACATTACGATCTTGAGGTGCCATAGCACAAGCGGGAGTTAGAACCATTGATCGAATACGTGCTTGCTCACGCGGCATAAGTGCGTAGCGCACTGGCAAGTGTCGAGATCATTGATCAGAGGCGATGCTGCCCATGCTTGAAGTGTCGTATCATTGATATACGGTCTTAGGGCAATCCTACAATTATATGTGTTCGAACCTACTATCTTATCATAGGGCATTAAGTTTGCCCGCATCGAACTACCTAAAGACGAAACCGTAAAGCTGACTTTTGAGTATAGTACAATTTTTCCTTCCTTTACCATACAAACATGAATGGACCCTTTCATACACTAATAGGGTCCTTATTAGTCCATTAGACAAGTCCTCGGAGCAATGGAAAAACAAAACAAAACAAAACACCAAAATTTGTCGTTGTGAACAGTGCTACATCGCGACGTAGCGTTACTACTTTGTGGCGTACCCGAGGCTGGCCAAATCCTTCTCTCGGCCACACTGCGGCGTGGCATGCCACGCCTTGGCGTGGGCCTAGGCCGCTGCGTGGGATCACTACGTCGCGGTGTAGGACCCTCGCAATTGCCCAGATTTTTGCTCATTTGGTCCATTTCTCTAGAAATCCAACCAAAAACAAAAGAAAACTCATATATTATCTATAAAAACATCTCCTAAGTATGTTCTAACTCAACCAAAACCAATCATAGAGATTAATTAGGGTTTTTCCAAACCCTAAATCAAATACTTGTAAGTTAGGTTAACTTCCTAACACCCAAACATGTCTCGAAACACCATAAACCAAGAATCAATCCAATCCATACTCATCTTATACAAACTAGGGTTTTACCAACCCAAATTTCAACAAATCTAGGGTTAGGATGAATTCCTAACTAAACCCTAGAAATTGGACAAACTTATATCCATACAAAAGTCCAAAAACCAATAGCATCCATGCAAATACCTAGTTTCCATACCTTTCTTATCTTCTTCTTCTCTTCTTTTTCTCCTCTCCTCTCTTCTTCACGTTTTTTTTTTTTGGCTCCCTCAAAATGGGAGACCAACTTGGTCTTATTCCATTTATTCTTCATAAGGCCTTGTTTGGCCACAAAAATGCATTCTTTGGACTTAAGTTTCCTTTTATTGCACTTTGGTCCTCAAATTCCCTTCTATTTTCACCCTAACTTCCCATAATTCCACTTTGACATATAATCTTATCTTAAGACTTTTATATCCAATTTTGACAATTTCCACTTTTACCCTTGTTTCTTGTACAAAATTCGGGTTTTGAAATTTTCTCACTTTTTTAATTTAATTTACAAAAAATTCAAATTATACCTACAAAATACCCTAAACATGTTGAAAACGATTAGGGCATATTTCGGGGTGTTACATTTACCCTTGTATCTTGTACAAATTCCAAGTTTCTCAGTTTTTCGTGTGTTGAATTTAAATTACGAAAAATTCAAATTATACCTACAAAATACTCTAAATAGGTTGAAAACGGCTAGGCTATATTTCGGGGTGTTACAGTTTATCTTTGAAGCGGGTCATAAAATTGCTTGTAAGATGAGGCATGTAAATCCTGTGATAGGCAGATGATGCAGCCCAACCAAAATGAGGATTGTTCATTGCTGCCATAATACTTGGATGTCTGTCAGGTATAACACAAATCCCCGTCCGTTAAGTTACTCTATTTATGATACATGCCAATAACCATCCCCAACTATCAATATTCTCGCCTTTTGTAATAGCAAATTCTAATGGAAACAATTGATTATTTCCGTCACACCCCATAGCAATCAATAACATGCCTTTATACTTCCCATACAAATGTGTACCATCAATACTCAATATGGGATGACAATGTTCAAACCCATCAATAGATGGCTTGAATAACCAGAACACGCGTGTGTACCATCAGTGTTTGGCATATTACTATCAAATGTTTTCCAAATTACTACACATCCAAGATTTGTTTGCTCTACGGCCAAAAACAAACGTTGCAGCTTTGTATATGATTGAGAAAAGTCGCAAATAAATTATACAGAAGTCTTTACGCTTTCCATCAATGCCTTTTGAGTATGAAATTTCATATCCCGTTTCTCCATCACACACCTTGAATAGCAACTGCGACAATTTAGTTGTGCCTTAATAATTGCCTTGATATGGCTGACAATAAGTTTGAGTCTAATTGATGATGGTCACGATTGGTAAGTTGACGCAGTATGTGGCCATTTATATTTGTTGATAACAAATAAACAAGTATCTTTCACAACCATGACACGAAGCTTCCATGGACATTGACATTCTTTTGCCTTCTTACACCTTAAAACTATCAATTTTTTTGAGGATGCAACAACGATAAACTCTTTGTGTGCTTTAATTGAGTAAATCTGTATAGCCTCTTGCAAATCAGATTTAGAACTAAAAACTTGGCCAACTACAAATTATCCACTTAAATAATCGACAGTATGTTGCACCCATGGAGTCCAATCACTTGAAATAGCTTTACCAAAGTTTTCAATATGTTTAAATTGAGACGATGGTGGTAAGTGATAATGAACAGGTAATGACTCATCTGGTTCCTTAGCATCTGGGTTATTCAATAAATCATAAGATGCTGCATGCGCAAAGACATATATCCCTTGCTCATTCTCCAAAACTTAGTTGAAAGTCTAGAAGGATGATACATGTCCATCAGCTTGAACATCTAAGTCTCCATTAGATTCATCATCAACATCTTCATCAGATTCATCATTAGCTTCTTCATATTCGTTGTCTTCATCATCTCCATATACTCCACATCTGTGAGTACTCGATCTTTGGACCTTCTAAGGCTCCTGACCATAATCAAATTACGTAACACATTATCATTTCGTGAACGATAATCGTATACCTACCTGAAATGATTCACTTGTGGCTTGACTCGAACGACCTTAATATACAGTTCAATTTCCTTCATGCCAGTTGTGTTAACCATGTTCAACATACGGTACACACTACCATCATCCCATATTGGAAAAGGTTGAAACCTATTTCCACTTTTTAGGGGATACATGCAATTGAGTACTAATTTGAACCTTTGTTTGTCAATGGTTGTCCTTAAGTATATCATATCACCCAACTGTTCAAACGTTCAATTAATCGGTACATCCAAAGGCACAATGACAGCTTTGTTCCCGACATATTTGACATATGTTTTAGTCCTCAGTATATTTCCATTGAAATGACATACCACGAGAATAGTGGAAATAGACATAATTTACTTATACAAAATAGTCCAAAATAAATTAAATAATATGATATGTCATTATCCTTATCATTTAAACTATATTCATGGATGCTACATTCAATCATACTAATTAATTTTATAATTTTTCAAATTTAGGACATAATATTATACTAAAGTCTAATATTATAATGAGTTTGGAATCAAACTAATTAATATTGATGTTCTTGTAAGAACATAATATTATAACGTGCTATGGAAAGTGAATAAATGTAATAAAATTTTAGAATTTGTTAGTTGTTTTAGTTTTAAGTGGTTTTTGTTTTTTTTTTACTTAATATTGAATGGAACTTTTGTTCTTAATGGTTCTCAATAGGATTAATTATTTAGTGGTTTGTTTTTCTAAAAAAATCGATCTTTTAATTTTTATCTAAATTTTGAGAAAATAAAAATTTAAAATTACATATGCTTTTATTTAATTAGCATGAAAATATATATGAGAGTTTCAATTGAATAATAAAGTATATGATCGATTATCTCATATTTGAATATCTAATTTCAAATTAAAAAAAAAGAAAAATATTTTAGTTTTTTCTATTCAACCAAAAATTTCAAAAATTCAACCATAAGTCATGAACAAAGTTAAAAATAAATAAATAAATAAACCAAAACAATAAACAAAACCTTGAATCTAAAGTTTGGCAAGGCAAAAGATCATGAGATGTGACAAAAATATTTTCATTAAATTATAGTTTGATTACTTTACATTCTGCTAAACCAAACTTCATAGAAAAATCTTTTGACTTTTTTTACCTTAAGTTTGGAGTTTGAAAATCTCTTTTACATCAATTTCTAAGCAAAATTTTCATAAAACTTATCTCTTTCTGGTCATGGTTTTTCTATGGCCATTTGAGTTTTGTAGGAGGAAAGTGAAATGATCTGTTTGGTTGCCAAGAAAGTTACAAAACCTTTGTGTTAGATTGGCAGTATTACTTTGTCCATGAAGAAATGTCTTGAACTAAAAGCAGAAGAATGATTCCTTGATGGCCGTTTGGATCTAGGAAATGGTGAGTGATAGAAAAAGAAAATGCTAGAAAATGATCAAGAAACAAGGTCATTTTGAAGCTTTTTCTTTTTCCTAACATTTTCCCTAGAACCAAATAGACCTTGAATCAAACACAATAAGATTATACCCAGAATAGGGATTTGAAGTTCACAATATCAAATTCCCACAAAACAACTCATTAACCCCATCAAATTCCAATAATATTCATACCCCACTCAAATTTCCATACTTGAAAAGTCAAAATCAAGCTCGGAGAACTTGAACGATCTCTGGTCGAGATACCCACATTAGAATTTCAAGCACAAATAGACATGGATCCAGTTTCATAAATTTCACTTTCTCATAACCCAAATAGGAAAAAGACAGTTGACAATTATAGTTTATGGAAAGAACATGTAAGTATAGGGTGGGTTACCTACTGTGGAGTTGAATGGAGTACTAGAAAAAGAAAAATTGAGCAAAAATCCCTAGATTTCGAAGGCTTAAATCGGTCGCAGCAACGGAGTGGGTGCCAATAGAAGATAGATGGGAGAGATGGGGGGAATATTTTAAAAGACGATAATGTCGTTGTTTAGGACAATCACAATTGAAGTTGTAAAAAATTGTTAAGCCGCTATCCACAATAGCGGTAATTGAAATCAAAATTTTGGTGAAGACGCTATTCAGGATAGCGGCATTTGCCCCATTGTAATCCCACATGGCCCAAGCCCACTACTTCCGGCAATAGTTTGGTTTCAAAAATATTTTTGTAAATTTTTTTTAAAACAAAGTATTTTAGTTCAAAACTCTTTGGTTGCTGTCGAGAGGTACTAGTGGAGGGAAGGGGAAGAACAAGAGGAGGAGATTAGAAGAGGGGGTGGAGGAGAAGGGAAGAGAGAAGAGAAGGGGAATCATTGGAGGGGTAGCCGTGAAGAGGAGAAGTGAAGAGAGAGGGAAGACAGGAAATAGAGAGGGCCAATTAGATATTAAGAGAGGAAGGAGATGGTAGGGATCAAACATATATTTTTTTTAAATAATAAAAATTTTAAGGGTTAATTAGATAATGATACAGGACAAGAGAGGTTGTGGGGATCAAACTGAGGTAAAAAGAAATAAAATTATGGGGGCCAATTGAATAGTGACATGTGACATTTTTAGCTTGCGAAATTAGTCACTTCCGATGGTAGACCAATAAGATACAGGACTCTCTAAACATGAAATTATTCATAATAAATCTATAGATGTCATAATAAATCTATAGATGTGACTAATTAAAGAAAATCGATTATATATATATATATATATATATATATCCATGTCCTTGTCTTTCTCATTTTGTTTTTCTCTTTGCTCTTTATTCCTAATACCCAATTTAGTTTTTTTTTTAATGTGGAGTTTATCTATCAAGTGAGAAAACAGAAAAATATAATTCTACATAGAGAGATAATACAATTAGATATTTTTGCAATTTTTATACATAAATTTCTAATATTGATTGGAGTTATTTATTTATTTATTTATTTTTTTTTTTTTGAAAAACTTGTTAGCATATCCAACGCACTAACTTTTACTTGATTATTGTAAGAATATAATATTATGAAGAAGAAACTTTCCTGATACTAATTGATCAATATGTCTTTGACTTTTAGTTATTTTTTATATTTTTAAATTCATAATTTTCTTTTGTTTTAAAAAGGGGTAGAAACAACTTCAATTTATTTTCTTTCACTTTATTTTTATTAATCATAAAATAGTAATTAATCAATTTTATGAAATTTTAAAAACAATATTTGAATTGGGCCTTTGAGTACCTCTTGAGAAATTTGTTGTGTGATTTACATAGAATATATATGATAAAAACAATATTTGAATATGAAAAATAAAAGGGATGTTTCCGAAAAAAGAAAAAAAATAAAAATAAATCTTGAAAAAATGTGGTTTGAAAACTAATCCTAAGTATAATATAGTTTTCTCTACATAAGCTTGACATGTAGGATAAAACTTAAAAAAAAATAGGCTTTGATAGTAAAAAAAACTAAGAGAAAAGCTATTTAGAAAGTGTTTCTTCAAAAGATATTTTCAGATTTTTGAATTTATAGAGACACTATTTTAGTATAACATTTCAACAATTTAAAAAGTGTCTCTTTAAGAGACACTTTCAGTTTTCAAATTTTTTAGAAAGTGTATCTTCAAAAGAAACTTTCAATATAAATTCAAAAATTTTAAAATTATGAAGATGTTTATTCAAAAGACATTTCTTGCATAAATTCAACAATTTAGAAATTGTTTATTCAAGAGGTACTTTTTAGTCTAAATACAAAATTTTCAAAATTATGAAGGTGCCTCTTCAAAAGACACTTTTAGTGTAAATTTAAAATTTTGAAAATTATGAAGGTGCATCTTCAAGTTTCAACTTACATTCAAAAATTTTAAAATTAGAGAAAATGTCATTTCAATGTAACAAGTGTCTCTTTAAGAAACACTTTTAGAAAATATCTCTTTAAAAAACATTTTTAGATCCACATGTCAAAAACTACACTAAATTTAGAAATTATGAATATTTTTTCTTTGTTATATGCCTAAAAAGCCCAAAAAAAAAAGCTTATATTTTAACGACACAACAACGAGATGTGATAGATTCCTCTTTTTCCTTTGGGGTGGGCAAATCTTTGCTCAATAATTCTTCCAACAATTCTCGCAACTTTGATGCATAAAAAGCAAAATTCAACCCTTTTTTGGGACTTTATTTTCTTTTTCAAGTGTTTCGCACTTCTTGCTATCTATCTATAACCTTCATGTAGTGGAGAGTGTTAAGAACTTACTCCAGGGAAACAAAAAAAATGGAGGAGAAAATTACAAAGAAATAATAAAACAATTACAAGAGAAATAGCGTTAAACAGAGACGATGAAGCCGAGTCTTGTGAGGAGTCACAATCCTTAAAAGCAGTTAAGTGATCTGCGGATGTTCGGAGAAAACATGTCGACTTCTGTCTCCCAGGTAAAGCGACATATGAGCAACCTTACTCAGCGCGCGTCTTGCCTTACTCCGTGACGAGACTGTGATCGAAGCTATCACCCAACACCCTCTGACCGTGTCACACAGCAAACTCACGAAAGGAAAAACCAAAATTATATGTATTTTTCCCAAACAAGAGAAGCCTCACCTTTATAGGAATAAAGGTGAGACCTTAAGCCTCCAACAAGCCAAACGTTTGGCAAACCAAACGTTTGGGCTCCTGTAACCTTTAGACTCCCCACAAAGTAAATGATATTCATATCTACAATGAATGTCATTCACTCCAACAGAGAGAATATTGGAGTGTCTATTTTCACCGTCTTCGTCTACCTCAAAGGTGGTCTTTCCTTTTCCTCAATGCTTTGCACATGCTCTCTTTCAATTTCTCTCTTTTCAAAGTATTCACTTCCCTTGTGAGTCAACAAACATGGTCAGGGCTGTAGCAGTAGCAGCAGGAGGAGCACTTTTCTCAGCTTCTCTCCAAGTTCTATTCGATCAGATGACTTCTCGGGATGTCCTGACCTTTCTTCGAGGACAAAAACTCAGTGATACGCTTCTCAAGAATTTGAAAACGAAATTCTGGCAATTAAGGGAGTGTTGAATGACGCCGAGGCCAAGCAAATCACGGATTCTGATGTCAAAGATTGAGTGGATGACTAATGAGCTGAAAGATGTTGTGTATGATGCACAGGACCTGCTTGATGATATCATCATTGAAGCTTTACGCTGTAAGATAGTCTGATTCTCAAATTCAGGTATGTAACATCAACTTTGGCAAGGGGATCGATTCCAGGGTAGATAAGATCACGGACACTCTAGAACGTGTTGCACAAGAAAAGGATGTTCTCAGGCTAAAAGAAGGCGTTGGAGAAATTTTTTCAAACAGAGAGCCGACGACTTGCTTGGTAGATGAGTCTGAGGTGTACGACAGGGATGATGATATAGAGGAGATAGTTGAGTTTTTATTGTCCTATAAAGTGGGAATAGTATAGGTGTGATTTCCCTGGTGGGTATGGACGGTATTGGGAATATCACACTTTCTCAGCTAGTCTATAAAGATAGGAGAGTGGTGGATTGTTTTGATTTTAAAGCGTGGGTTTGTGTTTTGGAGGAATTTGATCTTGTTTGGATAACGTAAACCATTCTTAAGGCAATAACTTCTGGGACTCCTGAAAAATCATTTGATGACAATGATTTGAATATGCTTCAATGTAAATTGGAGGAGGGGCTCAACAGGAAGAAGTTCTTACTTGTCCTTGATGATGTTTGGATTTTGGAACGAACTGCACAATGATTTGGAAAAGCTACAACTTCCATTCAACGGTGGCCTATGTGGAAGTAAGATTATTGTAACTACACGCAGTGGTGAGGTTGCACGGCATGTGTTCTGTTCACAATGATTTGGGATAGTTATCCCTTGACGACTTCTAGTCACTGTTTGCAAGACATGCATTTGAAAATGGAGATTCTAGTCCACATCTAAAGCTTGAAGAAATTGGCAGAGAGATAGTAAAAAAGTGTAAAGGACTGCCCTTGGCTGCAAAGACCCTTTGGAGTGCCTTGTACTCAGAATTATGTATAGAAGAATGGGAAAATCTATTGAACAGTTAAATTTGGGAATTACCAAATGGTGAAATTCTCCCTGCCTTGTGATTAAGCTATACTTTTCTTCCTCCACATTTAAAGCCGTGTTTCGCATATTGCTAAATTTTCCCTAAGGACTATGAATTTGAAAAGGAAAACTTGATTCTGTTATGGACGGAAGAAGGCTTTTTGTAACAATCCAAAGGCAAGAAAACAATGGAAAAGGTAGGTGAAGGGTTCTTCCATGAATTATTATCAAGGTCTTTTTTTCATAATTGTGGCAAGCACAAATCATGTTTTGTGATGTATAATCTCATCAACGACTTGGCTTAGGTTGTTTCCGGAAAATTTTGTGTTCAGTTGAAGGATGGTAATATAAAAGAAATTCTAGAAATTTTTTTCCACTTGTCATATTTTAAAAGTGTATATGATCGTTTTGAGAGATTTGAGACCATAAATGATGTTAGTGGTCTTCAAACCTTCTTACCATTGCATTTGAATCTTCTACCTCAATTAGACAAGGTTTCAAAGAATAAAGATCTAGGTGACCGTTGGTGGGTTGTAGAGTTTCGCCTAAGTAATAGAGTCTAGAATGATTTATTGTCAAAAGTTTAGTATTTAAGAGTATTATCATTGTGTTATTATGAGATATCAGATTTGCCATTTTTAATTGGTAATTTAAAACACTTTCGCTATCTAGACCTTACCTATGCACTCATCAAAAGGTTACCCAACTTAGTTTGTTGTTTGTATAATTTACAGACATTGATATTATACAATTGTCAACGGCTTATTGAATATCCTAACATGATGGGCAAAATGATTAGTTTAAGTCATCTTGATATTAGACATAGTGCAGTAAAAGAGATGCTTAGTCAAATGGGTCAATTAAAAGGTTTAAACAAATTTAGTAACTATGTAGTGAGCAAGCAAAGTGGGACAAGGGTTGAGGAATTGAGGGAGCTTTCCCGCATTGGTGGGAGTCTTGTCATTCGAAAGCTACAGAATGTGGTTGATGCTAAGGACGACTCAGAGGCCAAAGGTGGACAAGCAGTACCTCGATGAGTAAGAGTTAGAATGGAATCTTGATAGTGATATTGAACAAAATAGAGAAAACGAAGTGCTCAACAATTTACAACCTCATTCAAACTTAAAGAGACTTACCATTTATAGATGCGGTGGTTCAAGATTTCCAGATTGGTTTGGAGGTTCTTCAATTCTCAATATGGTGTCACTCTGTCTTTGGGACCGTGATAACGTATCAGCCTTACCACCACTTGGGCAACTACCCTCACTTAAACATTTATATATAGTTGGATTGATAGGGGTCGAAAGAGTGGGCTCTAAGTTTTATGGGGAGTGAGCCCTCCTTTGTATCGCTAAAATTGTTGTTACCTTGATCGTCTGAACCTCTGGGCTTCAACAGGGCCATGTGAACCTACAAAAGGGCAATTCGGCGGTGGTGGGCCGGTTGCCTCTCCGATGATTTAGTTAACAAAAAAGATGGAGAAGAAAAAATAGAGAGTTCACGCAGTTGGAATCGCTTACCCTTCCCTTGTGGGGGATCTTCTTGATTTATAAAAAGTGGTTAACGAATCTCTCCTTGATTTTAGGAAAGAAAATCTCTTCATCTTAGGGATAAAATCTCATCTTCCTTATCAAGAATTAATTCTTCCTTAACAAGGATTAATCTTTTCGAGAAATAAGGGATTTGAAAACTGGGAAATCTACTGATAAATATCTTTTGCGTATTTTCCACCTTCGTATACTTATCCATAACAAACTCCCCATATGCGGTAGGATAGCCGGCTGGGGGACTTAAAATTCTAGACGGACCGCCATGAAGTGAGTATTTAACAAGACACCCTATCTTTCTCATATGGGCTTTAAGACTCTTCCGTCTGGTTTGTTCTCACCTGGTTTTAATGCCGTAAGTAGGCTTGGGTCGTTTCATGATGCAGGCCAAGCGGGCCTTAGGCCTATCGAGTAGTGGGTCTAGGTCTAAAAACCTCGGTACTCACAATGTCCCCCTTTTCCCCGGCTGAAGGTTTGTGCTTCTTTAGTCAGGGAAAATACGGTGCTTCTAAACCTTGTGTGTGGAAAGTTAAGAGGACTAGGAGAATTAATGCGTACATTGAATGCGTTGTAAGGTGAAGGGTGTTTGGATATAAAGTGCCTGGGCAACGCACGTTTCCCAACATGTCTATGGCTCATAATGTCCTGACGGCACATTTAATGCTCCCGTTGATGTTTTTCCTCTATATATAGGGGTTGGGCTCCAAGGCTTTCCCTTTTTTATGATTTTACAAAGCTCTTTACCTATTGTAAATTCCTTTCCCTTATGTTTCTGAAAACTGTTCTTTGAAAGGAATTATTGACGTCCCTTCACAACTTTCAATTTTTCGGTGAGTTTTTTTTTAATGTAGTTCATATCTCCCTCTTTTCGGTTTTTTTTCTTGTGGCTCTGTTTACTGGGTATTCTGGGGTTAGAAAGCTTTTGTTTCTTTCAAAGATTGCGAACATTGTTCACTGGTGGGGTTCTGGTGAAGATGTTGCAGGCTGGGTATAGGGTGTTCCAAGGTTTAGAGTCATCCCATCGTCTTATTAAGGTTCCTAGTTCGAGGTTCTTAGGTTCTCTTGCTAACGGATTGTCAAATCTTTAGAGGGGGATTTCTGTTGTGTTTTTTGAGGGTTTTTAAGATGATCCCTTTTTTTTCTATTTGTTTACTGACAGAATGGCGAGAGGTCATGAGAAACTACCGGTCGAGGTTGGGTAGAGAGGACCCCCCCGGAAAGCATACGGTAAGCAGCCTAGTCACTGCTATGTCTGCGGAGGAATTGAGATCCTTCAGACAAGTTCCTGCTGGCATCAGAATGGAGGTGTCAGATGGCACGGCTACCCCAACCATAGGAGGGGTAGATAATGTTGTCTATTTCACCCAAGAGCAGTTTGTTGCTGGACTTTGCTTCCCCATCCCTTCATTGGTGAAGTAGTTTCTGAACTTTACTAGGGTACCTCCTACACTCATACATTTGAATGTGTTTCGGATTTTGATGGGTTGCAGTGTGCTAAACTTTCTCTACCAATTAGATATTTCGCTGGTAGAGATTTGTTTTATTTACACTTTGAAGCTTGGGATTTGGGGTCACCTATCTATATCAACTCACGGCCCCTAGCTGCAATTTGTAACTGGGCTCCCGAACTCCCCCAAGACTGAAGCGAAAGGGGTGGTTGTGGTTAAAGCTCTGTGGTTCGAGACGTCGGTCTCTCTTGTTCCCAGGTTTGTTTCAACTTGGTAAGACTTGCACTCCCTTAGGTCGTTGTGTTTGGACATGCCCCTCTTTTATGAAATTTTTGTGTTTTGACATGCCCTTCTTTTCTGAAATTTTTGTAAGTAGGCGCAGGCGAGGTTAGCTGGTTAGCTAGGTATGGAGAAGGCCAGTCTGGAGCGCATCAAACGGCTTCTGGAGATCACTAAGGGGGAGCGCAATCATGAGCTCCTCTTATCTGTGAGGAAATTGTGGGAATTAGGCACCAGCCCTTTGTGACACCCCAACCTAGCACCTATGTGTTAGGAAAGGTTGTCACGAAACTGTAGACTTTAAACCTGATTAACTGAGCAGTTCTAACACATTCCTTAAAATATAATCATATAATTTAACATATATTACAAAATCATACTATCATACCCCACTATTTGAGGCATTCAAAATATCACTTACATATTATTTACAAATCCTTTTCGTTGTACCCAAAAGTTTATATAAAACATATTGCTCAGAGTAACACGTTAAATAGAAACATTGCAAGTGAGTACCTATCATTGAGATAGCCCTTAATGTTCATGTGGAATGTCCTGTTCTCTGGCCGCATCCTCAGTACCTACACGAATTAACACCCGTGCTAAGGATAAAGCTTAGTGAGGATCCTTACGCATGGATGACCACTAACCATGATCATCACATTCTAATACTCATGCAGCTTTTGCTATGCATATATATATATATATATATATATATATATATATATATATATATATATATATATATATATATATATATATATATATAATTATATAAACTTATGCAAGTTACAATAATTCATGAACTTATCACAATTAAATAATTTAATTCATTATATTAATCTCATGTGCTATGCTAACTTCCTATGTTTTATCTATCGAATTCCATATCATTTTAGTCATAGTATTAATGATTATTCAGGTATTTTATATTTTCATTATATTTTACAAATTACTTCCTATGTTTATGATTCATGTTTCATTTATTATTCAGGTATTTTATATTTCCATTGAATTTTACAAATTACTTCTTATGTTTATGAATCATGTTTCATTTATCAATATCATTTTATCTCTTTTTACATGTTTTATTTATCAATATCGCTTTATTTCTTTTTACATGTTTCATGCCTGCATATTCCAAAGAAGTAGATACGGGAAGGAACTGTATGTACTGGTACTATCCTTTGTACAAGGCAGTGATCTATATACGTCTTTTCTTGTCGACGAAGCAAGAGGTCCATGTCATCAAAACTGAATGGGACTGACTATATATGTTGCAGCAATTGTATCCCTAATAGGCATGCCCATTTATCCTTCTACCTAGTCATAAGCAGGCAATCAGTTTTATTACATTTTCAATACATATCCCATATACATGAATAACTATTGTTATCATGTATGCATATGAGATATTCACTATCCATTATTCTCATCTTCATAAAGAGTACTTTCACATATCTCTTATCATCATATGAATGTATTCTATGCTTCTTTATATAACAACTATACATGTATTATCTTTTCTTCACATGGCTAGAATTCATGTCCTTTATTATTTCATTCTATTTATTCCATATTATTTAGCATTAAATCATATAACTTTTTGGTCAATTTCTTTATCTCACTTAGCTACGTATACTGATTTATTTTCATACAAAACCATCTCCACTAATACTTTGGCAGTATATAAGAGACATTTGGATGTCTCAAAATCCTATAGGAAATGACATGAAAATCATTTCCCAAAATAGAGTGTGACTTCACTTATTTTCTAGGTACAATGGTTCGAAATCTCAATTCTTCCTTCATGCACATTGTTCCTCTATGAATCTATTTTACTTAGAAATTGGAATCACTCCAGTTGAATCATCCAAACTCAAGTTATGGCATTTTAATGCCAAACTGATATGTTTGCCTAGTTTACACTAATAACCTACAGTGAGACCCGATTTCAGGGGTCTTAACTCCATAATTTGACACTAGTTCCTTCTACTCATTTGAAGCTACGGTGCTAAGGGTTCTTATCAAATTGGAATCATCCAATTTGGAGCACCAAAACTCAAGATATGTCCTAAATAACTGGGACTGCTATGTTTTCCAAACATAACCAATAACTGGTCTTTAGACCTAAATTCAAGGGTCCTTAAGTCATATTAATACTTTAAGATCTTCTTGGAAAATATGGTCAAGGTCTTAGGTCTCCTCTCAAATTGGAATTTCCTAAATCGGAGTACTTTAGGCCAAGATATGGCCAAATCATTCACTTAGGGTTGTGGGGAAATTTTGACAGCATCTCCCTTAGACCCCAACATTTCCTTTATACTAAAACTCCTCAATTGAGGACCACAAACCAAATAATAATTACCAACAACACAAACCACAATGAATTGATCTTCAAGGGAGTCCTGTACCTATTTCTTGGTCACCCCAAGCTCTAACTCTCCTTTCCTTCTTCACATCTCCTCTTGCTCCTTTGCTACAAACCTTAGAATGTTAGAATCAAAATAGTGAGAAACCAACCCTAGCAAGGATTGGTTTTTCTTCCCCCTTTTCTTCCTCTTTCTGTTTTCTCTTTTTCCTTTTTCCTCCATTTTTTCCCTTATCCGACCATACCCATGGGAATAAGGTTTCTCCAATTAACTTGATGTTTCTAAAGTGTTCTAGAATAGGGCAAGTGTCCTATTCCCATTGGTTCACTCCATTTTCATATTTGGTTCCCCCCACCCCCATAACATATAATTTATTTGTCTATCTCAACATTCACCCACATTCTTCATAATTTATTCCCACTATGTCCTCACTTGGCAAAATTACTATTCTACCCATGGTCTTTGAAATTAATTTCATTTATGCCTCTTTTTTTTTTTTTGGCATTAATAATCCTTTAAGCATGCATTAAACTACTACAGTTAACTTAGGGTGTTCTGATTCCCCCTAAAAAAATTTCTTCCTCAAAATTCTTACTTGTATCAAATAGTTGCAGATACTGAGTTTTCCTTACTGCCTCTAGCTCCCATGTTGCGTCCTCCCTACCGTGATGTTGCCAAAGTACTTTCACTAATGGCACTTTCTTATTCCGTAGCTGCTTCACCTCTCGGGCCAGGATAGCTTTCGGCTCCTCATCGTATGACAAATCTGACTGTATGACATGAGATTCATCTGATCTGTATCTCCTCAGCATGGACACGTGAGAGACATTATGTATCTAGGCTAACTCTGGAGGAAGGCAGATGGGCTCTGAGATTAACTCTTTCTCAAATTTCATATGGTGGAAGTGAATCTTGGACTCAGCTTTCCTTTCTTCCCAAATCTAAGCACCTTCCTCCATGGAGATACCTTTAGGAACACTTTATCATCCACTTCATATTCAATGTCCTTCCTTTTCAAATCAGCATAAGATTTCTGTCGATCACTAGCAGCTCTTAACCTTTGTTGAATTATCTGGACTTTCACTTCTATGTCCTTCACAATATCAGGTCCAATCATTTTATACTCGCTCGGCTCACATCCAACATGCAAGTCACGCATTTCGACGCCTAGCGCTTCATATGGTGCGCATACGTCACGGCACGATAAATGTTGTTATAGGAAATTCCATCAATGGAATATGCATCCCCAACAGGAAAATTTATAACCTGACCCCTCGACATATCTTCTAATTTCTAGATTAATCTCTTCAGTTGTCTATTTGTTTGCGCGGGTGAAAAGGTATGCGAAATTGAGGCAGGTACCAATCTTGTGTAACTCTTTCAGAACCTTAACGTCGTCGCGAATCTCTGCTCCAGACACTATCGACAAAGGCACACTATCTGATCTTATCTCATCCACATATAGCTCAGCCAGTCAATCCATAGAATAGTCCATCCGGACTGGTATAAAATGGGCTAACTTCGTGAGTCTATCGATTATCACCCAAATAGCATCATGCTTCCTCTGTGTAAGGGAGGCGAATCTACGAAATCCATATTTATATTATCCATTTCCATTATGGGTGGAATAGGATTCCATGGGCCTAATGGCACCTGACCATTCATCTTTGACTTCTTGACACGTTAAACAATTAGACATAATCTATTTACATCTCTTTTCATACCTCTCACCAATAGTTACATTTCAAATCCACAGTACATTTGTTGCCTCCCGGGATGCATAGTAAGCTCTTGAGTTATGAGCTTCATGTAACAACTCTTTCTTCAGCTCACTGTTAGTTGGCACACATAATCTATCTCTTAAATAAAAGCTCCCATCCTCCATTACCGAAAACTCACTCTCGACTCCATCTTTAATCAGTTGAATCTTTTCCTACAACTCTTTATCATTTCTTTGAGCATCTATAATCATCTGCTTAAGAGCAAACTGAGCACTTAATTGAGCTAGTAAAGCTCCATCAGCTGTTATTCTCCAATCACTATATTAAAGTGACAAAGTTGCCACTGTCTTTCTACTTAAGGCATTAGCCACCACATTGGCTTTCCTGGGATGGTAATCAACTATGCAGTCATAGTCTTTAACAACTCCCTAACACCTCCTGCGCCTCCAGAATTCAGCTCTTTTTGGTGTGGATGCCAAGACTCTTGTGGTGCATTGTAAACTCTACACTTTTCCCCATATAAGTAGTGTCGCCATAATTTCAAAGCAACACTACCGCAACCAACTCTAGGTCATGGATAGAATAATTATGCTCATGTGGCTTCAACTGCCTAGATGCATAGGACACAACTTTCCTAAACTTATCCTTGAGCATCAACTATCACAGGGAGTATATACTTTTCTCAACACAGGGACTAGAGCTTGATTAGCAGTACTTTAAGCTGCTCCAAAGGTGGCAGCATGGCATTCCATTCAAACTTCACATCTTTTCTAAGCAGTTTGGTGAGTATAGATGCTATGAAAGAAAAGCCTTTCACAAATCTCTTATAATATCCGGCTAACCCCACAAAACCCCTCACTTATATCACATTTTGGGGTGGCTTCCAGTTCACAATAGCTTCAATCTTGGCTAGATCAACTCTAATTCCTTCAGCAAAGACAATGTGACCTAAGAAGAAAACTTCCTTTATCCAAAAATCACATTTATTCAGCTTGGCATATAACTACTCACATTTATTCAGCTTGGCATATAACTACTTTTCTCTCAAAGTTTGTAGAACTATCCTCAGATGCTGTTCATGCTCTTCCTCATTCTTGGAATACACCAATATATCATCAATAAACACCACTACAAACTGATCTAAGTAGGTCGAAACACCCTCTGCATCAAATCCATAAATGTCGCTAGTGCATTAAAATGACCCAAAACGTACTAAAACTCATAGCAAATATATTGGGTCTTGAATGTTATATTTGGCACATCTAGCATCACCTCTCCAAGCTAGTTTGTATCCAGATCATAGATCTATCTTAGAAAATATCCCTGCTCCCTTCAACTAATCAAATAAATCTACTATTCTAGGCAACGAGTACTTGTTCTTCATTGTTACTTTATTGATATGTTTATAATCAATTCACATTCGCAAGGTGCCATCCTTTTTCTTCACAAATAAAACAGGTGCACCCCAAGGAGAAACACTAAGTCTAATAAACCCTCTATCTAATAGCTCCTATAACTACAGCCTCAACTCTTTTAATTCAGAAGGAGCCATCATGTAAGGTGCCCTAGAAATCGGGGTTGTTCTTGGTACAATCTCTATGGACAAGTCCTCCTCCTTCTTAGGTGGAATACCAGGTAACTCTTCAGGGAATACACATGGAAATTCCCTTACTACTGGAATCTTTTCCACATCTACTTGACCTCTCTTAGAATCAAGTATCAGGGCGAAATCTTCCTCACCTCCTTTCTCGCCAAATCTCCTAGCACTGCGTGGCGAGATCACATTGGACATCGCGATTTAATGCCTTGTACTATCACCTCCCGGTAGTCGAGCATCTCAACACTACTATATTCTTTACAATCTAGTATAGCTTTATGTAGACAATGATCGTCCCGAATCAAATCAAATTCTCGAAAAATCAGAGTAATCAAATCAACTAAAATTTCTCTATCCTGGATAACTATGGTGCAATTTCTGTACACCCTATTCACATTGACACTGTGCCCTAAAGGACTAGTTACATGCATATCATATGATAGGTGCTCCCTTTGCTATCACCTTATCGAACACATGTTTCGATGCATACATATGAATGGTAGATCGAGTCACATTAATGCATGCATTTCAATACCACAAAGAGAAAATATACTAGCAATAACTTCTGGTGCCTCTTGGTCCCCACGAGCCTTCATAGCATATGCTTGTGCTAGCGTTGAAGGCATAGGATGATCTATTGTCTCTGACATTGTGCCTTCTCATCCTTTATGCTGGCTCTGGCCCCTCAACCTCTACCTCTATCTCAAGTCGACGGTGGTGCGAATCTCCCTCTACTGCTACTCTGAGGATTCCTATTGTCCCTTCACTCTTTAGGACAATTTTCCATAAAATGTTTAGTGCTTCCACATCTAAAGCACACTCATGTTAACAATCTGCAAACTCCCAAATGTCGTCGATGGAAATGAAGGCACTCTGGAGTTTCTCCTCATCCCGCTGAAGCACCTCTACCAGTACTAGGTGCTATACTAGGCCCTTGCCTTCTTCCTCTTGTAGTATAGCTGTAAACTGATTTTGCTTATGATTCTCTAACTCTCTTCCCTGAGGAGGAAGAAGCTCCTCTGGAGAACCTCTTCTTCTAGAATCTTTCTCTGCGCCCCTCCCCATCTCTCTCCGCTCATTGCTGACTTGCAACAACTTATAGAAATTCACTTATTGAAGAGATGTCATAGGCGCCAAGTACCCCTTTATGGACTCATTTAGTCCATCTTCAAATTGCCTACACCGAAATGCTTCAGCGAGGACTGGCTCAGGTGTATATTTGCTGAGATGATTGAACTCCTTCTCATACTCAGCCATTGATAGGTTCCTTTGCTTCAAACTCAAGAACTGCTTCCACTTGGTCTCATTATACATCTCTGTAACGTACTTTTCCCTTAACTCTTGGACAAAGAACTCCAAGGCATAGGTCCTAGAATCTCGGACTGGCACCAATTTCCACAGTCCTCCTCACTCTACAATAGTGAAATTGCACATGATACTCTCTGATCGGAAGGGCATCTAACTTCCTCCAATACTCTTTTATAGCTTTCCAACCCCGGTATTCGGCTTTATCGGACTCTTCCATGCTTGTCCCTTGGGTCCCTGCACTCCATGTCTTCTTACCATGTCTATTGTGGAGCCTCGGGGAGTGGTTAGTCTATCCGATACTCGAAGCCATGTCTTGAGATATCCTCGTAAAGGCTTACGGTGGCTCGGTTGGAGCATTACTTTCACTTTTAGCCAGTTGAAGGATCAGGCGGATAACCCTTGATCTCTGGGTTAACACTCGGTAAGCTTCTTTTCTTTGGATTGGGAGGGCGATCCATCCTATGAAACACAAGGACATCCACATCAAGCCAACACATTGCTATACACATACTTGTCTATCATCTACCCTATCCAGAGTCGCCTAAAACCTTGCTCTAATACCACCATTGTGACACCCTAATAGCCTAAGCATTACATTATTTAGGAAAGGGTGTCCTAAAAACTACTGAACTTTAAACACGATTAAGCTGGCGGTTCTAACACATTCCTTAAAATATAATCATATAATTTAACATATATTACAAAACCATACTATCCTACCCCACTATTTGAGGTGTTCAAAACATCACTTACATATTATTTACAAATCGTTTTCGTTGATCCCAAAAGTTTATATATAACATATTGCTTAGAGTAACACGTTAAATAGAAACATTGCAGGTAAGCACCTATTGTTGAGATGGCCCTTGATGTTGATGTGGAATGTCTTGTTCTCTAGCCGCCTCCTCGATACCTACACGGATAAACACCCGTGCTAAGCATAAAGCTTAGTGAGGATCCTTACGCATGGATGACCACTAACCATGATCATCACATTCTAAATATATATATATATATATATATATATATATATATATATACTATATATATATATATATATATATAATCATATAAACTTGTAAATTAGAATAATTCATGAACTTACCACAATTAAATTATTTAATTCATTATGTTAATTTCATATGCTATGCTAACTTCCTGTGCTTTATCTATCGAATTCCATATCATTTTAGTCATAGTATTAATGACTATTCAGATATTTTATATTTCCATTATATTTTACAAATGACTTCCTATGTTTATGATTCATGTTTCATTTATCATTATTGTTTTGTCTCTTTTTACATGATTCATTTATCAGTATCACTTTATCTCTTTTTACATGTTTCATGTCTGCATATTCCAAAGAAGTGGATGAGAAAGAACTGTATGTACCCAAGGGTACTATCATTGTATAAGACAGTGATCTTTATCCATGTTTTACTATATGACCCAAACGGGGTCCATGTCATGACCCAGCCGGTGTCAATTATATGCGTATCTTTGCGGCATCGTACATCCCTAATAGGCATGCCATCTCCATCTACATAGTCCTTAAGCAAGCAATCCAATTTTATTACGTTTCGATCGTATCATATACGCGAATAACTATTGTTATTATGTATGCATATGAGATATTCACTATCCATTATTTTCATCTTCCTAAAGAGTACTTTCACATATCTCTTATCATCATATGAATGTATTCTATGCTTCTTTATATAACAACTATACATGTATTATCTTTTCTTCACATGGCTAGAATTCATGTCCTTTATTATTACATTTTATTTATTCCATATTATTTAGCATTAAATCATATAACTTTTAGGTTAATTTCTTTATCTCACTTAGATAAGTATACTGACTTATTTTCATACAAAACCATCTCCACTAATACTTTGGGAGTATAAAAGAGACATTTGGATGTCTCAAAATCCTATAGGAAATGACATGAAAATCATTGCCCAAAACAAGGTCCGACTTCACTTATTTTCTAGATACAATGAGTTCGAAATCTCAACATGCTTCCTTCATGCACATTGTTCCTCTATGAATCTATTTTAGTAAAAGTGGAATCGCACCGGTTGAATCATCAATTCGAGTTATGACATTTTAATGCCAAAATGGTCTGTTTGCCCAGTTTACATTGGTAACCAACTGTGAGACCTGATTTCAGGTGTCTTAACCAACTAAGGGTTCTTCTCAAATTGGAATCATCCAATTTGGAGCACCAAAACTCAAGATATGTCTATGACCGGAATTTTGCTCACATTTCAAAAACGAACCAGTAACTAGTCTTTAGACCCAAATTCAAGTGTCCTTAAGTCATATTAATACTTTATGTTCTTCTTGGAAAATGTGGTCACAGGTCTTAGGTCTCCTCTCCAACTAGAATTTCCTAAATCATAGTACTTTAGGCCAAGTTATGGCCAAATAATTCACTTAGGGTTTTGGGGAAATTTTGACAGCGTCTCCCCTAAACCCCAACATTTCCTTTATACTAAAACTTCTCAATTGAAGACCACAAACCAAATAACAATTACCAACAACACAAACCACAATGAATTGATCTTCAAGAGAGTCCCGTACCTATTTCTTGGTCACCCCAAGCTCTAACTCTCATTTCCTTCTTCACTTTTCCTCTTGCTCCTTTACTACAAATCTTGGATTGTTAGAAGCAAAATGGTGAGGAACCAACCCTAGCAAGGACCGGTGTTTCTTCTCCCCTTTCTTCCTCTTTCTCTTTTCTCTTTTTCCTTTTTCCTCCCTTTTTTCCCCGATTTGGCCATACCCATGGGAATAAGGTTTCTTCAATTAACTTGATGTTTCTAAAGTGTTCTAGAATGGGGCAAGTGTCCCATTCCCATTGGTTCACTCCCATTTTCTTATTTGGTTCCCCCTCCCCATAACATATAATTCATTTGTCTATCTCAATATTCACCCACATTCTTCATAATTTATTCCCACTTTGTCCTCACTTGACAAAATTACCATTCTACCCATGGTCCTTGAAATTAATTCGATTTATGCCTCTCTCTCTTTTTTTGTTTTTGTTTTTTTGTTTTTTTGCATTAATAATCCTTTAATCATGCATTAAACTACTAGGGTTAACTTTGGTGTGTTACACCCCTTCCCTTACATAGTCCCATTCATCCCTCGCCCGTTGCTAGTAGAGCTTATTAGGGGCAAACATTTCATTCTCGTTGACCTTCTGAAGTCAATTCCAAGTAGCTCTTCCCAAGCGGGGTTTATCAAGAGCCTCAAGCCATGACCGCTCAATGAGCCTTGGTTAGTCCAAAGCCCCATTGAGCGTGGGAAGAAAGTGAAAGAAAGGAAGAGGTCGGGTAGGTGAAGGCAACCCTCTGAGTTAGAAGATTTTGTGGCTGGCGAATCAGTCCTTCAGAGAGAATTTCGGGGCAGTCTCATTCCCAAGATTATAAGCGAGTCGGCTAAGGAGAGCGAGGGAGACATGTCTAGTCTCACCACTGGTTTTGCTGCACGGATGGACAAGAAAGATGGAAGTGCTCAAAGGGAGACTACTCCCAGCTCTGACGTGTCATACGACAAATCGTGTAGTCCGGTCTAGGCAAATGAGAGGTATTAGTGTAAAACTCTGTCTTTTAGAATCCATTTCACATGCTATTTGAGCATTTTATATCCATATTCATGTAAAACTCATAACATTTCCTCTAAACTTGGTTTTGCAGGATTTTTGATGGAAAGTAAGTGACTTAGTAAGAAAATATGCAAAATAGTTCCAAAAAGAGAGGTAATCAAATGTCTCTGTGCGTCATTAGAAGAGATGAATTTTTGTGTATCATATAAAGCATCAAAGGCTCCAACTCCACTCATGGTTTGCATTCACCATTCAAGAAGCTTCCAACAGCCTCACGCCCAAATCTGAGTTAAAATTAAGAAGTTATGGCCCTAACAAGCTTAACAAAAAAAAAAAAAAAACAAGCTAATGAGCAAAAACTATGTCGCGACAATTCCAGATTATGTCGCAACAAAGCTAGTGACAAAGCCAGAAACTTTGTCACGACAAACCCAGATTATGTCTCGATAAAGTCAGAAGGCAAACTTTATTAGCAAAAAAGTTTCAATAATAATCGCGACAAAGCGCAGATAACTGCCGTAATAAGTTTTATTATGTCGCAACATTATTATTTGGGTCGACGGAAAGCCCCAGTGCTGTTTTAGACTATTTTCAAGCCCATTTCACCCTAGGATTATTAATACTTGTTTTTTTAGGTTTTTAGGCCAACGGGGAGGTGAGAGAAAACCCCTTATTAGGGTTTCTCTCTCTAAAACCTTCTCTAACCCATTTTTTCAGTTTAGCTTAGGGTTTTGATTTTTAGTAGATCTTAGAGTAGTTTTAGAGCATATTTTGATTTGCATTGAAGAGATTTCGGTCGTGTACTCAAAGATTTAAATTTATTTATTGTTAAGACGAAGATCGAAGCTTAAATCTGGATTTTTCTTTCTCCTAGTCTCTTGATTTCTTTATTCATTTTCTTACTTGTTGTTTGATTGGTGATGATTGGAATTCAGTAATGGAACATCAAACACCCTCTAAGGGTGGGGATTAATTTTTGAACATTCATATTTTCAGATTTTCAATTTATTTTGTGGGTTTGAAGACTGGTTTTATATAATTAGTATTGTTCATATAATGGTATTTCTTAATATTAGTAGCTTGAACCCCGAAAAGTTTGTATTTGCTCGATTTCGGGAGGCCCTCACGGTGACACGAGAGATGGAGATTCTGAGATGGAGGCCCTCCCAGGTTATTAGATTTGAAGGACGAGATACCAATTACATCAGAGAAGGCTTGCATTATCCTGTCTATGAGGGCAAGCAGTCTTCAGTCCTAAGAAAAGGGTGTGAAGTACTGGAAAGGAAAAATACCCAATTCTTCAAAAGAGGATTACAAGTAACTTATTAGATTCATGTATCTGGAAGGAACGTGATTCTCTAATTAGTTAAATGTACAATGTGTGGAGGAATCCAAGCTATACTACATTTCTATTGGACAAATCCTTATTGACTCACAAATGTTGCTTTCTTTCAATGCAAATTGATTGTTAAATTATTATCAAATATAGTGCTTCTCTTCCTTACATTTAGATGTGACGCCCCAAAACCAAGGTGTCAGTTAATGACATTGACCGTGGAATACTCGTGGATGTCGGGTAACCTGCCCGACATTCACGGCTCGGGTGAGTCTCAGCACATGCGGGGGCTGCGAATGCAAAACTGTCCCGAACGGGTTCCATGATGACCACGAGTGCACATGCGAGTAATATAATGGCAACGGGCTTTGCATCAATACTCACAAAATATCCCGAATACATCAACTATCTACAATAGTTCAAGAGTTAATAAATTACTCTTTATACAAACATATATTAAAATTACCACATTCTAATACATGTTCTACAAAATCAAAGCCTGAGTATTTCTTCATGTGCGGTCCGAGATGCAGGGTTAGCGTCTGCACGACTTTTATGCGCAGAAAATTCGCGACGGGAGTGAAGAGCAAAGCCCGGTAGTGATAATCTCCTAATTTCTCCCCACCTAAGTGCACGCTGCAATGGTCGCATAATCAAACCTTTGGCTGCAGTGTCGTCTGACTATGCACTCACACCTAATTTCTTGGTTACCCGAGTGCATATGGAATGCATGATACAAATTAACGCATTCATGCTAATATATTCACATGCATATATATTAACATAATTAAATCACATAAAACATGTTATGCAAATTCACAATCAATTACACCAAAATTAGCTCACATGGGCTAATTAACAAACACCAATTCATTTTCTAGTAATAACACACAAAATGACCCAAATCTCGGACCCATATAAAACAGGGCACCTTTTGGTCCCTTCACGGTTCATCACCGAATATTATGATACCAAAACACACCACAAAACCGAAGACATCAGTCCCAGAAGCAAAACCAAACCTCAACACCGGTCAGGGTTGCTGAAAATAGTCGAAAATCCTGTCATGGTATCCCAACGGTCGAAAATTCGGCCGAACTATCCGAAAATAGTTCCGAAATTTCCTAAAAATTCCTACACTCAATCCAAAAATTTGAGGACTGGAATTTACGGCCTTTCACGGCCTCTAAGCCAATTCCACAGCCATTAAATGGCCTTTAGGCTAGAAATAACACAAGTAGGAAAATTCCCTACCTCGTGGAGTTTGACGAAACTCCAAGATTTGGTGTCCACGCGTGGCTCGTTACGTAGATCGACTTTGCCTTCGACCAGTGAAAACTCGAGTCCAGATTTTATAAATTTGAAAAGCAGGAGAGAGAAAAAAAAATAAAAAATCATATTCTCTCTCTCCTACGCTTCCTCCTCCCAACACACGGCCTCTGCCCCTTTTGATGATTTTATTTTTCATTTTAATATTATTATAATACTATTATATTATTATTATTATTATTATCATTTTGAATACCTGGTTCATATTGCATCATTCGAGATTGTTTTACTGAAACATTTATTTCTTTTAGGTTCACTTTATTTTAAATGTGAACTTAGCTGAAAATGCATTTCTGACTTAGAGATTTTCTTAAAACCTAGTGCTACAAAGTCGCTGTGACTTATCACCAGGAAAATGCATTAAATAACTACCACTTGTCTCAAAAATTGATGAAAATTTTTCTAGGTCACTAGATTTGTGAGGCAATTTATGACGCTGATCCATTTCGTCATCCGAGATATAAAGAATTTCCGGTTTTCAATCGAAGCCAGTTTGCACTTTTTGAAAAAATTACATTGTCTTCGGGTTTACATTAGAATTAAATGGTTTGTTTGTTTGGTAGATTTTAGGATTAGTTTTAAATCAGTTTTTATTTCATTCAGTGAGTTTTATTCCATATCTATTTGGTGCTCGTAAGTGAAACCACTTGTAATGGGTGCTCAAATTCTAATTAGAGAGAACCTCCAATCCTTGTGGAGTCGATATCTTCTGAGTCCACTTTATTACTTGTATGACCCGTGCACTTGCGGAAAGGGGATGAGTGTTGGTAATACTTTTCATTTCAGTTTTTGAGTACATTTACTTTTTAAAATCAGTTTTTTGAGGATTTTCCACATTCACTTCCTTCGCCAAATTTTAATATATAATACATCACTTGGTCCTTACAAAAGGTTTTTGCTGTGCAGGGACTTAGTTTGGTCATTGGCTGGCAGGTGAATAATTAGTCAACAAGTTTTAGTGTCGTTTATTCGGGATTGCACAGTTCACTTTCTTTCATTGGAAGTTGACATTTTGAAGAATGGGTGTCTTGCTAATTTAGGTAATTTTTATTTTTGGTTCTGATTTGTTTCTTAGCTTTTTTTTTTTTTTTTGTACTTTATTTTCTTTTATTTTTCTTCTTATTTGTGGGGTACTCATGGAGGAGGAATATTCAGAGAAGATAGACTTGCCTCCATAGAAGCCAAGCTTGACTTACTTGTTCATCATTCAAACCAAAGAAGTATGATGGCTCAAACATGGAGCAGAGGAGTATTCTTTGAATGTGGTTTTGGTGATGATCTTGTCTATGAGAACTTCGGGATTGTATGCTGATTATCCCTCAACATATGCCTTATCAAGGAGTTCAAACCCCACATTTCAAGATGAAGAAAGAAGTGTCTCCTATTAAGGAGCAGATTTTTACCTACATGGATGAGAACAAGAAGATGATTAGTCTTCATGAGCAGAAATTTCCAGATTTAGATGCCTTTTAGGACAACACTAATTCTATATTGAAAAATATAGAAGCTTAAGTGGGCCACTTAGTCCAAGCATTCAAGGAAAAAATTTCTAGGATCTCTCCTAGTAATACTTAAACAAATCCCAATTAATGCATTGATACTCCTTTGAGCAATGTGCAAGAACTTCCTGTCCTGAAATCTGTGGAAGAAATTGAAAATGAGCTAGAAATTGAGAACAAGGCACTCCTAAACAACTTAGAGGATGAAGAGCCAAAAAGTGGATGAACTGAAAGTTGAAGAATAAAGTCAAGTAATGGCTATTGAAAACGTCTTGGTGAAGATTGACGCATTTACATTCCTCATGGATTTGGTGACTTGGGGCATTGAAGGGGATTTACAAAATTATTATATATTAAGAAGACCACTTCCTTCCTCAAGCCAAGCATGGATTGACATCAACAAGGGGGAGCTCACCTTTCTTGTGGGTGAGGAGAAAGCAAAGTTCAATCTTCGCTCTTCATTACCTTTGTGACGAGAAAGAACCATGTGTAGAAAATTCTGTAGCTTGCTTCCATCAAAAGGGCACATGTTTGAACAGTCCCCCTTAAGCATAAATGTGTTTGCATTCGCATCACATAAAAGGGACTATTTTGAAGAAATTGTGGTTGAACCACCAACCACAATTAAAGGGGATTATGAGTTTCTTCCCCCCATTCAAATTCTGGAAATCATCTTTAGGCTTCGTAATTATGAAGAGGAAGTGTTGTCAGTGGATGATTGGCTAAATGGAAGCACTAGTACTTTTCCAATGAGTCTAGCTGGACTCTAAAAAATAGAGCAGCTTCTTGGGAGGCAACCTAAGCTAAGTAATAAGGATTTTATCCATTCTTTTTCTATTTTTAGTTTCATTATTTATTTATTTATTTATTTGTTATTTCTTCTTTGGGATAGAAAATTCCATGATGTTTTAACTACGTTTTATTCTTGTTTTAAGAATAAAGTGAGTTTGAAGCTCAACATGTTGTCATGACTAGTTTGCAGGAGCAAAAAACTGTATCGAGGGTAGCATGTGGTGCGAAAATCTTCAAGGTTCTGATGAGAAGTGAGGCGTGGCCTGAAGGAGGTTTAGTTTTTGACTCTCTATTGCCCTCTTACTTAATTACTTCCTTTTGCTTATTGCTAGACATTTAGGACAATGTTCATCCCAAAGTTTGGGGATGTTTATTTTGGTTGAATTATCATGCCACACCCCACATTTGTCACATGATAACTTATGTGACATGATAACCTTAAGGATGAAATTTTCCTATGCTTTTATGGATGATGACTTTGTTTGATGTTTTTCAACTTACATCTTAGTTTAGGTTTATTGAGTTAATTGAGTTTTGCTTGGAGTTGTTGTGATGTCAATGGAGATCATAATTGAACCCTTGAGAAGTGGACAATATTCAAGATAATAGGACTTAATTCTTAATGAGTTAACTCTCTGATAGACTATTTAGTCAATGGTTTCTCAAAATCCATGCACTTGGTCACTAAGTACCCTTATAAAGCAGCTTTTGCTTGGGTTAGAGAAGGTTTATGAGAATCCATCTATCTTTGATCTCCATAGGTTCTAGAACTTGTTTTATTATCTCTTGAGGTGAAATCCTAGGCAGCCAAAACAATCGAAATGATAGGCCATCCTTGGAAAGATTGTGCCTTTGGCTAACCCTATTAATATGTATGCATATTCCTCAGTACCAAAATGTTGAGCCTTAAGAGCGAAAAATTTTATAGAACCAAGTTTGAAGCCAATAACCTTCCTATACATCCTTTGTCCCTAAATTAAAGGAGCAAACTCACCCGTAACATGAGGATCTTGAACATAATTGAAATGTGTGGTGAGGAGCAAGTTCGGGGGAGTTATTTTTCCTATGGCAAAATAACTCCAAATTGGTTGAAATGAGTTAAGTTGAAAATCAAAAGAGGTTGGTAAAAAAAAAGGAGAAAAAGAAGAAGAAAAACAGAAAAATATCAAGTGTAAAAGAAGTAAAAATAGAATAAAAAGTCAAGAAGGAGTGAGTCTAGCCTCGTAGCCTTCCTTCTCTAGAGTAAGTAAATCCTAAGGGGTGTCTCAACATCTGGTACCCTAAGGCCAATTAGTCTGGGAGCTACTGATTTAAAGCTTGCTAAGGGTTGGTAGAAACCTTAAAGGGGTTTTGACTTTGCACCACTCTTATAACCTTGTCTTATAATAAAGGCTTCTTGGTGTTTGTTAAAGAATGCAGAATTTGTGCAAAAAAAAAAGAAGGTAATATTAGGAGTATGGAATGAGATGCACCCAACCAATTTCTAGGGTGTTTGAGAGTGTCACTGTGCTAATGGTGAGAATCAGGATGGAGTAGAAATTTGTCGTGCGAAAAATATGTATGTTTAGGTAAGTTTAGCCCTAAAATGACTACTCAACTACCCCTTACCCAAGCCTTACATTACAAGCCTATAAAGACCTACTTGATCTTGGGAGTTGTGTGTGCCTACATTAGTGGAGAGTGATAAGAACAACAAGCCTATGTAACCTAAATATATTATCTTAGGAGATCCGCGTACTTATCTCAATTCTCATAAACTCATCTAGTTTGCAATTGTTTGGATAGGGGAAGACCACACATACACACACTAGTGAGAACCATGATCTAAATTTGTCTATTATGAGATTACTTCATTATTAAAATAAATAAATTATCTTGATCATATTCTCTATATTCTTGGTAAGGGTAATTCTTGAGACACATATCACATACCCCTTGGCAAACTTGATTACTTAGTTTTTGGTTTAAAAAAAAAGGTGAAATGAACTCTTCTCTTCCATTGCTTGGGGACAAGCAACTTCTTTCTTTTCTTTGCTTGAGGACAAGCAAAACTTAAAGTTTGGGGGTGTTTGATGAGTGTAAAACTCATCTATGTTTTGAGTCCATTTCACATGCTATTTTTGAGTATTTTATATCCAAATTCATGTAAAACTCATAACATTTCCTCTAAACTTGGTTTTTCACGGGATCTTTTGTTGGAAATAATATCAAAGCCTTGTGAATTAGGTTTTAAAATTTTGAAAATCTTATTTTAGAACCCATCTGAAACACATATTAATATCAAGGTGAATATCATATCTATACATTCTTTGTTATAGGAATTTGTTGGCTAGTAGAGGTTGAAACAACTCCTGGACCCGGGGTCTTCAATTCCGCCCTCCTTCCTTGAGGTGTGTGGGCGCAACGGTCAGTCACGGAGATATGCTCTAGGTTTTTTACGCCTATCTTCGCCCGTACTCAACACATGAGGCAAGGGATCTCTAAGGGGAAGAGACTCTCTAGGAGACTAGGGTTTGGAAAAAAACTCCTTTTTTTCCTTTCTCTTTTGGTTTCTCTTCTCTCAAAGACGACCACCACGGAAATATACCTCTGCTCGGGTTTTTATAGACGTTTCAAATCCTTATCAGATAAGAAGCAGATTAATTATATCGAGAAGCGGTCCATGCTCATACGCATATTCACTTATATTTTTTTTTTGTTTTAAGAAAATTGTTTTCTTGATTCATGCATGAGTGGAGCATTCTTGCATATTTTAATGTATTGTGTTTGTGTATGGATGAGGGTCGTTAATTATGGTGTTTGGGTTAGGTTTCTTATTTTCCCTAGATCTTGTGTAAGCCATTAATGGCATAGGAGTTTTATAATTTTTTTGTTATTGGTGGACGGAAGTACACAACGGGCTTGGACATGAAAGATGGGCAGCTTTGGGAATTATGCTTGTTGCAAAAGCCCATTATGTAATTCAATTATTTTCCAAAGGTTGTAATTAGGAGAAATGCCCAAAACACCGGCCCACCTTTATTTATTTATTTACTTTATGTTATCAAATGTATGGTCTGGTCGAGATAACATGCCCATGCATATAACATGTCATACATGAATGCCCACCATATTGTATCATGCATACCATCCTTTAGAAACATGTTCTACTAGGAATGTTTGTTTATTTGCGCTGAATAATAAATTAAATAATGGATATAGTTTAATAGTTAAACTTGGTAATTTCATTAATAACTAATTTGGGCTTGAGTTAATAGTTAGGCCCGTTTAACCTAGATTATTCAATTTTAATAAAATGATTGATTTTGTTAAAAAAGATGGTAAATAAACAATAGGCAAAATAACTTTGGACTTAAAAGTTGTTAATTAGGCCCTTTTCACTTTATGAAGCTAGGTTTACCTAAAGCTGGTTAGGCCAATTAGATTGGATTAGTTTTAACTATGAAGCCTAGGGCCCAATTAGGTGTTAGAACTCTATAACTGTTAATTTAATAGAATTGATTCTTATCACCTAGTGGTTAATTATATAGGATATAATAATTTGCTAGAATTATAAAACATATGATGTTTTACTAGAAAACACATAAAGTTTAAAATATTGAGGTGGGGAGAAGGGCATGTGATAATGTGCCCCTACGGTCTCCATCGTTAGTCCAGCACACATTAGGGTTTAGGTGGCGCCTAGTAGCGCCTTGATTACGATCCTCCCTACGGTGTCCAGGCTAATATCATCGTTTACTTCCTTTGCGATAGGGTTTGGATAATGTATTCCAAGATTGACCTACCTAAGCGAGCAAATCTTGGGTTAAGTTATTTAGAACACAGCTTGATGGGCCACACTAAGAAGATACAATTAAGCGATTAATTGTATCTTGGCCAGAAAACAAAGGTAGTTAATAAATGAGGAAAATATGAGATATTTTGAGTCTCATTTATTAATTTGAATAGTCTCAAGAATTTAATTTATAATTAGTATGACCTACCACAGCGTATATTAATTGTAAGGTTAACACACCTTGAATTAGTATTTTTTTTTGTTTTATGTGTTTAATTTCTATGCATTCATGCATCCACGTTTACTATTCAAAATATATTTGATGTTTCTTCTGCTATGTAATAAATCGTTTTATTTGATAATTTCGGCCAATAATGCGCCTCGAACCCCATAATTGCTTTACTCGCAAATGAATCCTTAATCGAATAATTTTTGTAAAGTGGAAAAGTAATGTTAATATCGTCTCTTTGATGCGAGAACAATAGATTTGTTCTCAACGAGGAATGTCTACTTGAACACACGGCCAATCTTTCGTAGTGTGCGAGAACCATATGAGCGTTTGATTCAAGCTAATAACAAAGCAGGGCTTATATGCTTGCTTGACATGTCGGACCGTGCTTAGGCTAAAACATGAGAGGATTAGGCGCCATTGAGATTATGGATTCCCTCAAAACATGTTCGAGGAAACAATCGAGCGGTTCGTCATGAGTTACTAGAAAGTACATGAGCGAAGATGGTAAGAGTACTCCCTATTCGTGACCATGTTAAGACATGGCTAATCATATAAATGAGGCGAGAGGCGCAGGGCCATAGATGAGCGCACCCAGTGGAGTATAATCTTTGGATTCACTTTCAGCTAATTTCCTTCAATTCACCGGCCCAACTATGGTATAGACAAGGCTGAATTCTGATGTAACCCAGTTCTTGAATGAATTGCAAACCTAAGGCCATCTCGAAGGCAAAGGACTAAAAGGCTGAAGCAAATGTTGCTGAAACGAGGCCTCATCCTCTTCTAACAATAAGAAGAAGAGGAAAGAACAATAAGGGTGCCTCTAACGGGAAGGCCAGAAGAAAGAAGCGGGGCTGCTCCCAAGCAAGCGATAAGAAGAAGGGCTCCAAGAAAGAAACACAAGGAAAATGTTTCCATTATGGGTCGATGGGCATTGGAAGCGTAACAAGTATCTCTCAGAGAGCGAAGGATCAAAAGAAAGGTAAATTGATTCTTGGTTTAGAAAACCAATCGTTGGAAGTTGATAGTCAATCCTAGATAGTGATTAGGTCCACCTAACCATATTTGTTCTTCTTTCCAGATGCTTAGTTCTTCCAGAGAGCTTGCTGATGGGGAGTGCTCGATGGTAGTCGGAAATGGGGCCGACGTGTCGGCAGTTGCAGTGGGAGCTGTTCGTTTAGAATTAGGGAATAAATTTCTTGTTTTGAACAATGTTTATTGCATTCCTGGATTCAGGAGAAATTTGATTTCAGTTTCTAAGTTGTATGAACAATTGTTTACTGTTTCATTTGATAATAATCATATTGTTATTTCCATAAATGGTTTAAACATTTGTCATGCAAATAATGAAAATGGGCTTTACATTTAAGGCGAACTAATGACGCTCCTTAACAAGGCTATTTAGAGTAGAACATCCTAAGCCTAAGAAGCAAAAGATTCTTGATAATGATGACATAGCATTACCTATGGCACCTAAGGTTGTTAGGACATATAAGCTGGATAGGATGCAATTTGGTAAAGGATGGTCTTTAAAAGAGCTAAAAGTTGGCATTCTTCCCGATTACGTGAATCCTGTCACAGGCAAATGACTAAGTCTTTCTCGGTAAGGGCTTTAGGGCAAAGGAACCACTTGAACTTGTACATTCAGATGTGCAGGACCTCTAAATGTCCAAGCTAGGGGCGGTTACGAATACTTCGTCACTTTCATTGACGACTATTCTAGGTACAAGTATGTTTTACTGTCTGAAAATCACGAAACTTTTGGAAAGTTTAAGAGTTCCTAGCGAAGGCGAAAACTGACTAGGTAAATCATTATTATTGCCTTGGTCCGGATCGGTGAATACCTTGTCTGAGAGTTGGGATCACCTAATTGAGCAGCATTGTATTCCGACTCACGACACACAGAATGCCTGAGCGGCGTGGCGAGAAAGAATCGAACAATACTTGACATGGTTAGGTCTATGATGAGCTACTCCTCATTTACACTATCATTACGGAGATATCATGTGCAAGCTGCAGTCCCATTTTGAATGTAGTTTCCCTTTAAGTCTATCGACACACACCCTTAGAGTTATGGGTAGTGCGTAAGCCCGGTTCGTCACCATCGTATATGGGGTGTGCTGACACATATCTTTGAAAGGAAAAGGCGGGAAGCTAGAACCCATAAGCAGTATGTTTGTTGGTTACCCCGAACCTGAGGGAGGTTTGTTAGTCCCTCGAAGATAAGAGAATTATTTGTGTAAACAAATGCTGCCTTTCTTGAAAATGACTACATGACAAACTTCAAACCTCGAGTAAGGTTGTACTGGAAGGAATTACAATCGATCATATCGGACCGAGCCGATGCCGTTCTTGCGGGGAGCGTAACAAAGAGACTCGGATCCACCTCGGGGATGTCATTGCACCTCGACGTAGTGGGGTTTCTAAACAACCAATTCGTTACATAGGAAATTGGGGTGAAGCAAATGTTGTAACCGATACTAGTGATGTGATCCATTGTCATACAGAAGCATGCGATGGATAATCTGATAAGGACAAGTGGCTAACGACCATGGAGACAAAAATGGAATCATGTGTTGATTCGATCAGGAACTTGTAGATCTTCCTAAATTGATCCGGTTTAAATTGGTGCAAATGGATCTATAAGAAAAGAAGTGTGGATGGGAAAGTGGAAATTTCAAAGCACGGCTGAGCGAGGCTATACACAAAAGGAGAGTCGATTATGAAGAGACTTTCTCCCGAGTAGCTATGCTTAAATCCATTCGCATCCTTCTTTCCATTGTCATTTGCTCTTGATTAGAGATATGGAAAATGGGCGTGAAACTGACCTTTTGAATGGTTTATCTTGATGAACATTTATATGATGCAACCGAGGGTTTTCATAGTTGAAGGCGAAGCGAGAAAATGCACTTGAATTTGTGAGTCAATTTATGGGCTTAAGCAGTTTCAAGGTCTTGGAACCTAAGGTTTGATGAGGCAGTCGAAACCTTCGGTTTCGAGAAAATGTTGATGAACCTTGTGAGTACATCGAGAAACAAAGTAATCTTTTTGATTGTTGTACATTAGATATATCCTACTCATTGGGAATGATATAGGATTATTGTCCTAACGTAAAGAAATAAAGCTAGTCGAAAAGTTTCAAATGAAGATTTGGGATGACGAGTTATGTACTTGGGATCTAAATCATAAGGGATCATGAACGAGACTCTTAATATCTCGAAGCATCTTATATTGATAGGTCGCGCTCGGTTCGATGGGGAATTCAAGAAGGGTGGCTTCACCGACCCGACATGGAATTATCCCTCTCTAAGAAGCCGGTGTCCCTCGACACCTCGGGAAGAAAGAGGACATGAGACGGGTTCCCTTCCGCCTCAGAGTAGTGGGTAGCCTCATGTATGCACGTGTGTCTGAGACTAGACATACGCTGTACGATAGGAATTGTCAACCGTTACCAATCAACTACGGGTTGGCGCCTTTGAATTCTGAGTGACACATTCTCAAGTACCTTAGGAGAGCAGAAACTATATGTTGATTTATTAGTCTTGACTGAATCCCATGGATATCTTTGGTCGACTTCATGTCGACGGACGTCGAAGTCGGCGTTTGAGTGATATTCACTCTTGGTGGTGTTGTGGTATCGACATCACAAATTCTACCATGGAAGAATTTGAATATATAGCGACTTGTGGCTTGACTAAAGCGGTGCAGCTCGAGGATTCATTACGGTCTGGAAGTTGTTCCAAATATGGATAAACCCATGATACTGCGTGGCCGATTGGAGTTGTAGCAAACTCAAAGAACGAGTCTGAGAAACATAGGAAATCTTTGATTAAGTCGTGCACGGGGTGACATGTTTGTTATAGAAGATAGCATCGCAAGACAATATGCGGATCCGTTTCACTTAAGGCGTTACGCAAGTCGTTTGAGGCCCTTATAAGGATGGGATTAAAAGACATGTCTCCGCATTAGCTTTAGAAGCGAAGTGGGGGTAGGGATAATAGTGCAACCAAAAGCATGAATTTGTATTTATGTTTTATTAAATTAATAAAAGTGTCGTATTTATTACATTTAGTTATTTTATTGCATAATGTATGAATGACGTAAAAATCTGATTCTTAATGTAACCATAACTGATCTACCAACAGGTTATACACGAGAGGTCGAGGTTATGGATTATAAATCTGTGTGCCAGTAACCATTGAGTGAAGTTTGAGGATCTTCAAATTAAATATTCTTTGAGGCGTTCTCTATCATAGAATGATGACATGTCGGGTCACTAATGTGTGTTTGATAAAGTGGAGGCTCATATATAATAAGATTATATAGAGACCAGGGACTAAGGCGCGGAGTTTTGATTCTTTTAAATACCGTTTGTCTCAGAATTCATGATCACAGCTAGATGATCATATGCGGTCAGTCTCAATCTGAGTGATCATAGACTCTGTTTATGTCAAGCGGAGCTTTTTGAGTCATGGAGTTTAAGCAGTTATGAAATGGAGCCCCGATACTTGTGTGAGGCCCATTGATGTATCACATTGGGAATGTGAACTATGGACATGGAATCCAACCCTTCCCTATGACCAGGACAATCGGTTCCTTAAGTGTGTTGGTTGCAGGCGGAAACGGAGTTTAGCGCTCTAATTTATAACAGGTTTATAAGTGCTTTGTTCACCTAATTAGTTAATGGAACTTGGGATCAGATATAATTAGAAGGGCGAAAACGGTAATTTCACTGAGCTCTAGTTATGAACCACTTCTTGGAGGATAGGCGCATGTAATGATTAATCGATGGACACTCTAAATTTAGAGTAAAATCGATCTTTGTAAGGACAAGAGTTCAATTTCAAGTTTTAGTGGAATAACTGCGAGTGATAAATTAAAATAATTGATTAAAGTTTAATTAATTATTGAATTTATTAGACTTGAAAGTACAGGTCCATAGATCCCCAATTCCACCTCCTATGTTTCTGATGAGCGATTCATGATTTGAATATTGCACTCTTTGTAGTAATTTAAATAGTGAGATTATTTTAAATTACAAATAACAATTAGTTGTTATTTAAGTCGAATTTAATTCGTTTGCTCATTGAATAGGAAAAAATGCGTAAGGGTAATAATATTTGGTGTTATTATATAATTAATTCGTTTCCTTATCGATAAGGATTTGAATTAAATTTTAAATATTATTAATTCATTTCCTTTATCGATAGATTTGAATTTAAGAATATTAAATATAATTATTAGTTTCCTTATCAGATAAAGGAAATGAATTAATAATATTTAAATTTGAATTCAAATCCTTATCGAATGAAGCAGTGATATATAATAACAATTCAAATATTACACTACAATTATTTCACTCAATGAACAGCAGTAAATAAATTTACTAATTGTTATTAATTTAAAATAATCTCATCTGAAGTACTAAAAATTAATTTAACCAAAATCATAAATCATTTAACTATAGCTGCAGTGGGGTGAGACGCTGAATTTCTCAATTTCAACTCCCGACTCAGAGGCCAGTAATTGGTAAACTCTTTGTCAGTATTTTAATTTATTGAATTTCAGGATGTCCACTAAAAAAGCTCTTTGTCACTGCGATATCATTTACTCGAAGAACCCAAATTGTCCCGTATTTGTCGTACATGGGTTCTATCACTCACAGTGTTCTCAGCAGTAGGTGAGCCCGTTTTTAACCTCTAGTCACCTGTCTTGATCCTTAAGTTCCATTGTGCAGGTAACGATTGATTTACCTGAAGCACATTATAGAAACAAGCGCCAACTGTTGATTCGAGCTGGCCCCGCTAAAGAAGACTTATTGCTCCGGCTTCCATAGGATGAACTAATCCTCAGTTCATTCTCGACTACGCTCTATCAATGAGCCTCAAGCATTCTGGCTCGACGGAGCCTTCACTGCGAGGCACAACCCGTAGTGTATAAGCGAGGTCACCGAGGATTGAGCGATCTGCATATGATCATCTAGCGACGCTGTTTGAATTCTTGAGACAACGGTATTTAAGAGCCGGCTACGCCAGGCATGCGTATATGGAGCCTCGGCTATGTGCGCCACGTGAAATGATCTAGGAATGCTTCATTCTCAATGACACGGGCGCGGTAATATTTGTAAACTTCAGTGGTATTAGAGCTGTATGTTATAATCCATGCCTCGATCCTCTTGTGTACTCTTTATTCCCGCAAACTGGGAGCTATGAACCATGTAAATACAGGATTTATAAACGTTCATTGTATTATGCACAAAACTAAATGTAACAAATACGACTTTGCATTTCATAACACCGTGTTCATGCTTACAAAACACTATCCTAACACTATGGAAAGCAAGTGATTTAGTAAGAAAATATGCAAAATAGTTCCAAAAAGAGAGTTAACCAGATGTCTCACAGCAGCGTCATTGGGAAGATGAATTTTTTGTATCATCTGGAGCATCAAAATGCTCAAATCCACTCATGGTTTCATTCTACATTCAAAGATCTTTCCAACGACACCTCACACGCCCAAATCCGAGTTAAAATGAAGAAGTTATGGCCCCAACAAGTTGAAGAAAAAAAACAAGCAATAAGCAAAAACTTTGTCGCAACAAAGTCGAAGGCCGAACTTTAATCGTGACAAAGTTTTATTATCGTGACATTGGCCCAGGTTTGATCGAGAAGCCACAGAAAATTTGTTTAGACTATTTTCAAGCTCATTTGACGCTATGACTATAAATACTTGTTTTTTAGGTTTTTAGGCCAACGGGGAGGTGAGAGAAAACCCCTCATTAGGGTTTCTCTCTCTAAAACCTTCTCTAACCCATTTTTTTAGTTTAGCTTAGGGTTTTGATTTTTAGTAGATCTTAGAGTAGTTTTAGAGCATATTGAAGAGATTTCGGTGCTGCACTCAGAGATTTAAATTTATTTGTTGTTGAGACGAAGATTGAAGCTCAAATCTGGATTTTTCTCTCTCCTTGTCTCTTGATTTCTTTCTTCATTTTCTTACTTGTTGTTTGATTGGTGATGATTGAAATCCAATAATGGAACATTAAACACCCTCTAGGGGTGAGGATTAATTATTGAACATTCAGATTTTCAGATTTTCAATTTATTTTATGGGTTTGAAGACTGGTTTTATATAATTAGTATTGTTCATATAATGAACTGTTCTTAAAATTAGTAGCTTATACCCAAAAAAATGGTTGTATCTTACTCTGATTTCTAGGAGGCCCTCTGAGTGACACAGAGATAGAGATTCCTGAGAGTATAAAGCAGTTACTTAGGGGTTGTTAGATTAATATTATGGAACTAATGAACTCTGAAAAATTAATTTTATAGATCACTAATTTACTCATGGTGTAAGGATTAATTAGATGATATATCAGTTTAATGTTTAGAGGTCTCACATCAATCTGATAGAATGACCTTGATCCTATGTTAGCATAGATCTAATCGAGGAGAGAGAGAACTTTATTAGATTTGATGGCTGAGATACCAATTACATCGGAGAAGGCTTGCGTTATCCACATCTATAGAGCGACAGTCTTTAATCTAGAAAATGGTGTGTGATCTTGGAAAGGAAAAATACTCAATTCTTAGAAAGAGGATTATATCCTATAAGTAACTTATTTGACCCATGTATTTGGAAGGAACATGATTCTCTAATTGGTGAAATGTATAGTGTGTGGAGGAATCCAAGCTATACTACATTTCTATTGGACAAATCCAGCATTCAACTCACAAATGTTGCGCTTTCAAGGAAATGCAAACTGATCGTTAAATGATTATCACTATCCCTAGTGCTTCTCTTCATACATTTTAGAATTAAGTAGTTGTTTGTTTAGTAGATTTTAGGATTAGTTTTAAATCGGTTTTTATTTCATTAAATTGATTTATTCCACATCCTATTTGGTGCGCCTAAATAGTGAAGAGCGCATGTCGGGGTGCTCAAATTCGATTAAAGAGAACCTCCAATCCTCGTAGTGCGATATACGAACCACAGAGTCCACCTTATTACTTGTATGACTTGTGCACTTGCAAAAAGGGGATGAGTGTTGGTAATACTTTTCATTTCAGTTTTTGAGTACTTACTTTTTAAAATCATTTTTTTGAGTATTTTCCACATTCAGTTCATTGGCCAAATTTTCATATATAATACATCATTTGGTCCTTAGAAGTTTTTTGCGTCATTGCCAGGGACTTAATTTAGTCATTGGTAGACGTGTCAGAAAAATTGGTCAAAAAGAGGCTTAAAAGAGCCCGACAGTAATTACTGTTGACTCTCCTGAACGAGTCTCTCATGCCCTACTGGCTTAGGAGGATGCCCCCCAGGCGCTTCCAAGGAGGCTTGTGCATCTCTGGAGGATGGGGCTTCAGTTGGAGGACCTCCCAAAGCTGATAAAGCTGTATGTAACATCCGATGCGCTACTAGTACTTTTACTTTTACGATATATTCAAAAGACTAATACAAATACAAATACATTTTCAATACCGTAGCTCTATGCTACTTGTGCTTTGATAATATTCAAATCCAATTGCAATTTTTTTCATTTAAGACACATTTCAAATGCTCATTTTGTAAAGGATAACCTTGTGAACATATATACGTAAACATAATTTTAACTTAAAGGAAGCCCATCATTTTGTTTTCAATACACATTTTCCATTAAATATGGCATTACATGCCCATTTAGTCCATTTACCTTTATACATTACGGCACTATATCTTGTTTTCAATACCAAAATATTTACAAAACAAAATCAGAGTTCACTTTTCGAATTATAGTTTCAATACAAAAATAGTCAAATTAAATTCATGTATGCGTATGACGGAGCTTTACTTATCTTCCGTGTGGCTTTGACGATGACTCTGAATCTCAGCGGCCCTTGCCTTTGTACCTTTTCTCTCGGTACCTGCGCGATGATAAAACAACACGCTAAGCATTTTCATGCTTAGTGGTTCTATATAGTTCTCTCTTCCATTTCAGTTTAATACAAATCATGCAATTTTCTAAACAATGCTTTTTAACCTTTTTGAATGATCAATGCAATACAATACATATATTCATTTCATACAAATTCATTTATAGTTACATTGATCATTCCAAATATGCACTTTCATATGCAATAAATCATTCAAAACACAAATCATGCATTTTACAATTTTCTTATCATTTCAATTTGCCCTTAAACGAATTTAACCTATGCTTTCGGTGCATAGGATAACAGAATCACTAGCACGGTCCCACTAGGCTGTAGGCCTGTATAAAAACATTTTGTTTTATAACCGCGATCTGATCATTTTGGTGCTGACTAGTTATTAAAGTGGTCGTGAACACTACCGATACTATCCCGCTGGGTGTTAAGACCAAATTGTATATGCAAATTTACGACACTATCACCAAAGGAATATTATCTAATCCCCGGCAACGACGCCAAAAACTTGATAAGACCAAATTGTAACTTGTATACTCATAAGAAGGATTGTTTTTTCATTGAACTCATTTAAAGATTTAGTTTGGTCTTAAACACTGCAAGTGCATAGATCGTAAAAGTAATAAAGTGGACCTATAAGTCCAGATATCGTTCCCACAGATATTGAAAAGAATTTAAACTTCAACTACCCCAACTACTCAAGTTCTATACTATTTGAACTTCCATTTCAGAGTAAATTTAGTAACCTAATAAGAATTTTAATAACTGAAATCCTACACTTAAAATAAAGGGAAAAATTTAAATCCTAACTATAAACTGGACTGAACCAGATTATTGTTGGAAGTAGACACGGGGATTTCACTATTGTGAAATTATCAATTCTTGCATCATAATCTCTTCTACTTTCCCTTTGAGTTGGATTAAGATTTGTCGAGAGCGAGGTAGTATAGTTTAGTTCACTCCTGCAACCATACCTTTCGTTGAGTAGAGATTCATGTTCATTTCTGAATCATGATTCTAATCAATTACTTGTAATGAGAATTTCTCTATAAGATCTGGGTATTTTTCTTTTCCAATACTTCATACCCATTTCTTATGACTGCAGATTTCTTGCTTCCCAAGATAGGACAATTGCTAGGTTCCTATAAAATGAATGGTGTCTCATCCTTAAGATCTGAAAGAGTTTTCCCTTTCCTTGATTAGATTTCAGCTAACACGTAATCAAGATCATTCCTTCAGACCAAGGAGAGATCTCTAATTGATTAAATTGATATATCGCTCAACCCTTCTCAAACCAAAATCAAATTGAGTATTTATCTAAGTAACCTTTTAGAGCTCATTAGTTCTTCAATATTAGTCTAGCATACCCTCAAGTAACTAATCTAAGCTCTCATGAATCTCCATCTCTGTGTTACTCAGAGGGCCTCCTGAAAATCAGAGTCAGACAATGGTCCTTTCATGGGTATAAGCTACTAAAATTAGGAACAATTAATTTCAAGAACGAAACACCATTTAAATAAATTCAAAAATTATTTCGGGAAATTTTCTTCACATTGTGCGAAAAGACCATAACAACATCAACTCTATCCCGGCCGAGTTATGTTCTCAAAAAGCTGGATTACAATGTACACTTGAAATACAGTCAAGAAAATTCCAAGCGTATGCGCAATCAAGCGAAGAAATGAGTTCCATCTTTTTGTACGGGTTCATTGAATTCAAACGATGTCGTAAATGAAATTCGGGATTTAAATTCAACTTCAAAAACTTTTGAACAATTTCACGTTGAGATCCAATTAAACAAATCAAAATCCCACATAAATCTAATCTGAAGAAAAGAAAAAAATAAAAGAAAGAAAAATATAATCTGAAAGAGTCCCTCGGGCTCCCCAGGTACTACGGTTTGTTCAATGTTAGTGGCCCACTTTTGTTTTTCTGTCGTTTCTATTTATAGAGCCCTAAAAGTTTGGGCCCTAAAATTAAGGCTATGTGTGAAACCCTAAAAATTATGGCCCAGATTGTCTTCTCTGTCGCGACCTATAATTTTTCTCGCAACAGAGTTTTATGTCTTTGTTGTAGGTCTTTGTTGCAAGTATGCAGTCGTCTGTCGTGACTTGAAGATCTTGTGCTCCTTTTGCTTTGGTGTGACAGCGTATTTTGTTAAAGACAATCTTCTTTCTTTCCAGTATGATAACTCTGTCATGACCAGTTTCCGCTGCCAGCGACAATATTGTGGCCATTCCTCGAAAACGAGTTCTATACGCAGCTTGCCGATAATCGTAGCCATAACATAGTTTCCGGTCACGTACGCGAGTTGTTGGTATCGCGACAAGTTTTTCATATCGCGACGAGCATCTTTGACCGGGTTATATTGCAACACTATTTTGTATTATACGTATTTCTGCTTAGCCAAGTGCATCGCAGCGAGCTATTTACCAACGACCTTGAATTCTTCATTGCGGCTTTATTTACGATGTTGCAACATGACTTCTTGGTGTTGTCAATATTTGTTGTCGCGACCCAGTTTTCATGCCATGACAAGACTCGTCTGTGTTCAACTTACTCGTGCTATCGCGACCCAGTTTGTTATGTCGCGACAGGACTTCTTTGCATTGTGTTGAATCCTCTATCGTGACCTAGAAGTTGTGTCGCGACCTCATTTCTCTCTGTTAAGCTTATTTCTATGTTGCGACATTAAAGATCAATGTTGCGACATAGACTTATCTCCTCAGCTTGAAGTATGTTGCAACATTGGGTTCCTTGTTAAGACCAGGTCAGTTCAACCAGTAAGCGTTACCAGTCGTGACATAAATTTTCTTGTTGCGAAGGAACTTCTTCTTTCAGTGCTCTCTTCTGTCTCATCCAGCTCCTTCATGTTGCAAGAGTCAGTGTCATGATAGAGTAGATTCTATCGCGACATAGATTATGACTTCTGGTTTTCCATTATGTCGCAACATAACTGATCTTTGTCTCATCTGGTTTCTTTCCATTTCCTGTCGCGACACTCTGTTCTTTTGTTGAGACATAGCTCATCAACCAATTTTTAGATCTTCTGTTGCGACACTGAAATTATTGTTGTGACACGATTCTCGCCCATTTGTAGACGTTTGTACTTAACCAGAAAGTTTAATCGCGATAGAAATTTATTGCAAATGGCATTTTCTCTTCTTTCTTCTTTGGAAATCCCTACATTTTTGAATTAATACAAAAAACACAAGATTTGCAAATATTCCATAATTTGGTATTAAACGACTCTAAAAATACTAAAAACAAGCGGAAAAATGGATTAAAAATATATGAGTTTAATACTTTCATCAACGAATTCTGGATCGAGATTGATGACACATCGATACGTTCATTCGCGATCTTGCTAATTTGATACTTATTGGTATGTCAATCTATCTAAGCTTCAATTTAACTTAGGTTAATATTCTATTAAGGGCTTTCAAATCATTCATGGAAAAATACAGTATAGTATGTACATTTATACAAACAATTCATTTTCAATACTTATGCAATTTTTCATATGCAAATCATTTCACAATCAATTAAAACAAATCAATATTCTTTTTCTTATAAATCATTTCGGCAATTCAAATCATTTTGTAATCGTTCAAACACTTTGGAATTAGAGAGAGAAATTGGGGGAACAACTCCAAAATGGAAACAAAAGAAGTCGGCAGACAAACCAAAAAACTTGTTGCCAGTTCTAATCCTGAGAATCTCAATCGGTCGGGCTTTCCTCCTCGTCAGCCCCTATTCCCGATACAATTAACAATCATATTATTAGTCGGGTATTCTAGGAGTTATTGGGTTGCTTCCCTGCCGCTCCCTTTCCATACATTCTTCCTTTCTTTAGAAAATCCTTAACATTTGTTTTAGGCATTGTTATGCCTCATTTTTAATCCTATGTGTGGGTTATGGGACGCCCACATGGTTCACTTACACTTAGGGATATTCGAAAAAATTCAACAAGCTTACCATACAACCAAGTAATTAGTACACTTTATTGCCTGATCAAGTTTTTTAGAAAATATTTGAGAATAAATTTCCATTGAATGGCATATGGTTAGATTCTAGATTCAAATAGCTTTCCGTAGAGTCCAAGAACGCACAAATCGGAGTTCGAACGAAAAAGTTAAGGTCGATTGAAGTTTGGTGCAAAATTCGGATGCAGGGCTCTGCGAAATTTCAGAGGGCTGCGAAATTTTTTCGCAAGGGTTGCGAATTTTTGCAGGTTTGCAAAACTTTCCTGCATTCTCTATTTTTGTTTTCTTTTCCTCTTTTTCATGTTTAATCCACTTGAAAACAGTTATTAAACACTCAAATCAGTTTGTTTGAGGTTCAAAACAAAACACATAAACATATTTCATCTCAACATTCAGTTTAGACAAATCAAACACAAAACTAAACTAAGAAGAGACGTAGGAATAACAACGAGAAAATCGGTTCCTGGTTTCGATTAAGTTGATTTCTACCCCAAATACACTAAGGCTTTTCTATAGATCTAGAATTTTAGTTCTGATTTACCTTACAAGAAGGCGAAAACCCTAGTTTTCTTAGCCTGGCCGGCCTAGCCACAACTCCCTCACCATGGATCGTCCTTGATTTCTCGGCTTAGGCAAGATCAGGTCTAGGGTTTAGGCCCGGATACAAAAGCGACTTGAAGGTGGGAAATCCAGTGATTTCGGCTCCCTCAAAGTGGAAATTAGAAGAAATTTGTGCGTGAGAGAGAGATGAGTAGATTGAGATAATGAGGGAATGAGAGAAATATCTCTCAAGGACCAATATTTGGTCTTTTAATCCTAATTCTTCTCTAAGCCTTGTTTGGCTACATACTAATTCTCATTTTTCTCACTTTAAGCCATTTCACTTTCATTTTCCTTCATTTCATTTCATTTCATTTAACATTATCTCATTTGACCCTTAAGTCCCTCATTTGACATTTTACCAAATTTGTTGTCTCTATAAAAATTTTGGGTTTTATCATTTTTGGTTTCCCGGTCATTCTTGAAAAATATAATTTAATTTATTTTACACCCAGACATGTTATAACTTGTTAGAGAGGTATTTTCGAGCGTTGTTGTAAGTGAGGCCCACACTACGAAGGCGACCATTGGTCCGCCACTACAGGCTAGACGGTCCAATCTTGCAACTCCTTGCGCCCGTAAAGCAAGGCTACTCGATAGGTTGATGCTAGGCTCATTTGTTAAGCTAATGAAGTGAGGCCATCCTTCGGTGGACACGTCGACTCCTAGTCCAGATGAAGTCCGTTCAATTATTGACCGTTGGAACCCCTTTAAAAAGAGGGACTCTTCTACTGCACATATACGATCTCCAGTCTCCTTCGAATACCGGTGGCGGCTCGTGGTGAGGAGTATTTCATTCCCTTCCCCAGCTACATGGATAAGACATCCTACTAGCGTGTGGCTAAGGACGGGATGTTTATTCACAACCATGACTTTGACAGGCAACTATATAACACCCCGAATTATACCTTAATAGTTTTATTATATGTTTAGGATATAATAAAAGTCAAATTTGTAAATATCGGAAATTTAAGTGTGAAAAATGATATTACTGGGATTTTTGAAGAAGTAAATGTGATAATGGTAAATTGTCAAATTAGGGACTCAAAGGACATAAGTTAAAAAGATTATATGTTCAAGTAGGAATAATGATAAGTTGATATGCAATTGAAAGAAAGATAAAGGACTAAAATGCAAGGGCTAAGAAAAATGAGGGCAAATTTCATTAAAAGAACAAATGGGTATTTGAGAGAAGATATTTTCTCCTTTTTACTTAGAGAGACTTAAGGCATACAGGTTGTGGGAGAGAAGAGCCAAATTTTGGGTTGCCTTCTCTTCAATTGCTTTGGAGTTCTACTTGATCAAGAGAAGAAGGGAATAAAAGAACTAAGTGGAGGTCCCAAGAGAATCAAGGTATGGAACTCTCCCATTTGTAAGCTAGGAAATTATCCTAACTCCCTCTTTGTCTATGTTTGGGTTAAAAAAACCCTAACTCTCATTATAAAGGTATTTTTGGTTGGTTTAAGTCAATTTTGTGGTTGGTTTTAAGTTTGTTTTGTTTTGTATTTGAACTTGTTCGGTGAAATAGGGCAAAATTTCCCATTTCGGTTTATTTCGACACCCGCCCAGCCTGGGTGAAGGGTGATCGCCTAAGCTGACCTAGGCGAAGTCACATTCTAGGCGGGCAGAAGCCCCGAAATTTCTAGTTTCTACCTCGCACGAATGAGGCCCTTACGTGGATCCCCAAGCCCAAGGTCCGTTGACTAATCGTCAACCCGTGGAAATACCCGTGGATATCGTATAGTTCGGCACCCACGCTGTCTAATCCCATTAATTGGGATCCATTCATCGAGTCCTAGGTAATTACATACCTACGCCTTGACACCAAGCTGTGAAGCGAGGGTCAAAATTTCTTGTGGATATCGTGTGTCTCGATACCACACTGTCCAAGCCCATTTACCGAGATATGTTTAGCCACATTCAATAAACTTTTTATGTCATTTTCAAAACATATTAACTGTGAGTTTAATTTCAAACTCTATTACATACACAATCATATGCCAAAACTAGTTCTTTCCAAAGTTTTACAAAAAGAACTATACTCGCCATAGGTCAAACTTTCTTCCAACCTCTAGAGCCTCGAATGAGGCAGATCCTTTGGTGCATACCACACGCACCTAAAATGTTTTTGTGATGCCCTAAAGCGGGATGTCCTAGTTAACAACCATTCGTCAGCGGAATATTAGTGGTGTCGAGCTTGAACACCACTCATGAAAATCGAGGCGAGAGTCTCCTTTGTATAGGAGCTCTACCCGAATTACACTATTGTCCCAACAATTACTCTTGACCACGGGCCCATATACAATTAAAATGAATAAAAATGGCCACATGGGCCTGTGCATCAATACTCACTAAATACATATCAACTATATAACATAGTTTAAGAGTTATTACACTACTCTTAACCAAAACAAATATCAAAATTTACAATTTTAATACATGTTCTACAAAATGAATACCAAAGCCACAACCCGGCTTTCTTCTAAAATGCGGCCTCTAGTGAGTGCCGTCCTCTTGTACACTCCTATACCCTAAATAAGAGATCTTCTGACAGTGGGTGAGCAATGCCCAAGAGATAATTTCCTACATGGGTTACTCCCACCTTAAGTGCACATGCTCATGGCAAACAATCACACTCGCTAAATACATGATCCCACTCAATGCGTCTACACGCCCCAATCCCATGTCTCGAGTCCTCACCGACTCCCTCACACATGCCTCAGCCAAATGCGAGTAAAATTACAGTTTTCAAAACAAAATCTTTTTGTTCTCGAAAACACACTACCGAGTTTCGGTAAAATTTATTAGACAACCCACAGAGGCGAATCTGTTGGATAACCCTCCGAAACAATTCATGGTCCGACGTAATTTGGTTCGACAATCTCCCAACACACCGGAAAATCTTCCATCGAAATTCCTTTCACAATATTTTCCTTTTTATTTTGTTTCATGTCATGCACTCACTCTAATATTCTAGTGGTGCCCTGCTGCATATGGAATGTACTATGCCAATCCTAACAACTCATGCTAATATATAAAACATGTATATTAACATAATTAATCTCACATAATTCATGCTATTAAATTCACATCAATACCAAAATTAGCTCATGGCTAATTAACAAATACAAGCAATTCATTTTAAATCCTACCAACAATACAAAAATCACACCAAAGAACGTGGAATGTGCTGAAACCTCAGTCAAGTAATCGTTCACGCACCACCAGTGGATTTCTTTACTCGCCTCCAAAGCTTTCTGAGATTGACAAACACCGGCCTTCTAGGCCTCAAAATCCTCATCCATAAAATGCCTCGCCTAAATAATAAACCAAGTAGGAAAAGATTCTACCTCTTGGAGTTGTCGGAATCTAATAAAATCGTGTCCACGCCAGAGCTCCCCAACCAGAATGCCTTTTACTTACCTGCTGAACCGACGGTCCGAACAGCGGAAAATCTAGAGAGAAGGCACTTTCTCTCTCTCTAAAAACTCAAACCAACCCTCACTGCCGATTTTTGCTTTCCAATGGAGAAGATGACTATTCCTTTTTTTTGTTTTATTCACTTAACATTTCAATAATTCTCATCTTGTCCTTTTGTCTTGATTTTTGACACATGGCTTAATCCATACCATTCATTTCCATCATCTCACTAATCATGCAACATGTGTCACATGGGTACATGTAGTAGGTGACTTTTGTCACATCACATGTCTCTCACATGCAGTTTTACGGCACCCGACACCCGGTGCCTCGAAAAACGTGAAATTTCGACTGTCTCAAAATTCGACAAATTTCGACATGGTAGCTAGATTTCGCAAAACAATTCCAACGGTGAAGTCCGTTTCGTCATCCGAGATCTAGAAAATTTTCGGATTTTGACCGAAATTACCATTTTACCATTTTTCAAAAAATTATAATTTTCTCGGGTTTACATTCTCCCCTCCTTAAAAAGAATTTCGTCCCGAAATTCTGGACAATCACAACAAATCACATGCATATGCAACGCACTATACCATGCATGTAAAGTAGTCATTTAAGTACTAAACGACTAAACCACATACCTTCATCCTTAAACAAGAAGGGATAGGTGGCCCGCATCGTGTCCTCGCGCTCCCACGTTGACTCCTCCACTCCACGGTGCTGCCATAGCACCCTCACTAGCCTCACGGTCTTGCGTCGCAAAACCTGATCCCTGCTATCCATAATGCACACTGGTCCCTCCTCGAAGGTCCCATCCGTGTCAACCTCAATCTCTCCCCAATCTACCATACGAGTCGGATCCGAGTGTACCTCCGGGCTGGAGACATAAAAATACCCCGTGGACACCTGACATGTTACGGTAAAGCCAACCGGCACGCCATGCTGCCTACCCTCTCGAGTATCTCGAAGGGCCCAATAAACCTCAGCGATAGCTTCCCGCGCTTGCCGAACCTGACCACTCCTCTCTTAGGCACCACCTTCAAGAAGACATGATCACCAACCTCGAACTCTAAGGGTCAACGTCGTACATCAGCATAGCTCTTCTACCGGCTTTGAGCCGTGAGAAGACGTTGTCGTATCAAGCTCACCTTCTTTGAGGTGTATCTAATCAGATCAGACCGCGGGTGGAGCTCTCTCCCAATTCTACCCAACATATCGGTGATCTGCATGGCCTCCCATACAATGCCTCATATGGTGCCATATGTATGCTCTCCTAATAACTGTTGTTGTAGGCGAATTCTACTAAGGGCAAATGCCCTTCCTAGCTACCCTTATGATCTAGGACGCATGCTCGCAGCATGTCCTCTAATAATTGTGATAGTCCCTTTCCCGACTCGACCATCCGCTTCGTTGTGCGAAAGCCTGCATCACGGTCACCGTAGCCCATAATCTTTTGGAAACTCTTCCAAAAGTGCGTTGTAAACCTCAGGTCTCTATCCGATACTATGGTTACTGGTACTCCATGTAACCGAACTATCTCTCGAATGTACAATTGGCAGAATCTCTCCAATGTGAAGGTCATCCGCACGGCTAGAAAATGTGCCGACTTTGTGAGCCGGTTCACTATCACCCATACCGCATCATGCCCTTGCGGTGTCCGTGGCAAGCAATGCATAAACCATCGCGATTGCTCCCACCTCCACTCACCCACCTCTAATGGCCGGCGTAGCCCCTGCTGGCTATGGTGCTCAAATTTTTAACTCCGTTGACATGTGAGACATCGTCAAACAAAGTCCCCTACGTGTCTCTTCATCCTACTCCGCAGTATCGGGCAACAAAAGATCCTGTACATCTTCGTACACTGATGCACTCCGCAAATCGAGAGCAAAGTGAAACTCCCGAGAATCTCCTGAACAACTCGGTCAACTAGGGAACCACTACCCGTCCTCTATATCAAGACTACCATCTACGTGGACGGTCCAAATTTTCGTAACTCAGACCTAATCAGACCTGGTCCTCGATGGACACTCCATTCCCGCCTGGCCCTGCCCCTAGGACTCAACAATTCCACTCACGTAGACGGTAGCTACTAAACTCCCAACCCGCACTCAGCCTACTCTCACTGCATCAGAACCCAAACTATCCTAATAATCTCGAAAGCATATGCCACTCCCGGGAAGCTATACTAGCCAATGCCCTCGCGGACTCCACCTAGCGCATCGCCCAATTACATTCCTCGCCCTTTACTAGGTGGTAATGCAAAGTGAAGTCATAATCCTCTAGGAACTCCATCCATCCGTGTTGCCTCATATTGAGGTCCCGTTGCATGAAAATATATCAGGACTTTTATGGTCCGAGTACACCTCGAACTCTCGCCATATAAGGGCGCCCAAATCTTCAAGGCGAAGACTACTTACAAGAACCCACATCGTGTGTGCAATTCGCTTCATGATTCTTCAACTGTCGGGAACCATAAGCTACCACCCTCCTAGACTGCATCAAAACACATCCCAGTCCGGCCCTCAAGGCATCACAATACACTGTGTACTCCTGTCCCCTATTCGGGACTATCAAGATAGGAGCAGTAGTAAGCCTCCTCTTCAACTCCTGGAATGCCTCCTCGCATCGGTCATCTCAATCAAACTTGACCTCCTTCCAAGTCAATCTCGTCATAGGTGCCGCTTAATCTGGAGAAAATCTCAATGACCTCCGTAGCACTCCAGCCATCCCCAAAACTACGTATCTCAAGACCGACTTCGCCTCTCCTAACTCATCACGGCCTTAAACTTCTCCTCGTGCGTCCACCGACACGCCCGATGTCGACACCACGTGTCCCAAAATCTCACCTCAAAGCAGCTTCAAACCTCGCACTTACTAAACTTCATGCATGTACCTGATGGTCTCTCAGCAACCGTGAAACGATCCCCTCGCGGATATCATGCTCCCACTGACCGAGCATCGCAAACGTCATCCACGAAGACTACGACAAACTCGATCTAGATAGGGTCGAATACCCTATGCATGAGGTCTGGGCGAATGCCGTCGCGCATTCACAATCCAAAGGGCATCACCGTGAACTCAAAGTGCCCATAACATGTCCTCGAACGCCGTCTTAGGGATATATGTCCCCAACCCTCAGCCGATAGTAACCAAAGTGAGAAGGCCTATTTCAAGTAGACTCAAGGCTCCTCTCAACTTTGTCAAACAACCATCAATCTGCAATGCGGCACCATTCTCACTGATCCTGCTCAACCCACTAGTCAACACGCCATGGTCTTGTCCTTCCTTTTTTCAAACAAGACCGAGCCCAATGGTGAAGTGCTCTGCCTCATCGAACCCCTCATTCAAAGAATCCCTTTAGCCTTGGTTCTGGAAGTTCTTGAAATCCCATCAAGTTCCATCCTATGCGGAGTCATAGAGATGGGCAAAGTACCAGGGTGCAACTCGATGTCGAAGTCTACAACCCTCTACAGAGGCAATCCCGATAGCTCATCCAGAAAAACATCGTCATACTAGCAAACTACTCGAGAAATTCAAGTCCTGTCTCACCGTCTTCCATGCAGGCAGCTCTGCTAAACAACCCACTCAACTCTCGACACCTAGACTGCATTAATCGTCTGGGGGAAATGACATGCTTCGGTCTCCTCGAAATACAACACGAGTACTGGGCCCTATGTAAGCTGTAACCCTATTCTCACAATCGATAAAGACCCCCGTAAGTCACGCCCAATCCATCTCCTAAGGATGACGTCGAACTCTGACATGTCCATGACCCCTAGTCCACCGTGAGTGGGACTCGAAGATCTATAACTCGCAGAACCACGAAGATATCATCCCTATCCTCGCCCTATCCTGTGGAGAACTCATACATGGGCCCCGGCACCCTCAACCCTAAGCTCAACTCTATCAGACTAATGCAAAGAATGAATGAATGCGACGCACCTGAATCAAATAACACTCTTCGCCCCATAAAGTAGATAGCAAAAACGCACTTCTATATGATCGGTTGATCCGTCGACTCGCCCAGAGGTGTGATGGCTGTGACACGCCTGAACCCCCGACGCCCCGCTCCCGTGGCCTCATCCTCGCCTCTCGCCTATAACCTAGCCTCTCTAAGATGCCCGTAACGGAGGTGCCCGTGTGCCTTGAACCGATGATGGCCTCTCTGGCCTATACTAGGCTGTGGAGGAATATATTGTATCCTCTCCTACCCTACCACTGACTGGTACTGCGCTGTCCTGAAACCCTGGGATCCCTATCACTGGGGGCAATCCCTCCTGATATGTCCGGGTTGTTGGCAATGGTAGCACACCATCTGCCCAGCCTGACTGGCAACTCTGATCTGCACCGATCTCGATGGTCGTGGCCTCGGAACCCACTCGAACCAAGCTCGCTTCTTCGAACTAGAAGAAGATCGACTCTTCTTCCTCTCAAGCATTAACACCCGCATCCCGAGTGCTCCGAGCATCCTCGATCTCTCTCTATGGTCAGGTTATCCCAACCATGGAGTCCATGTCCCGTAGGCGAAGTCTTACAATCCGCCTCACAGATAAAATCTCCAATTTCATTCTCAATCTCTTGACCTTGGCCATGTCCGTGGCCACGTAGTCATCAGCAAAACGGGCTAGCTCCGTGAATCTAGCCACATACTCAATCACAGTCATCGTCCCCTGCTTTAGCTCTAGAAACTCCTGAGCCTTGGCGTGGCAAATAGTGTCCGAAAAATACTTGCCCATGAAAAGATCATGGAACTCTGCCCAAGTCATTGCCTCTAGATCTCTAGAGGTCTCAGCCTGGGCCCACCATACTGGGCCTCACTTCTAAATTAATGCAGCCTTGGCCCGATCCCTGGTCGTATTAAAGGCGATCTTCATAGCCTCCAAAACCTTCTCAACCTGCACAAACCAATGGTCCCGCCACCTCATCTGATCTCCTCCCGTGAATATCTGAGATAATGTGCCTGAACCGAAGGCTACTGACTCCTCCCTCGTCACCATTGCACTAGCCCCGCGGCAATAGCACACCGCAATACCTACAAATTCAAAGAAAAAGCCTGTTGGTCAAACACCGGTGGTGCTCGCTGGGCACCCCTCATGACGACCCCACGTCCCTCGCCCCTCAACTAGCCATCTACACTTGTCAAATGGTAAGTTAATATTCAAATTCCGCACTTCTCTCTCTCTCCTCTCTCTCTCTCTCTCTCTCTCTCTCCTCTCAGGTATAAACACAACCCCGAGACACTATCTTCACACAATTAAAAAATATTTCTCAGCACACAATGTCCATGCATTCATAGGTAATGCAAGACCATAATTTCATATATTAAATCATATTCAACAACAAAAATTTTATTTTATTTTATTTTAAAAATATTTTATTTTATTTTATTTATTTTTATTTTTTTCAACCTTGTGAACAGTGTCCCCAAACAAAGGACTTAACAAAGGTATCGAGTCAAAACCGAAGCCTGAGTGCAATGGGGCAGACCCACCCTCGGCCCGTGTCGCACAGCCGCTGCGACGCGACTTTTGGCCCAGTCATACAAGACAAACGCCATGTCGTGGCGCACACTGGGCCTTGTCGTGGCCATGCCCAGCCCGTATCGCTACTGCGCCCTACTGTCGTGGCGTGGCCTGTCCGCGAACCGCCAAGCAAGGCAGACGCATCGGGCCGCCGGTACGCCGTCGTAGCGCCGCATTCGCAAGTCCCGCCAGCCGCAAGGTCGCAGCCACCCTAGGCGCCGTGATCGCAAGGCGTTGCCGCTCATATCGCAGGCCATGTCGCGCCCTCGTGACGCGACACACCCCATTGACCTAGCCCGCACGCCCGCGCCACCCGCCTCGCCGCAGCTGCCGTGCCGCGCCTCTCGCCGCGCCGCAAAGCCGAGTCCTCAGCCGACCGCCGCACGCACGCCGTAGATCGCCACTTAACGCCACCATATCGCGATCATCCCACCGTGATCGCGGACCCGTGGCCGCCCCGCCAAGATAAACTTTGTACCGCAAAGATCCTCACTCGCTTGCCGAGCGCTGCCGCGCTGCGATTGCCGCAGGCCTCCGACCGCGTAGCACGCGACGCCGATCGTATCATGGCCATGCCGGGCCGTGTCGCGTTCTCCCGGGCGTGCTTCGTGCCTCCGCGGCTGTTGTTAGCTCGCCAGGTCATAATACAAATTTCAGACGTGGACTAATTTTAGAAAATGGGCAGCTCCAATTCCACCCAAAGAACTTTCCCTTTTTCTCTCATTATTTTTTTTCTTTGTCTAGCCACTGAAGACCACTCAAAAAAAAAAAAAAATTCATTTTCCAATAGAATCAAAAAAGATTATTTTAAATATTTTTTTCCTTGCTTTACACTAATTTGAACTAAATTTAAAAAATTCTCTCAACACATTTTTTTTCCCAAGTATTCACTAAGCACACAATCACACAAATATACCACACACAATCCATAGTTAATAACAAATCATGTTATACAATACCATATTCACAATAAAACACAATGCATGCAAGGTTCTAATCTCGTCCCATGACAAATTAGGTAATCACATACCTAAGTTTCACACCCACCAGCCTCCCAAGGTAATCAAGCAATTTTAGCTCGACATTGCTGTAGATCGCCAAAACCGTATCATGATGTCCTGCCAATCAGTGCCTGGATGCCTGCAACTGGCTACAACAGTGCACCAAGAGTTCCTCAAAGAGTTTCACCGGCAATGCCAATCAACTCACAATCATCAATTCACTCCACTAAGTCCATATACAATTAAAATGAGTAAAATTGTCGTATCCATAATCAATGATATCCACTTCAACATATTTAAACTATATAATATAGTTCAAAGAGTTATTAATAACTAATCAAAAATATTCAAAACTACAATTTTAGACATCGTCTACAAAACAAATACAGATCGCTGTCTTAAAATGTACCTCTAATGATGTGTCTTCTATAACACTCCTCACTCAAATAATGATCCCCACAGAAACAATATTAATCGTCCAAGAGATTATACTCCTCACATAAATCATCTCCTCCCACCTATGAGTTAAAGAACATGAAAACAATCACACCTAATGAATGAGAAGATCATCTCATACAAGAACTGAACATCCTACTGATATCTGAGTCTTATACCCTCTTCATACATTAATTAAATAAATAGTGGAATTACATTTTCTTAACAAAGTTTTTATCAGAAATATCATCCTGGTTTCGCAAATTATCGACAAACTTCCAGATAACTGCCGACAACCCTCCCAAAACACCATGGACCCTCCCATCACATGAATTGTCGACAACTCCAACATGGTCTTCCAAAACCCTCCATCAAATTTTCTCACGAAGATTTTCTATTTTCATGTCACACCCCATATTTGAAGTCTCGTATGAATTATTATACATCCAACTAATGTTAATGGCAAAATACATGATATGCCAATATATCACTCACATATCCATGTTATTCAAATCATCACATGATATCCGCGTTTAGTCAGATATTGGTTATTTAATAAATATACGAATTATTGCAATAATCAACATAAAACCAAGATTATAACACGCGAATATGGAATCCGTCAACGTCATGTCTACATAATGAAGATTTCTTCACCGGCGTTCAAAGATTTGAGAACATAACACGGCCTCTAGGCCTCAACAACCCCATCCATAAAATGGCCCTTAGCCAAAAGGAATAAAACACTAAGAAAGATCCCTCACCATTGGAGTTGGGTCTAACTCCACAGTACCGGTGGTCCACGCCAGAAATTTAGTCAAAGGTGAGAACAGCCTTTTACTTCGTCTGTTTGAACTTACCTGCCAGTGGAACGAGCAGAAATCTAGAGAGAAGGCACTCTCTCTCTCTCTCTCTAAAAACTCAAACCAGCCCTCACTGCCGATTTTTGCTTTCCAATGGAGAAGATGACTATTCCTTTTTTTTTTGTTCTATTCACTTAACATTTCAATAATTCCCATCTTGTCCTTGTCTTGATTTTTGATTACATGGCTTAATCTAGTTTAGCCATTTCCATCCTCTCATTAATCATGCAATACGTGTCACAAGGACATGTAGTAGGTGACTTTTGTCACATCATGTCTCTCACAGTTCGCTTTTAAGCAAGGAGACCGACCGACACCCTAGCGCCTCGAAAACATGAAATTTCCCTCGATCGTCCCTTAATTCGATGAAATTCGACGTGTTATTTAGATTTCACGAGACGATTCCAACCCAAGTGAAGTCCGCTTCATTATCCGAGATCTAGAAAAATTTTTATTTTGAATCGAATTACCATTCGTAAATTAGAATTTTCTGCTTTTATGCCTTTCTCCCATAAAGGGTTAGCCATACGCCCCAGTGTAGATAAACCCTATAAAGGATATTACTCCCCCTTAAAATGCATGCAATGTCACTTGGACACATTCACACACACACACACACACACACACACACACAAATGACACACACACACACGACACATATATATATATATATATATATATCCGAGCCAATAGACTCTATCACACAATGCGAGCTAATGTGTGTAACATCCATTGTCATGAATTTCGCCATCCACGATCACTTTGAAACAAAATCAAGTTTTTAGAAATCAAAACTTATTGGATGTTTCACTTCCAAGGATTATTTTATTAACAAAACATGTGTCTTTTCGAGTAGCAAATTTTTAAGGTCTCACCGTAGGCTTCGCACGCCTTCCTACACTTTCATAGGCTTTCACCGCTAGAATTATGTATAACCAATATACCGGGTCTTTCACCTGAGGGGGTATCTAGCCCACTCATCCACCACCAAGGATGGTGTTTGATGGCACCATCCACTTACACCTACAAATGTGATTTCTCAGTGCGTATGCAATGCATTATGCCACTGCATATCAATTTCATGTCTCATATGTAATGAATGTCATATGGACAATAAATCATATATCATGGAAACTTATATCAAAAACATATAATTTCCAACATTTCATCTCAATGTCAATATATTAGAATTCATATATCAACATTCAATCAATAACCATCACCAAGTAAGTCAATCAAAAGCAAGCAAAGACAACTTGGTTCTCAATACCAATTATTGGCATAAGAGATGCCCACAAGCGGTCCACACATACAATCATCCACGAGCCACCTGAGCATGCCTGACCTAGGCAGAAGACACTCCTAGATCCAGCCCCAAGACTATCAAAATCCAAGCCAAAACCAAGCCACAAACATGCCATACTCAAGCCACACATCCGGCCCCACACGGCCAAGGGACAGTCCTGAGCCTCAGTCTAGAATTTCAGTCCTAATTCAGGGTTCAAACAACCCACAAGACTATCATAACCGACTATGAAATCATCTACAAAGTAGTCCCCAACCCGGTCTTAAACAGGCCCGAATTAAACTACACCCACTAGCCAACACCTAGCCAACCAAACCCTCAATCAGTCCAGATTTTTTAGTCCTAACAACACTGAAATTGGTCTTAAAAGTCTCGAAAGACGATCTGAAATTAACTTTTGAAATCGATCTAAAATCTTGACTATGAATAAATGGCCTAAGTTGTGGCCGTCCTGGGAAATGGACCATAACTTGGGCTATGGAGGTCCAATTCGAGTGATTCAAGAGCCTAACATCAAGTTCACAGATGCAACTACAACTTCTATGAAGGACCCGAGTCCAAATTCCCTTTGTTTCCCAACCAAAAACCAATGCTAAAATCCAGCCAATGCATAGGATCAAAACAGGGCAGCATTCCCATATTTTAAAAACAACCCCTTAGGGTGGAAATAAACCAAAGTAGGAAGAATCCCTACCTCTTGGAGTGTAGCCCTCGTCAAGTAGACGGACTTTACTTTTTGGTCCGACGGAGTTCCATTGTGAAATCTCTTTTAGCTACTTTCAGTCTTTCTTTATCAATTTCCTTTCTCTCATTCTTTTCTCTCTTTCCTTTCTCTCTTTCTTTTCTCTCTTTCTTTTCTTCTTGGCTGGATTTCATCACTGGAAATGATTTCCTCCCCCACTCTCTTATCTCTCATTTGCATACCTCGACATGACTTCCTGCATGTGTGTCCACTCACATGGCTTGCCATGTGTCTACATCACTATGACACAGAATCCTTATGTCATGTGTCACCGACACTACAATTCTCGGAAAACATGAATTCCAACTATCTCGAATTCAATGAAATTCGCATGATGAGGTCCATTTCGGTCATTCGAGATCTAAAAATTCGGAGTTTTCAACACATGCGGTATTAATGAATCACTATTTTGCTATTTTTCAGAAAAATTCAATTTTACTCGAGTTTTATAACTTCACCTTGGCAAAGGTCTTCGCCTAGGTGAACTTGCAATCCTATTTTTGTTTCTTTTCTTCTATTAATTCTAGAAACCATCAATTGGATTAATGTAGGATCCTAACAAGTGAATGAAAGGGTTTGTACCTGTATACAAGTTATATGTAAAATGTTCTGAACCTCATCGTCGAGGCGAAGCTAGGCAGGCTTTGTTTTCTTGCCCCTTATTTGTGTGTGTTTTATAAATACAAGAATGTGATTAAGAACAATACAATAAGCTCAGTAATACATATAATTGTATGCTTGCCTAAGACCGAATAGTGAATGAATAGGCACCTCTGATTAGTGCTTCGACACTCTCTGTTTAGTGCTTCGACACTCTCTATTTAGTGCTTCGGAACTCTTTGTTCAGTGCTACAACACTCCTACATAGTGCTCTGTACTTTTTGTTCACGATGGCGAGGCACGTCGTGATTTTGGCACCTTTGTTCAATGCTGTATTGTACTTTCAGGTACCTATTGTGTTGTGTCCCTCTCATTCATTGTTACCGGTCTATTGAAGCAAACATCTATATGATAAGTATCTTAACAATGAAACATAAGAAAATAAAAATGTCAGCTCGATGCTAAGGCATAGTTGGATTTTGTAGTGTTCCCTCACGGTACCTTCTATCCACAATCTCTGTTATAAACTGTTACGAGAGATATGAAAAATCTAATATATGAATTATATTATAAGCATATTGTAATTGAGGACTACTGTATGTGGCCATTTATGTTATCTATTTTCCCACTAAGCTATAAGTTTAGCATGGGTGTTTCATCCGTGTGAGTGCGAAGGAGTGTCAAGACATCCCACATTCGCGGGGCAATGAGAAACATTAGGAGTCTTTCCGATGTAGGTCCTCGAATTTGTTTTATTGTAATTAATAATGTAATTGTAATTGTAATATTTTGAGATAGTGGAACTTGTGTAATTACAAGTAGTTAGACTTAGGTATATATGCACAGGACAATTTAACCACTGCTATGGTGGTAGTTTTATAAGTTTATGTTATTATGGATTTATATTTCGAAATGGGCCTGATGTGCGAAAATTAGGTAAAAGAAGTCATAGTCTAGGTGTGGCGTCCTCTTCTTAGTAGCTAGGGGATGGGGCGTTACAGTTTAAGTGGTATTAAAGCCTAGGTTTAAGCGTTTCTGAAAATTATTAGGTTGAAAATGTACCTACATAGTATTGTGTTGACCTAATCCGGATGTCCTTGTTTTGTATATTGTCTAGAATGAACTAAGGAAGCTGTGGAAGAAACAGCTAAAAGCGTCAATCCTATGGATCTTGACCCATCTGTCTCTAGTCCATCTAGGTCAACTAGAAGTGAGCATGTGTCAACCGAAGCGTTGATAAAAATTTCTCAGGATATGGCAAGGGTCTTAGATCGACTCATGGCCCCTTGAGCTCGATTGATTGATGAAAGCATGGAGTAGAAGAATTTAATGGTACAAGTTTGGAAGAGTCTGATAAAGTGACGTTTTGGCTTGAGGAAATTGAAAGGGCTGCGGACGCGAAGTGAAATGTCCCCCTAAGCGGATGGCGAGTAATGGGTCTTCTTATTGCGAGGAGTAACATGATTGGTGGAAGCTAGTCCTAAGAAATCCAGTGCTTCCTGAACCAATATCATAGGACTTCTTTATCTAAGAGTTTCGAATGATATGTCTGATGATTCTTGAGAGACCAAGTGAAAGCAATTCCTGAATTTGGAAACAAGGTTATTTATTGAGTGGCGAATATGAGAAAGAGTTTAAGCGCCTCGAGTAAGTATGCCTTTAGTAGGTTCTTCTTGAAACCTTCAGATGTAGACAGTTTGAGGATGGCTTAAAGGATTCTATTAAAAGGTACCTCACAACTGTTACATCATTATATGTAGTGAATTTTTATCGGTGATGCAGCAATTATGGCGAAATGCGAAATGATGAGTGGGAAAGAATTTAGAGAGAAAGTCCTCATAGGTGGTTCCTCTTAAGGAAAAAGAACTAGAAAGTCTCGAAGTTGAACCCAGTGCACACTTGGTTTTTCTACTAGAGTGAGGAGACAATGACCCTACAATGACATCGGGTTTCGATAGAGGCACTTCAACCGGACAAGGCGAAAGACACGAATCTTTCGCCTTTGTCTAAATAACTGTATTATGGTACTTGTAGATGGATAGCAGGGGTTGTTTAGATCATGAGCTGCACCGGACCATCTTATAATTGAAGCATCCGCGAGGATGGAAGTTCTAGAAATCCTCGAGAATGTGAGGAGGGAGGATCAAATGTAACTCCATTGACTCGTGATAGGGGTAGAGGGCGAGGTAGTTTAGGGCAGCATAGAAGAAGTATTGAATTAGAAACAGTAAATCGCCCTACTATTACAACCCCAGCCAGAGCTTATGCTATGAGAGCTCGTGAAGATCAGGATGCACCAAGGGTTATCGCAAGTAATTTCACTCTTTATAATAATGAAATGCATGCTTTAATAGATCCAGGCTCCAAACATTCTTATAGATGCATTGAACAATTGAGTGATAAATTGCCATCGATAGAGCCTTTGTCATATGACATACATGTTACTAGTCCTCTAGGGCATAATTTTAGAGTCAACCGAGTGTATAAGAAATATCCTTAATGGTCATGATAGTGAGTTTTTGGTTGATTTGATTGCTTTGCCTTTTCATGAGTTTGATTGGATTTTGGGATGGATTGGTTATCCAAATATCGAGCTATAGTTGATTGTGATAAGAAAACAGTAGTGCTTAAATGTTCTGGCATGTTGGAGGTAACTATACATGGTATCCGATCTAAATCAGTGTCAAATGTAATCTTCGCTATGCAAGCCTGATGATTTCTTAGAAAAAGTTGTGAAGCCTTTTTGGCTCTGGTACTTGACTCTAAGAGGGGACAGGTGATTCTAGAAGATATTCCAGTGATAAAGGAATTCCCTGATGTGTTTCCTAAGGAATTGCTGAGTTTACCACCCAAAAGAGAAGTAGATCTGGCTATTGAAGTTGTACATGGGACGACTCCTATTTCTAGAGCATACCGTGGCTCAAGCCCGAACTAAAAGAGTTGAAGACTCAATTACGGAGAGTGTTGAACAAAGGATCGTATGACCCTGATGTTTCGCCTTGGGGTGTTGGTTTGTTTGTGAGAAAGATGGCACTCTATGGATGTGCATTGATTATCAGTAAATAAATAAGGTAACTGTGAAAAATAAATGTTTGTTGATGAGAATAGAAGATCTTTTAGATCAGTTGAAAGGAGCGAGTGTCTTTTCAAAGATAGACTTGCGATCGGGATATTATCAACTTCGGGTGAATGATGTTGATGTCCTGAAAACAACCTTTAGAACCCGATATGGCCATTATGAGTTTTTAGTAATGCCATTTGGGTTGACTAATACACCAGTAGCATTCATGGACTTGATGAATAGGGTATTCCACCCTTATTTGGACCAGTTTGTAGTGGTATTCATAGATGATATTCTGGTGTACTCTAAGAATGCACAGGAACATGAACAACATTTGAAGATAGTGTTGCAGACTCTAAGAGAAAAATAGTTGTTTGCAAAATTAAGTAAGTGTGACTTTTGGCTTAAGGAAGTGTCATTCCTAGGCCATATTTTGTCTGCATAGGGTATTAGAGTGGACCCTGCTAAGATTGAAGCGATTGTAAGTTGGAAACCACCTTGAAACGTAACAGAAGTGAGAAGTTTCTTAGGTTTAGCTGGGTATTACCAGCGGTTCGTAAAGAGATTCTCCGCCATAGCCTCTCTACTTACTAAGTTACTCCGGAAATGGGTGAAGTTTGAATGGGATGACAAGTGCCAATCAAGTCTTGAACAATTAAAGAAAATACTAGTTGAAGCACCAATGTTAACTCAACTTACTTTGGGTAGAGAATATGCCATGTATATTGATGCTTCAAGGATCGGTTTGGGATGTGTGTTGATGCAAGATGAAAAAGTAGTGGCATATGCCACAAGACAACTGAAACCGCATCAATAAAATTATCCCACACATGATCTGGAATTGGCAGCAGTAGTGTTTGCTTTGAAAATATGGCGACACTACTGATTAGTGCCCAAAATGCTATTTGAATCCTGGCCCCCAAGATAGGTTTAAGTGCTTTTCTTTTAATCATATAATTAAACCAGATTGACATGTGCAAGTCCATAGTACCCTGCGATTCGGATTTCGAGTTGTTTTTGGTAATTTTACGGGTTTTGCGGGCCTCGACCAATAATTTTGAGTCGATGTCGATTGGTGCTAAATCTTTGAGATTCACGGTGATTTCATCAGCGAAATGAAGGAAATGTCAAGTGGAAATGATGAAATGGGCGAAGTGGATGAAGAGGCAAGCGGGGAGGCGACGGGAGGCAAGCCCGGGTTTCGCTATGCATTTAGAAATTTCGCTAGGATGCGAAAATTTCGCAACATAGCGGGATTCGCAATCTTAGCGAGAGCCCCACCGCTATGCCTAAATTTTCGCTAAGCTAGCAGGAATTTAAGCTATCATAGCGGATTACTATGCATAGCGAAAATTTGAATTTTGCTATGCCTTGCATTCAGCTATGATAGAGGTGGCTATCATAGTGAAATTTAAACTATGATAGCGAAATTCACTTTGCATAAGCGAAAATCATGCCCTATGTTTTTTGATGTTTTTGATTCTAAACGACCATGTTTTGATTAATTACCATTTTGTCCCTATTGTAATCTCATATTTTAGGAATTTTTGGTATTTCACACATTTGGGTTGGCTATATAAGCCACCTTATGACTTTTGTAACCTGAACTTCCATTTTATGCAAGCTTTCCCGCGGCTTTAGTTTTTAGGTTATATTTTTCTCTCTTCTCTCTCCTCTTTCTCTCATTTCTTGGCTCTTAAACACACCCCCTTGAGGATGACAACTCAAAGGGATGCTTGGCTGCTAGCCTCAAAGCATGAAGAGGAGGGTTGCTAGCTTGGTCGTTGGTGGTTTGGCGGTGTCCTCATGCCTTTAATAATCAGTCTTTGCATTTATGGTTCCAAACTTCCAAACTAGGGTTTAATGCTATTTAATGTCTTTCCTTTGGTCAATACTTGTCATGCTTAAGGTTCGAGTGCATTCTTAATAGTGAATGCACTAACATTCTTTAGTGTCATTCTGACCATTGAAATGAGGGTTAATGCTGAGTTTTCAAACTAATTGGAACATTAGATGCTCAGTATTTGATTGGACTCAAATAGGAGTGTTTTTAGGGTTAAAATTTAATATGCTTCAAACAAAGATCCGGTTTTGCCTTAACTATATGTCATTTGCCTAATGCGAGGAAATAAGCCGAGGACACATATCAACCCCATTTTATCAAGCTGTGACTGACCTTCAAGGTACCATTTCACACTTCATTTTAAGCCATTTCGATTACCGGTGAACAACCAAACTCCTACATTTTAACGAATCAAAAATCAAATAAAAGTCACCATTTCAAACATGATGCGAATCATTCGTGGGATGAAAACCCATCCCCGTGTTCGACCCTAGACCGCTATACTGCAGTAGCTTGACTACGGTAGTAGGAGGAATATAGGAAACAAATTTTGTTGATTCCGGATCACCCTACCGTGGCACGAATCAACTACTTATATGGTGAGAAATGTAGAATATTTACAGATCATAAGAGTCTTAAGTATCAGTTATCTCAAAAGGAACTAAACTTGAGCCAACGTCGGTGGTTAGAATTGTTCAAGGAGTATGATTGCATAATTGATTACCACCTTGGAAAAGCTAATGTGGTGGCAGACGCCTTAAGTAGAAAAAATTATTTCTGTTTTGTCCCTAAAACATTGTGCTTAGAGATTTACATCTAATGGAGCTTTGTTAGCTCAATTAAGAGTTATCCCTGATTTGAAGCAAATGATGATAGATGCTCAGAAAAAAGATATCAAGTTACAATAAAGGGTACAATTAGTCAGAAATGGAGGTAAGACTGACTATTCTATAGGAGAAGATGGAGGTTTTTATTACAAGAACATATTATGTGTACCAAATGTTCAAGAATTGAAAAAGGAGTTGATGTATGAAAGCCACAATACCGTATTCACCATGCATCCTGGAGGTAACAATAGGATTTGAAACAGTATTATTGTAACGCCCCAAAAATACCCTAGTATTTTTTTATATATATAATATTTTTTATTATACGTTTAGGGTATAAAATAAATTAAATGCAATTTTTCCGGAATTTAAATGCTCGGAAACGAAAAATATATACAGCAGAAAATTTATAGAAACCAATTAATTTGGTAAAAATGTCAAATAGGACCCAAGGGTCCTAATAGAAATAATGAGTAAAAGTGTAAATGAAATGAAATAAATTGAAATGAAAGTGAAATGAAATGGAAAAATGGAAAAAATGAAAATGAGATTTAGTCGAGAAAGCGAAGCAGGGGCCTTGTGAATAGGAGACATAAAATAATGTTTTGGCCTTTAAAGAACATTCTCTCATTAAGGCATTTTCGTTTGTGAGAAAAAGGGAGAGAGCAAGGGTTTTTGAATGGGGAGATTTGTGAATTGCTCCATGAAAATAAAAGGCTAAAGTGATCAAAAACAAGGAGGAACCTTGGTATTGAAATTTGAAAGAGATTTGAGGTAAAAATCAAACCCTAAGCGCACATTTGTGTGTTTGAGTTGGGAGAAAACCACAAATGTGGATAAAAAGAGTTTTGTTTTGGATGTAAATGAGTTTTGGGGTTGTGTTGGGTTGAGTTTTGAAGAGTATTGTTGGTTGGATTGATTTGTGTAATGTTTGTAAAAGGGAAATGTTGGGTTTTCAAATGAAATCTTTGTCAAAATTTTATCCAGAAACCACGTTATTCTTATTTGGTACATATATTAAGTTATAATCATCCAAATGAAGTTATTCTAATTGGTAAAGAACCATAAGAGATAGAGATAAAAATTTATAGAAGGGACTAGGAGCAAATTGTATCTTTAAGGCTCTCGAATATGGGCTTAAAGGTGAGTTCGGGTAGCTCATGGGTATGCCCTGTTTTAGGTGTAGTTGTGATGTTTTGGCCATAACGTGAGTTTCACTCATCCAATTGCAGTGATTCAAAATTATGGGTAAACTAGACTTCTAGGGGAATAATTTAATTGAAGGAAGTGTATGCAAATTGTAACCCAAAATCTGCCAAAGTAGAACTATGTGCATATTATGTTTTGCAAATTGAAATTAGTCTAGATGTAAAATGCAATAAGCAGGTTTTGGTGATCCAAATTGGGTGATTCCAATTGGAGAAGAAACCTTATAACCATAGCTTCAAATGAATAAAGGAACCATTACCAATTTATAGAGTTAAGACCCTAAAAATCGAGAATAACAGTAGGTAATCCAGTGAGCTAACCAATTTGGCATTAAAATGTCGTAACTTGAGTTTGGGACTGTTTTGGCTAAGTGTGTTTAAGAATTTATGAAAATAGATTGTTGGGATGATTAAAGGTATTGGGAAGGAATATATAGTCTTGGAAATATTAACTTTTCTGCTGGACAAATTTATTTGGGAATTTATTTGATTTTTAAGTGTTTTGTTACAAGTTTGTCAAAGTGGAATGAGTTAGGAACTGGATATTAAGTTAAAAACTTGACCAATTGGTTTATAATCTGATTTTGGGTGCTTGGGGGTTGGTTAGACCTTGGTCTAAGCTAATAAAATAAATTTTTGAAGTTAATTTTGGACAACATTAGGATTGGTTTTGGTGAGACGTTTTAAAGGTACTGTTGTTTGTGTTATGTGGTTGAGAGGCTTAGAGAAGGAATTTAAAATTTAAAATTTCAGAGATGTCATTGGATATATAAAGGACTAAACTAGAGAGTTTCATAATTTTTGAAGTCCGTTTGAAAAAATTTTGGGTAATAAAGTCCAAAGAGTACAAAACTGGAAAATAACGGTCCTTGCATGTGGTGTTAGTGTCTGTTGAGGTTTTTGACTTAATCTTCCTTTGGGGATGGTTTAGTTGATCAAAATGCATTGGAAAAAGTTATAAGGCAAGGCAAAAATTTTAGTATTTTGGTTATGTGATGGATTAAAGTTTGGGAAACTAACAACCATACCAGGCTAGTGTCATGCCCTTATTTGCTAATGAGATTAAGAATACGATATTAAGCTCCGAAAATCAACCCTAACCAAAGTCACTAGTACGCACGAATAATATTGTTCTTTAATTGTATTGGAATAGGGGCTAATGAGGAGGAAAGCCTGAACTAAGATCGAGATTATGAGGATTTGAATCAAAGTGCAAAGCTTTTTGGGTTTGTTCTACACCTTTCTCTCATTATTTAGTCTCTATCTCAAAATGTGAATTACATATTAAATTGTTTAAATTGATTTGATGTCTCAAATAAATTTATTGAAATGAATTGCAAGTTGATTTAAGTTAAGAAATTAAAAGATTGATTGATTGAGAAATGAATGACATGAAAGAATTGCATAGTATTGAAATGAATTTGTTTGTATAAAAATACATACTATATTTTATTTTCCTATAAATGATTTGAATGCCCTTAATAGAATGTTAACCATTAAATTCGAGTTAAGGATATATTGGTATACCAATAATATTGTGGCATCTTAGATCCGTGCTTAGGAGGCATTATTGGTAGTGTCACGTAACCCGAGCACATATTTTATAAGCTGTGTTTATGACGAGGCGCGCGGTGTGTAAAATTGTATGCCTATGTGCGCAAATTATGCAACGTCACTAATAATAAAGTGTACTAATAGTACGGATATCGATCCACGAGAGACCCAGTGTGACTTCTGAGGTTTTGCTTCTTAGATAATATCTTAATAAACTTATTTTAAGAGAGGAGTGAGTATGTTAGCAAGACTAAACTATTGATTCTAATGAATTACTGGTATTGGAAACTAGGGTTATGTCTCCCCCTATCACGTTCAATGGATTATTTCTTAAAGTTATTATTATTCAATATATTTATAAGTTGTCGATGGCGGGGTGATCTTACTTACGAGATATCCTCTCTCGAGGCATATCCGCCTATCTCATGAATAGAGTTGAGTATATCTCTATCCCAACTCGGTATTAAAATGCTTAAATTTCTAACCCGATACCACCTTCGGGATCGGAATATCTCTATTTACCGAATCAACTAAAGGTTGCTCTACCCAGATCCCTGGATAACCTCATCTCTCGAATCTCGGATCTTCAGTGTGATTATGCCAATGTTGGCCAGACATTACCATATAATGAAATCATAGATATAGAGCATATGCAAACCAAGTGATAAACAACTGAATAATATAAAGTTCTAAACTTTAATCCATCGACATATGACAGGGTTCAACACAACCTTAAATATAGATCTAGAACATGCGAATGAAAATGAAATGTTTAATCTTAAAAACATCCGTTCTAATATCAAAATGAAAGCAATTACAAATCCGGGCACTTCTTGATGCGGTAATCCCTTCTTTGCCTACGATTCCATGCCATGACCGTGCGCCTCAGGTATCCAGTGCAGACCTTTGGTGCTTTAAATCTTTGGGGTCACGGATCGTCGCGGCGTCGCGGCGTTATAGCGTTCGATTGGTGCTTTAAGCGTCGCGGCGTTCCGATTGTTGACTACGTATTGTTGACCCGGCGTCAGCGGCGTTGGGCGTCATGGCGTGGAGGCGTCGCGGCGTTGGAGCGTCGCTGACGTGGCGGTCCACTTTCATTGCTCTCCATTGCCAATTTGCTTCCCGCGGTGTGCTCTTTTCACATCATACACTTTGCATTCACCGACTTCAGTCATACTCGGATAACAAACTAGAAAAATACATATTTAATCCTTAAAAATACTTATTTAAAAACCTAAGAAAGATCTTGGGTATACTATAGTGTTTAGGCACTCATCACCCCAAACTTAACTTCTTGCTTGTCTAAGCAAGAGAATGGCCTATCTAGGCAGGACACACACCCGACATCTTTGAAAATAACACTAAGACGATTTTTATCTTGATGAATAGGGATGAGTGGAGCGGAAGCTCACACGGCTAACTGGTTTGCTTTCGAAGTTACCTGAAGATGTCTGATGTTTGACTTCGAAGCTTCGATTAAAATAGGTGGAAGTGACTAGTGCCTCAGATTCCATGGTATTCAATAACCTTTCCCAAGGACCCTATGTGCGTATAATGACTGACCTCCAATGTATGCCTGGGTTCCGACACCCCCAAACTTAAGTTCTGACTCACCTATTTGGAGCTAACTGGAAAGGATAAGAAGCATACTATTTTTTTTTATTCATGTCTAAATACCTAAAAACTTCTTAAGTACCTAAAATAAATTGAAGAAGACCTAGTGCCAAGGAGTTTTAGATGAGTGTTCCTGTAGCGGGGATCATTGGTATTTCCATGATTGGTTAGGGCACAGGCATTAAGTTCCGCACAGAAACTTCACCACAGAGACACTCAGCAAACTCAACGGCTCTAGGTTGTGGAAAAATCCATCTACGTCCTGTAGCCGAGGCGGTGAAGTCAATGACTCCCGGCCCGGTTGGCTTAGGGCATTAGGCTGCAAAAGGCCCCTCGGATTGTGCCCGGGATTAGATTGGATGATCGAGCATTCTAATTCTGACTCTGCCTTCTTGAGCTTGCAGCAAGCAACGTAGCAGCTTCTTTTATTTGGGGCTGATGGCCAATCCTCTTTTGGCGGGTGTCTCATCACTTAAGTGGTTTAAGTATCAAGGTTTGTCGAACTTTAGTAGTTGGTCTCGGCACCTATGCTTACCCTGAAGGTCATTAGTGTGTGAGTGTGATAGGGTTCTTAAGAAATGGTTTCTTGACTACTAGGACTTGGTTCACTAAGTCTCCCCACCTATTCAACCTAATTACCGAGTATCAAACACTGTATGTATCCAATCTTCCATGTCAATGGTGAGTTCAGTCCAACAGTGATCCTCGACTTTCAACATGGCACACATACACAATTACCTACACATGCAACTACTACATATAAGAATGACCGAACACACACGCAAGCAAAGCTAACACATAATCTGAAACTAACCGAAAACACAACCAATATGCTGAATGAAACAAAAAATACGACACAAATACGAAATCAAAACAACTACACAAAACTATCACCACCACGCTCCCCCCCGAATAAAGTATCAGTGTCCCCAGCATGTGATAAATAGTTGAATTAGGGAACTTCACAGTGATCCTTTGCGATTGGTGGTGGTGGTGGGCTGTTTGGAGCTAGGGCTATGCGATCTGGGCACGCAAGATTCTTCTTCTTGAATGATAGCTGATTGGCTTGATGCGATCTTATATCGTACGGAGAGCCTCATATCTGTGTGACGAGGACTCGGTGCTCCGCAGGTCTCGATCGAGAATGCATCGACGCTCGATGGGAGAGCACCGGGTCCTCGGGGTCCGGGAAGGACTGGGAGAAGTGCCTCCCGGTGTTCTTGTGATGGTGGTGGGGGTGGGTGGGACGAGGGCGGCGATGTCTCTGCGGGGATCGCCCGGAAGCCATAACGAGCTTTGTCTCGGAAGCTCGTCCTCGTCGGAGGCTCATGGCCCAGGAATCATATACCCCCTGGTCGCGAGACACTGGTATATCCCTACGGGCGGATATGGCTTTGATAGGGTGGGCGGGCCTGCGTTATCGTCGAGGGCACCGCCGTTTACGCGAGAGCAAAGATAAGGAAGGGGTGCCCCAAATTCATCTTTGCGTCCCGGTTATGGAGGATGGCATCCTCTATAACCTGCCCAACATCAAAGGGTATATCCTGTAAGATGGCATAGTTGAGCAAGGCACGCTTGGCAGTCACTTCACACACGTTCGTCGTCGGAATAAGACGCGACGTGATGAAGTGATGCAGTTCTCGTATGAAGGCCCAAATGCTTGGCCTTGGGAGTGGGCTACATGGCCCGCACTATTATTCCACTCACCGGCCATTGGGTCAATGCGTATAACCTCGGGAGTGTCGGTGCTTTCGTGGGCCAGGTTGAGCGACTCGAAGGGACATGCTGCAGGCGCAATGGCTATTGATCGACTCATGCGAAGTCGGCCCCGTCGCCCGCTTGCCGAACTTTTAGGACGTGGGAGCGAGGTTGGCGTAGAACTCTCGCACCACACTGCATCGGCTGGCTGGATGGGGTGGTTGGCACAGGCTCGCCGTCCTTAGCCCTTGATGGTGCTTTGCGGAAAAGTCATCAGTGGTGAAACCCCTTCTCCTTGATGAATGACCCGGTTCTTGCATGTAGTGTAGAGGCCGGCTCGGCGACACCCTTATTCACAAACCGCGTGACATCATAAAGTGGGGTCGAGGTCCTCATTGGACCATTTCCTCTTGGTAAGCGATTTACGCCTTTTACGGTTTTGTTGACCCCAAATTCACGTGGGTGTGGCACCCAGTAGTCACGCGGCCTAGACAAAAGACAAACACCTAGTGTGCACAGAAACTACTAGGGTATGCAGACGACCTAAGGTGACTCAAAACCTAAAATAGACCTACTAATACCCTAAACTTGAACCTAAGGCCCTAGACCAACGGTGAATGCAATGGTAACCACTGAGAAGGCGACACTAGGGCGAGCAGAATGCGGCGTGGAATTTGGAATGCCACGATGACAAGGACTTCCGTGTGTGTTGAGTAGCACGAGAAGGTCGGAGGCAATGTAAAAGTCTCGGCCGCGTGAAAGGGAGCTGACGAGAGCGGAAGGCGAGGAGGGTGCTAGGGTTGACGGTGGTGTGTGTGCGAGGTGAAGAGCAAAATGAACTATTCTTGGCTTTAAAAAAGCGGAACCTTGTCGGCGTTAGGGCAAATCGCTGACGTTACGAAGGCGAAGCGGCGTCGCGGCGTTGAGAACGCGATAGTGGCGGTCGGAAAGTGGTACTAAGCGGCGTCGCGGCGTTAGTATCAGCATCAGCGGCGTTCACGGAGACTCATAAAAATTCGCGTCGCGGCGTTGATTACTCGCGTCGCGACGTTCACAAGTATAAAAATGATGTCGCTGGTTGGAAATCCACGTCGTGACGTGACAGAGACACTCAAAATCGACGTCGCAACGTTGGAAATCCACGTCGCGATTACAGAGAGGGTAAAATGGACGTCGCGACGTGACAGAGAAGGCTCCAGATCAGTAAAAATTTGTGCACATCGATGATCCCTTGGCGAAAACCTCAGCACAGCGTGATTTTACGGACTTGTAATGCCCGGCCGGATCACTCCAATACTGCGTCTGCGAGCCACGGCAGTAAATATCAAAAGAGACATCGCATTATGGAGTAAACGATAAACCCGATAGGACTAAAAATAAACAATCAAAATTTGTACTTTCAGAAAAGGAAAAGTTTAAGAAACGCGGGTTGCCTCGGCGCTTCGTTTAATGTCGTTAGCTCGGCTGACCACGAATCTCAATATGCTCGGGGATCCGAACTCGCGATCGCTTACCACACCTCGTCCTGCAGCTGTTGTCAGCGGAATGATTTGCTTATGCGAAACTCGCCTCCATATCTGGCTTGATCGTTTGGGTGGTGGCCCAGCCAGATGTGCCTTTCTTAGGATGTGTAACTACGCACCGTGTGAAAAAGACCTTTATTCTTGTAAAGGCCACGACCATCCCTGGGCTTCAATTTCGGGGAAAGAGCTTTGGCGTGGTGGAATAAAGAACTTGCCGTGAACTCTTTTGGTAATGTATTTATCGTGCCGAACTTGTCTTTCTTTGTAAATGCGGGCATTTTCATATGCCGTTTTAAGATTAGGTCTAGTTCCTTTGTTTGTAGTAGTCGCTTTTCACGATAGCGCATATCCATGTTTAAGCTGAGGTTGCCCGGTAGGCTCGATGCTCCAATTCCTTTGGAAGATGGCATGTTTTTACCAACACACAAGTGAATGGTGACGCACCTAGCGGAGTTTGAATGCGTGCGTGCATGAGTGCATCTTCGATCTTTTAGACCAATCTTTCCTGGAGTTGTTAACTGTTTTCTCGAGAATGGACTTTATTTCTCGATTTGATACCTCACCTTGTCGGGTTCAGTGTGGGTGGTATGGGATGTGCGATAAGCGTGCCCTTACTTTGCAAACATTGTCAATTACCTTATTCGCGAAATGGGTACCGCATTATCACGTGATCAATGCTTTCGAGGGTTCCCAGCGTGAGAATATGTGGTACAGCGGCGAACCCGCGACGGCATCGTTGGTGCGTGTAGAGGATTGCTTCCACCCGCTTTGATACATAGTCTCTTTGCTAACAAAATATATAAATTCTTTGTACGATGCGGGAAATGGTCCCAGCCAATCCTATCCCCGTAAATCAAACGAAATTCGGCCTCAAATGGGATGCATGGGTGGCTCGTCCTTTCTAGAATGTTCCCATTCGTTGACATTGTCACAAGTGAAACTTAATTGATGAGCATCTTTAAAATAAGGTGAGCGATGAAACCCTGATTGAAGCACCTTGAACAGCGTTTTTCGACCACCAAAGTGTCCACCACATGGTGAAATATGTGATGGTTTGAGAATCTGTGCATTTCATCCTCGGGCACACATCTCCCTTATCACTGATCGTGCCGATGTACATGAGATGGAGTTCCTCCAGGTAGTAGTGTTTGGTGTGCGAAAAATCTCTTTTCTGGCATTAGTGGAATTCAGGAGGGACTACTTTAGCCACCAAATAATTTACATGTCGAACCATGGAGCGCCCTCTTGTCCTCGATAGAAAAGAGTTTCTCATCCTAGGAACTCGTGAATTCAACGGAACATCATCTCTAGCCCTTTGTCATTGAAAGATGATCGGCCACTAGGTTTCGTGCCTTTCTTGTCTTTAATCTCAACATCAAATTTCTTGCGTGAGAAGAACCCAGGATTAATCGAGGTTTGGCATCTTTCTTAGTCATAAGTATTTAATGGCATAATGATCAGTGTGAATTTCTTGCCTTGTTACCCGATCAAATATGGCTGAATTTAGCCGAAAGCAAAGAACAATGGCCAACCGATTCTTTCTGTAGTGGCATAATTGGTGAGCATCATTCAAAGTTACCTTGCATAGTAAATTACGAAAGATTTTCTCGTTTATGACCTTTGCCCCAATTGCAAAATTAAACTGCGTCACACACTTAAGTTCAAATGGAAAGAACCAATGCGGAGCCACGGCTTGATGGGCCCGAGATCAACATCCTTTAACAGAAAAAGCATGCAAACATTGTGAATCAAACTCAAAATGGGATCCCACTGTCTTGTCGTTGAAACAGCGGTTTGCAATGCGTAGAGAAATCCTTGATAAGCGTCTATAGGATCAGTGGCCTAGAAAACTTGAATTCCTTTTACCGATGAGAGATTTGGTAACTTTTCAGTGCTTCAATCTTAGCCACATCTACCTCTATCCCTCTTCTTTACAATCCAGATGTCGAGGACAATACCCTCTTATACCATAAAAATGGCACTTTTCCCAATTGAACTAGTTGGTCTCTTCATCTTGCTAGTACGGTTCGAGTTTTCGAAGCAGGTTGTCAGATGAATTTCCCATTCTTGAAATCGTCCATGAAGATCTGATTGTCGCCAGCCATGTCAGAGAATATGGCCATCATACATTGTTGAAAAGTACCCGGTGCATTGCACAATCCAAAGGGCATCCGCCGAAATGCGAATGTACCATAAGGACAAGTGAATGTCATCTTCTCCTGATCTTTAGGGTATGGTGATTGTAGTGAATTATCCATTAAGCAATAGTACTCATGGCCGGCTAATCGATCTAGCATCACGATCTAGAAAGCGGCAATGGGAAATGATCTTTCGAATTGGCTTTGTTCGAGTTCTGGTAATCAATGCGAGATCCTCCACCGTGTTGTTCTCAGCGATAATATGTTATTCTCGGTTCTTGTAGTATTGTTCCCTCGCTTTGCTTGGTACCCTTGGCCCGGAACACCCGTACCTTTATGCGAGATGGGAATTAAATCACCCGAGTGTCTAGCCATTTTAAAACCTCTTTCCGGACTACCTCCTTCATTGTCGGATTTAACCTCCTCTGCGCTTCCACTGAAGGTTTATGTCCATCTTCGAGCAAGATACGATGCATGCACATGGAAGGGCGAATCCCTTTCAAATCGACTAGAGACCATCGAAACATTTTATGGTCTCTAAGGACCTCAAACAACTATCCTCCTCTTCTTTGATCGAGATCTTTGAGATGATCAACGGTAAAAGTGGAGGCTACCCCAAGGTATGCATACTTCAAATGGTTAGGTAGGGTTTTTTTATTCCATCTTGGGTGATTGTTCCACGGAAGTAGCGCGGCGTTTTAGCCCCTTCACCTAGAAATTTAAAGTATTTCCTCCTATTAGGTCCGAAAGAGTCCGACCATTTAACATATTCCTCGACCTCTTTGCTCATGTTCTCAGAATCAACCTCCACTAGGCTAGCCTCCAAAGGGTCAGTGAGACCACTTTGGCTAGACACTATAGCCTCTACTATCTCTGCCATGAAGCAAGTATCACTCTCTGCTGGATGTCTCACTGCTTCAAACACATTGAACTTGACCGTTGTCACGCACTCGATTTGGATTCTCCTCTCTGAACATCAATCATCGCTCTGCCGGTTGCAAGAAACGATCTACCCAAGATTATGGGAATTTCTTTATCTTCCTCCATATCCAATACAATGAAATCTGCTGGGAAGATGGTTGTCGACTAACTTTACTAGACATCTTGATTACCCCCTGGGATGCTTCAATGTGATGCGTACGCAAGGCGAAGTGTGACTGTAGTTGGGCGTGCCTCACCTAATCCCAAACGTTTGAAAATGGATAAGGGCATGAGATTAATGCGCGCAAATTCACAAGCTCTCTCAAGATAGCATTTCAATGGTGCATGGAGATAGTGGCTGCACAGGTCTTTAAGCTTTTTGTGGCGGCTTCCTCACGAGTAATGACACTACATTCCTCGGTTAAGTTAACTATTTCAAAATCAGCCAGTCTTCTCTTTTGGGACAGTATATCTTTCATAAATTTCACATAGTTGGGCATCTGCTCTAGGGCATCGGCAAATGGGATATTGATGTGTAACTTTTTGAACACTTCCATGAATTTAGTGAACTGCTTATCCAACTTATGCTTCTTGAGACGTTGTGGATATGGAATTGGTGGGTTGGCCTTTGCTTCAGTAGAGTTGTCTGCAGAATGTTTCTCATTAGGTTGATCTCTATCTGCATCATCATTTTGTTCTGGCTGAATGACCTTCTCAGTCTCTAACTATTCTACAACTGGGGTTTGTGACTGTAGTTCCAATTCCTTCCCACTTCGACATATTTGCTTTAACATGTTCATTCCGTCTTCTTGGGTTTACTTAGATTGCTTGGTAATGAACGGGTGCCTTTGATTAATAAGTTTGCCATTTGAAGCCCATTTGTACCTCAATTTCTCGGTTGTCTTGATTGTTCCGTAGGTTACTCTTTCTTTGCATATTAGCTTTGGTCTGCATTCATGAAAGCGAGTGGGAAGTTAACATCGTAAGGAGCTTGTTCTAAATCCACCTTTTTCTCGGTGGTTCACTAGCTTCGGTTTGATGGCATATTGATGCGGTTATTCCTCCGTCCACCACCCTTGAGTTGATTGCGATTATCGCGATTACGATTATTGCGCCACCCTTGGCTTGACTTATTCGATAATTGTTTCCCCATCTCTTTGTCGCTAGCTGCTGTGATTGATTTTGATTGAACCTCGACACATCTTTGGGCACCGCTCTGATTTGATTTCTGGCCCGACGTGCAGCTGTTGTCAGCGTCTCCGGAACCACATAACCGCTGGGTTCGATACCGTATGGCGTTGGTTCTTGATGTCTATTCATTTGCTTGGTCATTTGTGCCAGTATGATTAACCAGTTGAGAACCTCATTGTCTGTGCCACCCATGGCTCTTGGTGTAGTTTTCTCTACAGGCATTTGATTTGTGTTGGTTCTGCGGCATCTTCGGGGAATCTCAGGCTTGGTCGTGGTTTTCTTCATTAGTGCCCTTCCGGTGAGGCATCAATCAGTTCTATTAGTTCCTCGACCCGTTATGAAGGTATGGACTTGCATCCATCCCGGTTGGTCGTGATGCGGGCACTTTCTTGTAGTAGTCGTGAAATACGTCGTACCTCTGCCAGGTTCTCTCCTCTAGTTGCCCAAAAGTATTGATCTCTTGCACCAGTTGTGCAATTTTCGAAGGTGGGAAGAACTTGGTCAGGAATTTTTGCACTAAGTCGTTCCACGAGGTAATGGAATCTGGTGGTGACATTGTGATAGCCTTTCGATCACCTAGTGAAAGTGGAAAAGCCTGACCTAAGTGCCTCAATAACTTTCTGTTGTGCCGATCGTATCGCGGACTTCAAGGAAGTTGGTCAAATGCGCCAGTTCTCATGGGTTAATCCATGAAACAATATATTCTGCGGCATACGTAATGTTCGCGACCCCGGTTCGAAGTTGTTTGCACGAATGGGTGGTGGTAAATCATTGTCTGAACTTGTAGGTGGGAATTCTCGCTCTTCCCGAGTAACATGTATGGATCATACGGCTGTATAAAGCGGCACGGGAGCTTGATTCATCATGATTGCCATTTGGCCTCTCGCGGGGCTCGTTTTGCTGATGCTCGAGATCCTGCTCTTCATTATCACCCATTGTTTGCTAAATTTACGATACGGTTCTCTGTTCTCGGCGTATTACGTGTAAAGTTCTTTACATTTCCGGGATCAAACAATTTGCTGGTTAACTTGATCTCGGCGTCGCATGTACTCACGATACCTCTTATTTTACCCAATAACACGAACCAACAAGACCAAATTACGACACTTGTAAAATAAACAAAAACAAAGAAAATTTGAGGTAATATCGATTGCTTTATTTCTCTATATCAATCTAAACTGTCCTCGTATTGGCGCCAAAGCAGCGAGGCCGAGCGGTGTGTAAAGAAATTATGCGCCTATGTGCGCAGAGTGTGCAGCGTCGCCCCAGTAATAAAGTGTACGATGAGTACGGATATCGATCACGAGGACGGTGTGTTGACTACAAAGGTTTTGCTTCTTAGATAATATCTGAATAAACTTATTTTAAAGAGAGAATTGAGTATGTTAACTTCGACTAAACTATTGATTCTAATGAATTACTGGTATTGGAAACTAGGGTTATGTCTCCCCCTGTCACGTCAATGGATTATTTCTTAAAGATATTATTATTCAATATATTTATAAGTTGTCGATGGTGGGGTGATCTTACTTATGAGATATCCTCTCTCGAGGCATATCTGCCTATCTCATGAATAGAGTTGAGTATTGATGAGTGCAAAACTCATCTATGTTTTGAGTTCATTCCACATGCTATTTTGTGCATTTAATATCCATATTCATGTAAAACTCATAAAATTTCCTCTAAACTTGGTTTTGTAGGATTATTGATGAAAAGCGAAGTGATTTGGCTTGAAATGGGCAATATACTTCCAAAAGAAGAAGAGTCAGCGAGAGTCTCGCTGTGCACTGGAAAGATGAATTTTTTGTACCATCTAGAAGATCAAATGGTTCAAATTTCATCCTGAATGCATTCTACATTCAGAGCTTTCAAGCAGTACTCTGCGCCTTAATCAGGGATAACGAAGAAGTTATAGTACGACAAGTTAGAGAAGAAAAACGATTCTTTGTCGAGGAAAATTTGTCGCGGCGAGTATGTCGCGACGGGGAGAGTATGTCGTGACGTCATCGCGGCGGAGAGTATGCCGTGGCCGATGTCGCGGCGAAATGTGTCAGCGACAGAAAACGGTCTTCGCTACGAAGCGTCACGAAACTTGAAAAAGGCGAAAATTGAGTTTTGACCTAATTTCAAGCCCATTTCACCCTAGGACCATATTTATACTCGTTTTTGGTAAAAGGCAAGCGGGAAGATTGACCTCTCTCTTGAGGTTTCTCTCTCTAGACTGCCCATTTTCGATTTTTCTTTGGGTGCAGTTGTTTTAGATTTTAGGCGGAGTTTTGAAGCGATTTTTATTTCTATTGAAGATATTTTGATGCTGTATAACAGAGATTCAGATTTCACTAAGGTCCAGACAAAGATTGAAGCTAAAAATCTGGATTCTCTCTCTCTCATGGGTTTTCTCTCTCTAAACTGCTCATTTTCTTAGTTTTTCTTTGCTTGATTTTTTTTATTTTAATAGATCTTGATAGTTTTAAACTGATTTTTATTTCTATTGAGGGCGGTGTTGTACTCGAGATATTCAATTTATTTCTTGTTAGTGAAGGTTAAGCTCAAATACAGGTTTTTCTTCTTTCTCTTGATTTCTTTCTTCATTCCTTACTTTTTGTTTGATTGGTGATGATTGGAATCGATAATGAAACATTAAACACCACTCTAGGTTTGGGGTTTAATTGTTGAACATTGATTCTGATTTTCCGGTTATTTTGTGGGTTTGAATCTTTGGTTATATAGTGAGTCTTGTTCATATAATGGTGTTCGAATATTAGTAGCTTATACCCGAAAAGAGTTGTATCTTTGCTCGATTTCGAGGCCATCTGGTGACACGAATGGAATTCACGAGAGTAAGGCGGTAACTTAGGGGTATGTTAGACTAATATCTTGGAACTAATGAACTCTGAAAAATTACTTTGATAGATCACTGGGTACTCATGGTGTGAGGATTAGTTAGATGATGTATCAATTTAGTTGATCGGTTTTCTCTAATTACGATGAAAGGATCTTTACGATCAGTGTTAGCAAAAAGATCTAATCAAGGAGATAGAAAATTTTATTAGATTTGAAGGGCGAGATACCAATTACATTGGAGAAGGCTTGCATTATCCTGTCTATGGGGGCAAGAATTCTTCAGTCCTAAGAAATGGTTATTAGTGAAAAAGAAAAACAATGATCTTAAAAGAATCTTGAATTTTACAAGTAGCTATTTAGATTACATTTGTCTGAAAAGGAATATGGTGTGTTAGATAGTGAAATGTATGGTGTATGAATCCAGTATCTCTTTACCATTGCTCTTAGACAAATTCAGCATTCAACTCATAAGTAATTTGCACTTTCAAGAAATGCAAGCTTGTTTCCCGTAATAATTATCCCGTCCTAGTGACTCTCTTCATGCCTTTAGAATTAAGTAGTTGTTTATTTGGTAGATTTTAGGATTAGTTTTAAATCAGTTTTGTTTCAATTAAATTGATTTTATTCCACATCGCCCAGTGCCTAAATAGTGAAACCCTTGTGGCCGGGGTGATCAAATTCCAATTAGAGAGAACCTCCAATCCTCTTGGGTACGATATCCGGACTCTAGAGTCCACTTTATTACTTGTATGACCCGTGCACTTGCGGAAAGGGGTTGAGTGTTGGTAATACTTTTCATTTTAGTTTTTGAGTATACTTACTTTTGTTTCAAATCAGTTTTTTGAGTATTTACCACATTCACTCCCTTTACCATATTTTCACATAAACAATCATTTGGTCACTTAACAAGTTTTGGCGCTAACAGAAGTTAGATAATAGTCCTTGGTAATAACGTCATAAATTTGTATATGTTCTTTGGTCTTAACAAGTATATCTCTATCCCAACTCAGTATTCTGAAATGCTTAAATGTTCTAACCCCAAATGCCACCTTCAGGATCGGAATATCTCTATTTCTGAATCAAGCGGAAGGCACTCTACGGATCACTGGATAACCTCATCTCTCGAATCTCGGATCTCAGTGTAATTATGCCAATGTTGGCGAGACATTACCATATAAATGAAATCGCATAGATATAAGCGGTCACAAACCAAGTGATAAACAACTTAATAATATAAAATTACTAAACTTTAATCCATGACATATAGCGAGGGTTCAACCTGACCTAGATATAGATCTAGAACATCTTTTGAATAAGGAAAATGAAAATGTTTAATCTTAAAAACATCATTCTAATATCAAAAATGAAACGGTACAAATCGCGGGCACTTCTTGATGCGTATCTTCTTGCTCTGAATTACATTATGCCCTCGTTCGTGCGCCTCCGTGTCGGTCTGAACCTTTGGTGCTTTAAATGCGAAGTACGGATCTCGTGCGGCGTCATGACGTTACGCGTCATGACGTTGGGGCGTCGCGACTTTAAACGTTGCGAGATTTACGATTGTTGATGACCGTATTGTTGACCAGCGTCAGCGACTTTGGAGCGTCACGCGGCGTGGAGGCGTCCCGCGACATTGGAACGTCGCGACGTGACAGTCACTTTCCTGCATTGCTCTCCATTACTCCAATTTGCTTCCATAGTGTGCTCTTTTCACATCATTTGCACCTGCATTCACCGACTCAATCATACTCAGATAACAAACTAGAAAAATACATATTTAATCATAAAAATAACGCTAAAAACCTAAGAAAGTAGCGGGTATACTATGGTGTTTAGGCACTCATCGATTTTAGGCTTGTAGATATGAACGCTGGTGATTCGTTATCCTATGCACCAAGCATAGGTTAAATTGACTAGAGCTAAAATGCAAAATGATAATGAGAATGGCATGATTTATGATCGAATGATTTATTGCACATGAAATGCATAGTTTGAGATGACGATGAATTCTAATTGATTAAATGAAATATATCTTTATGTATGTATTATCTTTGCATTGGTCTTTTAGAAATGCAACATTGTCTTATGAAGTACCTGATTTGATTTAAAGCGAAATAAAGGAAATAGTATAGAATCACTAAGCATGAAAATACTTAGCGGGTAGTTTTTATCTGCGGTACCAAGTAGAAAATGCGGGACCAATGATCAGGACACGAGTCATTGTCAAGCGGGCGAATACAAGTAAATGCTTCGTCTCATGCATATCATTCCATTCATGATATTTTTGTAACTATTTTGCATTGAATTCAATGATGTAAAAGAACGATTTTGTATATTATTTTGAATGGGCATGGAATGTCTTCATTGTAAATGCATTTTGTTAAATGTAAATGTTTATAGGCCTACTGAATTGAAATCGCTTCCGCACTTATTTGAAAGTGTTTATACGAAATGGAATGTCGGCCTAAATGGTTTTTTTTTTTTTTTTTTTTTGTATATCTTTTGGTAAAGGAACTTAGCTGCAACGCCGGGACTCGGTTCGAGATCTGCGTCAGTCGGGCGAGGATAAGTGCTACATTTTAGTGGTATTAGAGCCTGGGTTTAGGCGTTTCTGGAAAAAAGGCCCTGAATGATTTTGTAAAAGGATTTTGAAAATGGTATTTGACATACATTGCATTTGCATATAAAGTAATGACATGACTCTAACGCGGATCTTGTTGGTCTTAATAGGACAAACATGAGTGATATAAGTCCCCTTAGGGTCGAGGGTGACCAAGGGAGAGTGTATTGAGATTGTCCCATCAAAATACGAGAGTATGAATTTTTGGGAGATTTGATTGAGTTATCCTTTAAGGAGATTGATGTGATTTTGCGAATGGATTAGTTGTCCCGACACCAAGCGATAGTTGATTGTAGAATGAAAAGAGTGACCTTAAGGACACCGAATGACGATGAGGTTATTTTCTTGTGAAGGTGGAATCCACCCTCTATGTTGTGATATCGCGGCCATTGAGAAAAATGGTCTGTGGAAAAGATGTGAAGCCTACTTGGCTTATGTGATTGATCTGGTAAAGAGCTAAGGCTAGTGTATCAAATATCCTATCGTTAGTGACTTTTCGGACGTGTTTCCGGAAGATTGCCAGGATTGCCTCCATAGGAAGATTGAGTTTGCTATCAAAGTTGTACCAAGTGCCATGCCGGCATCCATTACACCGTACCGAATGGCTCCATTGGTAAGGAATATGTGATTTTTAGTGATGCTTCACTAAATGGACTTGGATGTTTCTAATGCGAGAGAATTGCCAAGGTGGTAGCATATGTTTAGAGACAATTGAAGCCATGAGAAAAACACCCTACGCATGATTTGGAATTGACATGATTATAATTGGGTTAAAAATATGGAGACATTATTTGTATGGAGAAAAGTGTTTCATCAACACTGATCATAAGAGTCTTAAGTATTTGCCCTCACAATGAAAGCTTCACTTGAGACAACGTAGATGGATGGAGTTGATAAAGGACTATGACTACGTGATTGATTATCAACCAGGCAAAGCCAATGTTGTGGCAGACGCTTTGAGCAGAAAGTCAATGCAAACGATACGAGCGTTAAATGCCCATTTATTGTCTCAAGCGATGGTATAATGTGTGAAATTGATTCTGCGAGGCCTGAATATGTTAAATCGAGTCTCTTTAGAGAGCCTGAAAGAGAATGAGAAAATTTCTGCCATAGTGAAACAAATTGGAGATCGAAAAGAAACCGAGTTTTCAGTGAAGGAATATGGATCCTTGTATTATAAAGATAGGGTTTGTGTACCCAATGATAGTGAATTGAAGGTCATTCTAGAAGAGGCACACAATGGATCTTTTGATATCATCAGGGTAGCACAGATGTCGAGATTTAAAGTCTCATCTGCGGTGATGCGGAATGAAAAGAAGTGTTTGAGAATTCTGACCAAGTGTTTAGTGTGTGTCAAAAGTGAAAGCGAGCATCAAGTTCCTTTGGGATTGCAGCCTACAGTGGAAATAGGACCGAATCACCATAGATTTTGTGGTTGGGTTACCGTGGGGAGGAAGCATGACTTGGATTTGGTCGTAGTAGGCCAGATTGACAAAGTCGGTTCACTTCTACCCGATGAAGCGGAACTAATTAAACGATAAGCTAGTAGAGTTGTACATCAAGAAAATAGTTCGGTTGCATAGGATTTCAATATCCATTATTTCAAACCAAGATCCGAGGTTTACCTCGAGATTTTGGGGAAAATTCTCTGAAGGCTTTAGGCACTCGGCCCGAATTTTAACTGTTCCACCACAGACGGATGGACAATCAAAAAGAGTAATTCAAATTTTGGAAGACATGCTAAGGAGTTGTGTGATCGACTATGAGGGTAGTTGGGATAGACACATCCCTTTAGTTGAATTTATGTACAACAACAGTTTCCAATGAGTATTGGAATGGCGCCTTCTGAGGCTTTATATGGAAGAAAATGTAGAACATGTCGTTGTGTTGGGCGGAATTGGTGAAAGAAGTGGTGTGACTTGTCTGAGGCCCAGAAAAAGTGAAAATGATTAGAAAAATATTGAAAGTGGCCACCAATAGACATAAATCGTATGCCGACATGAAAAGAAAAAACATCGATATGAGATCGACGAGAAAGTATTTTTGAAGGTATCGCCATGGAAGAAAGTGGTGAGATTCGGGAAAAGGGCAAGTTGAGCCCTAGGTTCATTGGGCCATATGAAGTGATTGGAAAAGTGGGTCCAGTGGCATACAGATTGGCTTTACCTCCAAAGTTGGAAAAGATCCACAATGTTTTCCATGTTTCGATGTTGAGGAGAATGCAGATCAGGCTGTCTTGTGCCGATATATTGAACAATTGGTGAGACAGTTGACCTATAAGGAAGAGCCAATAGAGATTTTGGCTCGTGAGGTGAAAGAATTGCAGAACAAGAAGATTCCGTTAGTCAAAGTGTTGTGAAGAAACCACAAAACCGAGGAAGCTACTTGGGAAAGTGAAAAAAATGAAATCTTGTGACAATATCTATTTGTTGATGAAGGTAATTTCGAGGATGAAATTTTCTTAAGTGGGGGAGAGTTGTAACGCCCCAAAAATACCCTAGTATATATATATAAAATATTTTTATTATATGTTTAGGGTATAAAATAGAATAAATGAAATTTTTCTAGAATTTAAATACTTGGAAACGAAGAAAAGATACAGCTTTGAAAATTTTACAGAAACCAATTAAGTTGATAAAAATGTGAATGGGAGGACCCCGAAAGGGTCCTAAATGAGAAAGTATAAGTGCAAAGAAAGTGTAAATGAAATGAAATAAAATTGAAATGAAAGTGAAATGAAGTGTTAAAATGGAAAAAGAAAATGAGAAAATGATATTTAGTGCGGCCGAAACGAGGGCCTTGTGAATAGGAGACATAAGGAGCCGTATTTTTGGCCTTTGAAAGACATTCCTCTCATTAAGGCATTTTCGTTTGTGAGAAAAAGGGAGAGAGCTAAGGTTTTTGAATGGGGATATTTGTGAATTGCTCCATGAAAATCAAAGGCTAAAGTGATCAAAAACAAGGAGGAACCTTGGTATTGAAACTTGAAAGAGATTTTAGGTAAGACTGAACCACAAGCCCCTTTTGTTGTGTTGCAGGTTGGGTAAAACCCCAAATGTGGATAAAAAGAGTTTTGTTTTGGTTGTAAATGAGTTTTAGGGTTGTGTTGGGTTGAGTTTTAAAGAGTATTGTTGGTTGGATTAGTTGTGTAATGTTTGTAAAAGGGAAATGTTGGGTTTTCAAAGGAAATGCTGTAAAACTTTTGTCAAAATCCCTGTTCTTTTTTTGCCTATATATTAAGTTACAATCATTCAAATGAAGTGATTCCAATTAGTAAAGAACCATAAGAGTTAGAATTTACCAAATGTATAGAACTAGGAAAATTGTAGCTCTAAGGCTCGAGAATATGAGAGCACAAAGGTGAGTTCGAATTGCTCGAGGGTATGCCCTGTTTGGGTGTAGTTGTGGTGTTTTGGCCATAAAATTAGTTTCTCTCATCCAATTTGAGTGATTCAAAATTCTGGGTAAACTAGACTTCTAGGAGAATAATTTACTTGAAGGAAGTGTATATAAATTGTAACACCCAGGAATTTGTATAGGTATAAGTTAGAAAAAATAATAATGACAGGAATTTGTATAGGTATAAGTTACGGAAAATAATAATGACATAAATTTTTATAGGCATACGTTATGAAAATAATAATGATAATTGAATTAGACGTTATGGAAATAATGATAATTCAATTAGACGTTATGAAAATAATAATGGTAATTCAATTAGTAATTAATTAATTACTTTAATGAAAAGGCGTTATGAAAATAATAATGGTAATAATTAATTAATTACTTTAATGAAAAGACGTTATAGAAAATAATAATGGTAATTCAATTAGTAATTAATTAATTAATTTAATGAAAGAAGGGTAAGGTAATTTCCTAATAGATACCCTAGTATAAGTGGAATAAGAAAGAAAATCCTTTTTTATTCATCTGCTGAATTCTCTTCTGGATAGAATTAGGAGGACGTGCGACTTTCGGATTTCGGGTTTGAAGAACAAATTTCTCTATGAGAAATATTTCATTGAGGTGAAATTCTTCGAATTAGCTCTTTCAAAGCTTTTGAGTACTCCTTTGAGTAAGGGATTCCTATCTGACTTTCGAAAAATTATTATTTTTATATATATGCGTGTAAGGGATATTAATCGCAGTCTTTAAAAGAAAATTATTTGTTTTACTTCATTTGAGGATGAAAATTATTTAAACTGAATTATATATAATCTTGGTTTGTGAAAAGTTTTACTTTTTATTTATTTGATTATCCATGGATCAAGAAAGTAGTTTTGTATGATTGTACTTTTGAGATTTGTTTTGTTTACGAAAGAAAATGTGAATATGATGTTTTGTAATTTGAAATTTTGAATGAAATATTTGACTCTAGTTAGTTCGGCCCTGTCAACAGGAATAATAGTTGACACTATTCGGCCCTTGTCAACGGGATATAATAGTTGACCTTTACATTTTCTTGGTAGGGAATGTAATTGATTTGAACTGACCTCTGGGGTTTGGTTAGAGTTCTTAGTACTAAGTAGTGTTGGTTTAATCCACCTTAGAAAAGGAACAATTTGCGGTAGCCACCCATTTGAAAGTCCCATAACTACTGGGCACCATTTGATATGACCCAAGAGAAAATATATTTCAAAATGTAGGCTGACTTTTGAATTATAAGAAAGTGTTTAATCGAAATTTGATATGAAATTGTTTCGATCATATTTGATATGAACCTGATCTGAAATGGATATGAGAATGTTTTAGTATATTTTGTTAGCTGTTCAAACTTATTTTTGAATCAAAAGTTTTGATGAAACATCTCCTATTTGTTGTGTGATTGAAAACTTTTTATCAATGAAACCGTATTAGTATTTCTTATTTGGAAGCTTTCGCCTCACTCCCCATTCGACATATTTTCAAGTACTTTTAGTTTCCGCGAGGAGGATGGCTAGGTCGGGATCACATCATTGGGGATTTGATTAGGAACTTTTATGTTTGATCATGAACCGATAAGTTCATGTTTATGAAATGTCATTTTTAAAGCACCGAGAAAGTCACTGATGAACATTCCTTTTTATATTAGTACAAGTTGGATTTGAGAGATCTCAAAGATATTATATTCTCGAACAACTTTTATATGACATGCATAATTGAGATTTGAATATTTAAAGTAATTTTTATCCAAGATGAAATTTTGAATTTGAGAATTTATGAATTTAAGGTTGCATTTACTCGAATATTTGATCGGTAATCGACAAAATCCAAGCATAGTTAAAGAAGGCCAGCCACACTTCAAACCTTTCAAAGTTGAAGGCTCGAGGGTGTGAATTGACAATCATGCCCCTAAGGTGGGCTCTGGCGTGACACAAATTGTTACCCCATGTCCAACTGGCCAGCGAGCTACAGTACCCCGGCTTGCAAATTAGAGTAGTCTAGATGTAAATGCAATAACTTGAATTTTGGCATCCAAACGTCTGGTGATTCCAATCGAGAATAAACCTAGAACCATAGCTTCAAATGAGTTAAGGAACCATTACAAATTTATGTAAAGTTAAGACTCTGAAAATCGTGAATACCAAGATAGGTCCAATGAGCTAACCAATTTGGCATTAAAATGTCAGAATTTCATTACTGTGGGATTATTCTGGCTAAGTGTGTTTTGGAATTTATGAAAATGTGATTGTTAGGATGATTAAAGGTATCGGGAAGGAATATACGGTCTTGGAAATATTAATTTTTCGCTGACAAATTTTATTTGGAAATTTATTTGATTTAGAAGCTGTTTGTTACAAGTTGTTAAAGTGACAAAGTATCGTTTTGGGACGCAGTTAAAAACTAGACTAATTGAAGTTTATAATCTGATTGGGTGCTTGGGGTCAAGCTAGGACTCTCGGGGTCTAAGCTAAGAATCAAATATATGTTTGAAGTTAATTTTGGATATCATTAGATTGGGTTTTGTGAGAATGCTTAAAGGCACACATTGCTCAAAAAAAAAAAAAAAAAAAAACATGTTTACCGTTTATTATAGCTGAGGGCTTAGAGAAGGAATTTCTAAATTTAAAATTTCAGAGATGTCATTGGATATATAAAGACTAAACTAGAGAGTTTCATAATTTTTGAAGTCCAGCTTGAAAAAAATTTTTAACAAAGTCCAAAGAGTACAAACTCGGAAAATAAATCTGGCCTCGTATGTGGTGTTAGTGCCCGGTTTGAGGTTTTCGACTTAATCTTCCTTTCGGGACGGGGTTTAGTCGATCAAGAGTAATCAAGTGGGAAAAGGATTATAAGTCAAGGCAAAATTTTAGTATTTTGCTATGATGGATTAAAGCTCAAACTAACAACCATACCGGCCAGATTCTCGCCTTTATTTCGCAACGAGACAAGAATACGATATTAAGTCTTCGAAAATCAACCTAACCAAAATCACTAGTACGCACGAATAATATTGTTCTCTTCAATTGTATTGAATCAGCGTATGAGGAGGAGTTCGAATCGAGATAGATTCTGAGGATTTGAATCAAAGTGCAAAGCTGGGGTTTGTTCTACACCTTTCTTTCATTATTTCGAATCTCATCCCAAACAATGAAACTGCATATTTAGTTGTTTTAAAATTGATTCGATGCAAATAAATTAAGTTGAAATGAATTGCAAGTTGATTTAAGTTAAGAAATTCTATGAAATTGATTGATCAGAAATGAATGACATGAAAATTGCATGAGTAATGAAATGATTTCGTTTTCAGTATAAAAATACATACTATATTTTATTTTCCATAAAATGATTTGAATGTCCTGTTAGAATGCTAACCGTTAAACTGGTTATATAGATCGTATACCAATAAGAGTCAAACAAACGATATCAGGGCATACTAACTGCAGCTCAACGAGACAAGAGATCTCCGGGTGAGTGTACACCAACCTAATATATATTTTTATAAAATCGTGTTTACACGGCCACAACTCCAATGGGGATCGCGCTGATTCGTTATCCTATGCACCGTACAATAAGTTAAATTCGAGCAAAGGGCTAAATGCAAATGAGAATGGGAATGAAAAGTGCATGATTTATGATCTCGAATGATTTTATGCACATGAAATGCATGCAAGCTTGAGATGACCAATAAACTGTAATTAATTAAATGGAAATATATCTTTATGTATGTATTGTTCGCATTGGTCTTTTTAAGAAAGTACAAAGCATCGTTTCATGAAATCAGACGATTTGATTAAACTCGAAATAAAAGAGAGAATCGTGATAGGAACCACTCAAGCATGAAAAATGCTTAGCACGTAGTTTTTTTATCTACAAGAGAATCCAAGAAAGTAGTGATCAGCGACGCCTGTGGCATGAGTCACCGCCAAACGTGAGCGGGCATAAGTAAATGCTCCATCCCATGCATATAATTTCATTCATGACATTTTGTAACTATTTTGCATTGAATTCAATGATGTAAAAGAACGATTTTGTATATTATTTTGAATGGGCATGGAAATGTTTGATAGAGCTTCATTTGCTAAATGTAAATGATTATGGCCTACCGAATTGAAACGCCTTCCGCACATATTTAAAAGTTTATATTTAAATGGAATGCTCGCCAAGTTATTTTGTTTTTGTATATGTTTTAAAAGGAACTCGTTTGACACCCCACTTTGCTCAGATCCGCTAACCCGTCAGTCGGAACGGGTGCTACAATATCGCGGCGAGACAAAAAGGATATAAGAGAGTACGATCCAAATGTCCCACTGTCACCGTGAAAGTCGAACATCAAGTATCGTCCTGGCCTGTTAACCATCCCAATTCCACAATGGAAGTGGGACAACATTACTGGCGGATTTTGTGTCCAGCCCCCTTACCCTAAAGAAACATGATTCAAGCAGGGTAATCGTGATGACTTACAAAGTCCGCCACTTCTTACCCGTCACACCCCACTGTTAGTCCTGGCGGATCGCCAGTAAATCAGATGTGTGAATGAGATTGTTCGCTGCATGGGATTCCACCGTTAATAGTGTCTAACCGTTAATCCACCTGGCACATGTTTTGGAATGAATTGCGCCACTTCGGGTACTGACCAAATTTTTGTACCACCTTCCATCCACAAACTCGACGGACAACTGGGGCCAGTGATCTCAAGTGTTAGAGGACATGCTTCGGGGTTGTGTGCTACATTTTCTCGGAAGTTAGGATAGGTATATTCTGTTAGGTTTCTACTAGTGATTAAGCATACATACATAGCGGAAAATTAAAATTTTCGCCTTTTTCTAATCCGATCAGGGATCCATGTGATCTGATCAGATGATTCAGGGATAGAAGAATACCTTATTATCGCTGGAAGATACTTGTTCTATAGCTTTGTGTGTGCGTCAAACCCTCCTTGTCGAATTGAAAGGTGTAGCAGATTGCTCCACCCTCTACAGTTATCTACACGAACGAGCCTTCTTGAAAACTAAGAGAAATGAGTGTGCTAGCACCGGGTTGAGTCTCACGAAAAACCCTAGCCACCTCTCTCAATTGTGAAAAATGAATGAATGAATCCACATAGGGATCCCTTGGGTTTAAATACCAATTTTAGGCTCAAGGGTTGGTTTCCAACCCATTCTATGTGTGTGACCATGTAGGTCCACATATTGGCAGAGGGCTCAAAAGTCCATTTCGAGCCCACGGATCATAAGCAGCCTCTAGTAAGGCATTATGACCACCCAAATTATGTGAATGTCAATAGCCCGACATAACCTAATCCATAATAAATGTCGTAGTCCCTTTGTCTCACGATATCCTAATTAAACACAAGGCATGGACTATGTCTCCCTTGTAAAGTTCAATCACGCACTTTTCGACCTCCATGTAAACCTGATATCATAAATGACACAACCCTTATTAATCTATCTTCGAGCATGGCCATGTACTCTACCACATGTAGAGGGGCCCACGGGTATCTCTCGAAAATGAGGGACAAATCCCTTTCATCCACTCACGTCCCTCTACATGATTTATTCTATGCCCAACTATAATATGAATTACCACCCTATTATAGATGATGTCAATCAGGTCAAAACATGTGCCTCCTACATGTGTGGACCTACATGCTGCTTAGGTCGGCTTAGACAACTACATTTCTAATTTGGTGATTTACCTATGAACAAATTGATTCCACTTACGGTCATCAAGGTGTGACTTGATAGTAGAACTCGACTTCAAATGGAATACTTATTCTAATCATTCCTCGCTGCTCATTACTGCGGAGCACAGTGAATTAAGACTAGTATAGTTTGACCGATGATCATGTTCTAATCGATCATGGATATATGATATTAAGTTAGCTCATAAGTACATGTCAGTGAACATTATAATCGGATCGATCACCATGAGAATACTACAAGGATTATAAGTCACAAGTACTTCTCATCATAATAATGTCTTCTTTGATAATGAAAATGCCTCTTTATTATTGAAATATGAAAGTAATAACAATTACACTATTGCCCTAGGGCACATCACTAACATATTCCCTTATAATTCACTATACAACAGTTATCACCCAGATAGTATAACCTTTATGAAGCCCCTCAGATGGAAGAAAAAATGTAGAACTCCTATGTGTTACAGATCCGAATGAGCATAAAGTAATCGACCTCGACATAGTAAAGAGAGACATAAGAAAGCCGATCATCCAGCTGTTAAAGCTTCTCTAGTGATAGACAAAAGTCTTACGCTGGTCCGAAAGAAAAGCATATAGAGTACGAGGTCATAGATAAGGTTTTCTTGAAAGTATCACCACGGATCAAAGATGTTCATTGGCTGGAAAGGAAAATCGAGTCCACAGTTTATCTTCCACCATATGAGATTTTAAAAAGAATTGAACCATTCGCTTATCATTTGACACTACTCCAAGAGTTTCCGCCACTATATAATGTGTTCTATGCGCCAATGTTTAGATATATCATTACACCCTAAATTATTCCTAGTAGTTTTATGATATGTTTAGTATAATGGTGGGTTTAAATTGTGTTTTTCTGGAATTTAAGTGCTAAGTACGAAATGATATAACTGAAATAATAAAGAAGAAAAAGGGTAATTGGTAAATTACCAATTAAGGAATCCAAAGGACATAAAATAAGAAGATTATATGTTGTGGAATATTATTTAGTCAGATTCTGCAAATAGAATGAAGAAGAAGGATTAATTAGCAAAGGATAATTGGAAGCCAAAATCCCTTAAGACACCAAATGTCTTCAGATGTTACATTATCCATTTCTTGGGATTTGGGAACTAGAGCTTGTCATTTGCCAGAAGAAGGAAATTACAAGTAGCCAGGTCATTGTTTTTGCTCATTTTTTTGTTCAAGCAAAGAGAAGGGTATAAAAGAAGAGTAAAAGCAAGTTAGAAGAGAAGAAATCATAGCAGCGGAACTCTCCCATTTGTTAGTTAGGAAAAACCTTAACTCTTCCAATGTTTGGGATCTTTTTATTGGTTTTAATTAGGGTTTGATGCTTGTTTTGATCTTGTTTTGGTTTGCGTTGGAATTGTCCAGTGCTAAGGACTAATATTGTGTAAAGAGACATGTAGGTATTTTAGGGGAAGTGTTGTCCAAATTTCCCTGAAACCTGTGTTTTTTTTTTTTTTTCCATAACTTGGCCTACAAACCTCCAAATTGGATTATTCTAATTGGAGATGAAATTTAAGACCTAGGGCTACAAATGTTTAGAAGTGACTGAGAACTAAATCCTGCTCTAAGACCCTTGAAATTGAGTCTGATGTTAAGACATGGATTATGTTTCCTCTATAGGAGTAGTTCATGTTGTTTACACCATATCTTGAGCTATACTGATCCAAATGAGGTGAATCAAAATTATGCTTAAACTAGACACCTAGGACAGTAACTTTCATAAAAAAAGTATGTAGTCAATATAAACCTACGTTCCTGTAAAATTTCAACATAGGACACAATTCCATATTCTATTCCTAGAAACTTTCCAAAAGCGAGCAGTTCAGAATGTTTAGGCCATACCTCCTAATTTAAAGATTCAAATGACTTGATTCTGATCCATTGGAAACTTAAGACATAGGTGAACATTTTGTCAATATCACTTTCTGCCTAAAACCTCGCTTCGGGTCGAAATTGTAATTAGAAACTAGCTATGTTTTTGTTCTCAAATGTGGCTTGATACACCCCGATCTTCCATCAATAAATCTTAAGGGGTGATAGGCACAAATTTGGGTAAGAGTATATAACACAAAGGAACGTTATTAAGACTAGTCAAATGATGCTTCTAAACACATATAATTGTATGCTTCGCTCTAAGACCGAATAGTGAATAAATAGACACTGACAAGGTTTTGACACTCTCTGCTTAGTGCTCGCATTCTCTAATTAGTGCTTCGCACTCGCTTAGTGCTTTAAAGACTTATATGTGCTGGCTACCGACACTGTTAATGTTACAGCACGTTCGTTGCTTCGACATTTCTTTCAAACAGACTACACCTTCAAAAAATCTCTGTACCGGTCATGGGCCCTCTCATCCATTATTACTACCAATACAGAAAATATTTATATGATAAGGTATATAAATGCAATGAAGCATAAGAAAACAAAAAGTAATCGTACTATGTTATGCACTAGCTTCGTTTCGTAGTTGTACCTACTGCACTATGTTTAAAGATTTCTGATCTATACTCTTACGGAGATTAAATATTATGATATGTGAATTATTTTACATGTATACTGTAATTGAGGATCACTACAAGCTGTCATATTACGCATCTATTTTCCCACTAGTTATAAGCTTAAAGACGGCAGCCTGTATCCATGTAGACTAAGAGGTAGTCAAGGACATCTAGCATTCACGTACCAACATAACATTAGGAAGTCCACCTTATGTAGTTTTTGACTCATTTTGGAAATGTAAATGCAATATTTTGTAATGCTGGAACTTGTATACAAGTAGATTTTGACCCTGTATTAAGGCAGATAAGACAATTTAAAACACTTACTACGGTAGGTAGTCTTACAACTTTATGTTAATATGAATATATGTTTGAAATGGGCCCACTAATGTTAAAAAATCAGGTCAAAAAGCCCCAGCCTGTGGTTCCTTCACGTAGCTAAGGGACTCGGCATTACGTGATACCGTTTGTCAGAATCATACATTTTGCTGTACAAACAAATAAGCGTATTCAGACTTCTCTTATGACGGTTGAAACGTGCATTATAGTTCGTGAAGTAAAACAATTGTGAAACAAGCAAGTCCCTTTGGTAAAGGTGCTTTGGCAACACCACGGTATGGAAGAAGCAACTTAGGAACCAGAATTGACAATGAGGGCACAATACCCACAACTCTTCAATTTAGGTAATACTGGTGACTAAATTCTTTAGAGGGGAGAGTCAGGACAATACTCGAATTATACCCTAGTAGTTTTATTACATGTTTGGGGTATAAACAAAGTCAAATTTGTAATTGTCGGAAATTTAAGTGTGAAAAAAGATATAACCAGGATTTTTGAAGAAGTAAAGGTGATAATGGTAAATTGTCAAATTAGGGGGTCAAAGGACATAAATTAAGAAGATTATATGTTCAAGTAGGAATAATGAGAAGTTGATTTGCAAATGAAAGAAAGATAAAGGACTAAATGTAAGTATTAAGAAAATGAGGGCAAAATTCATTAAAAGAACAAATGGGTATTCGAGAAGATATTTTCATTTCTGGGCTTACGTAGACTTCAGTGGGCATACTGCCGTGGGAGAGAAGAACCAAATTTTGAGTTGCCTTTTCTTCCTTTTGAGTTCTACTTGATCAAGAGAAGAAGGGAAGAAAAGAAGAACTAAGTGGAGGTTCTAAGAGAATCAAGGTATGGAACTCTCTAATTTGTAAGTTAGGAAATTATCCTAACTCCCTCTTTGTCTATTTAGGAAAACCCTAACTCTCATTATAAAGGTATTATTGGTTGGTTTAAGTCAATTTTGTGGTTGGTTTTGACTTTATTTTGTTTTGTATTTGAGTTTGTCCGGTGAAATAGGGCAAAAATGCCCATTTCTGTTTCAGCTCGACATCCATTCGCCTAGGTGAAGGAGTGCTCGCTTGCTGGTCTTTCGCCAAAAGAACCCAAGCCCCAAAATTTCTGGGGCCGCCTCAATTCTGAAGGCTACTTCGCCTGCGAACCAGAAATTCCGCTTTTGTTTCTTTTCTCATAATTCTAGAAACCATCAATCGGATTAATGTGATCCTAACAAGTGAATGAAAGGGTTCGCATCAGATACAAGTTATATGTAAAATGTTCCTGAACCTTATCGCCGAGGCTAAGCTTGTGTAGACTCGCTTTCGCCTTTATTCAAGGCATTTTATAAATATAAGAATGTGATTAAGAACAATACAATAAGCTCAGCAATACATATAATTATATTCCTGCCTAAGATCGAATAGTGAATGAATAGGCACCTCTGATTAGTAAGCTGAAGACTCTCCGGGACAGCGCTCGACACTCTCCGCCAGTGCTCGACACTCGACAGTACAAGACTCCTCCGCTTAGTGCTTCGACACTCTCTCTGCCTGTTACAAAGACTTCGCATAAGGCTACGACACTTCGCTACGCGGGCAGCACGCATTGTGCTTAGCACCTCTCGTCGCATCGCATTGCACCTTCAAGTACCTATCGCGATGCGTCCTCCCATTCATCGTTACCGATTTATGCAAGCAACTTTTATATGATAAGTATCCAACAACTAACATAAGAAAATAAAAGTAATCGCCATGTTAAGGCATAATTCGCTCCCGCTTCAGAAGCAAATCTACTTCGTACCTTCTGTCCTTAAATCTCTGTTATGAACTCCTATGATAGATATGAAAACTCTGATATATGAATTATGTTGTAAGTATACTATAATTGAGGACCACTGTATGTGGTAATTTATCTTATCTGTTTTCCCACTAAGCTATAAGTTTAGCACGGATGTTTTATTCGTGTAGGTACTGAAGAGGTCGTTAGAGACATCCCAAGATTCGCTGTGTGGCCAACACAAAGATTAGGAGTCTTTCCGATGTAGGGTCCTCGAATCATTATTGTAATTAATAATGTGAATTGTAATATTCAGATATAAACTTGTGTAATTACAAGTAGTTTGGACTCGTATATATGCATTGTGGATACTTAAATTTCACCGCTTATGGTGGTAGTTTTATAAGTTTATGTTATTACGGATTTATATTTTTAAATGGGCCTACCACGTACCTAAAAATCAAAGAAGTCATACCCCATGTGACGCCCCTTCAATGTAGCAATTAGGATGCATTGCTGCTTAAGTTTGATAAAGTATGACTAGACTTTTAACATATGAGCGTGGATTTTATGTTGTGATTCCCTTTTAACACCTCTCCTTTTGTAGGTTGTCACCGTTATTCAAAACATGGTGCACTGGAAGATAAGGAGCTCACCACAGGTCAGATGCCAAGAAGCTATGGCCATATGCTCGCCATTGCTTTCCAAGCACTAAGCCTTAGACGACGCCCTAGTCAAGGCCAAAGCTAGGTCTAAGCATTAGGAGGGGGAGGCTAAGGGCAATGTGGGGAAGATTGAGAGTGCGGAGAGGGAGAGGGATGAAGCCAAAGAAGAGGCGTAGCTCACCTGGGTAGCCACAATTGTGGCGAGTGACGCGAAGGCACTAGTGGAGAACAGACTGGTTAGGGTTTAAGATTCCCTGACGAATGCGGAGGAGGCCTAGCAGAAGGCCGAGGTTGAGGCTGCCTGCCTAGAGGTTGAACAAACTTCACTCCTTCTGGAGATCTAGATGGCTAAGGATGAAGTGTCTTCACTCCACCCTCAAGTGAGCAAGGACAAAGAGGCCATGGAAGAGGACTATTAAAAGGCCTTGGAGTTGATATTTCAGATACTACACAAATGTCAGATGCTCAAACACAACATCTCGCTGAGATCAAATGTGAGGTTCCAGATGGTATGCCCAACTCCTCCAACCTACTCCCCCTAGAGTTCTTTGTGAACCCTAGGTGCCCACCGGCTGGAGCACCCATTGAGGCTACAACAATTGAGGCAGAGCAGAGAAAAACGTCATAGAAGGCAAAGGATCCAAAGAGGAGCACTCCTGCTGAGGACTTTGCTGGAACATCTTAAGTTCTTCCCTTTCCCCTTTTTTCAGAATCAATTCCTGCTTAGCCACCATAACTTATATGTATTTTTCTCGACGTTTATCATGCATTTATGAAATACAAATTTCTTAATACATCTCGCTGATAAGATTTATCTCACAACTCATTTCCCACGAATTCGACTCAGTGGTGCTTTGCTTCAAGGATATCAATGTTAAGTTTTTTAAGAGCCAAAAGTTGGTAGGGTTTGCACATCGCACTCACAGTAAAGACACCATTTTTCTGCCTCAGTTCTACCTACGTAATTAAGAGCCACTACTATAAGCAGTATCAGCCAGAGCCACATGGTCTTTGAAAGTGCTAACAGGTTAAGAGCCATATCTAGTCTTTTGAAAGTGCTACAGCTACAACCATCCGGGCTCCTTGAAAGTAAGCAGCGTGCTATGCAACCACTTCCGTCTTTTTGAAAATGCCAACAGGATAGAGCCATTCGTCTCAAAGTGTCAAGAAGCCGCACGAGCCATATTCGTCTCAAAGTACCAACAAGCAGAGCCACATCCGGTCTCAGTGCCATCGGATGTGAGCCACATCTGATCTTGTAAAAGTGCTAGCAGCTGCAGACAGCGCATCCGGTCTTTCAAAGTGCTACAGACTAGGAGCCGTGTCTGGGCCAAAGCGCCCCGCAGACCGTGGAGCCACATTTTGTTTTTCAAAGTGTCAATGAGCTACGAAGCCATACGGTCTGAAGTGCCAAGAGGCTAGGAGCCACATTTGGTTTTTTGAAAGTGCAAGTAGGCTAGGATCCACATCTAGTCTTTTGAAAGTGTCAGCAGACTGTGAACCACATCTAGTCTTTTGGAAGTGCCAGCAGGCTGTGAGCCACATCTAGTCTTTTGAAAGTGCCAACAGGCTGGGAGCCACATTTGGTCTTTTGAATGTGTCAACATGCTATGAGCCACATCTAGTCTTTTGAAAGTGCTAGTAGACTGTGAGCCACATTCCGTCTTTCAAAGTGCTAAGAGTTAGAGCCACATATGGTCTTTGAAAGTGCCAAGTCGCTGAGCTACATCCGCTCAAAGTGCCGCCAGGATTTGAGCCACATCTCGGTCTGAAGTGGTAGTAGTCAGAGACACACATTTGGTCTTTGAAAGTGCCAACAAAGTCATGAGCCATCCGGTTCAAAGTGCCAACAGGATAGAGCCACATGGTCTTCAGTGCCGCAGTTTGTGAGCCATATCTAGTCTTTTGAAAGTGTTAGTAGGCTAGGAGCCACATCTGGTCTTTTGAAAGTATCAATAGGTCGTGAGCCACATTTGGTCTTTTGAAAGTGCTAGCAGTCTATTAGCCACATCTATTAGCCAAGAATTGAAAGAAAATTCTTTCAAGGAAATTTTATTGATAATACCTTTTACAGAAAACTTGGTGGACAATATTCCAAGGATTGAAAGAAAATACTTTAAAGGAAATTTTACTGATAACACCTTTAAAGAAAACTTAATGAACGGTATTCCAAGGATTGTAAGAAAATACTTTAAAGGAAGTTTTACTGATAACACCTTTAAAGAAAACTTTACTGATAGTACCTTTTAAGATGCATAGCATTTGCATCCGTGTGTGCACTAGTTCCGTCTAGTTTAGGTTTAAGCGTGAGGATCTGGGTCGCCCCACTTTTACTCATCATGTATACCTTCCAATTTGGTTGGAATTTTCACCATTGGTCAATCGTGGTTTTCAAAGACCCTTCAAGACTATATCTCCGGCCTGAATGCACGCACTTACGTGCCTATTATATAAAGTTTGGCTGCTCTTTTTGCACGATGCTATATCATTAACCGCAGCCTTCTTCACTGAGTTCGCCTCACACATCTAAGTCTTCAGGTGACGGCCAACATTAGAATTTTGTGTAATTTCAATTCAAGTGCTGGCACCCTAATCTCAGAGGAATTACGGCTCATCCCGCAGGTGGCGTAATAATGATATCCCAAATAAGCTCGTTGTTTTATAGCCTGCAAATTTCACCCACTTCCCTTAGTCAATGTAGATGCTTTGCCAAAGTTCCGTGATAGCCTCATAGATGCTTCCGCCGCCATTACTCACAACCATGGGTTGAGTATGCTTCGCATTTTCAACTCATGGCAGAAATTTCTGTATACTTTGCTATCAAACTATGACCCATTGCCAATTACAATCAATTGAGGTATTCTGAACCTGCAGACAATATTCTTCCACACAAATTGGATGACATCCTTGTCTTTGATGAAGGCGAAGGCTTCAGCTTCTATCCATTTTCTAAAATAGTCGTGGCAACCAACACAGCTTTTTTCTGAAGTTGTATAATGCATGCTGGACCAACTATATCACTCCCATCGGCAGCGCCGTGGCTCGTGATGGTGGTTAGATCCGTCGACACCTTTGAGACGCCGGGCTCGCTGTTGGCGGGCTGTCGCACTTCTATCAAAGTGGGTTTGAGATATTTCAAATGGCCGGGCCATAATAACCTTATGTACGCCCTATGAGCCAAAGTTCCTATCGTCGATGGACCCGTGATATCCTTTCGCTGAGTTCTCGCTAATACAAATGGTCCCATCGAGGGGAAAGACATAATTAAGATAACACCAAATTCAAAAGATAATCGCTTATATAATTGTCTCATACTCAAAGAAACCTAGCCGCTCGACCTTAATCTCGAGGTTTAACCTCATGATCCGACAAATTTTCCCCAGCTCAAATAATACATTATGTGGGTTTAAGAAGGGCATAAGCTGGTCATCCCACCAACTGGCCTGGCTGTAATGCATTTGACGCTCAGGTAGTGAGGATGTGAAGGAAACACTGCGGCTCATTATCGACAGATGTCACCATCATTGCAAAGCCGGTTCTTCACCGTGTCCCCTGATATGCTCTGTTTTCTCCCAAGCCGCAAACTCCCTTAGTCGTCAGTCAATTGCACTGCATACCTCGACCATATGCTGTCCTACATTTCGTGATTCTTTCGCTACCTATCCCACTACCCATTCAGAGTCACTATGTAAAGTGATGAGTTTTCTATGATGCGCACTTTGCAGGTCGACCCTACTTATGATTGCTTTTGCATTTAGTCTCATTACATTGTAACGCAAGTCTGCATTGTTGTTTGGCCTGCTCTATCCTTTCCCGACATGGGGCTTTAAGTCAAGTCAACTCAACTCCCGCTTGGCAAGAAACGCCGCCCACATTAAGGATCCACTAGCCGCCTAAGCACCTTCGTCCACATCCTGTTAAAGGCCTTTCATAAAATCGCCAATATCCGCCCTTCAATGTCAAGTGCGAGATTTATATCAATCACCAAATTCACTTAGTTCAATCTGGCCACTTGAGCTATCCTTCCCTGATATGTCAAAGCCAGGTATGCTTCGCAAAGGAGATTGGCTTCCGTCAACATGGTAAGCCAGGTTAGGGTGCTTCAGTCGCCACACTGAGGGCTGGGTGCTTCTGCCGAGACTCGGGTATATCTGCTCGCGAGATGTAGGATTTTCTCACGAAGAATATCAAGGTCTGCTGATTGTCTTTCAACATGCCAGACTAATTATGCCTTCTCAGTCACCATAAAGCCTAAAACTTACCCAACCACCCAACCATTACTCAAAAAAGAGCCATGTCAGAATAAGACAATTATAGCTTCAGACGCCTGTGGTCAAGTACTTTAGATTTCTGCCACATTTGGTCAATATAGCCCATGGCATTGCCCAACAACAATTGAATATCGCATCACTAATCTCCGATAAGTTGCTCCAAAGATTTTAAGTCAAAAGGCATCACATCATACAGTGATAACCCATGCTGTAATGAAGGCCATTTTTCAGGTCGACTCTGCACGGGAATCTAATGATACCTAGAGAAAGCATTCAAAACGACGTATTTCTCGTCTCTGATACCTGCAGATCAACACCTGGTTTATACGTGGCAAGGAAGCTATCTGGGGCATGCTTCTAAGATCGCTGTAATATACACATACCGCCCACTTACCTTCTTTCAGAACCACCACCACGTTAGCCTAGCCATTCGGTACTTCTTCGATGAAACTCCGCTTCCTGTAGTTGTCTACTTCCATCCGAATGATCTAATGGCGAACTGTAGAAACACCTCACTTTCTCGTCTTATCGGGTCTAAATTAAGTGGGGATAATATTTAGCTCAGGAGAGGCCACCGCCGAGTTAATCCCAACCATATCTCGAGTGGCTCTAGCGAATACATCTATGTTATTCAACAAGACAAGTCGTGAACCCGCCTTCTTCATCGACAGAGAGAACTAATGTAAGGAATCTTTTCTACCATTCAACGTCACTTTTCGTGGATCCACAAAACCAATGGATCCTTCTCTTCCGCCCGATCTGTGGCTAACCGTGATTGCTACGCTGGCTCGATCTTCAAGGGAGGATTTTCGTGGTTCTTCCTCTCTATTCCCGTATAGATAGTTACAACATTGTTCATGCCACCGACCATTTTTATAAGGTCAACCTACCCAACATTAGTCAAATAACACCGCTCGTGGTAGGTCAAGGATAACTTTCATCGAATGCGCCGCCCGCCCATGCATGGCGCTTAGGCACCCCAAGTCTTCGACAATTGAGAACAAACTCGCAAGGACCTACTGCTTTTATAGGAGCGACATCTCCTAGAGTTACTATAGTTGCACCATTAAAACTAGAGATGATTCGCCCTGCTGAGTTCACCACACCTAAGGAAAGCTTCATTTGCTTGAAGGTAGGTACTATAACAAGTCCGTCGTGACCGCCAAGATCTAACAAGACTCGCGGCACATCAAAACAGCTTAATATAGATGGCGAAGACTAAAGGCATCATAAGGTAAGACAATAACCTTGTTCTGCCGACAAGAGGAAAGGATAAGGGATCATCTATCGCTTAGTTTCTTCATGTCCGCCTTCGCGGATGATTTACCCCAGCCCCTAAGTATAAATTTACCAAGACCTTCTTCTCACGTCGATCGATAATTAGTTTACTGGATTTAATTCACCCAATATATAGTTAATGGTTGGTCTAGATTTTGAAAGGACTATCACGTCGACTGTAATTCTATCTGTAGCTTGCCCTGATTCTACCCCTTGGTTAATTTCTCTTATATACCTCCTGAGGTGTCCCGCCTTGATCAGCTTTTCCACCAAGGACTTTAAGCTTCGTCATCTGTCAGTCTCATGCCCATGATCTCTATGATAATCGCATCGCAAGGATTTGCTTTTCGGGAGGGATTGCCCGATTTGCGTGCCAGGCCTTTAAACTCTAGCAAGTTGCAAATGACGGGTAATACCTTTCATACGATCGCTCAAGGGGGTGAATACGAGTTTCTATTTTTCCGTGATCGATACGACGCTTTCGCCGCCTTCTCCGACCTTCCTCGACTAAGACACCTTCGCCTATGCGCTTTATTTCCTGGCCGCCTAGTTTGTAATCATGATAAGCCTAGGTTGTCGCACTGATATTATCCTCCAAAGATTTAATACCTATCAACCTCCCGTATGATTCTTCCATCATTTCGGCTGACAAGTTTAAAGATAGCGAATCGGAAGAGCGAGTAGATAGCCCAAAGCTTCTCCTACAGTTTTGGAGGACTGCATCTATGCTATAGAACTCTATTTACTGATACGGTCTGGGAACCTCCTTGGTGGGAAGTCTCGACTAGACTCTTCTTCCTTCGAGAATAGTTTGGTGAAGCTGAGCTAATGTTTTTGTTGCAATCAACAAGATACTACGATATGAACGCGCCTATAGTTCATCGAACGAATTTATCGAAGTTACGCGGGAGCCAGGGAACCAGTTAACGTAGCTCCCCCCGCAAGCCAGCTTCCAAACACTTTACACAATAGACGGTCATTGCCGGCATTTAGGATCATCACCTGATTATAATGGAGCATGTGATCGTAAGGGTCAGCAGAACCATCAAACATGGTAAAAGTTGATATGACAAACCCCCGAGGTGGCTCATAGTCAAGGATGTGTTGCCCTAGGGGCGAAGAGAGCATGTCATCATGTCTGCGGATTAAGGCTATAAGCAGCATGTAGAATGCTAGCCCTATACCAAAGGCAGGATGTACAAATGACATTTGTGGCATCATACCTCGCTGACACATCGCGGCATCGCACTGTGCACACCGACGCATTCCTGCGCCCGAACCCGGCCGTTCGGGCCTCTTGCTTCTTCCTTGCTCGCGAGATGCGCCACTAACCCAGATCGCCGGGCGCGGCAATGCGCGAAGGCCTCTTGCGCAGGATTTCGCCTTTGCGCTCCCGGCAGCATTCTTGTCGATGAGAGACTCCAAAGATGGGGAACTAATCAAAGATAGGAACTACTCCGATGACAAACTCATCATCCGTTAGGTATTGACATTATCGTGATACGGGCTCCTTCCCCAATACTAGTGATTCGATATACAATGACTCGCTATCTCATTTTCACATCTTCTTTCTAAGATCGCGGCTCTTCCTCCATCTACAGCCCGTGAATCGTCATTCTCCTGCTGTAAAGCGTCGGCTGCGGTCTTACAAATTCCTTCATCCGCTCACTCTCTGTCTTCCCTCTCCATGTCCTAACGCTCACTGAGAGATAAATCATCTTCCCAGTATCTCTGATCATCGCGATCGCTTAACATTGCGATCGCCGTGAATCGGGATAAAGCGGCAAGCGTAACCGAAGGAGAGTTCCGCTACCGATGAAGAGTTAGCAGACGTCAGCCAAGCCCTTACGTACCAGATGACTTTCGCTCGTTCTACGCATTTACGCCAATTGTTGTTACCTTGATCGTCTGAACCTCTGGGCATCAACAACGCAACGTAAACCTGTAAAAGGGCAATCTGGCGACAATGGTCCAACCTTCTCTTCGATGATTAAGTCAACAAAAGATAGAGAAGAAGAAGCAGAGAGTTCACGCTGTTGGAATTACTTACCCTTCCCTCGTGGGGGATCTTCCTAATTTATAGAAAGTGGTTCACGAATCTCTCCTTGATTTTTAAGAAAGAAAATCTCTTCATCTTAGGGATAAAATCTCATCTTCCTTATTATGATTGTTCTTCTTATCAACGATTAATCTTTCGCGAAATAAGGATTTGGAAACCGGAATCCACCGATAAATATCTGCATTTTTCACCTTCGCATTCTTATCCATAATCTAACTTCCTATATGCGATAGGATTTGGCCTACAGGACTTAAAATTTGTGATTCGCCGCCATGAAGTGACTCTTTAATATGACACCCTATCTTTCTCTATAATGGACTTTAAGACTCCTCGCATCTGCTTGTTCTCGCTGATTTTAATACTCAGAAGGTGTCGGGCCGCTTGACGATGAGGGCTGTTAACCCTAGCCCCATCGAGTAAATTCGGCTTCCAAATCTGAAGATCACTGGCATTCACAATCACAAAAAACGCTCTCAAGATTTAAGAGCATAGAGTAAATGGAAGGAACTGCCATGTTGCCAAGGTGGAGAGTTATTCCCTCGTCTCAAGGAGCTTTATATAGATAATTGTCCCATGCTGACCGGAGACTTACCAACTCACCTACCTTTTTTGACAAAACTAGAGATTGAAGAATGTGAGGAGTTTGTGGCTCCACTTCCGAGGTTTCCATCCATCCATGATATGACAGATGCACAACCTTGACATCTCACAGAGCAAGGAACTGCCACAACTGCTGCAGAAACTCTCAATTACAAATTTCGACTCTTTGGAGTCCCTATTAAAGGAGGGGACGTTGAAACGCAACACTAGTCTTTAACTTTTGAGAATCAGAAATTGTTCCTTTTCCAGACCTTTATGCAGAGTTTGTTTACCCATTACATTGAAGCTTTTATATTTGCAGGGGTATAAGAATCTAGAATTTCTCTTACCTGAGTTCTTCAAATGTCACCTCCCTTCCCTTCTATATTTGCATATCTACGAGGACACTTGCAATTCGTTCTTATCCTTCACACTTGGCAACTTCCCGAGGTGCCGCTATCTCAAATTCTGTTTCCTCGAGGGGCTTGAATCTTCCGTTTTAACTTCGGACAGGGATCTTCCATCTCTTATCAGTTGCACAAGTGTGGGCGCCTTAATCTTGTGTTTATTTATTTGTAAAACATGGAGGCTGCATGTTTTCAGCCATTGAAACTACAGATGATTATCCGAATTGATATTCTAATACAGGGTCTTCTCCAGCTTAACTTCACTTTCATTATGAGATGCAATAAATTCACATCTCAAGTGGCGTTTGGTCTGCAAGGTCTGCCTTCACTCGCTCAACCTCAGGTCTTTCAAACTTCACTTGCTACATAATACATGATGGATAGAGACTGAGGCCCCCATGTGCTTTGATTCATCAATTCACAGCATCATTAGGTGAGTGGAGGAGGAGGAGGCATTTCAGAATTTTGATTCAAGAATAACTGAGAATTGAGAGGGAATTTACTGTTTAGTGTAGTTTAGGGGGACTACTGAGCTTCATGACTGACTAGAGTTATTAAGGAAGAAGCTGGAAGCAGGAATAACTACTAAATAATAAGAAGAGGGAGGGGTCTTCTAATTAGTATCAAGACCATGGAGTAGGTCTATATAGACTTACATTAGATAAAAATAACAATCACAATGATAATTTTTATTATTAAAATATCAATTACAATGATAATTTTTATTATTATTAGTACTTTTTTTATTTGTCTCGATAGGTTTCTCTTCGCTGCTACTATAAATAACACATTATTTTATTTTAAGAGATTTTATATAAGATTGAAAGCTAAATCAATTTATTTATTTTGTTCTCTTTATTTTAATTTATTAATCTTCATAGGAAAGCCAGATCAATTTGGTATGAGAGCATTACAAATCAATTTGGTATGATTTAGCAATTTTAATTTGATACATTATATTAGGAAAGATATGATTTAAAATTTCTATTTATTATAATAATTTCTTGCTTCCTTTAAGGTTTTCAGTCATTATTTACTCTTGTAAACTGATGTTTCATATATTCATAAGGAATCTTCTTTTAATCAATAATGTCTTTCTAAATGCTTCAGCAGTTCAGATCTTCATAAACTAGAGTCATTTGATATGAAACAGCCATGCAACCTACTGTGCAGGGTATGCTGGGCCCTTTGGACAAAAAAAAAACAAAATGGAAGGCTGGCCAGGTTTTAAATGTAGCAGCACGAACAGTGTTTCCAATGAAGGAGGCACAAAAACTGAAAGTTATAAGAAAGACTATTGTTCTGTTTTGTAAAAGAACTCAGTTGGTTACTCTTAGCAAGAGCTTCGGGTTCCTTGTCAGGTCCTGGTAGACTGTGTTTTATTTCTATAAAGTACTAAAAAGGTTATAGATATATATATATATATATAAGAAAAATTATTTTCTTTTGTTTAGTTGTCTAATAAAAAAATTTAAGTGAAAATAAGAAAATGACTAGATTGGAGTCTCAATAAGAATAGCATACTATAACATTGTAAATTATAATCGTGTCAATATCGTGAAAAAGATGCTTGATTCTAAAATATTAAAAAAGAAACAAGTCATGAAAATAATTTATTATATTTGTTTGTATTATAAATTTTTTAAAGAAAATTATATAAAATAAATTACTGTAAATAATATAAGTATTTTAAAATAATTTAATCTTTATATTGATGAGTTTTAACAAATAAAATTAATTTGAGGCGTAGCAAATAAAAATATTATATAGAATTTAATTCATTTTATTTTCCTTCATATTTTCTTTTTATTTTCCTTCTTATTTTCTTTTCTTTCTGAATTTTCCTCAAAATTTCCAAGATATAAACATATCCAAGAAAAATCAAATATAACAAAATTACTTTAAAACTTATAAATTTATAACTAAAAATGAACATCATGGCATTTTAATTTACATGTAGGAGATATATTTTCCTTCCTACAATTGATCCCTTAGAAACAAAGAAAGGCCCTTCGTCCCTGTCCTGTAGTTTGGGATGTCGAGCTATAACGTTCTTTTTAACTCCCCATATTTTATGATATTCAATGAACCACTATGTTTATTAAAAAAAAAACCTGAACTGATTTTGTGAATATTTAATTAATTTTCATATTCAAATTAAATTCTTTTGGTTTATAAAACGTAGAAATCAACTTTAATTTGTTATAAAATTGGTTCTTTCTTTTAATTTATATTCAAAATTTTAAAATATAAAATATAAATGAAATGAAAATTTAAAATCAAATTTTGATCCGAAAGTCCTTATTTTAAAATCAAACATTAACGATATTGCCCAATAATTTTCCATCATCATTTTCTTCTCCCGAGCGTCCCACGCTTTTTTTAATAATATTATATCTTATCATTCTCTGTAGTGGGCAATATTTAAAGCGAATCTTTCCAACATTTTACAATGATTTTTTTGTCAATATCAATGATATCATAGAACATTCAACATTTTTAAAATCAATATTTATTGAAGGGTTTGAAATCAACACATAAAGTGGTACCCATTTCATATTTACTTGTGGAAGATTTCTAACCACTCAACAAAATAACTACTCAAAATATATTATTTAAATATTAAATTCACTATTTTAATATAAGAACTTTAAAATTCACTCAAACCACACTCTATTTTACACCCACTTTACTAATTTCAATAATTTAAAAGAAAACATATATATAAGAGAAAGCATGTTATAAAAAAAATGAGAGAAATGAATTTGTAGGAATGCTTAAAACTACCACCTTATTTCAGATTTAATTATTCAGCTTAATTGTGAACAAAGAAAATGTAAAATAAAGAATGACAAAGCAGGTAACTTTTACGCTTAACTACTAAAATAATGTTCAGTTAAATGGGTAGAGTCGAATTTCTGACTCTGCATTTGAGGGATCAAATTGCAACCCCATAATCCATATGAGATGGCCTGCATCAGTACGGTTAGGTAGAAATGACTTGATTTGTCCAATTGGCAGTTGTTGATAGGCCACAACCGTCTTCGTCCACCTCGAAAAGGTCCACCCTCTTCCTCCTCCTAACTACTTGCTCTGCATCTCTTCTTTCTTTCGATTTCTCTCTGTTCCAGTATTGACTTCCCTTGCAAACCAACAGACATGGCCACGGCTGTAGCAGGAGGAGGAGGAGGAGCTCTTCTCTTGGCTTCTCTCCAAGCTCTATTTGATCGGATGGCTTCCCGCGACGTCCTCACCTTTCTCCGGGGACAGAAACTCAGCATACGCCCTGAAGAAGGCTGGAAATGAAATTTCTGGTGAAGGGAGAAGGAACGGACGCCGATTAAGCAACTCACGGATTCAGATGTCAGTGATTGGGTGGATGAGCTGAAAGATGTTGTGTATGATGCGGAGGACTTGCTTGATGATATCGCCACCGAAGCTTTACGCTGCAAGATAGAGTCTGATTCTCATACTCAGGTACGGAACATCAACTTTTGTGAGGGGACCAAGTCCAGGTTAGAGGATATCACTGACACTCTAGAACGTCTTGCGCAAGAAAAAGATGTTCTCGGCTTGAAAGAAGGCAGCGTCGGAGACAATTTGTCAAACAGATGGCCGACGACTTCCTTGGTAGATGAGTCTGGGGTATACGGTAGGGATGGTAACCAAGAGGAGATTGTTGAATTTCTGTTGTCCTATGATGCAAGTGGGAATAAGATAGGTGTGATCGCCCTGGTGGGTATTGGAGCAGGCTGGGGAAGACCACTCTTGCTCAGCTGGTCTATAAAGATAGGAGAGTAGGATTGTTTGATCTGAAGCATGGGTTTGTGTTTCTGGAGGAATTTGATCTTGTCAGGATTACAAACCATTCTAAAGGCAATAACCTCCGGGACTACTGATGACAATGATTTGAATATACTTCAATGTAAATTGGAGGAGAGCCTTAGAAGGAAGAAGTTCTTACTCGTCCTTGATGATGTTTGGAACGAAAACTACAAAGATTTGGAAAGCCTACAACTTCCTTTCAGTGCTGGTCTCCGAGGAAGTAAGATTATTGTAACAACACGCATGTGGTATGCCACTGTCATGTTCTATTAGCATTCATCATTTGAGAGACAGTTGTATCCCTGTTGAGGATTGCTGGTCGTTGTTTGCAAAACATGCATTTGAAAATTAAGTGATTCTGAACCACATCCAAAGTTAGAAGAAATTGGCAAGGAGATTGTAAAAGGTAAAGGCATCATTTTGGCTGCAAAGACTTTGGGAGTGCCTTGTACTCAGAGTTGCGTAGAAGAATGTGGGAAAATATGTTGAACAGTGAAATTTGGAATTTACCAAATGATCAAATTATCCCTGCCTTGTGGTTAAGCTATGCTTTTCTTCCTCCACATTTAAAGCGGTGTTTTGCATATTGCTCCATTTTCCCCAAGGACTACGAATTTGAAAAGGAAAACTTGATTCTGCTTACTGGATTTAAGGTAAGGGTTTTTTGCACAATCCGATGGCAAGAAAACAATAGAAAAGGTAGGTGAATGGTACTTTCACGGATTATTATCAAGGTCTTTTTTTCAGAATTCTGGTAGTCACAAATCATATTTTATAATGCATGATCTCATTAACGACTTGGCTCAAGTTATTTCCCCGAAAATTTTATGTCACCAAGGACGGTACATCGTTAGCCTCAAAGCCTTCGCCACTTGTCATACTTCTGCAGCGAATATGACCGCATGTAGAGATTTGGCACACCTGGATGATGTTAAGAAATTTTCCAACCTTCTTAATATCGCATTCGAGGACTCGCCGATTAATGGTTTCAAAGAATAGAGATCTAAGTAACACTACTGTGTAAATTCGCTATAATAGAGTCTGAATGAATTATTACCACAGCTCAATATTTACTTTGTATTGTCATTGGTGGTTATTATAAGATACCGGATTTGCCTGATTCAATTGGTAATTTAAAGCATTTGCGCTATCTAGACCTTACTTATGCACTCATCAAAAAGTTACCCGACTCAATTTGTAGTTTGTATAATTTACAAACATTGATATTATACTTTTGTTGGAAACTCATTTAATTGCCTAAAATGATGTGTGCACGTTTTTATTATCTCGATATCGTGCATAGCAAAGTGAAAGAGATTCCAAGTCAAATGGGTCTATTAAAAAGCCTACAAAATCGAGCGACTATATCACAAGTAAGGAAAGGGACTAGTAGTTGAAGAGTTGGCGGAAGCCTGCAAATTGGTGGGGAGCCTTGTCATTCATGGCCGCACGTGGTCATGCTAAGTGATGCCTTAGAGGCCAATTTGGTGAAAAAGCAGTACCTTGATGAGTTAGAGTTGGAATGGGATAGCCATGGAGGTGATGATCAAAATGGAAGAACCCAGCTGTCAACAACTTACAACCCTCATTCAAATCCAAAGAGACTCTCACCATTTATAAGATACGATGGTTCAAGATTTCGCATTGGCTCGAGGTTCTTCAATTTCAATATGGTGTCGCCTTCCGTTCTTTGGACTCCGTGACAACGTGTCAACGCTCCTATCGCTGGCAGCTACCATCTCTTAAACATTTATATATAGCACGATTGGAGGGTCGAAGAGTGGGCGCTTGAGTTTTATGGCTTACTCTTGTTTCCTAAAAGCTTTGTCATTTAAGGGTATGAGTAAATGGAAGGAATGGTCGTGTTTGGGAAGCCAAGGCGGAGAATTCCCTCGTCTCAAGGAGCTTTATATAGAGAATTGTCCCATGCTGACTGGGGACTTGCCAACTCACTCGCCTTTGTTGACGAAAAACTAGAGATTGAAGACTGTGGTGAGCTTATGGCTCCAATTTCCGAGGGTTCCTACATCCATGGTATGAGGACGTGCAGCCGTGACATCTCATTTGTGGAAGGAACTGCCACCACCGCTGCAAATACTCAATTACAAATTCCGACCTTGGAGTCCTTATTGAGGAGGGAATGTTGCAAAACAGCACTAGTGTTGACACTTTAAAAATTGAAAATGTTCTTTCTAGACCTCTGTGCAGATTGTTTACTCATTACATTGAAATCGTTAATGATCTGGCAGTGTAAGAAACTAGAATTTCTACTAGCCTTCAAATGTCACCATCCTTCCCTTCGAAATTTGGAAATCTACCTAGTACTTGCAATTCGTTCTTATCCATCCCACTTGGCAACTTCCTGGGAGGTGCCACTTTCTCCAGCCAGCTCAAGGGGCTTGAGTCCCTTCCATTTCAACTTCAGATGGGATCCTCCATCTTTTGGCCTGAGCATCATTTGTGCCCTAATCTTGTGTCAATTTGTTGCAAGAATATGAGGCTGCATGTTCGGTCATTAAACTAGAGGCTGTCCGGAATTGATATTCTAATACAGGGTCTCCCCTCCACCTTAACTTCACTTTTCATTATGAGCTGCAATAAATTCACATCCCAGGTGGAGTTTGGTCTGTAAGGCTCGCCCTCTCTTACCTCGCTCACAATCTCAGGTCTTCAAATCCCATTTCCTGGATGGTATGGGGGCTTCAATTGCTCACTTCTTCGAAAATTAGAGATCCGTGACTGCCCCAAGCTCCAATCTTTGACTGAAGAAAGACAACTAATTTCCTCTTTACTAATAATCCACAAATGTCCACTGCTGAAAGATAGGTAGGTGCAAGTTTTGGATGGGGGAAGATTGGCCTCGTATATCTCACATTCAAGGCAGTGTGATCGATGGCCTGGTTCCGTAACGGAGGTGGCATCACACCAATTTATAGTCAGGTACTTGTTCTATCCTAAAAGTGATTGTCTAAAAAAAAACTAACATTCTTAAATAGAAATTCTGATTTGATCCATTATAAATAGGAAAATATTCTTTCAATTTTCTAACTATTATAAATAATTTCTTGCGTCTCTTCAGGTTATCTGTAATGCTTTACTTGCTTCACTCTGGCTTTGATCAACATATCTTTGTAAGGAACACTTTAAGACACCCTTGCTTAATTAATGCCTTGTTCAATGCTACAGAATTCATTGAGAGTGAATTGTTGCGTAAAAGCCAAGCAGCTCTGCAGGTCTGGTTTTGTAAATTGGTTTTCCTGTATAATTTTATGGACCTTAATTTTTTTTTCATTGGCTAATTTGTTGAAATTCGATGGCAGGCTTTCGATCCTCCTTCAACAATTCTATCTGTCTTGCAATGATTTCCAATGGGACCACTGTAGGTTCAATCCATGCCTCTCGTCTTTGGACAACAGTAGCCGAGATTTGATGCATTCAAAGACTTGTGAGTTGGTACTCTGCTGAAGGAATTACAAAAGCTCAAGTCTGATGGAGAGTGGAGTGGTGGCAGCTCTATGATTTCAGTTGGTGAGACATTTCAATTGCTTTGGTTTAACTATCTAATCTACAAATGAAAATATTCATAACCTCATATGAATTATTTTCCAGGGTTTTTTGAGCCTGCATCTGCATTGATGTCTTAGCTCCTCTCTGAAAACAGAAGGTATGTTTCAGTAGTCTACATATTGTTTTCATTTCTTTCAGTTTGATTAACGTGGAGATATTCTGTTTAGGCACCTTAAACTCAAAATCTTCAGCTTCTGTCATGCCATCTCCTTCTCATTTACATGCTTGTCCGCCTTTGAGCTTTACCTTGTTAATGGTATGATAATCGTAATAGTATTGCATTGGTTAAGCATGGATGCATTCATGCACAACACTTCATGCTTTCCGTCTTTAACGTCACAAGGTTGTCCTGAATTTATATTGCCTATGCAGGAGCTTCCTCCACAGCCTAAGTTCACTTACAGTTACAAATGTGAGGAACTTGAATCCAACAAGTGGGGCCTGCAAGGACTGGCCTCTCTTACCCCTCTAAAAATCTCAGATCTTCCAAAACTCAGGTCTCTGGACAGTTTGGGGCTTCAGCTGCTTACATCTCTCCTAAATTACGAGATCTCTGACTTCCCAAAGCTCTAATCCTTGACAGAAGAGCTGCTGCCTACTTTCCTTTCAGTTCCAGCAATCCATAACTGCCCTTAGCTGAAAGGTCATTGCAAGTTTTGGACAGGGGAAGATTGGAATCATATAGCCACAGATTCCAAACATTACGATTGATGACCAAAGTTTGTAGTGAAGGTAGCATTCCACCAATTTTTTTTTATCAAGTACTGGCTCTGTCCTTGAGATAATTTTCTCAGGAAGACTGATTTGCTTAAGTAGCAATTCTTAATTTGATAAAATATAATAGGAAAGATATGATTTAAATTCTTCTATTTATTATAATAATTTTTTGCTTCCTTGTTTTTCAGTAATTCTTCACTCTTGTAAATTGATGTTTCATATATTCATAAGGAATCTTCTTTTAATCAATAACGTCTTTACGAATGCTTCAGTTCAGATCACAACTAGAGTCATTTGATGCTTAAAAGCCATGCAGCTCTGCAGATCTGATTCTTACAACTTGCATTGGTGCTGTATTCTTTATGGGCCTTGAATTTGCTTTCGGGCTAAATTCACTGAAACCTATGGAAGGCCTTGATTCTGGTTTCTACCACCCAGATGTCCAGCAACAACCCTTCCCAATGGGACCATTTTCGATTATGAGTTCGAAGACTCTTCATGGAGGTATATTTTAGCATCCAAAGACTCAAGGATTGGTAATTCTACTTGGTTGAATTAGAGAATGATGCACTAAATTTACTTGATTTAAAATTTGTTAGAATAAGTTATTGTGAAGCAACACGTATAAAAATGATATTGTGAAGAAGAAAGATCACCTCAGTTGGAGAGTGGATTATAAACATGCTCTATGATTCCAATTTTTGAAGTAAGAGATTTCAATTGCTTTTGGTTTAACATTTTAAGCTACAATTTACAAAGATTTCATTGGTCCTTATGCATTATTTTTTCATGTTTTCTGTGTTAACATCTTAGTTCTTCTCTTAGAAAACAGGTATGTTTCTTCTGATTCATACTTTCATGGCTGACACATTGTGGAGTTCTATTATATGCAAGACGATATAAAGTCAACTCAAGCTTTGAAGGAAAAAAACAAAAATTCTAATTGCCTGAGGTCCTGTCATTAATACCACCCATGTTAATACGGCATTCCAGTGATGTAGATGTTAATATTTTCCTTTGTACAATAATTGTTTTCATCTCTTTAAGCCTTAACTAATCTGCAGATGTTTAGTTTAGACACCTCAAACTCAAAATCTCTAGCCTCTATCAGACGACACCTCCTAGTCTATGCTCATCTCCTTCTCATTTACATTATTGTCATCCACCTCCAATTTTTCTTATTTTTTCCTTTAGTAGTTAAAGAATCAGAACTGTACTTTTTATTAGTCTGACGGATACTACATTTCCATGTTCAAACTTTCTGTGCTTACGAATGGCAGTATGAGCTCTGAATTTTCTTCTTTTAAATTTGTGATTCTTAGGCAGATACTTGGAAAGAGAGAAGAAAAAATCTCTATTCAAAGTCATAGCACTGTATGTGCATTTGTTTTTCCAATCAAGGTCAGGTCAAGGAATCTTATTACATATCAATAACTCATCACCTGTATAGATTTTCAAACATTATGATACCCTCACCAGAACAACCTTTTTTTTCCCCTCTGTTATCAACCTTGGTTAACCAATTATAACCATCTGGATTTACCTATACCACCACTCTCCATAGATGAATTTTAAGCACCAGTAGTTAGAGGCCACTATGATTCTATTTATTAGCATTTGAGTTTTTCTTTCCTTGTGCAGATATATGTGCTATGAAATTTGACTGTCAAATTCTGCTGATTTACTGGTGCCCTGTTTATATTCAGTTGTTACCATTTTGAATCTTGAGACTTGAGAATCATGGGAGGAGGCCATACTGCCCTTTGGTTGAAAGTGAGATTTGAAGACTTCCAACTCCTTTTCTGGAAAGCTTTAAGCCTTGGAGTTTTTACTCAAGTAATGGAGAAAGAAAAAAAGAAAAGAAAGCAACAACAAACATTGAGATTCACTCAAGTTTTATATGGAGTGAAGAGACTCTCATAAAAAATATTTGAAACCATTGGTTTGTCAGACTTGAAGGTTACAGTTTTGTTTCCCATTTTCTTCTTTGAGGAATATGTTTGTTGAATCATATATTTGAACTTACTGATTTTGTGTATACATGCATACATGTACATATGTTATTATTTATGTATAATGATTTTTAAAAGAAATATTTATTGTAAAAGTGATTTTTAGACTTTAATTTTTAATATGGTAACAGTTGCAAATAATGAGAAAAAGTTTGTATGAGTTTATAACAATCAGTCTGCTTTTGTTTCTATTGTTTTTTCAAACTAGTTTTTAGAATCATTTTATGAAATTAAGGCTATATGGCAAGTTGCCTTTAAAAATAAAAATAAAAACTTGTGTTGATAAATTATTTTTAAATGATCCAATACCTTCATTATTTGAGCTAAATTATTTTTAAAAATTATTAAACTTATCAGTAATTTCAATATATATATAGTTTAATGACATTTTAGTAATAACTAAACTGGTTTTTGAGTTTTAATTTTTTTTTCAAAATTTAAAAAAAAAACTTTATGTATTAATTATAGTTTAATTTGAAAGTGATTTCACTATACTCTTAAAGAATAAAAGAAATTTAGAAAAGTGCATGAAATTTAAAAGATAGACATATTAATCTATTACTTCTTTTTTTTAATGTTTTCGTGCTGAAATTTTTGAAAAAATATTGGTAAATATCGGTAAAATATCGGTAAAATATTAATAAATATCAGTAAAATATCGGTAATGACTATTTTGATTTCAAAAAATTCTATAAATACCCCTAAAATCATACAATCTCTTTACAAACTCATTCATACACATCCAAGCTCCATTTAACTCTCAAATTATTATTTTTTTTATGATTTATTTCAATATTTTGAAGATCTTATTATGAATATTATCTTTATCAAGATGGGATCCCTTCATCAAATAATGTAACGGAGCACATTGGTTCATTTTGGTTTTAAATTACTATCAGAATAATTTCTGATAAAATTATAATGCACATTATTTTCACAAGTCAGATATTTACTTATTTATGTCTTTTTTATAGTTCAACAAAGTATTTCCATGAATTTCAGCATTTTTGTTAATTTTTACTTTACCAATATTTTTGTCAAAATATCCAATCGATATTCACCGACATCTAACATAACTTAAAATCCGCACCGACATATCCGTACCACCGCCATTGCTCGTCTAAACCAATGCGAATGCAATGGTTAATAAACAATAGTTTTCAAATAAAAGTGTTGTCCCACATGGAAAAAAAATGTTTCTATTATGTTTATACGTTAAAACTCACCATGTACACACGATTTATAAAGGGAGTCCGCATCGCACAAGAAATGAGCCTAAAGCCCAATTTTAGTGCAAATCGATGGATTTACCCCGCTATGCATGAATAAATCCGGGACACATTCGATTTTGCTCCAAATTGGTTTTGTTTTTATTTGCCTAAATAAAAACCTTAGTTAATGTCGAAGTCAGTGACTATGGCAAATGTTTTGAACAATTTTTAAGCTAATATTTACTAATCAGTTATTACCTGTTTCACACCCTAGTTTGAGTATTACTTATTTCTAAATTATTAATAATTTTTTTCAAAAACTAGAGTTTTGTACGGAAATACTCCATTTGAAAAAAAAAAAAAAATTACTCTTGTTCCCAAAATATTTCCCAAACTGTGTCGCAAAGCCGTCGTTGTCGACGGCGACAATTGGAGCACGTCAAATGCCGACAACCATGGTGGCGACAATTTGAAAAATCAAAAGGCCGCAGACCATGACGGCGGCAATTGGTTCAAATGCCGGCAACCATGGTGATGACAATTGGAAGATCAAAGCCGCAAACCAACGACAATGGTTAAATCATGTCGGCCAGCCCCGGATCGACTTTAATTGGCTTCATTTAACCCGCTAGGCGATTATTTTTCCCATTTTCCTTCCTCCCTCGCTCCCGCCGCTGCGACTCATGGCCGCCGCCGACTCAACACCGGCATTTGGATGCTTAAAACCTCCCACTAGGGCTTGTTTTTCCCCAATTTCCTCTTCCTCCCTCCCTCCCGCCCCGCTCGCCGCCGCCGCCGCTCCACTCCCCGCCGTCCGTCGCCGGTTTTTCGCCCGACTCGTAATGCCTCCGCCCAATGTCGTCTGAATTAATGGTATGAGAAGATGATTTGTTTTGTATCTATTTGTGTTCTAATTCTTGACTCTGTCGCCTGACATGTGTATCAATTGTTTCTGGGATGACTTGAATTTCAGTTTTATCGATGGTTTTGAATATGGAAATATTCTAAAATCGGGGGTAATTGTTTGGGTTTTTTTTAGTGAGTAGATTGACTTTCGGTTTCTTCAAACCCAAGAACAAATTGTTAGTATGCTGGATTAATTGAATATTTTGGATATCAAGTTTAGCTATCTTTTATTGAGCTTTATAATTATTATCATATACAATAGCAGTACAGGGACATGCTTACTTAATGTATATGATTGTTAACTTGTGTAAGTTTGCCTTTCTAAATTATTACATTAATCTCGCACATATTCGCATTATGTATGGACATTATCATCTTCTTAACTGCTTCAATTAGTCCGTTGGTTAATAAATTAGTAATCCCAGGTAAATTCCATAAGGGTCATATTAAGGGACATTTTGGAGAGGAGATCACAAGGATTTGCTTCTCTGACACCCCTTTGTTAAATCCAGCTTTTCAGTCTCAGCCTGCACTAACAAAAGAAGTCTGAAAACAACCTAAGACCAGGCAAACTTCCCTTCAATCTTTCCCCAAAGCATGTTATGACCATTTGTTTCCTTTCCAGAACTAAGATGTGCCTTTCATAGTTGATTATATCCAATCATTTAAATGACTGATTTAAACAAATAAACTGAACAAAAATAGATTAAAATAGCTGTTTGTTTACAGCATGAACGGACATTACAAGACTAAATGTAGAAATGGACAAGTGCAAATAATAAGACTTCAAATGTATTGAGATAATTAACTATGAAATTGCTAGCATCTCAATTCATTCTGTTGTTACTGGCTACCAAAATTCATTTTCTGGGTATGGAGAAGAAACTGGCATTCTTGGAAATTTAGAATGAGAAAAAGAAAAGAAATAAAAAAAAACGGAACTCAAAAGCTCAGTTGAACAAAGCTAAGGCTGAGATGTTATTTTCCCTTTCTGATCAGAAATAATAAATTCATCAGGAAATGTTTAGAATTTGCTATGAAGCATGAAAAATCCTTCCAAAAGATACAAAAACCTGATATTAAATTAAAACAAAAGGGGAGAAAAGAAAAATATAAACCACAGCTCAAAGGAGCAAGCCATGGAGTGAAGGTGGAAAAGAATCCCAACAAATTAATCTAACACAAAAGCTCTTTAAGAGTTGATCTGCAACCCAGCCAGCCAAGTGCAAAACGCAAGATAATCTGAACTGAGCTGATCTGAAACATGTCTTGACATCTGTACAGTTGATGCTATATCTAAACTGTTCGGAAAACCATATTATTATCTAATACTGTTTCCTTAATTTCACCCTAAACCACAAGTTTTCTTCCAGAACAAATGTTGCATAATTAACCACTAAGGTTTTGAGGCACCCTATAAGTACCCAATTTCTCGAGGATAGAATACCTTCGTTTTAATAGATAATCTAGAGAGAAAGGTTCTTTGCATACAGTTACATGCCCTTGGGAACAATGATATTTAAGCAGTCTTCATTCCTAGATAGCAATATTTCATACAGAAATCTGGTTGACAGCCATGCAAGAAATATTCTTGATCCCTTCATCTTCCAATCATAACTTGATTTGGTGGGGCCACCATATCAACTTGTTGTTGCTGCATAAGCCTTACATTTCCATGGCATCCTATACCAATTAACCAATATGCACAAAGAAGTTTAAACACCAAAATTCTTAAAACCCTAAAAGCCTAAACCCTAAATCCCTACAACCTTGAAACCTTTGAAACCTTGAAAACACTAAAAACGCTAAACCCCTCATACCGTAAAATCCTAACCTCGTGAAACCCTAAAACCATATGACATTAAATCTTTAAAACCATAAATCCATAAAACCATAAAACCCTAAAACCCTTAAACCCTAAAACCCATCAAAACCCTAAAACCCTAAAACCCTAAAACCATACAACTCTAAAACCCTAAAACCTTTTAATCCTTGACACCTTGAACCTTGAATCGGCTAAAACGACAAAACCTTAAAACCCAAACCCAAATCCCTACAACCTTGGAAAGTTGAAACACTAAAACGCTTAAACCCTAAACCCTAAACCCTAAAACCCTAAAAACATTGAAAAACCCTCAAACCCTAAATGACGTGATCCGACCCGATACCCTCCCTGATTCTCAGGTCCCGCCAGTGAAGTTCCACCCAGATACTTTAGGAAGATACGGTGGAACCCCCACCTATGAAGGGAGTAACACCATGTATTAATTTAATACCCAATTATACATGTATATGGTTAAAAACCTCAACAATTATAAATGAGGTTTCATAAAAGTCTAATACGAATATCGTAGCATTCTGGGGAGTATCAGGGATTTACGGGTACAAGTAGAAATGAATAAGTCCAATACATCAAACACAAATGGATAAATAATAGAGTGCGACAAATAAGTATGGAGAGCGACGCCAACTGCCAATAGGCCCCACGATCCGTCTCGGATTCCAGGAATGATTTAAAACAATAATGGCATAATAATCTCACAGTGGCATAATTTATAAGGAAAATAACATTTTATATTTGCAATGGTTCTTTCAAAACCTCACCACTCTTGTGTTCCTAAACATTTCACAAAACCCAACTTTACCCCACGTCCAACATATGCAAAATCATGCCCACAACAGTCGACACAATGTTAAGAAAACTATAATTCGCACCGTATTACAACATAAAACAAGACAAAACATGTATACCACTGGCAATAAGATAACTTTGAAATGCACCAAATCATGAGTATTAAAATAGTTGCTACTATATTTAGAGAAACAACATGTCCATACCACATACCCATCATAAACCGTTGGTAAGCCGACCTCACGACACCGTGACAACCACCGAACCCAGAACCCGGCCATCACGTGGCAACTAACAAACCTCCGTGGTGCAGACCCCGCCATCACTGGCAACTAACAAACCTCCGTAGACCTCACATCACGTGGCACCAACAAACCTCCGTGCAAGCCCACATCACGTGGCACCTAATAAACCTCCGAGTAAACCTGGCCATCACGCGGGCACCCAACAACCTCCGGCAAATCCTGGCCACGCAGCACTATCAAACCTCCTGCAAACCGCCATCACGCGGCACTAACAAAACCTCCGAGTGAACCGCCCATCACGTGTCCTTCACGTCCTCCGTAAACCCGCCATCACGTGGCAACTAATAAACCTCCGGGTAACCCGGCCATCACGTGGTAACCAATATAACCGTTCCCTTTCTCACATGTACCTTTCCAACAATACCGTATTAGAGTCAGTCCACAAAATCTCAAGATCCACCTTTTCTTTTAACAATAATTTTTCAAGATAGTTTACAACTTCAATCCATGTACTCAAAATATCCAAACACCACCAACTCATCCACGAACACAGTAAAACTTGCAAATAATTGAAATGTTGACAAAATTCACATGAAATAACTGCTTTATACTTAAACCCGAAATCATGCTTGAATGCAATCCAACCATCTCGATCAAAACAATATGTGAAAAGATTTTTATCACAATAGATATATCAACATAATACCCCAAATCATTTAAAGCATACAAACCACTACGCACTATGACGCCCATGCTCTCCCCGTAGATCGTCCCGCCGGTCGTGAATGCCCCAGAATATAAATAAAACACATTTAGGCTCCAATAACTAAAACTAAATAACATTGGAACACCCCGAAGGGGCCTTGTAACAATTTTAGAACTATGAAACTATCCCAATTGACTGTGTCCACCACACAACAGGCTCCCATGCCCGATACTCAAAATTGGGGTTACCCTGGGATTAAATTAAACAGTCCAATAATTCCTAAAAACATCCAATTTCACTAGTACAACTTCAATTTTGTCCAATTTGACCAATTGATACTCTATTTCAGCCTCACTTTCAGAATAATTCAAACAACCTGGAAAACTAACTAAACGACGTCCAAAATTTACAAACCATATCATCGGAAAAGCCCAAGAGACCAGGAATTCATTAGTACCATTACCTTGGTCCAACAAATAGCTGTGGTATTTGAAACCCGATCTAAGCCGCCAATTTCGCTTATCAGAACTTCCAAACTGGTATGAATCGCAAAAAGTGGACCACGTAGATGAGTTCGTAAGGTCCAAAATGTGGAAAGGAGCTATGGTGGTTCGGCGGTCGGAAACGTTTAAATCACAAAACTCAGCGAACTATGGCAAAACGGGCCGCGTAGAGCCCGCCGGGCCGATCCTACATACAGCCCGGCCAAGGCTGTCAGAAATTTAATACCGCATCGCCCGGCCATGAGCACCTCAAGGTCCCACAAGGTAGTCAAGCTGGGTTGGCCTGAGGTGCCTGTCTGGCTCGATCTCTTCCACTGCGTGGCTATCGACCCGTTCTGCTTGAGAGCTTCAGTTCGGGGTTCAAAAGTGTCTGAGGCTGGGGTTTTCAAGCTATGTATATAGGCCTTGGTAGGTCGCCAGTAAAACATCACACGCCTTGGACCGCTAAAACACCGTCGCTTGAACTTACTCAAGTTATAACTTATCCGTAGATTCAGGGACGCTCGACCAGCCTACGAACTCAGACGACGAGGCCTGCGAAATGGTGTCTGTGAACCTAAAATTATTCATCCTTGAAAAAGTCAACTTTGGTCAACCTCCTGTCAGTCGCACCTGGCCAAATTTGGTCAAACTTAGTCAAACTTGTCAAACTCAGACATTTGCGCTGGGTCATTACACTAAAAACCATACAACCTTAAAACCCTAAAACCGTTAAACTCGATACCTCAACTTGACCGCTAAAACTAAGCAAAACCTTAAAGCCCCAAACCTAAAATCCCGCTGCCAACCTTGAAACCTTGAAACCTCAAACACTAAAAACGCTAAAACCCTAAAACCCTAAAACCCTAAAACATTGAAACCCTCAAACCCTCAAACCCTGAAACCATACAACCCTAGCTTAAAACCGTTAAACCTTACACCTCAAAACCTCAATCACTAAACTAAGAAACCCAAAACCCTAAACCCTAAATCCCTGCCAACCTGAAACCTTGAAACCTGAAACACTAAAACGCTAAAAACCTTAAAACCCTAAACCCTAAACATCAATCCTCAAACCCAAAGTTCTAAAAACCATAACCCTAAAAACTCGTACTCTGACACTCAAACTCAATCGTTAAAACTAAGAAACCTTAAAACCCTAAAACCCTAAATCCCTACAACCTTGAAACCTTGAAACCTTGAAACACTAAAACGCTAAAACCCTAAAACCCTAAAACCCTAAAACCCTAAAACATTTAATCCCTTAAACCCTCAAACCCTAAAACCATACAACCCTAAAACCCTAAAACCGTTAAACCTTGACACCTTGAAACCTTGAATCGCTAAAACGACAAAACCTTAAAACCCTAAATCCCTACAACCTTGAAACCTTGAAACCTTGAAACACTAAAATGCTAAAACCCTAAAACCCTAAAACCTCATTGAAACCTCAAACCCTCAAACCTTAAAACCTCAAACCTAAAACAACATGACATTAATACCTTAAAACCCTAAAACCTTGAAACCTTGAAACACTAAAACCTTAAAACCTTAGTGCCTTTAATTATTGTGATACAGTTTCTCCAATGTGTTTTACTAATATGTATAGTACCTTTCAGACATCCAGGTTATATATGTGGCGTTTAGAGGGCTTCATGACGCTGATCCATTGGATCCATCTGTCTTGCGACAAGACGCATACTGTGTCCCACTTACACACCGGAAAGGTGCTTGTATTTTATTATTCAAGAATGACATTCCGGGCTTTACTTCTAATCTATATATATTCAATTATAAACATGGTTTATTCGTTAATTGTAGTTACAGGAAGTCCTCCGCCTCTACAGTTGCATTTGGTACTTCCTCAACAAGGAGGATGGATCCACGCATTCGTCCATACGTGATCCGCGTAGGATTATATGGTATATACCGTTTAGGCCACATCATGATAGATCGCCGCATTGTCATCTGCCGAGATGGCTCGAGACACACATTTAATGTCCCAGTCAGAAAGATGACGATCACGTTACAAGATGTTGCTATCATCCTTGGCCTTCATATCGACGAACCTGCCGTCACATGGACATGTGTGCTCGATGTAGCAGAGTTATGCGGTGAGTTGCTCGGAGTCACCCCACCCGCTGATGCTCTCGCAGGATCTCGCCATTCCATCCCGTGGTCAGGCGCCGTGAAGTCCACCCCAAAGACCATGTCACTGTGTCGATTCGGGAGCCGCGAGTGCACAATATCTTAGCCGATGGGATCCTTCTTGTTTGCGAACAAGAAGGGGGTCCATGTTCACCTGTGCTTTCTCCCACTACTCCCGATTCGGCTATTAATTTATAGTCAGTGGTGCGCGATCGCACACATACGAGAATTACGCCATGCCACTGGATCGTAGATGGCAGAACTAGGTGGTTGTATTACCCCGATACATGTATGCACTTATTTTGTAACACATCTTTCGCCACGTACTAGATTGCTTAATTCTTTGCTTTATTTTATATTCACTACGGTTCGAGAGACTTTACGTGGCCGACCGATTAGCGATCAACATTATTCAAGACCAATTCATCGCGATGCCCATGATGACACCGTCGATGGCGTCAGAAATGAGGGACCGAAGATGGATTACCAATGAGCATGGCGCTTCACCCGTAGCCACAACCAAAGGTGTAGCTAGAGCCGCCTTCTTCCGGGTCGGGTGTGGAGAGTACCTCGAGATCTGCGCTTAACCCATCCTGCCCTCCTCCTATATCGAGATCAACTAGACTCACAAACTTATGATCAGGTAATTATATGTAAAAGTATAAGGTTCATATAGTAATATTATAAAAAGTCTTTCTGACGCCAACGGTAAATGTAGGTCTTATGGCAAACGCATCGTCGAGAGTCAGTTGATTTACGTTTCACAAGAACTGGACAGGACCCACTGCTTGCACAACCCACATATGATCGTGGTTTTCCCTCCTAACATCCATTTCATTATGCAACCGAGTTGGATTTAGACGTCACTAAAGCGTTGCATTGACCTAGGTGGTACAATCATAGTGCCATCATGTAGCCATCAATATTGACGCAAAAGGGTCGCCATGTGTCATAGTACTAATTCCTAAGAGTGCAAGAGCTCTTCCACAAACAAACTGGAATCAACACGATGCCGATATCGATATGGCTACATGGAAAGCCACAGAACAATGTCTTTCCACATGTGCAAATTTTTTCATGTAAGTTGAGGCGCATTTAGTTCCTACTAATTAATTTTACATGAAATAAAGCTATTCACGTGATCAGAAGCGACAATTTCCATCGACCGCCTTCAACAACACGACCCTCGATCCGCGCATCAACATACCTGAGGAATTTCAATGGATGCCAATCTATTAGCACCTACTTCTTTTGCAACAGTAATCGCGGAGATTCGAAAAAGGTCAACTGTATTAATGCGTCGGTAGGCTTCGGAGTCCCTTTAAGGACACCATACCTTTGAAATGTTTGCTGTCACACCCATATCTTCGACCGTCGTGAAAGAGCCCATAACCGAAAGGGACTGCTTAGCCATTGTAATGCTTCATAATTAATTCTCCCAATTGTGGTCTACATGCTTTTTGGAATTTGCGTCAGACTAAGTAAAGTCGCCAAGACTAAATTTTCCAAAAGTTTATCTTTGAACCTGGGTCATAAAATTGTTTAAATGACGCATGCAAATCCCGTGGATAGAAAATGGTGCGCCTCAACCAAGATGAGGAGCGGCCATCGCCGCCATGATACCGGATGTCTCCGTCGACATAACGCAAATTCCCGTCTCGAAAGTAACTCTATTTTTATACTGCCAAGAACCATCCCCAACCATCGCGATTCCTCGCCTTTTGTAATAAAGAACGCCAATGGAAACAATCGATACTCACACCCCATAGCACCAATAACTTGCCTTTATACTTCCCATATAAATGTGTACCATCAATACCATAATCGAGGCGACAATGTTGGAAACCCTTCAATAGATGGCTCAACGATCGTAACACGCGCTGAATATCCTGGGTTGTTTGGGCATATTAGGTTTCACATGTTTTCCAAATAACAAAGACATCCAGATTTGCTTGCTCCATGCCCAAGAACAAACGCGGGCAACTCAGATATGACTAAGAGTACCAACAATCGCTTCACCGCTTATGCTTTCCATCCAACGCCTGTATGATAATGATAACCCCATTTTTCCATCACACTCGCTCTCGAATACGCCCATAGTCACTGAATTATGCCTAATTAATGCCTTTATATGAGTAGCAACTAATTGCTAGTCTAGCTGATGATATCCTGCTCATATGATTTACACATGTTATGCGGCCCAAAGATATTTATCGATAACAAATAAGGAAGTATTCTTCACAACCATTGCACTAAGTCTACGGACATGACATTCTTCCGCCTCTACATCTTTTAAAACAAACAATTTTTTTGAGGATGCAACAACGACATACTCTTGGTGTGCTTTAATTGAGTAAATCTTTGCAGCCTCTTGCAAATCAGATTTCGAATTAAAAACTTGGCCAATTACAAATTCTCCACTCGAACTACAGGTAGTATGCTGCACCCATGGAGTCCAACAACTTGCAACAACATTATCCAGGTTTTCAATTTGTTGAAATTGAGGTGTTGGTGGTAAGTGATAATTAACAGGGGATGGCTCATCCAATGTCTCATCATCTGGGTGATTTGATACATTACAAGATGGTGCTTGTGAAGAGACATATATCCCTTCTTCATTCTCCAAAACTGCTGAAAGTTCTGTGTTAGGATGCATGTCCATCAACTTCAACATTCCCACTCATCGTGATTCATCAATCAACATCTTCAAAGATATTCATCAATACGCTCTTCATCCGTGACCGCTTCATCATTCTCTATTCGGGTCCAAGATCCAAGATCGACCACTACTGTGCCCACAACTCGAAGGTCGATCAGGCAACATTGTACTGTCAACAAATCTACATGGCTGTCTATTGAATGGGTTCAATTTGCGGCCTTGACTCGAACAACTTTAATATACGCTACTTCCTCAATGGTTGTTGTGTTAACCAGATTCAACATTTGGCGCACACTACTATCATCCCGTACTGAATAAGGTTGGAACTTTTTACCACTCCTAAGGGCATGCATAAAATGAGTACTAATTTGAACCTTCGTTTGTCAATGCCGTTTTTAAGTATATCATCAATCAATTGTTGAAACGGCATTCAACCGTAATTTCCAAAGGCGCACACGCGCTTCTCCTCTATATTCGACATCTGCTTTACTCTCAATATTATCCATTATGTTAATATAATACGGAATTGTTGAAATGACATAATCGAATTCAGACAAAATCGTCTCAAATGAATTAAATAATATGAGAGGTAATTATCCTCGATATCACATCAACTTTATCTCATAAAGCAAACAATCAAAGTGTCCTTGGCTTCAATCATTGTGTCATTTTCATTTATTTTCGTTTGTTCCTATTTATATTTCTCGCATGTTTTTTTCGCTGCTGAAGCTTTTCATTTTCTAACTCCATAAATAATACATTTATTAGAAACTAAATTTTAGAGTTCGAGTTTTTAGAAATATTGATAATTTAATATTGTATTGGAGTTTAGTTTATAAATGTGATGCCTTGACCATCCATTAATTTGGTAAGCCATCTTATGGGTGTAGGCTTTGCGCCCATGGAGCAAATATAATCACACCGAGAAGCCACAAGTGATATGCTACATCCATTACTTTATCACCCAACAAAATTCAAGTCAGGTATCACTTATCGCGTTCCCATCTTCTTTTTCATGGCATGATGAGACATTAACAAACAACAAATCCAAACTCAATTCATAAGGATTCGAAATGTCTACATTTCAAACCCATTAAGTGTTAAAAACCATAATATCGATATTATCACTATTGGGATTATTTAACCAAGTGCTTCTTTATCTTCTGCTGAAATTTTTTTATTTTGGTCCTCAAAGAAGTGCATCTTATCTATAGGATTTATGCACACATTTTAAATTAAAGTACTCCATGACAAAACTCCCGAATCGTGATATGCTATCATGGATTTTTAGACTACACCAGAGTATCGATATGGTCACACAAGCCAAACATTTATAAGCAAACTATTTTGGTCGCGAATATAGATTAATGTAATACTTAGAAAGGCAAACTTACACAAGTTAACAATCATATACATTGAGTAAGCACGTCCTCAGATCAAGTATTGTATATGATAATAATTATAGTTCAATATGCATACCTAAACTTGATATCCAAAAATTCAATTAATCCAAAGATAATTAACAATTTGTTACCGGTCTGAAGCCGAAAGTCAATCTACTCATACTAAAAAACCCAAATATTAAAGCTCATAAATTTAGAATTATTTCCATATTCAAAAAATATTTCCATATTCAAAACTGATCACAAAGCTCAAATTCAAGTCATCCAAACACCGACACATCCGGCCAAAGTCAAAATTAGAACACAAATAGATAAAAAAACAAATCATCTTCTCATACAATTAATTCCAGATATATCAGCCAGAGAGAATACCCGAGTCGTAGTGAAAAACCTACACCGAATACCTGACTGGATCGACGAAAGTGCTAGTTGAATGAAAGGAAGATATAGGGAGGGAGTGAAGAGGAAATTAGGGAAAATGCTCAGCTGGAGGTTTTGGGCAGTCCAAATGCCGCAGTTATTTCATCATGGTAGCAAAGAATCTGAATCGCAGTGCCGAAGGAACGTAGGGAGGAAGAGGAAAATGGGAAAATAATGCCCTAAATGGTAATTAAATGAAGCCACCGCCGGCCGCCCGGTGACAATCGACATATGATTTAACAATCGGCTTCGGCGCGCGAGTGGTTTCGCGACTTTTGATCTTCCAATCGCCGCACCATGGTTGCCATATTTGAACCAATTGCCACGCCATGGTCTCGCGCTTTTGTTTTTCAAATTGTCACCACCATGGTCGCCATATCAGACGTGTTCCACCACGCCATCGACAACGATTTCCAAGCCGCGATTGCCATTGGGGAAATATTTCAAACAAGAGTTATTTTTATTTTATTTTTTTCAAATGGAGTATTTCCGTACAAAACTCAAAAAACTAAATATGTACAAAACTCCCAAAAAGTCAAGGCCTAGTGAGGCTTGACTTGCCTGGGTCCTCACTCCAAAGGTCTTATCTTTCAATATTTTACATATAACACAATTTGTTCTGGAGCCATTTTTATATGCCTATTAATTGTTCGTTAAATTTTCTATGAGAGTACGACATCGTGTGCTCGCTCTCTCTTGATTTAGCAATAAAGATAGATGTTCTTATGTGTAATCATAATGTATTATTGTAATAACACCGTTTCTGCTAAGAATGGCGAAATCAGTAATGCTGCCTCACATCATAAATAAATCCAAATTCCAATTGTCACCTGGCCGTCCGACGCGTAAACGAGAGCGACACCAGGAGAACCGTCTAGTCAAGTCATAGTCGAGCATAAAAGGCTGTTGACAAATGCCACGTGAACTGGCATCGGAAGGTAAAGTGTCTGACCGGGAAGTGACAAGGTCGATGTGGCCATTAAGCAGGTGGAGATTGAAGCCGGGCATCCATAATCTCGCTTCAAACAAGAGATCCGCATATACCACCGCCGGGTTAATCGCCGAAATGGTGAGGAAGGACTCAATTCCACAAAGTAATAAAACACCTAAGTCCTCGAGTGAGAACCGACGAAAGTAAGGTGATGAATTCCAACAAGATTGATTGTTGCCAAAGTGATGATGATGTCGCCACATACACTACAGATGATGGAAACACCAATGCGTGGAATGAACAGAGAAGTATAGCTGTAGTGGAGTTCGTGAAACCAAGGTAACTAAAAATTTGCTTCGAGTCTGTCAGACTGTGAATGAGTTTGGTTGAGACCATAGACGGATCACAACCGGCGCATGTTATCAGTGATTATGTCCGTGAAGCCCTCGTGTGGAGCTGAGTCAAGGAAAACATCCCCAGGAGGGTGTTTTGTAAAATGCATCACACACCAGCCGACAGGCACCACCCATGACTGGGGTGATGGTGAGAAATAACCAAACGAACATTGGTCAGTTTCACCACTGACAAAGGCGTCATGATAATCAAGGCCATGTCACCGATAAACTCGCAACCAACCGGAGCTTTGTACCCATCCACGTAACCATCGTACAAGCATCTGAAGATCCAATTTACAACCCACAATGTTCCAATCAAATCGCAACTAAATTCAAGCACCAAACAAGGGCATCAAGCTCTTCTAACATCATCAGGCGCTCATTTCAGGTCTTTGATGGCCCGGGCTAAAAGGCCTGCCCAAGTTCCTAGGCTAGTCGGTAGAGCAGAATGAGTTTACGGACCGGCTTCAGAATGTCGGGCTAGAACGAGTGACAACCGAGGAGGTACTGACGTGGCAGCCGAGGGATCAGTGCTCGTGGGGGCGTCATGAGGTCAGCCCGAGAGGGTAATGGTCAGGAAGCTACTGCAATTTGAAGGAGAAAGAGGTTCTGCCAGCAAGAGGCGTGTCGACTATGGTCAAATCCGAAGCGCGGCCTACCGGGAAGGTACGAACAAAGCAGGACGGTCCCGTGGAGGTCAGGTGCTCATGTCACGCCCGACCCTGGCCCGACCCCACAAGGATCCGAACCGGTTCAAAAGCGACCATACCAGACTTCTCTTTTTTAATACGAACCGGGTATCCGTGGAACGCCCACATCTTATACCGTAATTCAAATATCATATACATATACCGAGTCCCATTTACAATTACAAAACTGTATTTTTACATTTACAAATCGAAAGACCCGAACCTACACGAGTGAACCATCGCGTGTCAGCCCGCCAGTACGGCGCCTCGCATGTCTTCCCGCACTCACACCGATTAAAACCCGCGCTAAGCTTACGCTTTACTGGAAAAACATATGTCTGGCGCATATGCCACATTTAACGATAAACAATAACATATAATACCATGTATTTATATTATGAACTTATACGAAGTAATTTCTTCTTATAACAAAGCTTACGCTATTCTGATTCTAGAGTTACATCTTATAATTTATAATCATATTTATTCAGACTCGTAGAGTTACGTAACTTATACTTATCTCAACTTATCGTTATAACGGACTTACAGTTTGTCTTCAAAGACTCTCGTAGAGTTACAATCCTATACTTATTCCGTAACTTATCATTATAATGGACTCTGCTTATTCAGACTCCCTTAGGAGTTACGTAATCCTTATACTTATTCGGTAACTTATACTTAATCTGACTTATGTTTATTCAGACTCTGTAGGAGTTGCGTAACTTATACTTATTCAGAACTTATACTTATACTACCGGAAGTTTACACCTGTTCCTGAGAAACAGGTATCGTAGAGATTATGAACGCAGCCTGGTATTATGAACTTATTCTGCAGCCTAAGCACTCTTGTAAGTACTACAAATCCTATATAATTCATACTTCGTATCTTATACTTGTACTACGAAGTATATCCTGGTCTTACGGAACTTTTACTGGTATTTAAGAGCACATACTGGTTTTTCGGATCTTATACGTGTATTACAAAACTTATACATGTATTTCAGATCTCATACATGTATTACAAAACTTATACTTGTCTTACGTATCCACTGATCTATACTGAGCATATACTTATCTTACTTGATCTTATCTCAGCGGCTAGTACCAGAGGTACAATAAGCCTGGAATCCAATCATAATCGTATCACATACAAGGTCATCGTGATTTATGCGCATACATATCGATATGGACATTAGGCCATAAAGTGCACATCATAATGATATGTTTATTTTATCAAGCATGAGTACCCGTGGTACTACGTAACTTATACTTATTTTTTTTTTTTTTTTGATAATGAGAGTACCCCAGGCACTCAATGACGATACTTATTTTACCGATACGGGAGTACCCGTAGGTACTACTGGACTATACTTATTCCCATCTCCCGTAGGAGTTAAGGTAGTTTTTCTTGCGTAACTTATACTTATAATAAATGATGTTCATTCTGGGACTCCCCGTGAGCATAGAGCGACCAAATACAGAGTGATTCAGAGGTACCATTTAATCCTGTTCAAAGACAAAGGAGGCCCGTAGGTACGACAGAATCCTAAGGTGATATTGAGTGCCCGTAGGTACCACAAAACTTAATCAGATACGTGACAGAATCCATTCAGACATGGGAGTACCTGTGGTACTACATGACTTATTCAGATATTGAGGCCCGTAGGTACTACGTAATCCAAATCAGACATGACTTATCGATACGAGTACCCGTAGGTAGTACGTAACTAAATCAGGACTTATCAGATAATGTGAGTACCCGTAGTAAATTAATGTAACTTAATCAGATATAGGAGACCCGTGAGGTACGATGTGAATCCTAACAGATTACAAGAGCACTGCAGGTACTACGTAACTTAATTGGGTGACGTATACCAGAGGTATGATGTAAATTAAGTAGATAGCAGGAGTACCCGTGAGGTACTCACACTAACTTAATCGTATTACGTGACATAACTTATTCGGGATATTGTGATACCCGTGGTACTCATGACTTCTTATTCGTATTACGTGGAGTACCGTAGGTACTACAGAACCCAAATCAGACAAAGACTTATCAGACACAGAGTACCCGTAGGTACTACAAAATCAAATCGAGACAGGACTTATCGACACAGAGCACCCGTAGGTACGCGTAACTTATTTTCCTGGGATACTGAGTACCCCGTAGGTACTACTGCAGATTAATCGCATGTGAGGCCAGAGTACTACGTAACGAGCATAGAAGATCTGCATCTTTACTCTTAATCTTTGTTTAGGGTCTTGTGATATAACTGTTTGATTTCCTAGACCATTAATACGGAAGGAGTAGGACACATCACAATAAGTACCCGAAGATACTATAAAGTACGAAAGTGCCGTAGCACAAAGCAAGATCATTAATATCAATCAGAGCGTCATAGCACTAATGTGATGCGAGTGCTGAAAGCACCAATCGAGTGCGAAAGATTTTCAATCAGAGTGCCGGAAAGACTAATCGAGTACCGGGCATTTCACCGAGTACCGGGCACCAATCGGGTTTCAGCACTAATCAACCGGGTACTAATCGGGAGTACCGGGCATAATCGAGCGCCGGAGTTCACCGTGAGTACCGGCGCTTCAATCGAGGCCGGCATTTGACCCAGAGGCTGAGCACTAATCGGGGAGTACCAGTATTTCACCGTGAGATGCAGCTGGGCTGCACACACAATCGAATCTTAGGTATTTTTACAACCAGGCATTTAGTAACTACTATCTATAATAGGCATTCTTTAGCCACATTATGCGGTTCACACAGATCGTATTCCATATACCGGTAAGGTATGATGATACATGTAATCACACCTTATTCAAGTATTCTTATTTTTCTATGAATCTACTATACCGGTGGAATTAAATCAATCCATTCGATCAGTCTACCAAGCATTTTCTATGCCACTGGCCTGCATCGATTTTACCGTAGGGACTGTTTGAAATATTTATTTTCCAGTGCTTTGTCTCGATAGTACGACTGGATCTTGTACCCTTTAAAGTTAAGGTGCTAAGGGTTCTATTCAACTGAACCCACCTGGAGCACTTCAAGATACGTCCGAAACAACTCGGACTACTCTATGTTCAAACTGATGCAGGAATTGGTTGCACATGGCCCCACTTTGAGTGAATTTTTGACCAATTTAGAGCCAGAATTTGACTGTGCCTATTTCTTTGTGGTTTGGCTCTCCTGAAGTCAATTTTAATTGCCACTTGAATCACTCCAAATCAGATAAGAAATGAGAAAGGCGCTTTCAAATACAAAAATCGTTGAACTGAACAGAGCATCAAAAATCGCAGACACCTCAAGGTGTACCAAGACACTTTCGCCACAAAAATGACCAGAACTAGTCACCGGTATTGTACCAAGGTGTACCGGCACACTTCACCTCGAAATGCCCGACGTGTATTTTTCACCATTTTTCCATTTTTGATACCCAATCAATTCTACACTTCAAACACATCAAAACCATTTCAAATTCACCTTGAATTTCTCTTTTTTCTATTCAATTCATCTTTCACTACTTATCTTTCCTCAAAAAATCTTCCATGAATTTCAACATAAACTCAATATAGGTCACAACTCATACACAATTCAACAAGGATTTGTTAGGGTTTGACCCTAAACTCAGCTCAATTACTTGTCATTTAACCACAGAATCCAATCTAGTGCGGAATTTCCATAACCATCTTTTGCCATAAGGGATTTTACCCACCTTACTTTCCATAATTTCTTGTCCCTAGCAAAACTCTGAAAGCCTGGGGAAGATAATAATCATAGAAAACCAAAACATCCATGCAATCTCATAGAATTCATAATCAAGATGAGTTTCATACCTATCTTGATCTTGGCTTGAATCTCCTCTTTCTCTCTTCTTCTTCTCTTCCTCTCTCTCTTTCTCCTTCTCCCATCCTGTCTCTCTCGGGAGACCAATTTGGTCTTGAATCATGGATTTGAAAGCATATTCCTTCCAAACCCATTTCGGGTTTATTTGCTTTATTTGCTTTTAAGCCCATAACTCCTTTTATTTATAAATAAACTTTCCTTTATTTCATTTTGGCCAAATCTTATTAACTTATGACTTTTAAGCCCCTTTTTGGACAAATTACAATTTGGTCCCACTTTGTAAATTCACTGCTTCCATACTGCATTTAACTCACGAAACATTCAATTATGTTACAAAATACCCCAAACATGTCAAAACTCATAGGTATATTTCAAGTGTTACAAAATGTAATGAGGCGACTCCGCTATGGTTTGAGGGCATAAGAGGATCGGGAGGACTGGGTGCTCAAGGGTTGGTGAGATCCACAACCTGGGTGTCAAGGCAGGCCGAGTTGACAAAAAGTGACCAAAAACCATGTGGAAACAACAGACTCATCAGACCGAGGGAGAGAAGGATTAACATCAAACAAAGGAACTGTTGACTCAATAAAACGAACATGACAAGAGTGATAGTCTTGATATGAAGTCAAAGGTATGTATGAATCTTTGAGCAAGCTAGTAGCCGAGGAAGACACAGGGGTGGTCGACTCCTCTTCAACAAATTTAGCCGTTTCGAATGATTTCAATGGACCATTTTTTCTCTAGATTCATTCATGCTTCTATCTGACAGTAGCCGAGATTTTACGCATTCAAAGGTTTATGAGTTGGTACTCTGCTGAAGGAATTATAGAAGCTCAAGTCTGATGGAGTAGAGTATGCAGCAGCCTTAGTGATTTTTGAAGGTGAGATTTCAAATGCTTTGGTTTAACTATTCATCTTACAAAATGAAAAATAATTTAACCTCATATGAATTATTTTCCAGGGTTTTTTGAGCCTGCATCTGCATTGATGTCTTAGCTCTTCTCTGAAAACAACAGGTATGTTTCTTTGTGCACTGTCATAAGGCTTCAACTGCTCACGTCTCTCCTAGCATGACATCTTTGACTGCCCAAAACTCTAATTTTTGACACGAGCTGAAACCTACTTTCCTTACAGTTCCAGCAACCCAGAACTGCCCCCAGATGAACTACTGCAAGTTTTGGGTTAGGAAAATTTGGCATCATATAGCCACAGATTCCAAACATTGCGATTGATGACCAAATTTTACAGTGAAGGTAGCATTCCACCAAGTGCTGGCTCTGTCCTTAAGGTAATTTTCTCAGGAAAACTGATTTCTTAAATAGCAATTTTAATTTGATACATTATATTAGAAAGATGACTTGAATTTCTCTATTTATTATAATTATTTCTTGCTTCCTTTCAGGTTTTCAGTAACCTTGCTCTTGTAATTTGATGTTTCATATCTTCGTAAGGAATCTTATAATCATTACCGAGAATGCTTCAGTTCAGATCACAACTAGAGTCATTTGATGCTTAAAAGCCATGCAGCTCTGCAGATCTGATTCCATAACTTGCTTTGCGCGTATTCTTTTATGGGCCTTGAATTTGTTTCCGTGGGCTAATTCACTAAAACACATGGAAGGCCTTTGATCCTAGAAAAAGATGCATTAAATTTTACTTGATTTAAAAAATTTGTAAGAATATGATACTGTGAAGAACAAACTACAAAAAAATGATATTGTGAAGAAGAAAGATCACCTCAGTTTGGAGAGTGGAGAAGCATGCCTATGATTCCAATTAGTAAGATTTCAATTACTTGGTTTAACTTTTAAGCTACAAATTACAAAGATTTATGATCCCATATGCATTATTTTTCATGTTTTCTGTGTCAACATCTTAGTTCTTCAGAAAACAGGTGTGTGTTTCTTCTGATTCATACTTTTCATAGGCTGACACATTGTGGAGTTCTATCATATGCAAGACATGATAAATTTAAAGTCAACTCAAGCTTTAAAGGAAAAAAAAACAAAAAATTTTACCGCCTGAGGTTATGTCATTAATAATTATATTGTAATATTTTCCTTTGTACAATAATTGTTTTCATCTCTTTCAGCGTTAACTAATCTACAGATGTTTAGTTTAGACACCTAAAACTCAAAATCTTTAGCCTCATCAGATCTAATAACTCCTAGTCTATGCTCATCTCCCTTCTCATTTACATTATTGTCATCCACCTCCAATTTTTCTTATTTTTTTCCTTTTAGTAGTTAAAGAATCTAGAACTGTGTACTATATTACTCAGCATTGATACTATAATTTCCATATTCAAACTTTCTTGTGCTTACAAATGGTAGTATGAGCTCTGAATTTTCAATTTAAATTTGTGATTTAGAGATACTGGAAAGAGAGAAGGTAAATCACATTCAAAGTCATAGCAATGCAGAGTATGGCTCGTTGCAATCAAGGCCGGGTCGGTCAAGTGGAATCTTATCAATACATCACAGATTTTCGTAAACATTATGATAGCCTCTCACCATGAACTACCTTTTTTTTTCCCCTCTGTTATTGACCTAGGTTAACAAATTATAAACTAATTGGATACCACCACTCTCCATAGATGAATTTTAAGAATTCAGTAGTTAGAGGCTACTCAAGTAGATTCGCGATATCCTGAGCTTTTCTTTCCGTTCAGATATAAGTGCAATGAATGACTGTCAAGTTCTGCTGATTTAATGGTGCCTGTTTATTTTCAGATGGTTACTTTTGAATCTTTGGAGTCATGGAGAGGAAGTTTCCACAGGCTCTGCAATACAAGGCCTTTTGGTTGAAACTGATTTAAGACTTCCAAATTTTTTCTTTCGAGCTTTAAGCTTTGAGATTTTTACTTCCAAGTACGGACAAAGAAAAAAAGAAAGCAACAACAATTGATTTACTCAAGTTTATATGGAGTGAAGAGACTCTCATAAATAATATTTGTACCTATTGGTTTGTCAGCCTTGAAGCTACTCTTTTGTTTCATTTTTTTCTTTTTTTAAATATATATATATATATATATATATATATATATATATATATATATATATATATATATATATATATATATATATATATATATATATATATATATATATATATATATATATATATATGTCACACCCTCGAATTCGGTGTGATTTATGTTATTTTACCACCTGATTTTTTTTTCACAATCCTGAGTCTAAAACTCCACTCTGAGTAATCACCTGAAAAACGTAAATAAAACACTACTCCAAGTCTCCAAACATACACAATATTATCAGTACAGAGTTAATCTCCTCAATGTACCCAAACTATACGCTTACACTTGATCAAATTAAACATTTACACAAAGTTCCAAAACTAGTGGCTACACAAGCCAAAATATACAATGATCCACAAAAGATACTACTGTCCAAATATATAGTGTGAATATCCACATAACACTAAATATCTATCAAAATGTAGCTCAACCACCAACAAACTAAGGTTGACGTACAAACTTCCCATCCTCAAAAACCCTACAGGTCCAACTTCCATGTCACGCAGCTGGTCTAGTACCTGCATCTAAGGTGGAGGGAAATAATGGGGGTGAGTTCGACAACTCAATTTATACATAATTCAAGATATCTCAAAACATGAGCATTTTACAAATAATAGGTTGATAATGGAAACACATGAATGCAATACTACCACCATCATCTGACTCTTTGGCCACCCGTGATTCAGCCGATCATCCCGCAACGACAAATTGTTGGGACTACCACCCAGGGATATGCCCACATCCCGTAAAACGACAAATTGCTGGGACTTACCACCTAGGGATATGCCCACATCCCGTAATATCTGTGACATGCAGGGTTCCTGACCCGGGGGGACTAGTCATCGTTCAATCCGACTTCACACGCCTCATACCCATGTCATGCTTTAAAACAATTTCACAACCATTCAACCACATGGATATTTAAAAACATCATGTACTGCTTAATTCAAAGATTTCCATATATATAAAAATATGATTTATATATCAATAGAAATCACACAAATAAAGCACGGAATATACATAATTCTACAACATCAAACTACGCATGCAGAGAAGGTTATAAGATCCCCCTACCTTCCTTGGATTCAAAATCTCGCAAGTCTCCCAAGGAAGTCAAACCCGAGGCTACTCCAAAGGATCTCAGTCAACAAGTCATACATTCCTTAGCCTCCTACAATCCGTGTCACATAAAAATTACTTAAGTGGTCTATTACTTTATCACCACTCGACTCACACAGATTCTTATACCTCCAACATAAACCTTGATCCTCCAAGTGCACTCTCTTTTACACTTACTAAGATCAACATTTAACACCCTTATTAGTAACACAAATTGAAGCACACACAAATTGAAATTTTTTTTTCAGCCTATCTCAAGACCCCCTTTTTTTTTCTCAACTACAATTTTTGACCAGCCATATGCTGGTTCACAGGCCCTCTAAATTCAAAGTTCCCTATCTCTTAGCTTTCCACAGCTCTTAAATCAGGTCATTCGACCTCAAAATCAAGAGTTATGGTTTTTACACTCGACCTCCCCCGAGACGCTTTCCTAGGGACAGACCGTGGCCTCTCTTCACTTACTTTGACGGTTATGGGAACAAATGAGCCATAATTCTTCATGAAGTTACTCCCTATGTGGATACTTGAGAAGGATTTTGAATTACCCATTTGGATCAATATAATCTAACTTATGATCAAAACAGAACCGCCTGCAACAGGATAGAATCTCTTAATTGACTTTCAACCTCAAATTCAAGGATCTTATGGTAGGGTTTAGTTCTTGGTTGTTTCTAGACATTCGAAGGTCTAGGTCTTGGGCTTCTTCTCCAACTGGAATCATCCAGTTCGGAGTTCTTTAGGCCAACTTAGTACAAACACTGTCATGGGTCAAGGGAAGCCGACAAGACTCCTCGACACACACACATCAAAAAAGGTTCTACAAAACCGGTCTTTTACAATTTAGGGTTAGGATGAAATCCCAACAAAACCCTAGAATATAACCAAAGTCCAATAGAATACAATCAAGGCTTCAAAGATCATGTTTACATACCTTAGTGAACTTTTCCACCAAACCAAGCTTTCCTTCAGCCTTTCTCCTCCTTCTCTAGCTTCTCTAGAACTCTTCTCACACCTAAAATTCCGCACTTTCCACTTCCTAGCAAGAAGTTGGTCTGGCATCCAAAACCAAGAGGAATTGGTTTGTCGTTACGGCAAGCTCTTCTCATGCACTTGCCATGTGTCAAGAGCTCCTACTCGCATGTATGAGGTGCTCATGCCCTCATGATGCCACATAGCTCACAAGGATATTTTACTTTAGTCCTCTCCACTAACAAGTTTTTCAAAGTGGTCCTTCAAGACATACTTATTTCAAACCCTAACAAAACCACTAAACTTACCTAATTGCATAATTGACCCACATGCCATAAAAATGCAATCTAACACACTTTGCTAATCCTCTAATTAAACCAACCATTAAGATTGCTAATCTTAATCACAATTTAAAATATCATAGGTATAAGTTGCATTTGCTCCCCAAAAATCCTTACCTGAATATAACAAAACATATATTAATATATCGTGTTAATATAATAATATAATAATGAGAAAAGTTGTTAGTTATTTTTCTAAACATTCTCAAAAACAATATTTCATCTATGGTTTGTTTGGTCATGTTTTTTTTTCTTTTTTTAGGATATCAAGACAAACTTTCATTATGATATAGCAACATCAGTACAGAACATGGTTTGAATGACAGTAGGGGGGTCATTCCAAACCTTAAAGCCAACATTAACAATAGCATTTATGGCAATAGTATGGGCAACTACGTTGTTTTTCCTTTTGGTAAAAGCAACAAAAAAATAAGGTTCTACTTGCAAAAGGGATAAACAATCTTTGATCAAAACACCTAACTCGCTAAGATCGGCAACTCTTTTCTACAATGCCTGAACAACCCGTGAGCGAACTGAAATAAATATGATCGGTACAAAACCTGCATTCTGATCCAAGACAATGCTTCAATAAAACCCATAGCTTTCAACCTTTACTTGAAATAAACCATCCACTAGCCGAGACACCATGCATAGTCAAGTGTTTTGTGAGTCATAAACCACAATTTCAACTCAAATATTGCATTTACAAAACCCGGTGGGGTCGCAGTTAACATTGTCGGTCGCAGCATGGCTTGTACCTGCATCGCCGCCTTTAATGCTTTCTTGAATCGAACCAATCAAATAGACATTCAAGCACCAAGTAAACCATTCTCTCTGTTGATTCATGCACCAAGTAAACCATTCTCTCTGCTGATTCATGAGAACCATTCCAATATTAATCATTCCGTTGGCGCCATATAGCCTAAATAACAGCATTAATTTTTCCTATGGTCAACTTGTCCTGAGTAATTAGCAGTTTAAAGAACCACTCTACAAGACTTTCAGTTATCATTATATGTACCAATCAAACTAATACATTCAACTCAACAACAAGATATAGCAAAAGAGGAAGAAGTAAATAAATGCCATTCTCAAGGCCATTCTCACAAAAAAGACAAGAGATAGCAACATCTATACCTTTTGACTAGAGTTGTAACTTTGTAGGAAGAACACCCTCGCACAAACAAGTATTTGGCTTTGAAGATTCAGAACTAGAGTATTTAAGAGCAAAACAAAGCTTCCAACCAATATCACACACCCACTTTCCTTCACACTCGCTTGTCTCACAACCATTTTATGCCACCTTTGCCATCTTTACTTGATCCCCGCCATAAAGAATTAAGAATCTTCTGAATTTCATCAAGAATAAATGTAGGCAGCATGAAGGTACTCATATAATACGTGGGGATGGATTAGGCAATTGACTTGATTAGCACTTCCTACCAAATGATGTAGGTCATTTTCTAAATTTGAACCTTTTCCACACACTTTCTTTTTGGTGGTTGAAAACCATTTTTTTCTTCTTTCCAATTAACGATGGCCCTAGGTACTTAGTATTGAGTGGATGTGATACACCCATACAACAAGAGGACAAATGAGTCGCAATATTCAGAGTCCACATTTGAATTAAACATGATACCAGACTTCGAAAAATTTACCCCCTGTCCACTAGCTTCCTCATATTGGAGGAGAAGCTTCTTCATCACATTACACTTAGTCTCTAAAGCTCTAAGAAAACAGACCGCTGAGTTCGCAAAAGAATATGAGAAACACTGGTCCAAATCTACTTACTCAACACCCATGTAGGTCTCCCGTATTCTCATTTCGATCGCCGAGGTTAACCCTCAAGACATAAGATAAAGAGGGAGGGGGACAGTGGATCCCCTTGCCGCAATCCTCTCTTTGGAACAATGGGCCTAACCTCCATACCATTCACCAGTACATTATATCTCACTGTAGAAACACACAACATCATAACATCGACCCATCTACTATCAAAACCCAACTTAACATGATCCGCTTATAAAAACTCCCAATCTATTTTGTCGTAGGTTTAGCTAATGCCGTAATTTTGAAGGCCATCCCTCTTTTACCTTTACTCTTCTTTCATATGATGAATGGATTTCAAATGCCACTAAAACGTTATCCTAAATCAACTTCCCAACAAATGCTGATTGCCCGCGAGAGATAACTGAAAATAAATCTCAATTGATTTGCCAAAACCTTGGCCAATATTTTGTAGTTCATATTACAGAGTGCTATTGGCCCGTAATGCCGCATAGACTCGATTTTCACGCTTCTAACTAAACATATGCTCGTATTGTTTACCCTGGAGGAAAGCACAAATTATTTATCCACGATAATATCCCGATAGATATCATCACTCTTACAAGATCCTAAAACCATTGGATAAAGACGGTTGAATCACAGCCCTCGGCAATTTATCGTGGTGCATCCGCATACCTCCTTTAAATTCATCCTTAGATAATGGTGACAACAGCGCAACATTTTCTTCATTCATAACTATGTTATCAACACAATCCAACACTTCATCATACTTACCAATACTATCAGAAAATAGAGGTTTAAAATAATCAATTGCTACTCGTTGAATGTCTTCATCTATTTGAACCCAATCTCCCTCTTCATTGATCAAACCAGTAATCTTGTTCTTCTTTTTTCGTGCTGAAGCACTTGCGTGAAAGAAACGGGTATTGGAGTCATCGTTTATGAGCCAAAAGAATTTCAATCTTTGCCTCCAGTAGGTAGCTTCTTGGTCCAATCTTTGGGACAAAGTGGCTTTTAACTCTTTTAATTGCCTAATAGATGCCTCATCAGTTTTAAACTTGAAAAACTCTAACTCTTTTTTGCATTTAACAATTTCCCCTTCTGAATCTGAAAGCTAATTCCTTTCCCCGAGTTAAAAGAGAATCTGCACAAGAGGTCAATTTGCTCACGGATGCACCCGACGTTTCAAAAAAAGCATTAGAAATGATTTGATTTTAAGTCTGGTTCAGACAACCAACTATTTTCAAACTTGAATTTCCTACTTCTTCGCTTTTTAGCAATTACCTCATTTGTCTGCAAGAGAATTAGTGAGTGGTAAGATAATTGAGCAATCAAATTAAGAAGCTTAACCCATGGAAAGAGATTTAACCAAGCACCATAAGCCAAACAACGGTCAAGTTTTTCCTCTACCCATGTTGGCGTCCCTTTACCTCTTTCCCATGTAAAAGGGTAACCTTCAAGAGGGATGTCCATTAAACTAATCAATCACAAATTCTTCTCCGAAGCCTCCGAAGCCAAGCAGATGCTCTACATTTCCTTATCCGGCTCCTAGATCGTCTATATCCTATCACACACCGTGCAGCGACGAATCAGAGCCGAAGATTGTAGCAAGTTCCACGAATCTCAACATCGACTTCTCTCTGGCATACCTTAGAAACTGATCAGCCTCTATCTACCTGATTCGTTCTTTTTCAGGTAGGTGTTCGGAATCAACAAAATTTGGCAACCTAGGATTCCTCATCGACAGCAAAGCTACCGCAGTGATAAAGTGTTCTGTGGTTTAACACAAGGATGAGTTTTCTTCATGAGAGAGGAGTTACAAAGACATCGAACATGGTGCTTTCTCGGATTGAAAGTGGTGTAAAAACAAATAGGTGTTAATGGTTGTAAATTTGAAATAACTTAATAAAAAGTTAAAAGAGAAATCCTAAGCTCCACATCGGGCTTAGGATTCCAGTTAACCAACATGTACTCGGTCTATATCCGTCGAGCACGACATATACCATTTCCGAACCTGATCTCATTTAGTTTTAAACCTAAACCCTAATAGTTTCAAAGATAGCATTTCATTAGCATAAATGTCCCAAGAAGAAAAACATCTCAAAAAACACTACCCTACGATAACTAATAGGAGACAACTAATCGAGCCTGTGATCTATAAAGTATCCACGAACCCAAAAAGCTTGCCAACACACATTAAAGAGAGCATGCTTAAGAGATTTAACCTCAGTGAGAAGTAGGGGCACAAATACCCTAAAATACAAACGTAAAGAACATGAGAACATGCAGCTAAGCCCAAAAACAACACCTAGTGGCCTTTCCCTTCAAGGATCAGGAGGTATTAGCCAAGCATCCCTTGATTTGTCATCATCAAGGGGTGTTTGGCAACCAAGAAAATGCAAGAAAGTGAAGGGAGAAGAAGAGAAAATCACCAACAGAGGGAGGAAGCTTCATGCCAACTGACTGATTGATTGAATGACAAAAAGTTGATTTTATTACAAGCATGGTTGAGCTTATATAGTTGCTCAGTAAAAGGAAATTACAAATGTGTGCTAAAGAATCAAAATTACATAAGGGCAAACTTCAGATTAAACCACCAACAAAGGGTCAAAAGGCCAGAGACGTAGGCGAGTCACAGCGAGGTCGCTAGACTCGCAGCCGCCAAATTTTGCAACACTTAAAATTTCGCTAGTTTGCTCCTCCAACTTTAATAGATTTGCTCCGAATTTCTTCATATTTGACCATGAGTCTTCGAATTTGGCTCAGGTTCAACGTGTTTCAGTCAAATTGAAGAAATATAAGATATTTGACCTGCAAAACTACTGAAATAGCTACAAGATGTGATTAGTATCAAAGCCGGGACTCGAATATGTCAATTGAGTCATTGAAGCCGATTACACACAAAGCGCGATAAAACCCGCTATAAACAAGGCTCAATATTGCATTTTTTGGGTACTAATCACTCCCCCCAACCGAGACATTGCTAGTCCCTTAGCAATGCGAGAGAGAAAGAAGTTCACGCAAGATGTGTTTTTGCAAAAATGGACTGTTTGTTCAAAAGTATATAAATAATGCCCAACCTTAGTGTGACAATTTGGACTCAGATAGACCACTTTGGGAGAACACATGCCATACAGAGCAAATTTCGTGGCAAAGAATTATCTATGAAATCACCAACTCCAACAAAATATAAGTGTTTCTAGAGATCGGTTTGCACCAATAAGCCGCTGCCACCCCCCAACCAAACTACTTCCAATAGCTAGACCATTAATCACCCTAAATAGAATCACCCTACACTTATTTCATAATTTATTGTATCAGAGGGTGCAATGCTGAAACTCGACTTCACCCAAAGTCCGTGTAACGGGATTCACCGATGACTCTAACCAACTAAGGTTTAGGCATCAAGTCAAAAGGATCTTCAACCATTAAACTTGCATGGTGTTTCACCTCTGACTAATGATTTTTAAAATTCAGCACCTACAACTCGCTTAAACTCACTTATCCACCCATGCAATGAGCACAAAGTTTCCAAGTGACTTCAAACCGCCGGTTTAGTGGCACCGTAGTTTTAAAGGCTTATGCCATATACCCCTCGAATCGTGCTCGAGTTCAAGGCAAAGCGTCGTGGCTTTACTTATCCCCTTTTCTTTTTCTTTTGTCTTTTCTTTTTCTTTTGGAAGACACATTGGCCTTCATTCTTGGGGAACTCTAACCCATATGGCTGTCAACAAAGCTAAGGTTGGGTTTGCAAAGTAAGAGGAAAATGCAGCTCCTCAACCTAATGGTGAAAACTGATGTGCACTATGTGTGTGGCTAGAGAATGGTGGAAGACAGGGGGTTAATTACCAAAGTCATCAACTGACAAAAAACTCAATCAAGCATGGAATCATTCTAGCATTTGGTATCATACAGTGCTTCAAATTTCAACTTACAGAAAGGCAAAATCACAACATAGGTCAAATGAGATGCAAAAGTGGGAGAAAATAAATGGAGCATCATATATATCAAGGTGGATTTAAGAAAATTTTCGAATTTCCCGCAAAAAACAAAGTAAAACAACAAGCCGCTTCATAAAAAAATGGGCTTTGGCCGGGCATGCAAGACAAGTAAGACTAAAACCAAAGCGAACATCACTTCCACCACTAACTGTCCCAGCAACGAGATAAGAAAGTTAGAGGGGGAAGTGGTACCTCCTCACCAATATCGGGAGAGTTACTCATCCTCTGGCAGCCGAAGTCAGTTGGTGATGTGGACTGAGGCCGCAGCCGCAATACATCCAAAGAAGCTGCAGGGGCCAATGGTAGAGGAACTGATCCTGTCTGGAGAGGGATAGCTGAGGTCTGTGCAGGTGCCTGAGGAGAGATAGCAGGGAGGCCCAAGTGGCTCTCTAGCTACACGATGCTGGCCTGGATCTGAGCTATGGAAGCCTCTTCGCGCGGGTCACATCCTTCTCGCTGTGGCCTACGAGGTCGCGCAAACGGCCGCAGTGGCTAAGAATGTGCGGACTGTCTCCATGAGAGCCGTGGTCTCCGGCGCAGAGGGTAATATACCGTGGTGGTCGGCAGGAGGTGCTCGCCCGCTATATCGTAATCGAACGGCAAGTATGGGGCCTGAAGTCCGTGGAGAGGTGTAGAGGGCACGGAAACACCGCTGCGACCGGCCGGAGCTACTGCAGGAGCGGCCGCGGAGCCAAAGAGACCGAGGGATACCGTGAAACCGGGGCCGGAGGCCCCAAAGGTGCTCAAATAAGCAGGGACAGTCTGACGAGGACTATCATCATTTGGCCTGCCCTTGCCCATCTCGGAGGGGGAAGATGGAAAGCTCGAGGCCTGGTCCGCCATCGATCAATGGTAAGGGTGGCCTCACAGCCGTGGCGACGCTCTATACGAGGCTCGGCCGGAAACCCAATATGCTCCAGCACCTGACATAATAGGCGAGGAAATAGAAGAGGCAGACTCGCCGGTAGACTGGCGTGGACCCGTCCTCGAAATGGAATAACGAGGTCACACCGGCCCGCCGAAATGAACCAGTATCCTCTGAAATACGATACAACAATTCCTAGGATAGCCTCCTCTCCTCCGACTCCGTTGCAGTGGAAACATATTAGATTCCCAAAACGTGGTCTATCAAAAGCATATCGCGAAGCGTGGTACCGAGTAATACCGACCACTAAGAAGATCCATAGAGAAGCCTGACCATCTCCCCGGTCGGGCGGATGAGGCCACTGTCTATAACCGGCTGCATTGGCGAGGACCACTGGCAAATGGAGAGTTGCCATGATATCGGAGGTTCGAAGTATCCCTACCGTCAGTCGGCGTAGAAACAAGAGCAATGCCGTCTCACCAATGCCACTGTACGATAGAACTCATGACAACCCGAGGATAATAGCACACGCGCACCATGAATGGCTCCAGATGGTATCACGTATGAGGAGCATGGATTCTGAGCTCCTCGTCCGCAAGAATGCCTGGAGATCATAAGACACCTCCCTGGCGAAAATCTCTATCTCTCGCAGCCTAACATTCCCGACAGGTCACAGGGAAGTAAGGTCGCTTCGATAATGGACCTCGGAGATAGTCCGGGCCCTGCACCCCGATAAGGTCAGAGGGCGGCACCCCGATCTCGATGTAGATGACTCTCCGTCCGACATGTTCTGCCTCAATACGGTTCTCCTAGCCGGGCTCGGATGTGGGCGGAGCGGGCGGGGCGGGCTCCAACCCGAAAGGGCGATATCTCTTCCGCAAGGGGCCATAGAGGAGAGGAACCTCAACACCTCCAAAGAAGAGGGCAAAGAGAGGCGTAGGGCAAAGAAGTGGGGCACGAGTTGTGGCACTAGTGGTCGCGCCGCTATGGCGACGCAGGGGCCTACACAACGAACCAATGGCAAATGGCCTATTGGCAGCACGGAAGCTCACAGCAGAGGAATGGCAAAGAAAGAGAAAGGGGTCGACTCACAGAGGAGGGGGGCCCCGGCGCACCGCAACCGAAACAAAGGAGGCTCCTCTCGTCTTCGCCATTTTCGGACCTGAGGGAAAGCAGCTAGAGAGGAGAAGAGATTTTCCGAAAGGATGATTTGTGAGTTGAAAATGAAATCGAACAAAGGTTTATAAAGGGGAGGAGGGGTAGGTGGGAAGATGTGAAAATTAATTGTTTTTTATGACCATTAATTTGAATGGCTCAAAAGATTAGAAAAATTAATTTTAGAGTCACAAATAGAGGCTGTAGGAACTAAGAGTCACAGGGATGAGGAGAAGATGAACATGTCTGTGTTTCAGGAGGGTCATGAACTCGCGAAATTTCGCAAGTTGCAAAAATTTTCACAACCTGAGAAACTCTCAGGCAAATTTTGACCCTCCCTGAACTGGTACACCTGTAACAAAACAAGACCAAAAATGATTAAAAGTTAAGCTAGAAAAATAAGAAAATTCACAAAATTTGAAATTAAAGTATAATGGAAACTTAATTTAAAATCGACATAAACAAAAAAAAAAACAAAATCTAACTAAATTAGGAGTGGTTTCCAAGTTCCCGCAGGACCCAATTCCTCGTGATGCCGAAAAAGGGTCTCTGAAGGGATCAAGGAGGAAAAGCCTCCATGCTTCTGGGCAAAGGAGGTAGCCAGAGTCAGTCCAACTCACTGGGCCGATGGTTGCTAAGCATTATGCTTGCGGTACCCGTGGCAACGGCTGCACGCAGTGGAGGCCGACCGATGCGCTTGATCCTCATCAACCCGCTTCTGGTTCTCACTAATTCTTCTTGCGCCAGAATACCGCTTTCCTTCACTCGCGGCCACCGTATCACTTCTTTCGACTTCTGCCCGCCCTCAACTCGGCTTATCCTCGTTATTCAAATGAAATGTTGAGCTCCAGTCGGCGTCGCTAAAGGTGAGCCGCATAACCCCATTCCGGCAAGCTTGATTATAAAGACAATGTGGCAAGAATGGCCTCCCAAGTATGACGGGCACTTGGTGAGTGCTCTGCCATCGCTTGTATCAAGAACCACAAAATCTGCTGGATAATAGAAATTATCTACCTTCACCAAGACATCCTCAACTATCCCTCGTATTTTCACCGATCTATCTCAAGTAAGGATAGGGTGATATTGGTAGGCTTCAATTTCCAAAACCTAATCGCTTGTACATTGAGTATGGCAAGAGATTGACAATGGCTCCTAATCCAATAGCGTTTTGTCACGCAGGTCCCTCCAATGTCGACCGAGATGGCTGGGATCCGACCAGACATTTCAACAAGGTTTTCAGACCGGATGATGAAATGACTTGTTCGGGCCAGGAAGGCCTTCTTATTAATGCCCAATCCCTTTTTGACAGTGAACAAGTCCTTTAGGAATGTAGCATAAGTTGGAACCCGTGGATCATATCACAAATGATGTCTACCTTTGACCTCGCCTCTCAACACTTCAAGGATACCTTCAGCTTTCTTTCGCCTCTCGCGTTGGGGAACAGGGGGCATGCCCTTCATCGAATCTCTTGATGATTATGTGTTCAGTTCCCATTCCTCCTGTTCCGCCTTTCCCACGTGCTCGACACACCGGTCGCCCAATTTCCTTACTACTCCTTAAAGTGATAAATGGCTTCGACTTCATCCATTTCAGCAGCTCACGAGAAAGGTTAGTTCATGCCCTCCCCTAGGATTGGGCAATGTCTGGGAGGGAAACCTCCCCTTTTCCTGCACTTGTTGCTGATTGTTCAAGCTAACATGGATGACTGCATGGTATCAATTTTCTGATTTAGGCTGCGGAAGCCTCAATCCTCGTTTTATGGAGATTTCTACCTTTTCTATTCTTTGGTTTATCTGAGCATTGATAGTTTTCTGCTCTTCCACAAAATTCCCCACCACCTTACTCAAATTCATGATAGCTTGCTCCACAGGTGATGAAGTTGGCGGTTGCTGCTGCTAAGAGGTGGACCCATACCGTTGCTGCTGATGTGCTCCTGGGGGAACATATATAGGAGGTTTAGGCCTGCGCCGTCAGGTTCTTCCAACCGGGATTATAAGTGTTACCAAATTGGGCATCATTTGGTGGCCTATTATGGCTCACAACATTTGCATTTTCTACCATTAATCTCATCGAGGGGAAAATCGACACCCCTCGATGACCTAATAGACGCAACGCTAATGGCCACAGTATATTCAAACACCACCAGATCTCGTGGTTTCTTTGCTCCAGCTTCTTCCATCCTTCCTGCCAGGTGGACAGCTAGCTTTAATCCACATCCGCCGCATAACGCCTCCCTCAAGCCATCGGTTGGTTTCCATCCTCTCTACCTCCTCGATCTGGGCTCATCCCATCCTTGAAGTTTCAACACGGTTCAAAAAAGTCCATGGTCACTCAGATTTTTGCTAAGGAAGTCCCCTCCACACATGGTCTCTAGGAGTTGTTTCATGGAAGGGGACATTCCATCGTAGAAATGGTTCACAAGCATCCATGTATCAAAGCCATGATGAGGGCATGCACTGATGGTCTCCAGATATCTTTCCCAGCACTGATAAAATCTTTCACCGTCATGAGTCGCAAAGGTAAGATCTTCCTTCAGTTGTTGGTCTATGGGCATTGAAGAACTTCAAAAATTCGCCATGCGCCCGGCCCAGTTTCCCGATGGTCCTTGGCCTTAGTGAATTAAGCTAAATTTTGGCTTTATCTTTGAGGTCAAGGAAAGCCTTTAATTTTTCGCAGTCCATATCAAATACACCCTCCTCGAAGAGCGCAAACCTCCTCACAAATCCCGAATATGCATGGATTTTCGCTTCCATACTATGAAAGCAGGCAAGGGCACTGTGCACGTGGTCTCACCATACATGCTTTGCGCGTGGGGTATACTCGCATGAGGGTGACTCACCCTTGGTGGGTGAATGTGATCCTCATCGATTCGTAGTATCGTTCCCGACGAACCCCCATTACCGCTGTCACCAGGTGGAGCTCCCACCTGATTGGTGTGTAGGCTAACTTCACAACCTTTTTCAATCGAAGCACCTAGCCTTTCCAATCGGGTCACAGCATTTCGTCCCACCGCATAAACCGCAGTGAGATCACACCACAAGCAAGAAACCAACAAAAAAAACAATGCAAATGGTTATCGTTAGCTAAAATCAAAACAATGGTAACAACCGCACAGGAAGTCTTCAACCCCGCAGCGAATCTGACTTCAAGTAGTGAATCGCAAGTGGGGAAAATGAACAAAATAAAAAGAGTCAGATAACAAAACTTGTGATGTGAATCACAAAGTTCACGCTTCTTCCTTCTCACCGGGCACTAACCTCGCAACGGGCGCCAATTGATTCATTCTTTTTCAGGTAGGTGTTCGGAATCAACAAAATTTATAACCTAGGATTCCTATCATCGACGTATAAAGCTATCGCAAAGATAGTGGCTCTAGGGTCTAAATTACGCTGTGGATGGGTTTTCTTCATGAGAGGAGTTACAAGGTATTGAAAATGGTGTTTTCTCCTCGATTGAGTGGTGTAGAAAACAAAGGTGTGTGAATGGTTGCAACTAAACCGGCAAAAAGTAAAAGAGAAACTTAGTTCCGGGCCATTGGGCTAGGATTCCAAGTTAACAACATGTACTGGTCTATATCTCGCGCTTGGGAGCATGATGACAGTCATTTCCCGAACTGATCTTTCATTTAGTTTTAAAACCTAAAACCCTAATAGCTTCTCTCAAAGATAACATTTCATTAGCATAAAATGTCCCTAGCAAGGAAAAACATATCTCAAAACACTACCCTACTACACCACAGGAGACAACTAACTGAGTCCTCGGGCGGATCTAGTGAAAGTATCCACCGAACCCAAAATGTCACCACATTAAAGAGAGCATGCTTAAGAGATTTTAACTCAAAGTGAGGTGCCAGGCACAACATTCTAAAATACAAACGTAAAGAACATGAGAACATGCAGCTAAGCCCAAAAACAACACCTAGTGGCCTTCCCCTTCAAGGATAAAGAGGTATTAGCCAAGCATCCCTTGATTTGTCATCATCAAGGGGTTTTTGGCAACCAAGAAAATGCAAGAAAGTGAAGGGAGAAGAAGAGAAAAATCACCAACAGTAGAGGAGGAAGCTTCGTGGTTTCGACTGATTTGACAATGACAAAAGTTGATTTATTACAAGCATGGTTGAGCTTTATATAGGCTCAAGAAAAGGAAATTACAAAGGTGTGCTAAAGAATCAAAAATTACATAAGGGCAAACTTATTAAACCACCAACAAGTGTTGGGTAGCAAATAGAGATGAGGTGAGTCATGTGGGTGGTTGCGTACTGGCACCCTCTCATGAATTAGTGTTGCACTTGTGTTATAAATTTCAACCCGCAAAATTTGATGTGCTGCCAAATTTTGCAACCCCCAAAATTTCGCCAGTTTGCTCCTCCAACTTCAATAGATTTGCTCCGAATTTCTTCAGATTTGATCACAGTCAATTCGCTCAAAGTTCAACATGTCAGCCAAATTGAAGAAATAGTTGGGTATTTGACCTTGAAAACTACTCGAAATAGCTACAAGATGTAGATTAGCACAAGCCGATTCGAATATGTCAATTGAGTCATTGAAGGATTAGCAGCACAACAAAAAGATGTTCCCACAAAACAAGGCTCAATATCGCACCTTTGGGTACTAACTGGCCACCTCCGTTTCATCTTCACTGTTCTAAATCGATGATGTCATGAGAAGCCTGCAAATAGTTACTTTCTCCATAACATTTCGAAAGAATGTACCCATACTACCACCCCAATTTCTCTGCTTACCCTGGTAGCATGTTTAAACCCAATTTTACTCTCAAACTTTCTATTTTATTACTATTAACTGGATTTCAAACAAAAACACAACCATGGGCTTGTGAGTTTTCACTAACTCACTAAGGGCATGAACTGCATGGGCTTGACCTAATCCCCTACAGTTCCAGCTAAGGCAAATCATTGGGATGGGCGGGCCTGTTCTGCATGTCCTACCCATAAAAAAGTCCCTTGTGTATTTGATGTAGAAGAATTTTGTCATTCTCTAATTTCAAAACTGGCCTGCTCTAGAGCCATACTATAAACTTAGGCCTCCAAGCTTGGCCCAGCCTTCCTTTTCTTCTTTTTGGCAGTTAATTCAAGGCCTACCTCCTCATCCACAACACTTAAACTTAAGTTTTTCTCGCCCTCAGCCACATTTTCCATATCTGCATGTTCCTCATTCTCATACGCCAAATTCTCCTTCTGTAGGAATTGCCTAAGTTTCATTTTCTATCACAACTCCAACTCTTCCCCTTTTAGAGATTGCATTCCAATATAACACCTTCTCCAACTGGTGACCTTTATTGGTAAGTAACCAAGGATTGAATCCCTATCTCTGATTCTGGGACAAACTTGAGCTTAACATACTCAAACATTAAGTGAATTCTTCTTTCGAATAGTGAACAGCTTGGAGCAAAACCGATTTGAGTGCCCTAAGCAACCACATATGAAATAGAAAAGACTAAGTCTTTCATATTTAAAGAAAACAAAGAACCAATCACCTTTAGGCTTCCACAGCCCCACGTCATGGAGGTCACCCATGGAAACACATAGTCGTGATATAACTCCTATTACTCCTCACGTTATTGTTGCCGTCTCGGATCGCCTTATCTTCAAAATGTAAGAGAAAGCAACGTGAAACCTCACAAAAGAGAAAAGGAGGCCGACTTTGCAAAGCACTGGCCTCGATGATTAAGTCATCCAAAGGATGAAGAAGATGAAGTTAAGAGTCTATGCAATTAGATCGCATACCTTTCCTCGTAGGAGTTTATGTTTTATACTAATTTCTCCTGATTCTTAGAAAGTTAATCTGCAGATTTAGCGATAGAATCTCTTTCCTTACTTCCACCAATTTCCTTGATTTTGAGAGATAATATCATGAATTTAATGATAAAATTTTCCTTTCCTTATCAAAGACCAGTTCTCCCTTATTAAGGATTAATGTTTTAAGATGTACTAGATTGGGATATTATGAGATCCGTGGATAAATATCTTGCATGAGGTTAGACGATCGATTAGGGAGCTCAGACGGGATCGGATGCGTGCTCCTCCACGGTTCATGTATGGTTCATGTAAATGTGCTATTTTGGTCGTGATTGATTTGAATCGAGCAATGGGCTCGTATAGATGCTAGGCCTGTTAAGTAGTGGATCTTGGGCCCAAAAGCCATGGTACTCATTACCGCCCTTTTCCCCGACCGAATATCGCGCCTTTTCGGCAAGGAAAAATATCAGGTTTTTTGGCCTGAGTAGTGCAGGGAAATCGAGGTGATTAATGCGCATATGTTCCGATGCGTATATTACTAGAAAATTTTGTGTTTCTGATGATGTATTTAATGCGCCTTTTGAAATCTCGCTCCTATTTATGTGGTGGTGACTTAGCAAAATCTATGGAATTTCCAACGGATTCCTATTTCGTTAGCTTGTCCCTTTATCGTGAATTCATCTTTGGGATAATAAGGTAGTCGAATGGTGGCGTAGAGACTTTCAAATCTCTGCGCCTATTTACCGCTTCGGATATCAGGTGTTTGAAGACACGTCTCGTGTTGACCACAGGTGTCCTAGATGGAAGGCCTAACTATGCCGATGTCACTTTCTGCAGCCCTTGTTGTCCTACGTGATCTACGGGAGGTCATGGACAAGTGGCCCGATACGTCTCTTCTTTCAGTTCTCACTAGGCTGAAGCCTCTGGGTCATGGCACGAGGTGCAAGCCGAGAGAAAGGGAGACGCGAGATAAATGTAGATTCTTCTGTGTCTTTGATTTTCCCTTCTTCCTCTTCCTCTTCCTCTTCTTTTCAACCTCTTTTTTTTCTTCTTCCTTTTCTGATACTCTTTTTTTTCTTCGTAATCAGCCTGGTATGTTTACCTGGATATTCTTGTAATGGATCCACCAAGATTGCTTGGATATGTTTGTTTTGGATTTAATGTAACTATTGACGCATTTTGGCATATTTTAATAAGATTGGGTTTTTGGGCATACTAATGCATCAGTTTCATGGTATTTCCCATTCTTCTTTGTATCCCGGCTGTAGGAGCTAATCATCGTAAGTCAAGTTTCTCGAGAAGCCTCTCTATTGGTTTCTGAGATGAGTTTTCATATTCCCTCCGGCACGGCTGGTCGCTAGGCTCTCGCTGGCTACTGTGCCCAAGCTATTTTGATAGACAAGCCTAGGCCCACCAAACAACGGACGAAATACCCACAGGCTCTTTTTTTTTTTTTTTATGTGTCCTAGAAGTGAAACTGCTGCACACTGCATAGGAAGAGTAATGTCTGATACAGAAGACTACAAGGCGATTTGATGCTTTGCAGATACTTGACTCTAGAGTAGAGAATAGTTCAGCCCTTGATGCTTGTCTAAACATTTCGCTTGAGTTCTCCTCGCACCTCTCGCAAAGACTGGTTTCCAAAGAACGAGCCGTTCAGAGAATCCTGATCGTTTTTTATCTCCTGGTGGGTTTTTCTTTGCTTTTGATTTCATTTATGTGGGTTGTCTGGTTGTTGGTTTCTTTGCTTTGTTAACGTGCGTTCTTCAATCGCCGGTAGGTTTCCGGGGACAGAACTACACGTTGGGTTTTGGGATGCACCCAAGCCTGGGGGTATCCCAATAGGCTTTGTAAAACTTCAGGGTTTTATTCTTGCTATTTCTTTAATAGGATATTGTCGAGTTAATATCCCCTTATTTTTCGTCGTCTTCTTATAGAATGCATGTAGAGGCTCAAGAGGAGAATCTACCATCAAGTCGGGCGCCGGAGAGGGCCCAACTCGGGAGCCGCTTCCTAGCACCTCTGTTCTTCCATGTCCATGGAAGAGTTGAGGTTCTTTTTCCAAATTCCCGACAGCATTAGTTTAGAATTATCGCACTGCCTATCGCCTCAATTGTAGGAGAAGCTGATACGTCATCTATTCCACTCAGGAGCAAGCCATAGCTTGAACATCGTGATTACTACCCAAAAACTGTTGTTTTATACCTTTAACACTTTATGTTTTGAGCACTTTTTATGTAGTAATTGGCCTAATTAACCCAGTTGGCATGTTAAGGACCTAACAATGCTACTAATCAGTGTTTGTAGCAAGTTCTGTTGTTTTTAGAGGTCATATATCTTTAAGATAGGATCTAGCTCAAGCATGAAGAAATCAATTAACCAGAGTCGCAAAACCGTAAGGTAAAACAGAAAGCAAAGCTCCTTGCCAATTTCGCACTTCACAACCCCTCGCGGGAATTTCCTAGCCCCAGAAATTTGCACGTAAATTTTCACAATGCCGAATTGCTTCACAATTTACTTTCGCCATTCTTTACTTTTTGTCTCTCTTTTTATTTCTTCCAAATTATCCCTATGTAATAGTGTTTTATTTGTATCTTAAGTAATTTAGGATGTGGGTTTGGTGGTATGAAACACCCTAAAAACAAGACTTTGTATTCAGATTTCGATATCCAGTAAAGCTTACGCAAGAAGCTTCTTATTTTCTACCGTTTTCTTCCCTTTCGATGTACCCAACAACCTTTCAGAAGAGGAGGAGTCATGAAAACCTTAGTTTTTGGAGAAGAACTTATGAAGGTTCCTAATGAAAAGGTGTGGGTTTTCCATGTTTTAAAGGAGGTATTTTCTACCATTAATGGTTTCTTTTCAAACATTAATCCCTCTAGTTACCTTGAATGATCCGTATTTGATAAGCTTTTGTTCATCGATGCTTATTGCCAGATCCATTGACATTCGCAGTTAATTGCGGTTATTGTAAGCACCATGATGTTTTTTTTCCTTCAAAATTCGAGGTTTGATCCCTTCGATTCACCTTTGAATAGTTAGTATTCGGGTAAGCTCGTATGGCCGGATGCTTATCGCTAGATCCGGTGATGTTCGTTAATTATCATTTATGTACGATTGGAAGGTGAGTCAAGGAGATGTTCTTCACTATCCGAGACCATTAATGGGAAGCAAATACCATTTTTCAAGGATATTTATGTAGGGTCAGTTATTATAGATAAACCAAGAACCGATTCGGGAGATAACTATATGTTATCCTCCCCAATGCGAGGAAAAGACCTGGAAAACCCCTCCTTTGCCTAAGGAACCTGAAACCTAGTGACTTGACACTCCAAGGGATTTGTTTTCATGTTTTAGTAAATTTTTATTTTTATGTTTAATCACAAAAATCCTCTCTTTTTATCCTAACCCAAATAACCAAAATGAAATCACTAGTGTAAGCCTAATTGTAAGAAAACCCATCCATGTGGACGATCCTAGAGCCACTATACTATTGTAGCAATGCTACGGTAGTATGAGGTATTAGGTTATAAATTTTGTTGATTTAGAATACCCTACGGGCTACAAATCACTTCGCTTCCTTGTTTCATCATTGGTGAAGCAGTTTCTACATGTCTCCCAGGCACCTCCTGCGCTTATCCATTCGAACGCTATTCGGATTTTGATGGGTTGCAGTGTGCTCAACCTCCTCTACAGGCTGGACATCTCACTGGTGGAGATTTGTTTTGTTTATATGTGAAGCTTGGGACTGGGGGCAGGTTGTCGATGTTCACCCACAATCCAAGGCTTCAATTTGTAACCAGGCTCCCTGAATCCCCCAAGACTGAGGCAAAGGGGGTTGTCCTGGTCAGGGGCCCTTGGTATGAGAAACTCGGCTCTCTCTCAGTTCCCTTTAACATGAATCAGTCTCTGATGTTCCCAAGTTCATTTTAGCTTGGTTGCAATTCATGCTAGATGGATTGCTGCATCAACGCATTCTCCGCTTTCTTAATGTCGCTCGTATGCCACGTGCGCCTAATTCAGCAAACCAGATCGATAGCCAAGGTCCCATAAAACAACAGTGACCAATTTCAAGACAAACGGGAGGCCTTATCGCAAACTCGCTGTCACCACGGAAAATTTTACGAGAGTAGTGGTGCTCTTTCCCTTATATTATCTTCATCGTTCCTAGCTTGTCGCCTATTGAGGTCATTGAGGGGGAGCATTTCATTCTTGCCAATCTCCCTAAGTTGGTCCTAGGCAGCTCCTCTCAAGCTATTTCTGCTAAGGAGGGCTAGACGGAGTTCGCTACAAGGACCTTAGTGAGGCCTACCCATGTTACCCAGCCTCAAAGTCCACGACCTACCCCTTAGCCGACAAAGAAGAGTGAGACGAGGGCTCGGCAATCAAAGACAGCCGAGGCCGAGTTAGAAGGTTTTGTAGATTAGACGGGAGTAGCCGATAGTGAGCCCTCCAAGGAGGAAGAAATGTTTAGCCTTGTCAGCTTGGTTCGGCTGCATGAGGCATGTTTTCTGCTTCCACACCCTGCAGGGTGTGGCCACCCTAGCTCTCGAGAGTTTACCTGCACAGCCTCTTCAAACAGGAGGCTCGTATGACTGGGCCATAGTCTCAGTGGAATCCCTAAATTTGGTTTCCAACAACCAACTGGCCTTGGGAGTTTGCTTTGACGAGGCTAATAAACCTCTAGAGAAGGGGGTTCTAGCTGCAAGCCCTTTAAGTGTTAAAGAGGTTCGAATGGGGTACTTATCATGGTAGTTACTATCAAAGACTGCGCTCAAGCTTATCGGGCGCTAAGGCAAGAAATGGCTACTGACTAGGTGCAAGCACGTATGTTCCACCACCGAGAGGGTTCATCTCTACGTATATGGCAGGTCTTGCATGTCAAGTGACGTGCTGAAATTGAGCCTCCGTCACGGACCCTCCTCTTCAACAGAGGAATCACTACGCACATGCACAACCTTTATCTCGAACACGGATACCCGTGGTAGCCCGCTCAAAGCAATATACCATTCCACTTCCTACTTATATGGATAAAGAGGACTTCACTGTATTATGACGGGATGCTTCATTCAGAATCACAACTTCATTGCCGATCAACTAGTAAGTGCTGATGCAAGACGTGATTTCGCTTTGTAGTAATTTCTTCTAACTTCATGTTCTTTTAGGTCAGACAACCATCTGTAATATGGTCCGTCAAAGACCGAGAGTTCTTAGTCCCGTTTCTAGATGACCCCGAGAAACTGTGGCTTTATGCCCAATCGGCCGCTTCGCATCTTCAGACCTTGAACGCTTCTTTGGCCGAGGTCGAATCTTCGTCCAAGCATTGGGAGAGAGAGGCTAAAGATGGCACGACAAAAGTTATCCGGGTAGAGAAAGAAAGAGACGAGGCCACAAGAAGCTGCATAATTCACTAATGCTCCACAGCAAATAGGAGATGCCAAAGCTATGGTAGAGTTGACTCAACTGTTCTACCTTGCACCTACTAAGAAGGCGAGCACAGATCAAAGGTTGAGTTTGCCCGCGTAGAGGCTGAGCAACGAGCTGAGATGATGGCAACCATGTCTAGAGGATGCCAGCCGGACAACAACCGTATTTGGACTTTTTCATGCCAGCTGGACAACGACCGTATCTGGACTTTTAGATGCCAACCGAACAACAACTGTATTTGGACTTTTAGCTGCCAGCCGGACAACAACAGTATCTAGATTTTTAGATGACAATCTGACACACAACTGCTTCTCGATTTTTAGATGCTACCTGGACAATAACTCAGATCTGCCTTTGAGCAAGAAGTAAATCGTAGGTTTTTAGCAGGAAATGTGTAAAGGATAATCTTTATTACTTATAATCTCTCAATAATACACTACTGATAATACTCTAAGGTGTGCATAGTATTCCACATTCTCGGGAACATCGCCTCGCTTCCGCCTTCGGGCGTAAGAACCTGCTTGTCCCTACCGAACCACCGTGTATCGCCCTTCCTGGCCAAGTTGGAACTTCGCCCGCCGTTAGTCGTGTTCAAAACCCTTCTTAAGACTAACTCCCCAGCTTTGAATGTACGCAACTTTACACGCCGGTTGTGCAAGCTTGCCAACCTCTACTTGTATGATGCTATACGCATAACTGCTACGCTTCCCCGGTTCATCGGTCAGTTCAAGTCTTTGATTTGCGGGCTTCGTTGTTTGTTTTTCGTGGATTCCATTCAAATGGTAAGCATCCCGACTTCTGTGGTGATGATAGCCTCCATCCTGTATGTGAGGGTGATTAGTGCCCAAAAAGTGCTATTTTGAACCCTATTTTTAATAGGTTTTGAGCTCTTTTGTGCTACTCAATCTGTTATAATTAACCCACTGACATGTTCGGGGTCCCTATCTGCATTATCGATCATATTTTGTGGCTAATTTTTGTAGTTTTTCAAGCTTTTAATGCTGCAAGTTTCTGTCTAGAGTTTCATTCTAAGCATGAAGAATTCTCGTTTAATCCTCAAGATACATATCAAAAATCAAGAAAAGAATATTTAAAGGAAAGAAAATAGCATAACATGAATAAGGTAAGTATTTAACAGTTTGAATAGTGATGAGTCAGAGGATGAATGCGACCGAATAGCAAAATTTCACTACAGCCGGAAAAATTCGGCTACATAGCTTAAATTTGCTACAATAGCGAAATTTTACACAATAGTTAAATTTCGCTACTGCAGTTGTAAATTTTCACTTTGTAATGAAATCTTCCGCTCCCTGCTTTTGTGTACAAACTTAATTCCCTTCGTTAATTTCATTTCTACCCTCATCGTAATTATACTATTTAGTGTTTAGATTTGGTATTTTCACCGTTTCAGAAGGTTATATATAAGCCATTTTTTTGAACAATTTGTAACCTAACTTCTTTAATTAAGCATTCTTCAAGACGAGCCTCTGTTGCCTTTCACGTTTTCTTCTCTCATCTTTTCACTTTCAGTAATCAAACACACCCTTTCGAGGATGACAACTCAAATGATGTTTGCCAAAGCCTCTAAACCTTGAAGAAGAGGGGTTGTTAGTTTCGTAGCTAAGGCTCGCATTTGTCTCTCGTTTTCTTCACGCAAGAGGTTTTGACATTTTGTCTCCAAATTTGCAACTCTAGGTTTAAAGTTCTTGATACTTTCTTTGGCCAATACTATGTTTTCTTGCTAAGTGTATTCTTAGCTTTAGATACACTCGATATCCTAATAGTTTGCTATTTATGAGCCACCTGAGGTAAAGGTGGTTATATTTTCATCGTAGATGCATCCTCACGATCAATACTTGATATTCTTGTGGTTCTGGATGCTTATTATTAGATCCACTGAGATTCATTAGTTGCCTACGACCATCAGAGATGGGTCAAGGTGATAGATTTTCATCAGTGAACCATAAATGCTAAATAAATGCTTTCTATCAAAAGAAAAATTATTGTAGTTTAGTTTTCTTAAAGTTAAACTAAGATCCGTTCGAGAATTGACTATAGGTCATCCCTCCCCAACGCGAGAAATGAACCTCGAGACCCTTTATAACCCTATCAACCCAACCTAGCAGCCCAACACTTCAAAGATTTCTTTTTACACTTTATTTTAGTTTATTTCGTTTTATTTTCAATTTCCACAACATCAACTCCACACACTTTTTATCACCACCCCATAATCCAAATTGAAATTCACCATTTTGAATCACTGCACATCATTTGTACGAAGAAAAACCCATCCTCGTGTTCTAATCTCAGACCGCTTATAATACAGCAGCCTTGCTACAGAGTGGGAGGAATTTAGGATATACCCTGTTGATCCCACTGTAAGACCCGAGAAATTCCCACCTGAAAGGCAAAATCGTACTCGATTACGAAATTGTTAATTTCGGTTGCAACTGCACTTATTCTCTGTGATCTCATACGACCCAAACGGATCAGACCGCTGAAATCGTCTCGCGAAATCTAGCTACACGTAAAATTTTGCTGAATTTCGAGACACGGAGTTGGCATGTTTTACTTAGGCATCATGGTTCGGTGCCGTAAAACGATTTTTCGACATGATTTAAAATACATTCTAACACGATCATGTGCCATTAGTGGTATGAGTAGAGAAATGATGGAAATGGACGGCTGAGATAGTGCCGAATATCAAAACTAGTAAAAGAGGGACATAGATGTCATTATAGAAATTGATTTAAGTTAGAAAAGGACAAAAGATGAATAGTATCATCCTCTTCAAAAAGCAAAAGGAGAAAATGGGGAGCAGAGGAGGTCAGCACGTAGCTTGATTCATTTTTGTATAGAGAAGGTCTTCCTTCTCTCTAAGTTTTCAAGGCGATCCTAATCATTCAGCCTTCGACAAGATGAGAACCGCCCACGCTGAGAGGCTTTCTGGTGGGTACCGATTTGTGGAGCCTCAAACTCCTGAGGTAGGGGTTTCCTACTATGCTATTCCCTTTAAATACTTTGCAAATAAGCTTCCTGAGCCGAATGAGGCCACGAGGGGCCAGTGACCGGTCCCAAAACTTGGGACCGAATTGTTTGATTTATGGAACCTAAAATTTCGGGCCTCGTGGATCGTCACCTGATCGCTTGGGTGGCTAATGGTGTGATTCATGCCATGGATTGTATTGTGATATGTATGAGGCCACAAATGGCCGTGAAACCCGGGTTCACCAAGTGAACCGATAAATTGTGCTTTGAAAGGAACAAGAACTTTAGGTTTTACTGTCATAGAAATTGTTGATCACAAAATAAATTTTTTGTAGTAATATGTGTTGGTCTATGATTTAAGTTAAATTGCTTCTCGTGTTTGACTATTAGCCTGCTTGTTAATTTTGATGTATGAATTGACACTACATGACATGATTGTGTGATTGATATTATGTGGATATGTGGCATGTTTACATATTTGCATGTGATTAGACCGTATTGAATTGGCATACATAAGATTCCATATGCACCGGAACATCCTAGGACTATAGGAGCTAGTGCATGATATCTAGAGAAAATGGTCTCTGAGGGTAGTCTAAAATGTTAATCATCTAGGTAGTCCAAACTAAAAATATCAACGCTCTGAGCCACCCAATCGATATCTCATTGAGTGGTAGTCCACAAACAACAATATATCAATCGTCTGAGTGCCCAATTGATATATATACACGGAGGGTTGTCCACAACCAACAAAACTAAAATTCTCATACAAGGCTTGCTTGAGCTGAGTATAGTCATGAGACTCGATCTGAGCTGGTCACACATTCATGATCACATTTGCTTTTGAATGTATGTTTTTTTTGAACATTGCACGCACTTAGGTGGAGAGTAGCCCACTTAGGTGATTCCACCACGAGCATTACCACCCCGTCTATGATACATTCATGCAACAGTGGGAAATAATGAGTGACTGCTCGGCCCTGAGACAGGGAAGAAAAGTCGGATTTGGTGGTTTTGACATTTTACACATGTATTAGAATTCTCTAATTTTGATATATGTGTTGTATAAGAGTAAAATATTTGAACTCTTGTAACTATTGGATATAGTGGGTATGTATGATGAGTATTGTTTATGGGCCCAAGTGGTCGTTTTACTCATGTTATAATCATATTGGACTGCTTGGGACAGGTTTCATGCAAAGGATGCATTCGGGCAGAGCCCCTCGCACAAAGGAGACCCTCATTCTATTTTCTCGAGGTGGCTCATTGCAATCGACATCCACAAGCAGTTTCATGGGCTGATCGCAGTAGTCGACCTGATCGTGCCGGTTTGTATCGCAGCCTGTGCATACGGCTACCTAGGCTTGAGAGTGATTCAGCTTAGCCATAGTCTGAGGTGTATGACATCACCACTAGGTGTGGTTCGACGTTAAACGAGGTATGAGATTACCTAGAAATCACTTGACAAAACTAGGACACAGATACATGTGTTTATTATGTTTCAGGTGATTTGATAATTTGTCGTAAGGCAGAGGCTGGTAAATAGTATAGGATGAAGTGTGGAAAGTTTTGGAATTTTTACAAGGTACAAACTCGGAACAAAGAGAAGAAAAATGAAAATAAATTTCATAAATTTATTTGGCTTGTGGGTGAAGGAAATAATTTTCTATGTTTTATGTTCAGAAATCAAATAGTGCTTTTAATAAATAGATTTTTATAAATTTAACTGGGTGTTCCTTTAATATTTAATATGAATATATTTTTTTATATTTTTTTATGCATATAAAAAAATTTAGTAAATTATTGGCTACGCCAAATTATATGTATGAGAGAAAATAGCAATAGTTAGGCTATCGTATCTTTAGAGTACAGAAGGCTACGAGACTTTTAAAGAAAAAATTTGTGTAAGGCGTAAGCCGGAATGGCTAACGCTACTCCACGTCGGGTCGCGATCAAGATTGGTCGCGGATACCGTGTGCTGTATGTGGCTGTCATACAGTTGTACCGCGACGACAACAGCTGCTGAAGAAATGGCCACCTGGTTCGGGCAATTATCTTGACCCGCCAGATTATATGAGGTCGCGACACCGCTTAGCGCGCCCGACAGAACAGAGATGGGGCTGAGCAGGCTTGATGTCGCGACATCATCTTGAGGTCAACATGAGCGCTGCCGAGCAGAAGCATGACGCCGCGACATCATCTTCAGGTCGCTATACGGGCGGGTAAAGTACCGAAAGCAGCGCTGATGTCGCGACATCATTGAGAGGTCGCGACATGGGTGGCAGTGGTTAGGCTAGGCTTGATGTCGCGACATCATTTTGATGTCGCGACATGGGCAGCGGTGTGGGTAGAGAAGTGGTGTCGCGACCCCGCTTGGAGGTCGCGACTTGGATTGGCCTGAGTGGTGTCCCGACACCAATTTGATGTCGCGACATGGGCTAGCTTCCAAGAGGTCACGACCTAGAACGATGCTGCCACTGGGCCTCGGGTCAAGTAAGGAAGGAGGTAGCGACATGCGCCCACTCCAAGCATATGCTCGCAACCGCACGCTGAGCGATTTGCGCTGGTTGCTATGGCATGCTTCACACCACTGAGCCAGAGGCTACAGTTACACTCCACTCCACACGTATCATATGGCGCAAGGTGAGCGCGAATTCGGTTTCTAGGTGTGCGCACTATGCACCCAACCCAATTGTGTGACAGTGCACTATTTAGGTCATCGTTTTTTGGACATTGTCTGCATTACACGTCTTGTTACTTGTTCATAGGGTAAAAATGTACAAAAATTTTCAAAATTCTTTCATAAGATTTTAATATATGAGATATATCTATATTCATATTTACTATAAAATGCATTTTATCTAGTATGTAAATTTTTTTAGTGAATAGTATTCTAGGTTTGTTTATGTTCGTAGATAATACAATTTTAAATTAATAGACAAAATTTAAAAAAATAATAAAATATATAAATTTCAAATAAATTTTTGTAATAAAATTTTGTTAGAAATACTATTTTAAATGCAAAATTGACTACATATACACCGATTTAAGTGTATGATTAGTGTCTCGGGGCCGTGTTTATGCCTTAGAGATACTGTATTGAGATTTAATTGTCATGTTAATCGTAGATGGCTGGCAGAGACGAGAACGTGCAGGACGTCCATATCGGCACCGGGTCGCACCACCGACATTCGACCAAATCACTCGTATTTGATCGAAGATGCCTTGCGAGGCCAGAGGTGTTGGCGCTGCTGTTATCGCACGTGCCTGTAGCGGTCGTGAAGGTCCTGCAACCTCCAGGTTTAGTGGTACATCATCCTCCAGCATTCAGGAGTGAGATCCATGGTGGTGACCATTGGCTCATGAGCACTATGGAAAATGCACTGAGCTATGGAGACCACCCGACACCACTGTGATTCTGTGTTGGGCCATTCCAGCCTCTGAGGCAGTCCCGGCATGGTGGAGATGGGGAGCTCAGACTCCTGCAGACCCCAGGAGGCCAAGTGACACGGGGCGAGCTCTGGGTGAGCCGTTCCGCTGCAAGCATTCTCTGCAGACCTGCGAGGCATGCTGGGCTCGTGGAGTTCCTAGAGCCGGCTGTGGGCGATGACTGTGATGACTCATGTGGCTAGATTCGCGTGAGCTAGCCCTACTTGCCGATGATTACCGCCTGGCCCATCTCTGCTAAGGCGAGAAGATCTTAGACTGGACTGTTAACTATTCGGCAGATTGTAGTATTACTGGATATGGATTCTGTTGGGACAAACACCATAGAGAGAGATAGAGGATGGGCCTGAGCACTCGATGCGGTAGCAGGGTAAAGTATAAGGACGGGGCCATTCTTTCCTGGGCCAGTGAAGTTAGAGGCTTCCTAGTTCGCGAGGATTCAAAGTCACGCTTATCCTAAAGGATGATGAGACTTGCTGTCAGTAGACAGAGTGAGAAGGCTGTCAGTAGATATGAGAGTTGCTACAAAGTGATAGATAGGCACACATAAGTAGCTTTACATGAGACGGATTGCTTTGAGACATCTTGTTTGGGACATTACAAGCTCTAAATAAGAGGTGACAGAGGATACAGAGGTTTCCTACAAGAGTGCATTGTGCCGAGGCTGGCCCAGCTCGTGGAGCCACCCGCACCCCACATTCTCACAAAGTGTGCCCGAGGAGGCCGTATACGGTGTAGGCGATGACGAGGCCCAATGTGCACTCGACACTCGGGGTCCAGGGCGTGCCCACGCTATCACACACCGCAGCTGAGCCACAGATCAACAAGTTATACAAGGTACGGCTATCTCGCCATTTGGCAGAGTGTTATTGCACTCCATGTTTCGCATTCATTCATTTGTCGCATCGGCCAGATCGAGCTGCTTAGAGGTCGAGACCTTAGAGGAGCCTTTTGTATGTGAGTTCTCCCTAGGATTAGGCGAGAATAGGATGACAGTGTCAGGTTATGAAGGGAGATCTGGGACTCTACTACAAGGGACTCAGGATCATGGATACGTCAGATCTGACGTCACTGGTATGGATTGCACACACCCACAGAGTCGCATCGATCTGTGAGCCGCAGGGAGAGCCACGCCACACGCCAGACGGTACTCGTGTGGTGTTTCAGGGGGATAAGCATGACATTTTGCCCCATACAGTATATGAATCCAGGTGTCATGGACAGTTAGCTGGTTGGCTAGCGAGCCCACTCCTAGAGGATCGAGGACCAGGCAGACCAAACTCTGGGATCACCTCTATGGTTTGCATCATGCTGATGTTTTTCCGTATGAGCTACCCGATCTACCTCCACATAGGATGTAGATCTCTGTATTTAGTTACACTGTACTTCACTCCATCTCTATGACTCAAGATGATGGCGTCAGCTGAGTTGGTGTGAACTCGTAGTCCGCTACGGTGAGCTTTATTGACTAAGGGGTCTGATTAAACCGAGCACTTCACCGTTGTGGCGTCCTGCTCGTTTGCGAAGAAGAAGGACAAGACCCTTCGACTCGTGCATTGATCTGCATTAGCTGAACAAGGTTACGATCAAGAATCGTACCCATTACCGAGATCGACGATTTATTTGATCGCTGAGAGTGAGCCACAGTTCACTCTAAGATAATCTTCGCACTGTTACCATCACCGAGGGTTGTGACACGATATCCCTAAGACAACGTTTAGGACTGTTGCTATGGCACTTTTTGAGTTTACGGTGATGCCCTTGATTGACGAATGCGCCTACGCATTCACGGGATCTCATGCATAGGATATTCCGACCCTATTTAGATCGGGCTTGTCGTAGTCTCTGTGATGACATTCGATATACTCCCACGAGTGGGAGTACGCAGTATCACTCGAGGATCAAGCTTTACGCCTGTTGAGAGACCATCAGCTTACGCCAAGTCTCGTTGTAGGCGTGAGTTCCGGCCACCGAGGTGAGACTGGGACACAGGGTGTCAAGATCAGAGTGTCAACACCCGAGAAGGTCGAGGCAAAGGATTTAGTCGAGCAGACCGGGGAGTCGGCCTTCAAATACTAGTTTCGATCGTCGGGCACATGTATATCTATTGAGGATTTCTCCAGATAGCAAAGACTCTATGACTAGGTTGACCTGCATGAGGCTAAGTTTGAATTGGGATGACCATGCGTATGAGGCATTCCAAAGAGTTAAAGAGGACTTACTTCAGCTCCCATCTCGATAGTCCCTGATTAGGACTGTGGGTACACAAGTATCAGGATGCCTCAAGGGCTGGATTGGGATGTGTTTTTGATGCGCCTAGAGTGGTAGTAGCTTATGGTTCTCTGCCGCCTGAAGAATCATGAGCGTAATTACCCCACACACCGATATGGAGTTAAGGAAATGCAGTCTTCTCATTTTGAAGATTTTGCCGCCACTACTTATATAGCAAGGGAGTTCGAGGTATTTCTTTACTCATAAAGTTCAAGTATATTACTAAAGTGGGACTTCAACATGAGGTACTGATGGATGAGTTCCAGAGGATGAGATTTCTCACTTTGCATTACTCATCCCTAGCAATGGTGGTTGGATGCACCTCGGGCCCAAGTCACGAGGAGCATCACTAGCATAGCCTTCTTTCGAGCGGCGGATGCCTCGAGACCGTGGACGCCCACTACGTGATAACGAGCGGTGCCCAGTGCACCTCGGGAGTTTAGTGGCTACACCGTCCCTGCTGAGCTGCAGTGATTGAGTCCCAAAGGTGATCTAGAGGATAGTGTCCATCGTGACCGAAAATGCCGTGAACGCTTACTGAGGCTGGACCGTTCAAGGCATGGTAGTCTTCGATATATGACTCGCAAGGGTTCCTAGTCTGCACTCCATTTCCGAGAGAAAGAGATTTCAGGTGGAGTTTACCGCTCGATTTGCGCAGGTCCGTGTGGTACGAAGATTATCAGATCTTTGTCGCCAAGACTATTGGAGTGGGATGAAGAGACACGTAGACTTTGTTCGACGATGTCTCACGTGTCAACAGGTCAAGGCCGAACACCAAAAGCCACAGGCTACTTCAACCATCGAGGTGGCCAGTAAGTGGGAGCACGTCACTGATGGACTTTGTGACCCACTTGCCACGACGCAGCAGGTTACGATGTGGTGTAAGATAGTGGACCGACTCACTAAGTCTGCACATTTTCTGTACTCGTGCTGACGACCTTCGCTGAGAGATTCTACCTGCCAGGCATTCGTGAGATAGTCCGCTTACGGAGTACCAGATCCATAGTGCCTGATAGTGGACCCTGAGTTTACGGCAGACTTTTAGAAGAGCTCCAAAGGCTATGGGCACACTGGGCCGACTATGAGTACAACAGTTCCACCTCTACGTACGGTGGTCATCCGAGAGACCATACGTGCACAGAGGACATGCCACGAGCATGCGTCTGTGGATTATATGGGCAGTCGGGAGACATTTGCTCCTTAGTGGAATTCGCTTTATACAGCCTGTGCTAGTGACACTGCATGTGGCAACCATGGCATTATATGGGAGGCCATGTAGATCACCTATGTTGGACCGAGGCGGGAGAGTTTCGAGGTCAGGATCACGTCTTTCAAGGTGATGCCTAAGAGGGGAGTAATGCTTGGTGCGTGAAAGCTATCACGAGGTTCGAACCTTCTGAGATACTGAGAGAGGATAGGCACTGCTAAGGCACGGCTATGCTACTCGCCCAAAGACAGCCAGGTGTCCACGAGGTGCTCACACTCCATGCTCCTGAATATACCCGTATCCAAATTTCATGGTGATCGACGATCGAGACTGACACCTGATGGGACCTTCGAGGAGGGACCAGTGTGCATTGTTGATAGCTGTGATCGTTTTGCGATCAAGAAGACCTGTGAGGCTAGTGAGAGGGTACTATGGAGGCACTATGGAGTGGAGGAGTCTACGTGGGAGCGCGAGGACACGATGCGGGCCACCTATCCCTTCTTATTTAGGGATGAAGGTACGTAATTTAGTCATTTAAAAAAATTTAAATGACTGTTTACATGCATGGTAGAGTGCACGTTGCATATGCATGTGAGTGACTATGATTGTCTAGAATTTCGGGACGAAATTCCTTTTAAGGAGGGGTGAATGTAAGACCCGAGAAATTTCACTCTCGAAAAGCCAAAATCGTACTCCCGATTACGAATTGCTAATTTTTGCTAAAAATCCCGTAATTTATTCTCTAGATCTCGATGATCTAAACGGATTGCACGTTGGAATTGTCTCAAATCTAGCTTAATGTAAAATTTTGTAGAATTTCGAGACAGTTTGAAAGGGGTATGTTTTACGAGGCATCATGGTTCGTGTCAGAAATCATTTTTCGAGAGCAACGAAAAGTCACATCTAACACGCACTCATGTGCCATTAGTGGTATGAGCAGAGATATGATGGAAATGGACTGGCCGAGATAGTGCCTAACATCAAAACTAGTGTTATGACATAGATGCCTACAGAAAATTACTTGCTAGAGTATTTATCAAAAATATGAATAGCATCATCCCTTTCAAAATCAAAAGGAAAACGGTATATATGAGGCTTTGCAATGCAGCTTAGACTTTACTTTTGCAGAGAGAGTACCTTCCTTCTCTGCTTCTCGCACATCCACCGCTCTGCAGCCTTCTATCAATAGTTTATAACTGCCTACGCTTGAGAGGCTTCGGTGGCAAATGCATTTAGAGTTTCAAATTCAGAGGTAGTGTTTTCCTACTTGCTTATTCTTAAATACTTGCAAATGTTGAGCTGAATGAGGCCGTGAGGCTGTTGATCGGTCCCAAACTCGGGACCGAATTGTTTGGATTTGAACCCAAAATTCCTCGCCCCGTGACTGCTCACTCCGACTGCCTGTGGCTAATGGTGTGATTCATGCCATGGATTGCATTACAGATATGTATGAGGCCACAATGGTCAGAAACCCTGTTCAACACCAAGGAACCGATAAATTGTGCTTTGAAAGGAACAGTAACCTAGGGTTTTACTGTTCCCGAAACAGTGATCACAAAATAAATTTTGTGAAAATATGTGTCAGTCGAAAGTGATTTGGGTTAAATTGCTCGTGGTTTCGACCAATAGCCCAAGTGAGCTAATTTTGATGTATGAATTGGATTAATTACATGACATGATTGTGTGATCGATATTATGTGGATATGTGCATTTACATATTTGCATGTGATTGGGATCAGATTGACCGCATACATGTGATTCCATATGCACCGAACATCCTAGACTATGTGGAGTTAGTGCATGAGAGATGAGTCTAGAGAGAAAATGGTTCCCGAGGATAGTCTAAAATGTTAATCATCTGAGGAAGTCCAAACTAAAAATATCAATCGCCTGAGCTTTACCTAATTGATATTCACTCCGAGGGTAGTCCATTAAACAAATAATATATCAATCGCCTGAGCTACCAATTGATATATATACATCTGAGTGGTCAGTCTACAACTAACAAAACTAAAATTCTCTTATACAAGGCTTTCAGTAAGTGTGAGAGCTCTGTGATGACTGGATCCGAAGTCAGTCATGTAGACATTCAAGCAGATCATGCATTTGCTCGAATGCATGTTTATTCCGTGGGAACATCGACCGCACTTAGGTGGAGAGTAGCCCACTTAGGTGATTCCACTAATGGAAAGCATTAGTCACCCTGTCGAGGGATATTATTTACGTGTACAAAAGAGCGTGCGAGGGACTCATTCGTCCTGTGAGACGAGGTTGTGAAGAAAGCCTGATTGCGGGCTTTGATGATTTTTACACATGTATTAGAATTCTCTAATTTTTGATATATGTGTTGTATAAGAGTAAAATATTTGAACTCTTGTAACTATCGACATAAGTGGTATGTATGATTTAGTATTGTTTATGGGCCCAAGTGGCCGTTTTACTCATGTTATAATCATATTTGACCGCTGGGACAAAGTTTCATGCAGTGATGAGCCAGAGCTCCCGTACAAAGAAGTGCCCCGCCCGATTTTTCGAGGTGGCGGTCTGCACCCGACATCCACAAAGGTTTCCGCTGCCGACGAGGTGCAGCCAACCCGACCCCGGATCACTGGGGTGTCGAAGAAACCCACCGTGGGCACCGAATCAAAATGGCGCAAGGTCGTGGATGGTGCCTAAGCAGCGAATGATGACTCAAGAACACTTGTGATCCTCATCACAAGTTCTCGTGAATTTTTTTTGTATATCTTTTAGTGTTTTCGTTGTGTTTAATTTTGTTTCATTTTATTTTGTTTTTTAGCTAACTTTACCCTTTTTGGTAGAGTTACTTTTTTTCCTTTGCTCGAGTCTGCATACACTCCAACAAGGTAGGTTCTTTTTCCTACTAGATACCGTCTAGGGACATTCAATGGCCATGGAGCTTAGTCCTAACATGGAGGCGATAAAAACACCAAGCAAATCCCATGGTGAGGTTTTCTTCGCACTTTGATGTAAACCGAGATTTTTGGTGTGCTGAACTCGCCGAAAATATTATGGATGTCGGATTTTTGTGTACCACCGGTTATTGTTTAGGAACCGAAAGAATTTCCCACTTTGCATGTGTTTTGTTCTTTACTTAAATAACATGTCGCTTTTAGAGAGAAATGCTGAGCATAAGTATGCAATATTAGATGCCATGTAGTTTTTGATGGTGCCAAGTAAATTAATGCATGTCGATTTTGGGGTGAGGAAACTAGATGGAAAATTCGGGCTTGCATGTCATAATTCTCATGGAATAACATGCGCTTAGAAATTGTTACATGCATGCATGAAAATAAATAAATATCATGCAAAGAGCTGTACCCTCACGCGTACGGGGACATCGCGCATATCAGTGTGAATGCACAAAGATGAATAAATGGTTTTTCCTTAAGGTCACCCACCATACTCTATCGGAGTCTGGTCCAAAAAAATGAATATCAGAGGGTAGTCCACATTATTATCTGAGTCCGTCCAAATGAAAATATCGGGTGGTGGTCCAAAATTTTATGGGAGTCTGTCCAACTAACCTTTGCGAGAGCTAAAACAAAAATCTTTTGTTTTATAAATGATTTTATTATACATGGAAAAATGCATGTGTGAGGGAGTCGATGAGGGCTCGAGGCATGGGATTTGGCATATGACATTCATATAGATATTTTGTATATTTTGTGTGAATGTGTGTGAAATTGCGAACATGGCATTGTATGTGCACTTAGGTAGAGAGTAGCCCTCGTTAGAAAATTTCTCTACTGGGCGTTGCTCACCCCGTCGTGGGACCACCCTTTCAGGTACATGAGAAGACGGCACTCCTTCAAGGCCGTGATAAGAAGGCCTGCTGCGGCCTCAGAGCATTTTTGTAAAATAATATATTAGAACAATCTAGTTTTAATATATTTTGGCATGTAAAAGTGTAAAAGAGTCGTACATCAAACTCTTGTAAAATATTATAAGCATTTGTGTATTTGTAAGAAAAATATACAATGTTTCATATACCTTTGTAATAAAAAGGTTGTTTTATATCGAATTTGAGGCGTATGAAAAAAAAAAAAAAAATGACCCTCGGGATTTGGGGTGTCACAGGTTGCATGGGTGGCATTGTGCCTATAGGTAAGGTAAATGCTTTCCCGAGTGCTTCGCTCACACTCGACCTCGCCGCTGCCCAAATCCGAACGTAGCACTATTAGAATTATCAATGCAAGGCGGTGAGTGTTCTAGTTATCTATCCTGTCAGCTTTTTACTAAAGGAGGGATTCATGAAATGCTTGAGGACAACTCATCGTCTGACGGGATATTTGCATTGTCAAGGATAATGGGCTTTTTTCCTTTATCGCGAATGGCTGGATGCTTTGCTTGACTGCTATCTTACGCGTCTCTTTCGTCAAGATCACACCTTTTTTCTACTTAAACCCACAGACGATCGTTTTCACATTGTGCGCTAGCATGCTCCCAATTCCTTCATCCGTCTCGCTTTGCTCTCCGCTTCTTCATATCTTGACACCACGAAGAAATTGATCTTCATGCGACTCCGTTCACTGGTTGCAGAATATTGCACATGTATTACTTAATCAAAAAAGTGGAATGGGAATCGCTTGAGAAAATTCATGATGGTTAATCCATTTATAAAGGTGGTTTAATACAGTAAAAGGGCAATGGCAGTCTTGAACCAAGCTCTACGTCGATGACTTTTGTTCGATTCCCACAAACGACGCCAATTGTTGTTACCTGGATCGTCTAATCTTCAAGGCATCAGCAGAGTGACATGAACCTAAAAAAAAAAGAAAAGGGCGGCCGACAACGGTGTGTCGGCCGCCTCTCCGATGATTAAGTCAACAAAAGGATGGAGAAGATGAAGAACAAAGTCTCGTACTAGATTGCATACCTTCCTCAAAGGGAAAGTTTATGTTTTGAGTACTTGAATTTTTCCTTGACTTCGAAAGTTAATCTTGTGGATTTTGGCGATAAGAATTTCTCTTTCCTTATCGTGGCACTAATTTCCTCGATGAGAGATAATATCATGCATTTAGTGATAAAAACTTGTCTTTCCTTATCAAA